>CM056199.1:129289565-129889565 GCA_029692085.1 Gymnothorax javanicus
CTCAGGACCTCGGCAGAAGCATACGATGGGTGAAGAAGTGGTGGCAGAGACACCAGAGTTGTGACTCCCTCGAAGACGAGCCCCGTGCAGGAGCCCCTCAGTCCTGAGTTCCAGGGCCAAGGACCTCATCCGAAAGGCCAAGGGAAAGAGACACCAATCCTGCCGCAGACTCAGTCGAAGACTGAAGAATCTTGGGGAAGCAGTCTAAGAGTAACATCCATCGTTTTCTGACTGAGAAACTGGGTCTGAGAGCATACAGAAGACAGTGGATTCCTCGCCTTACCAAGCTGCAGGAGGAGAAGCGGCTGGCTTTTACAAAGAAGTATGCCACAATGACCCCAAGACACTGGGAGAACTGGGTTTTCTCTGATGAGCGCCCACTCTTATTTCCAACTCCCAACAGCCAAAACGACCGCATCTACACCGACGATTGAAAGAAAGTGCCACCTGCTGAAGAAGTCCAGTTCAGCGCCCATTACATGGTCGGGGGGCGATGTCCTCTTCAGGGCTGTTGGAGTTGCATGTTGTACCCCAGGGCACCACCATCAATGCTGAGTATTATGTCCAGAACATTCTCCAGCCAGTGCTGCTTCCCATACTCACCAGAAAAAAGAAATTGGGCCCCGTCACTGCTAGGAAGATGTTCAACAGGCGTACGAAAATGGCCTTCATGCAAGATGGCGCCCCCGCACATACTGCTTGTTCAACTCAGCAGTGGTGTTCTGAGCAGCTTCCTTGCTTTCTGCGCAAAGAGGAATGGCCACCCAACTCCCCGGACCTCAACTTGATAGAGAACTCCTGGGGTATCCTGAACAGTCAGGTCTTCCACAGTCCACCCCCTACCACCATGAAGCAGCTCAATGCGAGGGCTGTGCAGGAGTGGGGCAACTTTGAGCCTTCTGTTCTAAACATCTTAGTGCATTCTATGCCCCACAGGCTGAGGGCAGTAATTAAGATGCAGGGGGGATACACTGGCTTTTGAATAAACGCATTCTGTTGAATATTCACAATCTGAGTTGACTTTTTCTGTGGTGCATGAACTTTTGGGACACGGTGTATATGATCAGTGCTCATTGGCGCTCCCTCGCTGTTGTGTTGGGATGTTGTACCTGGGCATGTGCTCTTCGCCGAAGCGCTTGATGCCGATTGGCCGGCATTATGGAGCTGCGGTGGGGTTTGTGGGTGTATGAGAGGGGGGGAGGGGAAGGCTGGTGATGGCCAGGTCTTCTGTTCTCTGCTTGGGGAGGGACATGTTGCTACAGTCATTACTGGCTCAGTTCAGGATGCAAGCCTTCTACCCAGTGCCATTAGCCCTCTTGAAAATTACCCAAATTATTTGCCGGATCTAGTTCCCTGTATTTATGGCTCTGTTAGTAAAATGACACTGTTGCTTCAACTGAAGAGTTTTGGACGCAACCAGGTAAAACATGTAAGAGTTACACTACTGGAAGTATCTGATTTTTCGCGCCTGCTTTTTTTTTTTTTTTTTTTTTCCAATAAGGTCCTTAAATCTGGGGAGTCCATATCCAGCCCAGGTTTTCTTTTCTCTCAGTTAATTAACTAATTAACTGAGTAATTAGTGCCTCTGATTGGCCAATATGTCTTAACACTTGACTCCAAGGTAAAGAGGCGCCAGAAAACCAGCAGCCGCTGGACCTCGAGGACCGTAATTTGATGATCCCCGTTTTGGGTCATTTTCAAGGTTCTTCAGGTGCGCGAACCTGCTTCTCTGGCCGCGTAGAGTCAGTCGTTTTGTGCGCTTAGTTCTTATACCCCGGAGACCTTTAGCCTACAGTGTTCGACTGGGGTCAGGTGGTTGTTGGTTCCAGTCCCAGTATAGTCACAGTAAAGATCAGGGATGGGATCATGTGCAAAGTCATAACCCCAGCTTTGCTCTGGTGAAGATTGGCCCTGGCTTAGCCTCAGCAGCTTAATCTCTTTGGATGAAATCATCAGCTGAATAACGAGGGAGGTGTACTGTATACGTGCCGATGGTGGACATGCTGCTTTTGCCGGAGTTATGAGGCCCTTAGTGTTTAATAGCTTGTTTTACCTGTACTTCACCCCGTCAGTCTTACAGCCTGAAGAGATGTAACTTTTGTGCTCATTTCCTACTGTCTGCAGTGGTTCAGTGTTAACTGCTTATGTACGCACCGGTGTTTTTGGGTGTTTTGGTGGTGTTTACAATCAGACAGTGAAGGAAGTGCTCCGATAAGATTCAAGTTTGTGACGGTGAAGTGTGGCCCAACATTTTTTTCACAACACACAATGGATATGTATAAACATGTTTGATCCCATAGTGTAGTTTTGCAGAGCTGTAATTACACTTTATGTAATTTTGATTATTTTCTTACTACAACCAGAACCTTGTAAAAAAACAGAACGTTGTTGACATTGTTTACTCAGTAGGCCCAAGACTTGGCTTCACACTTGAGGCTCACTTCCTGGTCTTGAGATTCGTTGCAGTCAGGCTCAAACATGATTGGCTCAATGATATATTTGTCAGTGGAACCAATACAGTCAAAATGCGAAATCAACCATTTTCTTTTTCTCTACCTGAAAATGTTGTCACCATCAGTGTTTTTTTTTTTTGTTGATAATTGTAGTTCTCACGTGGGGACATTTTCAATTTTTTAGTTATTGTGTAAGTTGAAGAGTGTTTTAGTATTTTTTTTTGTCGACCTGTCAGTGGGGTGCAGTGTCTCACACACTTGATTGACGGCCTGGGGCGGTACAGACTTCCTGAACGTGCAAATCCTCTGTACTCCTCAGTCTCTGTCTCTAATTTGTACGACGTTTTGACATGAAAACAGCAGTTTTGGTGTCGGCGAACTGTCAGAATGCGTGCGTTCGGGTACAGTGGAGGAGTCGCTTAATTAGAACTTTCAGCAGCGTAGCTCAGAAAAATGTATTCATCCCCTCGCTCTGACGTGGGTTGGGCAGATTCTTTATCGGTATTGTCGCTGGTAGATGCAGAGGCCTCAAGCATGTAAACAGGTTCTGACTGTGTGGAATTGTGTTTTGGCCGTTTGAGTAAGGATTTTAATCCTGGGTTTCTCCACATGAGCCGTTGTAAGCATTAAACATGGGTGATATCCCTGCATAAAAGATATACTGCGAGGAACTTGCACTACTGCGTGAATTTGGCTCATAATGGTGGTGCAAACATGTTTACTGTCCAACAGGAGTCCTCAACTCATGATCCTTGAAGGCCGTGAACTGCTCGCTTTCCACCTTCGCTTTACCTGGAAGTCAGGTGTGCAGATGGTATGGCCCATCAGTGGTGGGAATTAAAATCACATGGGAGAAAGGAAACCCTGGGCTGGATTTGGATTCGAGGGCCAGATCTGGTGATCCCTGCTTTACAGCATTAGTGCAAAATAAAAGATTGCAGAAAACACAGCTGGACGTAAAGGAGGCCTACTCGCCTGGGGCTGCGGTGGAACTGGTGCAGGCCAGTTGTCATTTGCCCAACCAAGCTAGTGCCCTGGTTCTCACTGCATGTGAGAACTCCTTTGAAGGCATGTTCCCTTGACCTGGGGAAATGGTTATACTGTGATTAATATTGTTATCATCCAGAATTTTTAAATGTATCACAATATGAATTTTAGGCTGTAATGCTCAGCCCTGTTAAACATTCTTCCTCTCTTTCTTTGTCTCAATTTCTTCTTCCCTCTCCCTTTCTCTTTTGTTTCTCTTCTCTCTCTCCTCTTTTCTGAATGGGGCTCGGAGTGTGTGGCGTTTTGAGTTTTGCTTCCTGTATCAGAGAAGCCATTTGCACAGCTAAGCGCTGTCCTTTCCTCTGATTGGTGGAGTTCTGGCTGCGATTAAGGGTTTTTTTTCCCCTCAAAGCTGTCAGCTTGCTTGAGCTTGCTGTCCTTAAAAAAAAGGGAATGTTTGTTTTTGTGTAATGATGATCATAATAATAGGAACATATGTGCTCAATCTGCCTTTATGGATGTGATGTTTAGAGAAAACAGCAATTAGGAACTTGCGGGAAACAAAGCGAAAGCCGACTCATTCCTGCTGTAAACAGGGGCGCTTTGAGTTGATCAGATTGCTGACTTTTTAAAAACAGACTCTGAAGTCTTCGGAGATAAATCTGTTTTAAGAGGCCTGCTTCAAACGTATTGAGATCTCCAGCAGAATGTATCCTGTAATTTTAGCTCTGATAAACGTGAGGAGAGTTTCAGGTGTCATGGGGAGGATTGCGTCGCCAAGATGACCATCAGTTTGTTCTGTTATACCTCCTCTTCATTCACAACAATTAAAAATGAATGCTAAACTATCATTTGTGTTGATAAAGCAATAGCATTATTACATTAATATTAATGTTATGTTAACATTATAACATTAACATTATTATACTCGAATTATTATTTGAATGTGTATTAAAACCTTACCGTGATATACTGAGTATGATGCACAAACGTAATAAACCGCAAACATAATAACAAATCTGCAGCTTTCAATGTAATAATCCCACAAATGTAATAGATTTCCTGCAAATGTAATAGGAGTTGTGTGTATATTGCGAAATTTACCGCAAATGAAGTAGCAGTTACATTTGCAGGGATTTGTTACGTTTGTGGGAAGGTTAAAAGTAAAAAAAACATGGAAAAAAAAAGCTGCAGATTTTTATTACGTTTGTAGCCTATTATTACGTTTTTGGGTGTTACACATTGTATGAACTTTTTGTGGTGATGAATTTCCAGTGAAAGCATACAGGCTTGAAAGCGTATTATTTCACAGTTGTGATACTGAGTAAGTCCTCAAATTTCATTGAGATATGGGTCTAGCATGGTGATCAGTCAGCTGAATCTCATTGGCTTTTAACAGCATGGTGGTGCACTGTTTGGAGTCTGACCGAAAACGTGCTCCCCGCCATCGATGTGCCGATTCGCAGGAAGCCATTCGGCACGGCCTCCTCAGCACCCCTTATCATTCATCACTGCAGATTCTGCTCGCTAGAGATGAAATATAGATAAAATTATCGGCAGAGATACACAGCCGTAGGCGCATTTACCTTTCTGCACCTCTCCACTGACGGACCGACAGCTTGTTCGCATTCAGCTCACGGCACAAGCTCTTCGGACTCTGTTAAGATCAGGAGAGTCTTTCTCCGGGCTGAGCCGAGAAGGTCATTGGTTATCTCGCGGATCGATCTTCCTTTGAAAGTCTCCCCGCTGCGGACTCTGCTAGCGCAATCACAAAGCTAATACCATCTCGCCCATACTCGTCCAATATAACGCTCTAACACAGCGTGGTGCTTCATTAGGCTGAAACGCATCCGTCACATTTTTCACTTCGATTCCTGCGGCCAAGCTTTGTAGACTGTAGACTGAATCACATGAAACAGACGAGGCCCAGCCTGTGTCGTTTATGTAATGCCCCAGGATTCATGAGGCAGACCACACTGGCTCACGGAGAGCAGACGTTGTGTCTTTTGTTTAGCTGGGATTTGTGCAGGTACATTAAGGAAGCGTCAGGGTTTGGCTGGCCCTCATTTCATTTTACGCCTCAGCTTCTCAGAGAGCATTCATGTCCGTGTGGGTGCGTATGCCCGGCGAGTGTACGTACATGTGCACCATGGATTGAGTTTATGCAGAAAACCAGGGTCTAGAAGCAGGCTTGTCCTTGCACGTAACCGCTTGTTTTCGGCTGCATTTCCTGTACTTGTAAACTGCAGTGGCCCTCTGCAGAGATCAGGTGTGTTTCTGCTCAGCGTAGCCCATAAAACTGTATCATGCTTTTTCAGAACTTGGGCTCTTACATCATACAGTTGACACAAGAATCTGCGAAGCTCATTGCCTTAAGGAAGCAGGGTAGCCCAGCGGTAGGTTGCTGGACTGGTTACTGTGGAGTTTCTGGTTCGAGCTCCTGGTGGGGCTTGAGATTTTGACTTGTATCCGGAGAGATGGTGTGGAAGAACTACCGTCTGAACAAGACCCTTAACCCCAAAACCGCTGCTGGGGCATAACCGATGCGAATTGCTCTTTCTCTCTCTACTTGTAACTATTCTATTTGAGAAAGGAACATGTTCTCAGTGGAATCCCGGTTAAATAGAGGCTAGAAATTAAGCTTGGTCTAACATTCTGTTGTCTTTCAGAATTCAGCGACTCTCGCTGCCTAGACTCGTGTTGTTTTGAATGCATGATCAGCATAAAATGTCTGACTGACTTCCTCGCGGTGGCTTGGTGAAATGAGGCCCCTGATTGGTTGCAAAATTTTTCCTTTTACAAAACAATTTTTCCATCTCAAGGGAGGATACCATTGATTAATCTGTTATAACTGATGTTAGAAACCTTCGACTGATGAAGTAGACAGACATGAAAGTTTGCTGAAAGCCTTCGCTAACGTTTTCAGAAATTCCTAATTATTTCTTGCATCATTACAGTCACACCACTGGGCATTTTTTATGTTTAGGTCAAGCCTATTCAAAGAAATTACTCTTTTACGTAAAATTTAAAAAGCTGCTTGAATTGATTCATTCGCTATTATTGATTAAAGTTTTATGGAAGCAAACCTTATTTTTGGTATAAATTTTCATTTATATACAGCAAAATGATGCATCATGTTGAAAACCCAGTTACATCCTGTTGAGTCCCAGTTTTTCTTTGGAATTTGTCAGATTGACCTTGGTTGCTCGAGCGGCATAATTTAATGATCGTGATATTGATACTGTAGATGACCATTCTGAATTCAAAATGTTCCCTCTAATATTTTGCTCACCCTCTGTTTGTCCTCCTCCTGAGCCATCGCTTTAGATCATGCGTTGGCGAAACCAGTGCACATTGAAGCAGCACGCACACACAGGGACAAAATATTGGAAGCTTTTACTTCAAAGTCACTGAAACGCAATTGCAAAAGTCTCCACTCAGGTTAATCTTATTAATCTGAATGTTCATTAGCTGTGTGTGTGTGTGTGTGTGTGTGTGTCTGGTTAAGTGAGGTCTAACTTGCAGAACTTTAGTTGGCAAGTCTTCAACGCAAGCTCAGGGGCCGAATTGTTCCTTGTCCATATCGCAAGTGTCAGTCACAAAGAATGCGGAAATTGGTCAAGGTGACAAGGGGGAAAATGGCAGGTAGGTTTGGGTGGGTTTGAGGTTCTGGAAGGCAAATTTGTGGAATTAGCTGAAAAGCTTAGGAGCAGATCCTCCACGGTAGTTTTCTCCGGGATTCTACCGGTACCACGTGCAAGCACAGGGAAGCAGAATTTTATCTGTTTAACATGTGGCTACGAACCTGGTGTAGGAAAGAGGGGTACAGGTTTATGGGGCACTGGAACTACTTCTGGGACAGGGGTGACCTGTTCAAGCCGGACGGGCTACACCTGAACCGGAGGGGTACCTTTGCACTGGGTCAGCGTATGTTTAGGGTAGCACAGGGTTATTTAAAGTGGGGACTTGGGGAGCAGTGAGGTTAGTGAGTGTTACACATAGGGAAATGCAGACTGCCCTGATGGAAGCTGACAGTGTTACATGCACTATTCATAATATATTTTTAAAGCAACAAAGCGCAGTGAAGGGCTTGGAGCAGCGGGCACATGGGAAATCGAAGGGGAAGAGCGTTCGTGATAACCTGAAATGTTTTTATCTAAATGCAAGAAGCATAAAAAATAAATTTCCAGAACTTGAGGCCGTTATCATTAGTGAGAGCTATGACATAGTTGGGATTACAGAGAAATGGCTTAGTGAAGAGGATGGAGATGAATATAATATAGAAGGTTATAAGCTCTTTAGGAAGGATGGATGCAATAGGCGAGGAGGGGGTGTAGCACTCTATGTGAACGAAAACATAAATGTGCAGGAAATTCCTGAAATTGAACATTCCTTGCCCTGTGAAGACATCTGGGTCAGGCTAATTGGCAAACACGAGACTGGTTTAAACATAGGCGTATGCTATCGACTGCCAGCTTTGGACAGTATTGTCAATGAAATGCTCTTTAAGAGGATTAGGCAAGCTTGTAGAGCAGGAGGGACTATTATTATGGGAGACTTAAATTATCCTGGTATCGATTGGGAAATGGTGAAAGGACAGGGTAGGGGGGAGGAAGAATTTCTAGATGTTATAAATGATAATTTTTTGGTGCCGTATGTTAATAAACCTACAAGAGAGAAGGCAATTTTAGACTTAGTGCTCTGTAATGACCCAGATAGAATTAGCAATGTTGAGGTACTGGAGCCACTTGGGACAAGTGATCAATCTACTGTTAATTTTGATGATTCATGGGCAGTTAAAAAGGTGTCTTCAAAAACAAAAATTTTCAATTTTAGGCGAGCAAACTTTGACAGGATGCGCTCATATCTAAGCGAAATAAAATGGGAGACACTCCTGGACTGTGAGTCTGTAAATGAGGTGTGGGAAAGATTTAAGGGGGTTTTACTTGATTCACAATGCAAATTCATTCCAAAGGTGTCCAAAAGTTAGCTGAAAAAGCAGAATCCTCAGTGGATGACCACAGCTATTCGTAGGAGTTTGAGAGAAAAGAGGAATCTTTATAAGATGTACATAAAGGACAACAATGAGAACAATAAGGCTGAATACTGTAAAATGTGGGCTGTGGTCAAAAAAGAGCTGAGGAATGCTAGAAGACTGTATGAAAGGCAAATTGCGGAAGGGGCAAAAACTAACCCTAAGCGCTTCATTTAGTACTGTAGCAGACAAAGGAAAGTCAAAGAGGAGGTTAAATGCATAAAGAATAAATATGGATCGCTGCTATATGATAACAAGGATATTGCGGATAGCTTAAACAGTTACTTTGTTGAGAATTTTACCTCAGAGCGGGTTTTTTTTTCGGCCTGAGGGCATGTCCAATGCTCAAGATTATTAAGCGGAAATTGAGGTTAGGGATAACGATGTATTAGACAAGTTGCATAAACTAAAGGCTGATAAGGCGGCGGGTCGTGATGGCTTATATCCTAGAGTGCTCAGGGAAGTTAGTGAGATCATCTTTAAGCCGCTATCCGCCATCTTCAGACGGTCTTTAGAAACTGGAGAAATACAAAATGATTGGAAACGGGGCAATATAATACCAATATATAAGAAAGGGGACCGTACTGAGCCAGTAAATTACAGGCCAGTCAGTTTAACTTGCATTGCGTGCAAAATACTGGAATCTTATCATAAAAAATGAGCTGGACTTATTTCTTGAACGTAATAATATCTTGAGGGATAGCCAACATGGTTTTCGTAAGGAAAGGTCATGCCTGACAATCCGTCTGGAATTTTTTGAAGAGGCCACCAAGACTTCTGACCAGAGCAGGGCTTATGACATCATGTACTTGGATTTTCAGAAAGCATTTGATACAGTACTGCATAAGAGACTAGTTTTTAAAATGAGCTCCATTGGAGTTACAGGAGGTATTCTGGAGTAGATTCAAAACTGGTTACAGGACAGAACACAAAGAGTGGTGGTCAGTGGTATCTCATCTGAGCTAGGTATGGTGGGGAGTGGCGTCCCCCAGGGATCGGTGTTGGGACCCCTGCTGTTCCTCATCTACATTAATGACCTTGGTAGGAATTTTGAGAGCAACTTAGTTAAATTTGCAGGTGATACTAAATTGGGAGGTTTGGCAAATAGTTTAGAGTCCACTAAAGTGATTCAGGATGATTTGGATAGAATCCAAAATTGGGCAGAAATGTGGCAAGTGAAATTTACTGTAACAAAATGTAAAGTTGTACATGTAGGTAATAAAAACATTAGACAGGATTACTTCATGGGAGGTTTAAAACTGGAATGTACTCCACACGAAAAATATCGGGGAGTGATTGTTGACCAAACCCTCACAGGCTCTAGCCATTGCGCCGTAGCAGTTAAAAAAGCCAATCGGATGCTGGGATACATTGCCAAAAGTAATGAGTACAAATCCAAGGAGGTGATACTTCTTTTGTACAACACATTTGTCAGACCACATCTGGAGTATTGTGTACAGTTCTGGGGACCATACTTTAAGAAAGATATAGAGGCTCTAGAAAAAGTTCAGAGAAGAGCCACTAAGCTAATTCCGGGTATAAAAGATGAAAGCTATGAGAAGAGGCTGAAGATCCTTAATCTCTTTTGTCTTAGGAAAAGGAGACTAAGGGGTGATCTGATTGAGGTCTTTAAATATGTTAAAGGGATTAACAAAGTGAATTATGTAGGATTCCTTCGACCAAGTGTTGTTAGTAGAACTTCGGGTCACAAATGGAAGTTGACCAAAGGTAAATTTAGCGCAGATATTCGGAAATATTTCTTCACCCAAAGAGCAATTTCGATGTGGAATAGCTTGCCTGACCATATTGTTGAGGCAGAGACCTTGGGGGTTTTCAAGAGCAGGCTTGACTTAAAGCTAGATATCATTGAGTCATTGAGTATCTGAAGTGATATATTCACAATAGTATTAAAAAACTGGCGAGCCTAGTTGGGCTGAACGGCCTGTTCTCGCCATTCATGTTATGTTATGTTATGTTATGTTATGTTATGTTAGGTGCAGATTGATACCTGAAAGGATAGTTGCTCATGGCCACAGAACTACAGCTCTAAAATATGCTATAGAATTGACTCGATCCATATCTGAACCAGTCTTGACAAAAAGAGCTCGCCACGTACATTACTAAGCTAGTATTTGAGATGCATTTGTAATTATTTGGTTTAGGGCTGGGCAGTACATCAATATTATATCGATATTGTGATGGTTAAAATATTGTCTGAGATTTTGGATATTTTAATGTAATTATATAGCACGTGTTGTCTTTTCTGGTTGTGATGGCTGCATAACAGTAAAGGGATGCTGTTGTCTACGCTTACTAGACTGCTCTAGCAGTTACCTCTACCTGCTTTATTTTATTTATTTACTAGTTTAATTGACTGGGACAGAGCATATTAATAAACATTTTGTAAATATGCCAGATTTAGCCAAAAGGCTAGTTTTCATCTGTTGTCCCAGGCCAGGTATTACAAGGCTCCCTAAAATGAAACAAGAAATTGTAAGAAAAACAACAATCTGTCTTAAAACACTAAACAATGGGATACAATTTGTTAAAACTGGTTACAGTATAAATTGCAATTAATGATAACATATTGTTAACATTGACATACTATGGAGGAAAAAGTTGACAACACTATAAATTAGAAAACAAGACAACCCTAAAACAGATACGAAACAAGTAGACAAAACAAGCAGAACCACCAGCAGTTAAAACTCCTGTCCACATACGCATGCATCAAAGCACATGTAACATACAGGACATAAGTGAAACAATAAGCAGTGCATTAGCGTATTCAAGTTACATCATCATCTGGACAACATTAAGAATTCATGCAGACTAGGCATTCATTAGGATTGGAACAATTAACTCCGAGTACATGTAAAACAGCACAAGCACAATCAGGGCGCTACATAAGAACTATAATGCACTGGATAAGGCATTTAAGTTTAGCATTTGAAGAGAACATGTGGACAAAGTGACAACCTGATGACCTGCTTGGGCATCATATCCACATTACGAATTTACTATTCATAAAATCTCATTGTGTAAATATTTTGTGGAGCCACCAATCGTTATAATTCCTGTATTGCCACAATATCAGTAGGTCAAGGTCAAGGTAAACTTTATTGTCCCCATGGGGCAATTTGTTTTACAGCCAGCAGTGGATACATCATAAAAAACCACATTCATACATCATTAAAAAAAAAAAAACAGAACAGGAGTCACATGATGCTGTTCAGGAAACTGATGGAAAGCGGCACAAAGGAGTTTGTAAGTCTGTTAGTCCTGCATCTATGCAGAGCATACCTGCGCTCAGATAGCAGCAGCCTGTACTCCTGATGAAGAGGGTGAGTGTGGTCGGCCAGGATAGTCTGTGCTGACTTAGTCACTCTTTGTTTATAAATTAATGCAAAGTCATTAAAATTTGTGCCAGCAATTTTACTGCACATTTTTACAATATTTTGCAGCCTCTTCGTATTTCTCAGGTTAAGTGACCCAAACCAGCAAGTAAAAGAAAAAGTTAAAACAGACTCAATAAAACAAGAATAAAACATTTCCATAAAACAAGAGTCAACACTAAAACTCCTTCATTTATGATAAAAATACAGACGCTGATGTGCCTTTGCACACACAGCGCCAACATTGGCATCAAAAGTGAGAGCTTTATCAGTATTGAGGTATTTGGTCAAAAATATTATGATATTAGATTTTTTCTGCATTGTTCAGTTCTAATTTGGTGTATGTGCTGATGTGTTAATTGAAGGTGAATTGAAATCGCTTATATATAAAATGATGTCTGTACTTGGCTGGTTTGTTTTGCAGGTGAGGTAAAATGGCCATGTCTGTGAGGTTGGCTGTGTTTGGCCTTTCAGGCCAGTCGTGTTAGGGTGAGGTAGCGCTGTGTTTGGCCTGTGCGCATCAGGCCAGTCGTGTTGCGAGGTGAGGTTGTACGCTGTGTTTGGCCTGTGCGCATCAGGCCAGTCGCGTTGTGAGGTGAGGTTGTACACTGTGTTTGGCCTGTGCGCATCAGGCCAGTCGTGTTGCGAGGTGAGGTTGTACGCTGTGTTTGGCCTGTGCGCATCAGGCCAGTCGTGTTGCGAGGTGAGGTTGTACGCTGTGTTTGGCCTGTGCGCATCAGGCCAGTCGTGTTCTGAGGTGAGGTTATGCGCTGTGTTTGGCCTGTGCGCATCAGGCCAGTCGTGTTGCGAGGTGAGGTTGTACGCTGTGTTTGGCCTGTGCGCATCAGGCCAGTCGTGTTGCGGGTCGAGGTTTTCCCGGCTTCTCTGTAGGGGCGTGGCTCTTCTCACCCTACTGTGACCTCACTCTGCGGTCGCAGCTGGGCGATGGCCCCCTGGGCACCCGGGTGAACAGTGACGCAGGGGGAGCAGCGCTGAGTAAAGTCGCAGTTATGCCACCGTTCGCTGACCCTGGTGCAGACGGGGCTCCCCGCCAGCCTTCGGCCTGCATCGCTGCACGTGGGATTAGCCTCTTTGCCCGGGACACCGTTTGGCGCTCCATTTTCTGCTTAATTTTGCAGCCTTTTGTTTTGTGTGTGTGTGTGTTGTAGCACATAGCCATAAGCCACGAAGGTAGCACAATTCTGGCTTGACAGAAGATGGCAGAAAATGGACTGCTTTCCAAAAGTGTGTGATTATCACTTAGCCTCTTAAACATTGCTCAGTTAAGCGTTGCGGCTAATTGAGGCACCAAATTAAAACTGAACCTGTGCTGCTGTCCTGTGTTGCAAGCGGGTTTCAGGCCTCAGGCCACTGCTGTGCACAGCCATCTCGCCACGTGTCGTAGTTTCCTCACTTTGTCATGGATATTTCCTGTCGGTGGAAAGCTTTGCTCAAAGTGAGCACCGTGGATTGTGAATGAAATTAAACGTCATCAGACAAACCCCTGTTGGCTCAGAAATGATACTACGCCAGATTTCTTCAACTGCGCATTTGGATTTGTACATTTTGTTCCATTGTTATCAGAGAGCCAGCTGTATTGGTTAGAACTGCTTTCTCGGTTGCCAAGGGAACAGCTCAGTATTTCCTCGCGCTGTGTGAACGGCATCACACCGGCAATTCGCTGGGTCTCTGACATCGCCTGTCCGAGGTGTGAAAGGTGCCTGTTCGTTTGTTCAGAAATGGGCTTTCGAGCGCAGCTCTCAGTATGCTGACCCTCGAGATGGGCGAACACTGCGCTGTTAAATTCGCTCAGGAGCGAGGACGACCGGTTTCGCGGAGGAGAATTCTCCATTTCCTACCGCAAGAATGCGTGATGTCAGCGTGTGACATTCTCTCTGTATGAGCAATAAAAAATGCCTGCTGGACTTCCTCCTCCCTGCGTTTATGCCTTGATTTTTTTTTTTTTTTTTTTTCTAATCCGAAGCTGTGGAGCAGGACTGACTAACCCCTGTCCTGGGGGTCTGTTCTGTGTGCTGGGGTCCCCACCCAAATTTCTCAGTCCCTCAAGGTAATTGAAAACATGCATTTCACTGGCTCCTCTGTTCTTTTCTGCTCAAGTTTGTCTCATTACTGTTTTGCGGTCTGTTTGCCCTCCTGTTGGCGAATGGTGGTTTTGGTCTTAAACCAGGTTTCAGTCCTCTGACTGTCATTGTTGATGGCCTGTTTGTCATAGAGTCTATCGGGTATCGGCCAATTTCCTCTCTTAAAGGAACAGCCATGATGCTTTAGGGCACTTTTTGTGTTATTGTGTTGTTCACTGCTCTTGCTCTCTCTGGTGCTCACGGTCTCACACCCACACACACACGCGATGCACACACACACATACTCTCGTGCACGAGCAAGCGGGGCCGCAGAGCCGAGAGGAGAGAAGGATGTGAACGGAGAGAGTGAGAGAGGGTGTAGAGGGAGGGGAGGAGGTGGAGGAGAGGAAATTGGATGAGTGACCTTTGTTTTGGTTCATTTGTTTTGGTTTAAATGACCCGTCGTGTCCCAGACACCCGTCGTGTCAGAGTGCGTTTCCGTGCGCTGTGATTGGCCGTTATCGTGTGCCTGCCGCGGTATTGGCCATGGCTTTTAAAGAAGAGGTCCGAGAACGGTTTCATCAGGAGTCTAGAGGCTCCCTGTTGATTGTGAAACTTTGAGTGGCGCTCGGTGAGGTAAACATGACCTGTGAGTGACCTGTGCTCCTGCTTGTGGAGAGGAAAGAGAATATTGTTTGTTGATTTTTTTTTTTTTTTTTTTGCTTTTTGAATGATAACACACCTCTGAATGGAGCTTTAAGTGAAGATAATGGTTATAAGTAATGATATTATTATATGGAAGTATCACAAAAGACGTTACCCATCTTTCTGTATTTATGAGGAACTGACAGTGTTCTGGTCGCTAATATGTACTTCTCAGTGGGTTGAAACTTTCCGTTAGTTGGTGCAAATTTTCATGTATTATTACAGGGCTGTGTTGAGTGTTTGATTCTGATTGGTCAGTTTCCACAGTCTACTGTCTGTTTTTTCTGGGTAGCAGACCAGTGCTGTGAATTACAAACCGTTGCCGCGCAGTAAATTGTTCCCAACCGTAGAATCTAGTGGTCTGTGTTTTTTAGCGGTAGAAATAAAATCATTCTTTAATCAATAAAAACTCCTTTTTTTTGTTTGTTTCAAGATATTGGTTTCAGTAGTAAGTAGGCACGTAATGAGCAGGGTAGTGTACAGCGAGGCAGTCATTATTGTGAAATATACCCTCTCAGGCTGACTGAAGACCCTTCAGCGTCACATTAGGGTCCTGCATCGCCCTGCTGTTTCGCAATAAAGACCGATGCGTTACCCTCGCACGACACCTCAAACCTCCACATTTCCAAGATGAGCTCGGTGTGAGGGCACTCGCATTGTTGTGTCCCTTCGGTCAGGATTCTGTCGCATTTGAAGTTTCCTCTTTGACCTCAGAGCTTTGCCCCGGCTGAGTTTGTAAGGTTGGTCGTGTGTCTCGGCATCACATTGTTATGTCAGGTTGAAAGGTCATTTGTGATCAGATTCCAAATCCACACACAGTGATTGCATCATCGGCTCACCCCGCTGTCGCTGCCAGTCACCGGCCCATAGGCCCCGACCCTGCGTTTACCGCCTGTCAGATGCACGTCATTGGGCGTCGGTTTTCGGGACACAGTGAGCTTTTTATGTGGGTGGGGTGACGGCTGAAGAAGTCATTCTCTCTCTGTCTGTCTCTCTCTCTCTCACTCACTCACTCTCTGTCTCTCTTTCTTTCTTTCTCTATCACTTCCTCTTTCTTTCTCTATCTCTTTATCTCCCTCAGTCTCTCTCGATCTCTCTGTTTTCTGTGCGTGCCCAGGTTGGGTTAGGCGCCTGGTGTAGGCCTGGGGTCAGTGCGAGGACGGCTGGGTCATCCCTTTATCCCCCTGGTTTCCAGGAAGCAGTTGGCAGCTGTGAGACTGCCTCCCTGAGCCTCCTCATGCTGCAGAGTTCTCCCTGTGCGATTTTAGCTGCATCCCCTGCGTTAGCTGCCTGAAGCTATGAGAGAGACCGGGGCCACATTCCAGAAGTCAAAAGAATATGTCCCATCATCGAACTCCTAAACACTTCTCCTTCACCTCGATGGAAAATGTCTTGAGGTGAAGGGAAGATGTTAAGGAGAATTTAGGACAGGCTCGGCACTAAGGAAACCCAACTGCACTTACTCTGGGCAACATGACAGAACATCCCCTGCCCGTCTCGTAGAATTGTTTTTGTGATTGGCCGGATGGAGGGTGCATCGCTTTAAATATTGCTGCTGCTAGGAATTGGGGGACGGCCTTATCTCCTTTCCTTTCATGAGAGATGGTCCAGTGTATCCTATGCTTAAGGAGATGAGTTGTGAAGCATTGAAGTGCCTTTCCTTGGCATTTAGAGAATTTGAACAGCTTTCATCATGGCCGCTGCATCAATAATTCCAGGTCATTTCCAAGGAGTTAGGAACTTTCCTAAACAAATTAAAGTGACACTGTTCTTAACTCCTGGATGAGCTGCTTGTGAATCTCACCGCCCATGATCATGTTAACGGCAAATTGATTGATTGATTGATTGATTGATTGATTAGTGAATGACGCTTGAGTCTCATCACAACACTCCTTCCTATGGAAGGAGTATAAGTATCCTTATAAGTATAAGCGACAAATTCCTTCGCTTAACCAGGAGTAAAGAACGCAGCCAGTTTGCTATGAGTAGCTACATAGCAGCTCATATGAGAGAGTGGCTGTGTCCTCTCGGTTAGAAGTAAGTGGCAGCGAGACGTCCTGGCTGTGGCTCGTCCTTTAGCAGTTAGCGGCTTTGAGAGGTTCTGCCTGAGCCCTTTCTGTTTGCAGTCAGCGGCTATAAGAGACCTTGACTGCGCTCGCGCCGTTAGTAATTGATAGCGCTGAGGAAGCCTAGCTGTGCACTATTTGCACTATATTGTGTGTACTCCGGTTGTTAAAGTTTACAAAAATTTATCCGCACCCAAATTCCTCTCAATGACTGTAAGTAGCTCTAAAGTAATTTTCTCCGACTTTCAGGTTGCCAGTGCTAATATAATGCAGTACTGCGGAGCCCTGCGTGCACGCACTTGTTACAGAATTGTCTAGATTATGTAGACGTGGGTAACTTTACGATGCAGCATGTTGATATCAACTACTTTGAAGACATGAGCATCTTGTTCCGGAATGAGCAAGGTTTTGCTTATTTATTCCACATCTACTGACTAGGAGTGGTGAAAACAGCTACTTATGAGGTTGGATATATAGCACATGATACGGTGCTGGCAGCTGTGTAGTTCTTTTGCAGCTATATGTTTCACCCTGTATATGATTTTCAGACAGGATTATTGGAATGGATTGTGCTGATTTGAATGGAGTAGAATGTGATTAATAAATTGGTGCTACAGAATGTATTGTGATCCAGTTGTAATTTAAAAAAATTCTGTGACGATGTGGAGTGATTCAGAATGCAGAACAAACAAGACGACAGTGTCATCACTATCCCCTGCCACGATCAAGGGCCATAACTCCGTAAATAAATACGCTTCGACATCCATTTTCAAACTCAACGTAGATCATGAGTAACTTATTAAGTGTTTGAAATTTCACGCATCTAGGTATAATATTTTCAGAGAAATCTTGTCCCCATTGTGGCCTGGACGGACAGACAAACAGATGGACGGACCCCAGTCCAGTATCCCCCGGTCTCGCATCGTGGCAGGGGGTAATAACTGTACAGGCTGTAATATAATATAATGTCACAGAGTGTAATTACAGACATTACAGACTGTAATGCCTTGTAAAGGAATAAAATGAGAAGCAAACATAATCTGGTTTAAAGGGAATAAACTGGAGTATGGAATGTAAAATGATATAATTGAAAACACCGAGCATAGATCGGATGTAGTGAAACCTAATGCAATATATTGGTGTAAAATGTAAGGCTAGGGTGCCAGTCCTGATAGGCTGTAGGCTGCATTTTTTTCTGGATTTTGGTGGTGTGTTTCCTCACAAGTGATTGACTTATGTCCCTGATTGGCTTAAGAGTCCAGGCTTCTTGCTCTGGGGGCACTGATTGGCTTCTGATTGGAAAGAGAGCACAGATGCCTGTCAACACTGAGGCTCCTCAGGACTGCGGTTTGACAGTCCTGATGTAAGGTGATATAATGTTTTATTATATGACTTAAAGATTCGCTCTCTCCTGATTGGTTGAAGGGATGAATATAACAATCCAACGGCCTCGAGCTAAAAATGGCTTGGGCTTCCCCGCAGGAGCTCTCGACAGTGTCCATATTTAGTGCCTCTTTGTCCCTGTAAGGAGCTTTACGTTAGAGCTGTCGCCCTTCTCTTATTTTATATTTGCAAGTAGCGTCATATAACAAGTAGGGTCATATAATAAAATAGTTATTGCCTTCAGTTATCGGTGAATCCAATGATTTATCCACCTTGGACAAGTGATACCCTGGTCCAAGGTGGTAAATCATTGGATTCACCTCAACTGAAGTCAATAAGTGTATAATGTAACATTGAGTTGAGAGCGCAGGGTAACCCCCGTCCCGCTCTCTCTCCCCTCCCCCACAGGTTCTGATGCGCACAAGGCCGCCTTCCTGCAGATGAGCCATCGGTGGGGGCTGTCCCAGCGCAGTCACAGTCGCAGGCCCAGATAGTGCCCGGCGGCCTCGGCGAAGCCCCCCTACCCAGCATGCCCTCCACCAGCCGGGCGGGGAGCCTGAAGGACCCCGAGATCGCCGAGCTATTCTTCAAGGAGGACCCCGAGAAGCTGTTCTCCGACCTGCGCGAGATCGGCCATGGCAGTTTCGGGGCGGTGTACTTTGTGAGTATCTGCACACCTGCGGCACAGCCCTGTCCCGGGACGGGGGCGTATGACTGTAATATCGGACCGCAACGGGGTTTACGGGTTTCTGTCCTCTGTAAAAAGGACCAAAAACTCCTGGACAGAGGCGCTCCTCCTCCATTATAACTTAACATATCGTTATGAAACTTGACAACCGTACTCTCTACATGTCAGTAACTGGCCCGATTCTGCAGAAATGGCAGAGAAGTCATGTGCTTTCACCCTGCACCAGCACTCGTTAATTACACACCATCGTCCCGAGGACGTGCTTCATTTGAACTTGTTGTTACACAGCGCTTAAGTGACCTATGACAGGTGCTGGTTACATGTTAAATTTGCCTCAGCTGGTCTGTTGGGTTTAAAGGGTGGTAAAGACAGAAATCGCCACACCCTGCCGCTCTCCAGGACCTGGGCCGGGCTGCCCTGCTCGAGGATTCCAGTCACATGATGCCCTTCACTTTCTGCAGCTCGGCTGTATGATGCGATGGTCACTCATTGTTAGGTTTGTCTATATGGCAATTTTCTCCCCATTTTATCCTCGATTCAGTCCGAACCACTGCTGCTTCCAGCCCGTTTTGTCCCAGCCAAACCCGGGAACCTTTGCCCTCGCCTGCGCTGCTCCTCATTTGGTATTTTTCACTGTGTGTAATTACTCAAGCTTACATGCATGTAGGCTACATAAGGCACGGATATTTCTGCTCAGCTTACCTCCTCTCCCCCACTGTCTCCTGTCTCCCCGTCCGTTTGTCCTCTCCGCTCTCCGGTCTGCTTACCTTCTCTGCCCGCTGTCTCCTGTCTCCCCGTCCGTTTGTCCTCTCCGCTCTCCGGTCTGCTTACCTTCTCTCCCCCACTGTCTCCTGTCTCCCCGTCTGTTTGTCCTCTCCGCTCTCCGGTCCGCTTACCTTCTCTCCCCCACTGTCTCCTGTCTCCCCGTCTGTTTGTCCTCTCCGCTCTCCGGTCCGCTTACCTTCTCTCCCCCACTGTCTCCTGTCTCCCCGTCCGTTTGTCCTCTCCGCTCTCCGGTCTGCTTACCTTCTCTGCCCGCTGTCTCCTGTCTCCCCGTTTGTCCTCTCCGTTTGTCCTCTTCCCCCCACTGTCTCCTGTCTCCCCGTCTGTTTGTCCTCTCCGCTCTCCGGTCCGCTTACCTTCTGCCCCTCCCGTCTGTTTGTCCTCTCCGTCTCCTGTCTCCCCGTCCCCGTTTGTCCTCTCCGCTCTCCGGTCTGCTTACCTTCTCTCCCCACTGTCCTGTCTCCCGTGTCTCCCCGTCTCGTTTGTTCTCTGCCCGCTGTCCCTCTCCGCTCTCCGCCTCTCCTGTCTCCCCGTCGTTTGTCTACCTTCTCTCCCCCACTGTCTCCTGTCTCCCCGTCCGTTTGTCCTCTCCGCTCTCCGGTCCGCTTACCTTCTCTGCCCGCTGTCTCCTGTCTCCCCGTCCGTTTGTCCTCTCCGCTCTCCGGTCCGCTTACCTTCTCTCCCCCGCTGTCTCCTGTCTCCCCGTCCGTTTGTCCTCTTTGTTCTCCGGTCTGCTTACCTTCTCTCCCCCGCTGTCTCCTGTCTCCCCGTCTGTTTGTCCTCTCCGCTCTCCGGCCTGCTTACCTTCTCTCCCCCGCTGTCTCCTGTCTCCCCGTCCGTTTGTCCTCTCCGCTCTCCGGTCTGCTTACCTTCTCTCCCCGCTGTCTCCTGTCTCCCCGTCCGTTTGTCCTCTCCGCTCTCCGGTCTGCTTACCTCCTCTCCCCCGCTGTCTCCTGTCTCCCCGTCCGTTTGTCCTCTCCGCTCTCCGGTCTGCTTACCTTCTCTCCCCCGCTGTCTCCTGTCTCCCCGTCCGTTTGTCCTCTCCGCTCTCCGGTCTGCTTACCTCCTCTCCCCCGCTGTCTCCTGTCTCCCCGTCCGTTTGTCCTCTCCGTTCCCGGGCCTGCTTACCTTCTCTCCCCACTGTCTCCTGTCTCCCTGTCCGTTTGTCCTCTCCGTTCTCCGGCCTGCTTACCTTCTCTCCCCACTGTCTCCTGTCTCCCCGTCCGTTTGTCCTCTCCGTTCTCCGGTTGTCTCCTTCCCCCGCTCTCCGCATCTCTCTTGGGCCGAACCGGAGCACTTGGGTTCCCCCTTTTTAGAGCTGGCTTCTGCCTAAAGATTCTTCCCGCTCGGGAGTGTTCTGTTGCCACTGTCTGGTTTAGACTTAACCCTTGGGGGTTCAGCCTGGTCCTGTCGAAAGCACTTTGAGTCAATCTCAGCTGCCAAAAGCTCCAAACAAATTGAACAGAATTGAAAGTTTAACAGTGAACTGCTCTGCTGTCACATGATTCCTTTAAACGGGACCTGTGTTAGTGCTCCTGAAATGGAAGGATGATACAGTCTGGTAGTTAAGAGTGATGATGTACGGTGGGGGGACTCTAACAGAACATGCATGATACATGACAGAATAAAATCCTAGTAATTCATCGCATGGGGCAGCCATTGCGCTGTGCGCAGGCATTAACTGACCCGATTCTGCCAAAAGGGCCGAGGAGGCGTGTACTGTCCATCCTGGCTGCACACCAGACCGACTCTGGCCCTGTTCCATCTTCGGCTTGGCATAACCTGTGTCTGTAGTAGCCTTTTCTCAGGGGCAGACGGGCTGGTAGGGTCGCTTCGGGGTATTTGAATGATTGCTTCAGTGCTGGAGTGCAGCTGGTGGCGCCGACAAACTAAGATGCTTCGCCCCGTGTGTTTGTGTCTCTCAGGCCCGGGACATCCGGACCACTGAGGTGGTGGCGATTAAGAAGATGTCCTACAGCGGGAAGCAGTCCAACGAGGTGAGTCTCTCTCTCTCTCTCTCTCTCCCCCCTCCCCCTCTCCCTCTCCCTCTCTCTCTCTCCCTCCCTCTCCCTTGTTCAGCCTGAGTCATGAGCTTAGAGCCTTTCTCCAGCAGAATTTTAAGTCCATTGCGTCTCCAGAATCCCTGGGATCCCACAGATGTTTCTGGAAAGCCACCCGTCCCCAGCTCTGTTTCTCGTACTGCACATGTGCTCCCTGGTTGGAGAGTGTTGTTATTTGCTGATATAAGACCTTCTCCTGACTGATTGGGCTGTTGTACGACAGTAATATCTGGGCTAACAGCGCAGCTTCTGAAAGATAGTCCGAGGATGTTCAGGTGTCTGTTGTAATTGGCACTGAGCCTGTTCGGCTGGATGGGGATTGTGATCTTAGCTGTCCCGACATCTCTGGTCAGGCCAACGACTCTCATCACTACCAGGTGAAATATGATGCCAGTTCATTCAGGTAGCAGGTATTGCAAATCATCTCTTGAAATGCCTGTAATTCTGAGCAGTTGTTTGTAACGGCAGTATGATTGTTCACAGTGGAAGGGTGACCCCATGGCGTAGGATGTGCCAGACTATTGGGCGGTTTATTTGATTGATGGGTGGATGAGAGGGCGATGGGCTGGCGATGAAGGCACTGAGAGTGAAGAGGACACTATCCCATAATGCCTCCTCTCATTTGTCAAGGTCATTAAGCTCCGTCTGCTGCTCATCTTTACTCGTAATTTGAGATTAGCCGGTAACGAGATTAGATCTAATCTGAGAGAGAAAGGGCTCTCACCAGCCAGACTTTCGTGCTATTGTTGTGACCACTGACTAGTCCTGGATCTCGGTCTGCTCTGGACCAGCTGAGGTCCTCAAAATGCAATAAACACACCGGAACATTCCGGGTGCTTTTCCCCAGCTAGCGTCCTCTGATCTAATGGGGCTATGCTAGTAACGTGCCATTTAATTCAGCCGAATCAGCCGAGTGAATTTTCACATCTGCCCTTATGTGTACCTTGGAACAAAATGACATGCCGGATCGCTGGTTGTACCCTTGTTGTGGGGATTGGATCACATGAGCTGTGGGTCACGAGTGGATTAGTAGTATTTATACGGGTTATTTAGTGTTGCCTGGTAAAGTTCCTCTTCCGCTTGTCTTGCTGCACAGAAATGGCAGGACATAATCAAAGAGGTGAAGTTCTTGCAGAGAATCCAGCACCCGAACAGCATCGAGTATAAAGGATGTTACCTGCGCGAGCACACTGCCTGGGTGAGTAAACGCCGGCCTACAGCTGCACGACTGTGAGCTTTCCATGGAGAAGAGGCTCAGCGTTACTGCTGTTTTCAGGTGAAATATTTCTGTATGTGTAAGTGCATGACGTATTAGATGCTGTGGTGAACTCCATCGTACCTACGGAGCCATGTATAGGTCTGTACGATGTCACTGCTGCATTTAAACCTGTTGAACTTCAGGTCCATTTTAAATTCTAGTGGAGATATCAAGGTTTCCAACAATCCCAAATATGTCCTGCAGAGTGAGTAAGTCTGTTCTGAGTCTAGTGGCACATCAGGCCGGTGCTTAACCCCGGTTTCTGTGGCATGAAGCGACTAGGAGTATTACTACTCCCGCTGGGTGGGATGCTAGTGTATCGTAGGTTACCCCCCAGCTCTTTGTCAGATTTCCCGGGCAATTTGCTGGTACCCATTTATACACCTGGGTGGAGTGAGGGAGTGTGGGAGTGAAGTGTTTTGACCAAGAACACACCGCAAACGCCGTGGCAAGGACTTCACCTCAGGACCTTTTGACCTCAAGTCAAGCCTACTTAACCACTGCGCAGTCGCATCTCCAAATCATGTACTAGATCTAGATATTTTATTTTCCCTTTGATGTATTGCTGTGGCCATAAAAATGTGGCATCTTGGGTTTGAATATTTCTCTCAATAGAAGTGTGATGGAGCGTCAGTAAAATGCTGCAATCAACAGATACAGAATATGTCAGTGACATTGTTCTACAATATGAAAGACATGCCTTTTCTGGCTTTAAACTGACTTGAAGGGAAACTTAAGTGGAGAAATGAGAGTTTAAAGGGTTAAATTGGCCAAACTGTCAGAAGACCTCATGAAAATTGCAGATGTATAGATGAAATATACTGTCAAAATGCTGCCTCGTTTCGCAAAGGAACGGGCGCATTTAAAAGCCATTGCCGCTCGTAGATATTGCGGGGCGGTGTTGTTTGAATACGCTGCTGGGAAGCATACTCATTATTTCATTAAGAAGTGAGGATAATTATAGTGCACTGCGCTGTCTTCCATTTCCCCCAGGAGAGTGATCTTCATTTCTTAAAAAAGGGAGATACGTCGCCCCCTAGTGTAGAGAAAAACCATTACACCGCTAGATTGTTTGTGTTCCAGAATGCTTTGAGAGGGAGAACAGGGCCCCTTCAGGCTATACGCGCGTTCAGAAGTATCCGCTGCACTGTGTTGATGCGAGTTATGAATTATTGAGTGCGAATGGATGAATAATTTGGCTCATTTTCCTCAGCTGGTCATGGAGTACTGTCTCGGCTCGGCCTCGGACCTGCTGGAAGGTGAGGCAGCCTCTTATCTCTGCATTTCATATCTGTCTCTGATAATCACGGCTCCTCTGCTTTACTCAGTAGCTGCCAGCTCATCAGCTGATGTGTGTGACGGCTGCTTTCATGTTCCTTCGGAGCCCGCAAATCAATCTGCATGTCAGTTTTCCTGTCCTTCAGAGATTAAAAGGAGTACTTTATTTGGTTTGTCTCTGTCAGGTTTCATCTTGATTTGAGTGCTATCTTTACATCCTCTTGTACAGAGTGCTGTCTTTATTCTTTAGTTTTATCTCCTGCTGTCTCCATCCTCCTCCCCTCTCTCAGTTCATAAAAAGCCCCTCCAGGAAATGGAAATAGCGGCAATTACCCATGGTGCATTGCAGGGATTGGCCTACCTTCATTCCCACAACATGATTCACAGGTTAGTTGCATGCTTGTGTGTGTGTATGTGTGTGTGTAGGTGTTGGCGTTGGTGTGCGTGTGTGTGTTTGTGCATGCGACTGTGTGTGTAGGTGTTGGCGTTGGTGTGCGTGCGTGCTTGTGTGTGTATGTATGTATGTGTGTGTGTGTGTGTGTGCTTGCGTGTGTGGGTGTTGGCGTTGGTGTTGGCGTGCGTGCGTGTGTGTGTGTATCGTGTGCGATTGTGTGTGTGTGTATGTGTGTGTGTATGCGCGTGCGTGCGAGTGTGCGCGTGTGTGCGTGTTGGCGTGCGAGTGTGTGCTTTGATTTATGCATTCCAGCTCTGAATCGCCAGGTCATTTTTGTGGCAGGAGTAATATGCCTTCAGTTTGTGAGGTGTTGAGAACCACATATTTTCATATGAGGAAGTAGACTGTGCTGTGAAACTCTCCGTCAGAGTCTTGCTGAACAGGTGTGGAAAGCACCTGCTGTAACTCCTGTGAGATCTGAGGTATGAGCTCCAGGTGACAGGGCATCATCTGAGCAGACGTGACTGGAACTCCCACATGCCCTGTTATCGCAGGCTTTACATACCTGTCCCCGCACTGAGACACGCCAACACCTCATTCAGAGACCAAACATTTGCACCAAAAGTGACGGGGCTTCAACATGATTGGCCCAGACACAAGACCGCTCATTGCGGAGTGTAAAACACGAGGACCAGCGCTCCTTTAATATTTCAAGAGTAGGACTGCTGATCTGGCTTCAGTTTAGCCCATTTACATAGCTTATATTGGATGAGGTACGTGTATGAACCAGCGAAGGCTGATTCTGGATCGGCATTTCTTAACCGAGGAGATTGGTGAAGATGGCCCTCCCAGTGTACTTTTTATAATGGATAGTTTTATTCTGGGCTGAAGGGGTTAGTAAAGTTGCATTGAGATTAGCTGAATGATAAAAATACTTCCGCATACTACATTCCAGCACAGTTATGCTGAAACAGGATTACGCAAACAAGTAAATCATGCAGTTCTCTTCTGTTGGCTCCTGCTATTCTGACTGCAGACCTGCTGCTTTCCCGTCCTGCCGTTACCTGGGAGTCCAACGTGAAGCCAGTCTGGCTGACTGGGAGCACTAATTGTTTCTTTAAATCACCTGGGAGGGTGAAGTTTGTGTTTTGGCTCGGGATTTGAGAATGCCGGCCTTGGAGGGTATGTGGGTGTCTCAGTCATCTGTGGGGTAAAAACACACACACACACACACAAAAAAAAGATGATTTCTTTTTATCTAGAGATGGAACGATACTGACATACAGATATCGGTCTGATACTGACTCAAATAGCTGGATACCAATATTTAAAAACAAAAAAAAAACTATTCATTTACATCTATGTATTTATTTGTAACATTTTGCTTTAAAATGTGAGGAAAACAATGTTAAAGTCAAGCCCGATGTTGCCTCACACACTGGAGATGATCCCAGTCTCTTCCACACAGTGGGGCATAGAACTGATTAAACTGTGGTATCGCATCAGTTATCGTTATCAACCGTTACCCAAATCCCAGGTATCGGTATTGGTATCAGGGCTGAGAGAGTCAGACCGGCGCATCCCTAATTTTATTCTTGAGTTGATGAGCTTGTCTCTCTCATTTTGTGCTGCAGGGATATAAAGGCCGGTAATATCCTGCTGACGGAGCCAGGGCAGGTGAAACTGGCTGATTTCGGCTCCGCCTCCATCGCCTCTCCCGCCAACTCCTTTGTGGGGACGCCATATTGGTGAGTGAGGAAACCCAGTTTTGTTGCTGCTCAGGGCTCGGGCTGAAGTCGGGGTTTGCGGGCTCGTGTGGACAGCACTTCACAAAACTTATCATCGTGAGCTATGAGAATAATTTGAAAAAAGGAATTTTATTGCTAAATATTGGATATATCACTTCTGTAGGTTCAGATGGTCTGGTCTGTGCTGCGTCTCGCAGCCTGTGGTCTCAATCACTTTAAATGCCTTCTCTTTCCCAAGAGTTCACTGGGAATATATTCCATCTCAGTTAGGTTTTGTCAGGAAATTAACTTCACTAGGATAAATAATTTCATGAAGATGATCTTGGAGACCACAATAATGACTTTAGTCCATTAATTGAATTTAGTTTCATTTCCTCTATTGACCCAAGTTTAGTTTTTCTCATTTTCAGTCATAAACTTGTGGGTTTAAGTTGCACAGATGGACTGAGAATGTAAATGTGTAACCTGTACAAGACGGTAAGAAGGAAAACAAAGCCATTTGCGCTTAAGTACACGTGTATCCACAGAGCTAAAGAAAACATTAGAGTGGACACAAGACCAGTTCTGGCGAGATTCACGTTCGCCATCTGCCGAAGGATAGCGCCCAGCATGGAACTGTGTGAAACCATCGACGTAGGTAGTTTAGAGGTGGAATACAGATATTATGTTGATGATTTTTACATGAAGTAAGATTCTAAGGGTATATTAACCTCGGTGATGTTTGTATATGAGCATATGTGAAAAATAGACCCGAAAGTGAACTTGATGCCAATGATACTACGATTAACAGATCACTTATCATACATCATATTTTTACTGTGAAAGAAATTTAGTGTTTTTCATTTCATTTTATCTAGTCGCATATGCAGATGTACAACGTTTGATTGCGCAATTCCCCTGCCGATTCCTTACACAAGATGACAGTTGCGTCTCACGCTCTCTGGTTGGTTCAGCCCATGACGTTGTCCAGTCGTGTGTTTTCTTTAGCTCTGTGCGTGCATCCAATCTGTTTTCATCGGTCTGAGCTGTGATGATAAAGAAAAGTGCTGGAGATGTTTTGCACCCCTGTACTCTCTCAGGATGGCCCCAGAGGTGATCCTGGCCATGGACGAGGGTCAGTACGACGGGAAGGTGGATGTCTGGTCTCTGGGGATTACCTGCATTGAATTAGGTGAGGGCTCCATTCACTCAGTCAGTCTCCCCTGCTACATGCGCCGCTGCATTTTAGCAGCCCATCATGAGACTTGCTTTACACATTCGGCAGTGTGCCGAACTGTCTACACACTGATAGTTCTCAAATGGTTGGATACTCGCATTGCGTCAGTTCATTAGCACTAAACTGGCTGGCCGCTGGCCTGGTAGAGTCGGCGAGTGACACGATTCCTCGTGCGTATCCCATAAGCCTCTGCTCTTGCGTGCTTTCAGCCGAGAGGAAACCGCCGCTCTTCAACATGAATGCGATGAGTGCCTTATACCACATAGCGCAGAACGAGAGCCCCACACTGCAGTCGAGTGAATGGTGAGTCCTCATCCACAGTCACCAAATCCCCTACTATGGTGGTGTCATGTGAACTGTAGTCATCATTATGGTTGTTACTCTAATCTCTTTGATAGCACCCCTTATGCAGTATACCTCAGGAGGCAAGAGTGTTCGCTTCGGTTGAGTGCGTATTATAAGAGCAGTATGCAGGCTTTGTTTGGCTCACTGACGCTTCCATTGCGATGAATTGTTACCATCTTCCTCTATGCCATACATTAATTTCGCAGAATCATTTATGTCATTTTGCTTTTTGAGATGACAAATACATGCACTTTGAGTAATTGCTAATATAACGTTGAGCTGCAGGAAAACCGCACACAGCCTGTCTCTGGTTTCTAGTAATCCTGTAATCCCGTTATTGATGTGGGTGGTGTGAATAATTTAGGCCGTGTCGCACTCCTGCGCTCTGAAGAACTGTGAGTGCTCAGGCCCTGTTTCTCCGTTTCCGCAGGACGGATTACTTCAGGAACTTTGTGGATTCCTGCCTTCAGAAGATCCCACAGGACAGACCAGACTCTGAGGATCTGCTAAAGGTGGGCTCCATTTAGATCTCTTCTGCCCCCCCAATACACAAGCTTCATTCATTTGTAATTAGTCCCTCCCCATGTTTGTTTCATATGAGTATTGAGTCATCAGAGGTGTGAGGGTTAACCTGGAGTCCCGACACAGAGAGAGCTGCGACGGGAGGGTTCCGGAAAAATATGGTCACGTGACACAGTGAGCCGCCATCTGTCCATCGTGTCACTGGCCATTGTCTCGAAGAAAATGAGTTCGTACATGAATGAGTTCATTATTTTGAAGATGCGTAGTCAAAGTCTGTTTGTATGATGTACTTAGGTACGTTGGAGAAAGGTCCCAAAATGTATAAGTTCCCTGCTGATCCGGAAAGAACTAAAGCATGGGCTGTTGATGTCCGTCATGAAGGATGGAAATGAACATTGTCATTGTTTCTGTGTGGGGCGAGTCCCTCCTCTTGTCACTTACTTTGACGGGCGACGGGGATGCGTTAAATCTTTTCTGATGAAACTAAATTTAACAAATGCATTTCCTATACTTGACAGTGGATGGCACAGTATATCTCGCCAAGATTGGCCATATAAGAATGTTGCGGGTCGTCCCAAGAAGAGCTAAACACAAAGTGCATTTAAACCGTCCATCTAACTGTCGTTAAGCCTCAGCGACGGCTTGGTGGCAGCGGCTCACATTTATTGTGATGAGCTGCGATTAAGCGTCTTCCATGGTTTGTCCCCATCATTGTCTACCATTTTTCGCAAAAAAGAGGTAAACAGAAATGAGCAAGCATTTTCTTTGGCTAGCTAGCACCTTAAAGGGTTCATTCAGATTTTTTTGAAATGAGGTTGTATGAGGTTCTTATCCATAGTCAGTGTATTCAGTGTAATATCTACGATTGGCGATCGGGACGCCCCCAGTTCAGAGAAGTAGGCGGGAGTAACGGCATGGAAGTGAGGCTCTGCTGTGGCCCGCTGCAAAACGTATTTTCGCCACCTAGGTACAACCACCTAAAAAAAATCGATTTAGACTATTTTCAGCGCTTTACCCACTTATATAAATGTATTAACGGTGTCAAACTGATGATATGCTGAAATGAACAGCTTTGTAAAAGTACTCTGTTAACTGATTGTGTAACAGACAAAAAGTATCCTGAATCAAACTTGGTAATAGTCTATGATGGTGGAGAAAACTGCATATAAGGGGATCCTTGTGTCACATGGGGAGAAAATGCCTGAAATATAATAGAATTCTTTCACGGAAGAGAGTGAAATGTATCACTCCTCTCCTGGTCAGTGTACTTTTTATAATTTTGTCCCCTCTTCTGACTGTTGATTCCATTTCTTGCTGGTTTGTTTTTTTTCCCCCAAAATTATCTTTTCCCTTCAGAGATCAAAAAAAAAAAAAAAAACCAGGGATTTCCTTTGCGTGAAACAGTTTGGTTTAGCACAATGGAAACAAAATGGCTCAAATTAGCCCATTGCATCATTGCATGATGATGTACGCGCTAGGCATTATGGGATTGAAATGGGGTCTTTTTCTAGCAGATAATTGCTAGCTGACGCGTTAAAATTACAACCCCAATTCCGAAATAGTTGGGACAAAGTGTAAATTGTGAATGAAATCAAAATGCAATGACTTTCAGATCACATGAGCCAATATGTTATTTACAATAGAACATGGATAACATTTCAAATGTTGAAACTGAGACATTTTACATTTTTTTCCACAAAATGGGCTTATTTCAAATTTTCTGGCTGGTCTCAAAGAAGTTGGGACACAGGCAAAAAAGGGCTGAAAAAACGATTAATATATAAGAGAATCAGCTGAAAGAACATTTAGCAAGTAATTAAGTTAGCTGGCATCAGGTGTGTAACATGATTGGCTATAAAAGGGATGTCTTAAAGAGGCTGAGTCTCTCAGAAGTAAAGATGGCCAGAGGCTCTCCAACCTGTGAAGGTTTGCATAAAAAATAATTGTGGAATACTTTAAAGGGGCAATAAGCGAAATCGTTTCACCGCTAGATTTGCTGTTGTGCACTGCCTGCAGACCAAAACAAAGTGTGTCATGAGCCACACCTCCCTCTACCTCTGCTATTCGGCAGAATGACGGGCCAGTTTAAGTTTCCGAGGCGTTATCACTCAGTACATCGAACTTGAAAAGCTCACGAAACTGCAGATTTGCGCTAATTGCAAATGTTAGCTGGCTGCCGGGCTACTCACCTAACACAACCGTAACGCCTGGCCCATTGCTGGGACCGAGCCGCTAACAACTCAAGCTCCGGACATTAACCCATTCTACGATTGTAATATTAAATTTAATTGAATCGACATAGCGACATGTGCCTAACGTTACTGTAACACTAATTAAAGCAGACATTTGACTTTATGCTGTTACTTGCCTGTCCAGGAGAAGAAGAGCTAGCTCCGAGTCTAACTGTAGCCCCTTTAGCTCTCGCAGTGCTCCCCACCTTGGAAATGCAAGGCCAATATTAATCCGGGTTCTGTCCCTTTCTTTATCCGACAACTTCTTTGCCAACGACCATTGTTTCTTTAGAAGTAATTTCTGATCCTGCTCGTCTTCAGGTGAACGTTTCGTTCCGCTCTCCACCATTTTGCATTTAAAAATACGCGCTGCCATTGCTCACTGGCTGTAGCCTTTTATAGGGACAGAGGGCCAAGGGCTTCGAGAGGAGGGAGGAGGCGGCGATTCACATGAAAGTACATGAACGCGCCGGCCGGACCGGGCTTGTAAACAAGGGGCTGGAGGTCAACACAGAGAGCGGGTGTGTGACGTCCTGCTATACTCCAGATGAAATTACACCTCTCGTTCTTCACATAGCGATTTTTAATTCCTTCAATCTAGAAATGATGCATTTCCGCTTATTGCCCCTTTAAAAACAAGGTTCCTCGGGCACCCCGGTGGCTCATCGGTCTAAGCGCGCGTATCATAAAGGCTGTGTCCTTCCCGCATCAGCGACCTGGGTTCGATTCCGGCTCAGGTCATTTGCTGCATGTCTTCCCCATTCTTCTCCCCAACTTTCCTGTCTCTACACTGTATAACTGTCAAATAAAGGAAAAATTCCCAAAAATAATAATCTTTTTAAAAAAAAAAAAAAAAAAAAGTTCCTCAACGTCAAATTGCAAAGGCTTTGAAGGTCTCATCATCGAAAGTGCATAACATCATCAAAAGATTCAGAGAAACTGGAAAAATCTCTGTCGTGGGGGACAAGGCCAAAGACCTTTACTGAATGCCCGTGATCTTGGGCCCTCAGGCGCCACTGCATCACTCACCGCATGATTCTGTCATTGACATTACTAAATGGGCCCAGGAATACTTCAAGAAACCACTGTCTGTAAACACAGTCTGCCGTGCCATCCACAGATGCCATCTAAAACTCCATCATGGAAAAAGGAAGCCATTGTTGAGCATGATCCAGAAGCACCGCCGTGTTCTGTGGGCCAAGGCTCATTTAAAATGGACTGTAGCAAAGTGGCAAAGTGTCCTGTGGTCAGACGAGTCCAAATTTGATATTCTTGTTGGAAATCATGGGCGTCGTGTCCTCCGGGCTAAAGAGGAGACATAACCGTTTATTGCAGTCAGCCCTCGATATGCTCTCCTCCAGATGACATCTATTCCAGGGAAGGCCTTGTGTATTTCAGCAGGACAATGCAAAACCACATACTGCAGCTATTACACCATGCGGGCGGTTAGCACTGGAGGTTAGCACTGCCGCCTCACAGCAAGAAGGGGTTTGAATCCGGCCTGGGGCCTTTCTTTGTGGAGTTTGCATGTTCTCCCCAGGTTCCCGTGGGTTTCCTCCGGGTAATCCGGTTCCCCCCACCCACAAAAACATGTATTACAGGAACACTCCTACCGGTACTCCTGACCAAGGCTCTGGCTTTAGAACTGGAGTTGGTCCCCGGGCGCTGCTCTGTGGCTGCTCACTGCTCCTGACTATAGGATGGGTCAAATGCAGAGGACAAATTACCCCACGGGGTTCAATAAAGTGTATCTATCTATCTATCTACAGCATGGTTTCGTAGTAGAAGAGTCCGTGGGCTGAACTGGCCTGCCTGCAGTCCTGATCTTTCACCAATTGAGAACATTTGGTGCATAATTAAACGAAAAGTCCGTCAAAGGAGACCCAAAACTCTCCAGCAGCTGGAAGCCTGTACTAATCAAGAGTGGGATCAAATTCCAATGGTTAAACTCAAGAAACTTGTCTCCTCAATGCCCAGACGCCTTCACTCTGTGTTAAAAAAGAAGAGGGGATGCTACACCATGGTAAACAGGCCCTGTCCCAACTTTTTGAGACCTGTAGCAGCCATCAAATTTAAAATGAGCTCATTTTGTGGATAAAATTGTAAAATTTCTCAGTTTCAACATTTGCTATGTTATCTCTGTTCTATTGTGAATAAAATTCTGGCTGGTGTGATTTTTGAATCTACGGTTTAGGTAGTGGTCCATAGAGGTAACGCATTGGTTCTAAGGGTACTATACCGAAAGAGTTTGGTGGAAACGCAGCTTTACTTAAACAGAGCGCATCTTTTCTCATACAGTCCTCATGGACAGCAGATATTTTTCTGAACCCAGTCAGGCTGAGGACAGCTGGCTTTGAGTTACAACACAAACATGACGCTCCCTCGCGACTGTGTCCCTCTGTCACCGCCGTCCTGCGCATCTCCCTCTTTCATCTCATCAGCTGTCCCACCCTGTCACCTCTCCCCTCTCATGCTGTCCCTCACTCTCTCCATCTCTCTGTCTGAACTCAGTATATTGGGGGTCTCTGTGGCACAGCCTGTACAGCTGTTTCCGCACAGTGACGTTGGTGGTTCACATCTATCCACTGACCTTTTTTACATGTTTCTCTCTGTCAGTTCATTTACCAATAAAGGCAAATGACATTTGTGTCAAACCTTTTGCCAAAGCAGAGAATCACTTGCAGACAATTCAGTATCGACAGTAACTATTATTGTTTCAGTGTGGGTAAATAATAAATGTTTTTCAGCTAAATGAACGTGCTGTTTGTCTCACTCTTTCCCTTTCCTCCCGTTTCTCTGCACTACCCCCCTCATCGTAAAGAAAAGAGCTGTAAAGTTTATTCACGTAGTGTACTTGAATATATTGCCATACTCTCACATACACTACATGCTAACATGAGAGATCAATAAATAATAATAAGTCAATAAAACTTTAAAGTGGTATGCGTTGCAGCTGTGATGGGACTGTGATAAACGCGAATGTGAAGCGCGAAACCCTCTCGCTCTCTTTCCCAGCATGCCTTTGTCCAGCGGGAGCGGCCAGAGTCGGTTCTGATGGACCTGATCCTGCGGACGAAGGATGCCGTGCGCGAGCTGGACAACCTGCAGTACCGCAAGATGAAGAAGATCCTGTTCCAGGAGGCCCACAACGGTCCGGCCGCTGAGGCTCCCGATGGAGAGGAGGTGCGGTGCTCGGCCCCTCCTTTCCTGTGTCCCCTTCTCTCTCTCTCTCTCTCTCTCTCTCTCTCTCTCTCTCTCTCTCTCTCTCTCTCTCTCCTCTTACATGTCTATCTGTTCGTCTCTTCAGCTACATTTCAGGCATTCTCATTCTGCAGTTATGTGATAAAGGTGCTGGGATAGAGTAGATGGTGTTTGAGTGCTGACTGTCCTGCACTTCTGTTCCTGTGTCATGATGTCATAAGAATCTGGTCCAGCCTGTCACCCGTGATTGGTCAGTTGTTTGATTTCATTATAATATCTGAGAGGTATTTCTGCTGTGGAACTGTGGATGAAGCCTGTCAGCATATGGCTTTTGGTCTACGCTTCCCCACCCAGCTGTTGGGTTACATCACGTTAATCGTTTCCCGCGTACAAATGTATCACGGGTATGCGGGTCATCGGTCATTACACCATCAATGCAGTGTCCAACACCTCCGCAAAGATTTCCTCATAATCACTCGAGAGCCAACGATTTTTCACTGATCAATTTCAAATTTAGTGTTGAACTTCCTTATCATTAGAAGATGAAGCCTAGTGACTTTGAATAAAAAAATGGCGTAATTACTAATCACAATATCAATAACGTTATATTTTTCTTCTGCTTTTTTATGATTGGTATTATCATTAGTATTGTTCACTGATTCAAGTACCGTAAATTTAATTTCTACAAGTACACAGGACAACCTGTAGTGTGGGCGACGGACTTCTCCGCTTTAGCGAGCAGTTTTCCTGTGCAGTTCATTAAATCCAGTGACCTGCTCTCCAAGGAGAGGGGTTTGATCTGCTGAGGCCCGTGTGCTCGTGCACAGGGATTTCAGCGCTGCACTTCTGTCTCTGAGATGATGAAATGGGGGAACTTCTGCTCGTTAATCGTGAAATTCCTTCTTGTCATTATAAAACAGAATATTTCTGCCTGGAGTTTTTGAGCTGGGTTTATATTGTGTAATGTGGCACCCTCTGCTGGCAGCATTAGCATTTGACCTATACTCCTAGGCTTGATTCTTATAATGGAGTGTATTAACATAGCAAGCTTATTTTTGACTTCTTGAACATAGAATACTGATTGTCTGAGAGACCTGGCAAGGGCAGCATGGAGCATTAACGTGTGTGTGTTTGTGTGTGTGTGTGTGTGTGTGTGTGTGTGTGTGTGTGTGTGTGTGTGTGTGTGTGTGTGTGTGTGTGTGTGGCGCTGTCCCTCTCACAGGAGCCGGAGCACAGTGTCGGTCCGACGGGCACGGTGAGCAGCGTGGGGAGTAATCAGTCCATCCCCAGCATGTCCATCAGTGCCAGCTCTCAGAGCAGCTCCGTCAACAGCCTCCCCGACGCCGCCGACGACAAGAGCGAGCTCGAAATGATGGACGGGGACCACACCGTCATGAGCAACAGCTCCGTCATCCACCTCAAACCGGTCAGTGTCCTACAATCAGTCCTCTCAAAATGGTCAGTGTCCAAAAGGCTGTCATTTGAAAGCATTTAGTGTTCAGCAGTCATGTGTCTCAAACCAGTCAGTGTCCAACAGTCAGCCGTCTCAATCCAATCGGTCATAACAAACCGGTCAGTGTGTGAGTGCTGTAATGCAGTCATTCTCCACGGAGCGGTCAGCACCCCAGCTTTTGTATTCTCTGCTTTGTATGCAATTTGAAAACTTAAAAAATGCAAAAAGAGGTAAACCTGTGAATACATTTGCAAACCAGGAATCTTGTGCTTACAAGCCGCCAAGTTACCTAAACACAGGAACATTGCCAGTGGGCTGCTGGTCCCACAGGGCTAGATCTGTTAGATCAGTCTTAGTTTTTAGTGATGTCATTGCTGGTTTGGGAAGAGAAACCTGAATATAACAAAACAGCAGCATGACTGTCTTTAGGATGCACTGAGCATGTTAGGAGTTTGCTGCTGTCTGTATGGGACGGCAGTGATATGGGAGTGTGTGTGATGAGTGTTATGGGACGGCAGTGATATAGGAGTGTGTGTGATGAGTGTTATGGGACGGTAGTGATATAGGAGTGCGTGTGATGAGTGTTATGGGACGGCAGTGATATGGGAGTGTGTGTGATGAGTGTTATGGGACGGCAGTGATATGGGAGTGTGTGTGATGAGTGTTATGGGACGGCAGTGATATGGGAGTGTGTGTGATGAGTGTTATGGGACGGCAGTGATATAGGAGTGTGTGTGATGAGTGTTATGGGACGGTAGTGATATAGGAGTGCGTGTGATGAGTGTTATGGGACGGCAGTGATATGGGAGTGTGTGTGATGAGTGTTATGGGACGGCAGTGATATAGGAGTGTGTGTGATGAGTGTTATGGGACGGCAGTGATATAGGAGTGTGTGTGATGAGTGTTATGGGACGGCAGTGATATGGGAGTGTGTGTAATGAGTGTTATGGGACGGCAGTGATATGGGAGTGTGTGTGATGAGTGTTATGGGACGGCAGTGATATGGGAGTGTGTGTGATGAGTGTTATGGGACGGCAGTGATATGGGAGTGTGTGTGATGAGTGTTATGGGACGGCAGTGATATGGGAGTGTGTGTGATGAGTGTTATGGGACGGCAGTGATATGGGAGTGTGTGTGATGAGTGTTATGGGACGGCAGTGATATGGGAGTGTGTGTGATGAGTGTTATGGGACGGCAGTGATGTGGGAGTGTGTGTGATGAGTGTTATGGGACGGCAGTGATGTGGGAGTGTGTGTAATGAGTGTTATGGGACGGCAGTGATATGGGAGTGTGTGTGATGAGTGTTATGGGACGGCAGTGATATGGAGTGTGTGTGATGAGTGTTATGGGACGGTAGTGATATAGGAGTGTGTGATGAGTGTTATGGGACGGCAGTGATATGGGAGTGCGTGTGATGAGTGTTATGGGACGGCAGTGATATGGGAGTGTGTGTGATGAGTGTTATGGGACGACAGTGATATGGGAGTGTGTGTGATGAGTGTTATGGGACGGCAGTGATATGGGAGTGTGTGTGTGATGAGTGTTATGGGACGGCAGTGATATGGGAGTGTGTGTGATGAGTGTTATGGGACGGCAGTGATATGGGAGTGTGTGTGATGAGTGTTATGGGACGGCAGTGATATGGGAGTGTGTGTGATGAGTGTTATGGGACGGTAGTGATATAGGAGTGCGTGTGATGAGTGTTATGGGACGGCAGTGATATGGGAGTGTGTGTAATGAGTGTTATGGGACGGCAGTGATATGGGAGTGTGTGTGATGAGTGTTATGGGACGGCAGTGATATAGGAGTGTGTGTGATGAGTGTTATGGGACGGCAGTGATATGGGAGTGTGTGTGATGAGTGTTATGGGACGGCAGGGGCCGGCAGTGTTATGGGAGTGATAGTGATGAGTGTTATGATGATGGGGCGTTATGGGTGTGTGTGATGATGTTATGGGGGGACGGCAGTGATATGGGAGTGTGTGTGATGAGTGTTATGGGACGGCAGTGATATGGGAGTGTGTGTGATGAGTGTTATGGGGCGGCAGTGATGTGGGAGTGTGTGATGATTGTTATGGGGCCGGCAGTGATATGGGAGTGTGTGTGATGAGTGTTATGGGACGGCAGTGATATGGGAGTGTGTGTGATGAGTGTTATGGGACGGCAGTGATATAGGAGTGTGTGTGATGATTGTTATGGGGACGGCAGTGATATGGGGAGTGTGTGTGATGGTGTTATGGGGCGGCAGTGATATGGGAGTGTGTGTGATGAGTGTTATGGGACAGCAGTGATATGGGAGTGTGTGTGATGAGTGTTATGGGGCGGCAGTGATATGGGAGTGTGTGTGTGATGTTATGGGACAGTGTTATGGGATGGGGTTAGGATAGTGATATGGGAGTGTGTGTGATGAGTGTTATGGGACAGCAGTGATGTGGGGAGTGTGTGTGATGAGTGTTATGGGGCCGGCAGTGATATGGGAGTGTGTGTGATGAGTGTTATGGGACGGCAGTGATATAGGAGTGTGTGTGATGAGTGTTATGGGACGGCAGTGATGTGGGAGTGTGTGTGATGAGTGTTATGGGACGGCAGTGATGTGGGAGTGTGTGATGAGTGTTATGGGACGGCAGTGATATGGGAGTGTGTGTGATGAGTGTTATGGGACGGCAGTGATATGGGAGTGTGTGTGATGAGTGTTATGGGACGGCAGTGATATGGGAGTGTGTGTGATGAGTGTTATGGGACGGGAGTGATATAGGGGAGTGTGTGTGATGAGTGTTATGGGACGGCAGTGATATAGGAGTGTGTGTGATGAGTGTTATGGGACGGCAGTGATATGGGAGTGTGTGTGATGAGTGTTATGGGACGGCAGTGATATGGGAGTGTGTGTGATGATTGTTATGGGACGGCAGTGATATAGGAGTGTGTGTGATGAGTGTTATGGGACGGCAGTGATATGGGAGTGTGTGTGATGAGTGTTATGGGATGGCAGTGATATAGGAGTGTGTGTGATGAGTGTAATGGGACGGCAGTGATATGGGAGTGTGTGTGATGATTGTTATGGGACGGCAGTGATATAGGAGTGTGTGTGATGAGTGTTATGGGACGGTAGTGATATAGGAGTGTGTGTGATGAGTGTTATGGGACGGCAGTGATATAGGAGTGTGTGTGATGAGTGTTATGGGACGGCAGTGATATGGGAGTGTGTGTGATGAGTGTTATGGGATGGCAGTGATAGGGGTGTGTGTGATGAGTGTTATGGGACGGCAGTGATATGGGGAGTGTGTGTGATGAGTGTTATGGGACGGCAGTGATATGGGAGTGTGTGTGATGAGTGTTATGGGACGGCAGTGATATGGGAGTGTGTGTGATGAGTGTTATGGGACGGCAGTGATATGGGAGTGTGTGTGATGAGTGTTATGGGACGGCAGTGATATGGGAGTATGTGTGATGAATGTTTTGTGCTCTCTGCGTCGTCAGGAGGAGGAGGAGAGTTACCAGGAAGAGCCCGAACAGCACAGCCGACCCTCTGAGCCTCAGTCCCCTCCGGCCCAGACCCCGCGCCAGAAACACCACTACCGCAACCGCGAACACTTCGCCACCATCCGCACCGCCTCGCTGGTGAGGGCGCCGTCTCTCCGTCTCTCTCCTTCACTCTCTCTACCTTTACCTCCCTCCTCTCTTGCCTTTTATCAGTTTCCCATTCCCTCTCTGTCTTTAGGTACTGAGGTAGAGTATACATCGATGCATTGAAAATGTCTGGGAAGTGTATTTTTAATGTAATTTCAGTATATTACCTGGGAAGGAGGCCCTTTTATAGAGCAGTCCTGTAGGCCGGAGCTCTTGTCGTGAAGTAATTAAGATTGTTTTAATTGTGTTACTTCACGGTCGCTGTAAGCTCCTGCTTATAACCCAAAGTGGCTGTGAGCGCTGCGCCTCTTGATAATAACTTCCCATTTTCCTGTACCATACCTCGGTGATTGTGAGTAGCTCAGGTGATTCAAACTGAGGTGATTGGTGCGGTCATCGACTTAAAAGCTCCCAAATCATGTCACCAGGCGCACAGCAAATTCTGCATTTCATACCACTTCAGAATCTGTTCCTTTGTGATGCCACATGGGGAACTGACAGCCCAGAGGCAAGATGCTCTGAAACTTCAGCCAACTAGTTAATTGATTCCTTCATCATTCCGGAAGGTCTCGTCCCCTTGTGATGTCAGAAAGGAACAGATTTCCAAATGGCTTGTAATGACCAAATGGCTGTACACCTGGTGACATGATAGGAGACCTTTAAACCAGAAAACTTTCAAGAACAGGTCCCAACTGCACTCTGCTCCCCCCCCCCCCCACCCCCAGGTGACGCGGCAGATGCAGGAGCACGAGCAGGACTCGGAACTCCGCGAGCAGATGTCGGGCTACAAGCGCATGCGCCGGCAGCACCAGAAGCACCTGATGGCGCTGGAGAACAAGCTGAAGGCGGAGATGGACGAGCACCGGCTGCGGCTGGACAAGGAGCTGGAGACCCAGCGCAACAGCTTCGCCGCCGAGATGGAGAAGCTGGTCAAGAAACACCAGGCCACCATGGAGAAAGATGTAGCGTATCCCTTTCTTTATATTGCGCTGTACTGTGTGTCGTTTACCATGGAGAAAGATGTAGCGTATCCCTTTCTTTATATTGCGCTGTACTGTGTGTCGTTTACCATGGAGAAAGATGTAGCATAGCCCTTTCTTTATATTGCGCTGTACTGTATGTCGTTTACCATGGAGAAAGATGTAGCGTATCCCTTTCTTTTATATTAAGCTGTACTGTGTGTCGCTTACCATGGAGAAAGATGTAGCGATCCCTTTCTTTATATTGCGCTGTACTGTGTGTCGTTTACCATGGAGAAAGATGTAGCATAGCCCTTTCTTTATATCGCGCTGTACTGTATGTCGTTTACCATGGAGAAAGATGTAGCGTAGCCCTTTCTTTATATCGCGCTGTACTGTGTGTCATTTACCATGGAGAAAGATGTAGCGTAGCCCTTTCTTTATATCGCGCTGTACTGTATGTCATTTACCATGGAGAAAGATGTAGCATAGCCCTTTCTTTATATCGCGCTGTACTGTGTGTCGTTTACCATGGAGAAAGATGTAGCGCAGCCCTTTCTTTATATCACGCTGTACTGTGTGTCATTCACCATGGAGAAAGATGTAGCATAGCCCTTTCTTTATATCGCGCTGTACTGTGTGTCATTCACCATGGAGAAAGATGTAGCATAGCCTTTTCTTTATATCGCGCTGTACTGTGTGTCGCTCACCATGGAGAAAGATGTAGCGTAGCCCTTTCTTTATATTGCGCTGTACTGTGTGTCGTTCACCATGGAGAAAGATGTAGCCTAGCCCTTTCTTTATATCGCGCTGTACTGTGTGTCGTTTACCATGGAGAAAGATGTAGCCTAGCCCTTTCTTTATATCGCGCTGTACTGTGTGTCGTTTACCATGGAGAAAGATGTAGCGTAGCCCTTTCTTTATATCGCGCTGTACTGTGTGTCGTTTTACCATGGAGAAAGATGTAGCGAGCCCTTTCTTTATATCGCTGTACTGTGTGTGTCGCTTACCATGGAGAAAAGATGTAGCGAGCCCTTTCTTTATATCGCTGTACTGTGTGTGTTTTACCATGGAGAAAGATGTAGCGCAGCCCTTTCTTTATATCGCTGTACTGTGTGTCGCTTTACCATGGAGAAAGATGTAGCGCAGCCCTTTTTTTATATCGCTGTACTGTGTGTGGTTTACCATGGAGAAAGATGTAGCGTAGCCCTTTCTTTTATATCGCGCTTACTGTGTGTCGCTCACCATGGAGAAAGTGTAGCCGTAGCGCTTTTATATCCTGTATGGACCATGAAAAGATGTAGCGTAGCCCTTTTTTTATATCGCGCTGTACTGTGTGTCGCTTACCATGGAGAAAGATGTAGCGTAGTCTTTCTTTATATTGCCTCTGTGTGTTCTTTGTATATTTTTTTATATCGCTTGTACTGTGTGTCGTTTACCATGGAGAAAGATGTAGCGTAGCCCTTTCTTTATATCGCGCTGTACTGTGTGTCGTTTACCATGGAGAAAGATGTAGCGTAGCCCTTTCTTTATATCGCGCTGTACTGTGTGTCGTTTCACCATGGAGAAAGATGTAGCGTAGCCCTTTCTTTATATCGCGCTGTACTGTGTGTCGTTTACCATGGAGAAAGATGTATTGCTGTACTGTGTGTCATTCACCATGGAGAAAGATGTAGCGTAGCCCTTTCTTTATATTGCGCAGCTCTGTGTGTCATTCACCATGGAGAAAGATGTAGCGTAGCCCTTTCTTCATATCGCGCTGTACTGTGTATGGCTTTACCATGGAGAAAGATGTTTTCTTTATATTATCGCTGTACTGTGTGTCATTCACCATGGAGAAAGATGTAGCGTAGCCCTTTTCTTTATATTTTCCATTCACCATGGAGAAAGATGTATGTCTTTCCATGGAAAAGATGTGGAGAAAGCGTAGTCCCTTTCTTTATATCGCTGTACTGTGTATCGCTTTTACCATGGAGAAAGATGTAGCGTAGCCCTTTCTTTATATCGCGCTGTACTGTGTGTCGTTTACCATGGAGAAAGATGTAGCGCAGCCCTTTCTTTATATCGCGCTGTACTGTGTGTCGTTTACCATGGAGAAAGATGTAGCGCAGGCCTTTCTTTATATCGCGCTGTACTGTGTGTCGTTTACCATGGAGAAAGATGTAGCGCAGCCCTTTCTTTATATCGCGCTGTACTGTGTGTCGTTTACCATGGAGAAAGATGTAGCGTAGCCCTTTGTTTATATCGCGCTGTACTGTGTGTCGTTCACCATGGAGAAAGATGTAGCGCAGCCCTTTCTTTATATCGCGCTGTACTGTGTGCCGCTCACCATGGAGAAAGATGTAGCGTAGCCCTTTATTTATATTGCGCTGTACTGTGTGTCGTTTACCATGGAGAAAGATGTAGCGTAGCCCTTTCTTTATATTGCGCGGCTCTGTGTGTCGTTTACCATGGAGAAAGATGTAGCCTAGCCCTTTCTTTATATCGCGCTGTACTGTGTGTCGTTTACCATGGAGAAAGATGTAGCGTAGCCGTTTATTTATATTGCGCTGTACTGTGTGCCGCTCACCATGGAGAAAGATGTAGCATAGCCCTTTCTTTATATCGCGCTGTACTGTGTATCGTTTACCATGGAGAAAGATGTAGCGTAGCCTCTTCTTTATATCGCGCTATACTGTGTGTCATTTACCATGGAGAAAGATGTGGCGTAGCCCTTTCTTTATATCGCGCTGTACTGTGTGTCATTTCCTAAACTGCATGTACATGGCACTCACTCAGGATTTGGTCATGCCTGCAGTGCAGAGTGTGGGATGTAGGAATTTGGACAACAGTTTTTATTATTGTAATTTTAATTCCTACACCGTGGGAGTAAATGACCTCATTTTAAAGATGTGAGTGAACAGTATTGGAATTGAAATTCTTAGAATCTGCGCTGTCATCCAAATATTTAATGGCCTCACTGTGTGCTCAGAAAGTAATGGCATAGCGGGTCGGCCAAACAGTGTATGAGAATTGTGCATTTTTGATTTCACAAGTGCTGGAAAAGTATTTTTCCTGGTTTTCGGATTAAACTGGATACCAGTTCAATTTATTTGTATACCATTTCTATTAATGTTGATACCATGCACTGTTCACTTGAATCTGTGTACAAAGATTGTACACAGGGGTTTGTGCCTGTAACCTATTATAATGTACGTTTGACTTCTAATTCAAAATGGCGGCCAGGTCGTCCGGTCTTTTTTGCTGAGGAAAGGCACTTGGATTTTTGAAAACTTGGGGGCCTGATTAATTAACATCATCTCTCCCCCTCCCTTCTCTCTAACCTGTGTCTGTCCCAACTGCGTGTGCCTCCGCTTGCGTCTCGTCTTCCTCGCGGGGCTGTTTCTGTCTGTAGGCGAAGACCTTCGCCAACGACGAAAAGAAGTTCCAGCAGCACATCCAGGCGCAGCAGAAGAAGGAGCTGAGCAGCTTCCTGGAGTCGCAGAAGCGCGAGTACAAGCTACGCAAGGAGCAGCTCAAAGAGGTACCGGCCCTCCTGCTGGGTGCCTGATTTACTGAGTCGGGATGCACTGATCCGACTTCTTCAGTCCCGATACCAGTACAGATATGTGGGCTTTGGTTATCGGCTGACACCGAGAACCGATCTGATACCAGTGTTAAATTAATAAGCTGTATGCTTCACTGTGTGGAAGAGACTGGGATCACTCTGTCTGTAAGCAACATCAGGTTTGACTTAAAGGGGCAAAAAGCGAAATCGTTTCACCGCTAGGTTTGCTGTTGTGCACTGCCTGCAGACCAAAACAAAGTGTGTCATGAGCCACACCTCCCTCTACCTCTGCTATTCGGCAGAATGACGGGCCAGTTTAAGTTTCCGAGGCGTTATCACTCAGTACATCGAACCTGAAATGCTCACAAAACTGCAGATTTGCACTAATTGCAAATGTTAGCTGGCTGCCAGGCTACTCACCTAACACAACCGTAACGCCTGGCCCATTGCTGGGCCCGAGCCGCTAACAACTCAAGCTCCGGACATTAACCCATTCTACGATTGTAATATTAAATTTAATTGAATCGACATAGCGACATGTGCCTAACGTTACTGTAACACTAATTAAAGCAGACATTTGACTTTATGCTGTTACTTGCCTGTCCAGGAGAAGAGCTAGCTCCGAGTCTAACTGTAGCCCCTTTAGCTCTCGCAGTGCTCTCCACCTTGGACATGCAAGGCCAATATTAATCCGGGTTCTGTCCCTTTCTTTATCCGACAACTTCTTCGCCAACGACCGTTGTTTCTTTAGAAGTAATTTTGGATCCTGCTTGTCTTCAGGTGAACGTTTCGTTCCTCTCTCCGCCATTTTGCGTTTAAAAATACGCACTGCCACTGCTCACTGGCTGTAGCCTTTTATAGGGACAGAGGGCCAAGGGCTTCGAGAGGAGGGAGGAGGCGGCGATTCACATGAAAGTACATGAACGCGCCGGCCGGACCGGGCTTGTAAACAAGGGGCTGGAGGTCAACACAGAGAGCGGGTGTGTGATGTCCTGCTATACTCCAGATGAAATTACACCTCTCGTTCTTCACATAGCGATTTTTAATTCCTTCAATCTAGAATTGATGCATTTCCGCTTATTCCCCCTTTAAATATTGCTTTCCTAAATTTGTTAACACCGATATCATAATCGATATCGGTTCGTCTCTATCGCCAAGGCAGTGGTCACCAACCCTGTTCCACATATCCCAGCCTGTTGGTGTTCGCTCCAATGCTAAAGAGGATTCCTACAGGCTCTGTAAATCCTTGAAAATACATGAATTTTAATGTGGTGTGCCCTTGGCTTAAAACACTCAAAACTGCTTGAAATTATAGCATTAATTGCAGCGCTTTCATAATAAATCACTATCTGGTAGAGTCGTGTGATAATTATGTAGTTTACCGTAGCTGTACGGAAGTATTACAGCTGAATTTGTGGTACTGTGCATACATCATTAATAAACAAAATGAACCATTTTGGACCCAATACTGACCCCTGGGGGACTCTACTAGTAATGGTATCCATAGTTTCCAGAGTCTTAGGCTTTAGTGGTAGGAAAATGGTGAGCTTTGTTGGCCTGAATGGCCTATTCTCACCACGCTGTTATGTAGTGTTTCTGTACCGGAGAGTAGGTCACATGGGTATGCTTCATATACATTTTTCTGGAGACATTTTCCGTGCCCCAGTAAAAAAAAAAAAAAAAAAAAAAAAGTGCATACTACTACCAGGAAAAGAGATTAAATATAGTCAGAATGAAAGATATTTTGCTTTGGTAGAAGGTTAATCTTGCGAAATATGGAACTCTCTAGGTTATGAGGATCTTATGACACAGTAAAGTTACCTCAAAGCTTGGTAAGTCATTCCTGTCCAAAGATCAGCCTTTCCTGATAAACCGTGGGAGTCGAGAGGAAGATCAGTGTTAACAGACAGGGGAAACGGGGAATAATTGCATTTCGTTGTGGTCTTTTCCTCCGCAGGAGCTGAGCGAGAACCAGTCGACGCCCAAGAAGGAGAAGCAGGAATGGCTGTCCAAACAGAAGGAGAACTTCCAGCACTTCCAGGCTGAGGAGGAGGCTAACCTGCAGCGGCGGCAGCGACAGTACCTGGAGCTGGAGTGCCGTCGCTTCAAGAGACGCATCCTCATCGCCCGCCACAACGTGGAGCAGGACCTGGTGCGCGAGGTGAGCACACTGCCCCCTGGTGGCCCCTCCTGTCCACACACCGCCCGCTGGAGGGTAAAGGGTTTGCAGAAACATATGCTACTACTCTAAAGTTTGGACCCAGTCGCGATTTTCACATGGATTAAATGGAGCGAACTTTGTGTTACGGAAAGGCCAGGTCACAAAACTCTTCTGGGATTACCTGGAAGGAACATCAAAAAATATAGAATGGCTGGCTCGATCGTCTGATTTAAACCCCATAAAGCTGCTGGGTGGGATCCCTTGGATAGCGAAGACTGAGAAGTGTGTTGTGAAATATAGCAGTCCTGATGGAAATCCATTGAGAATGATAGCCTTTGTAAAATTAATATCCTGAATGACTAATATCTGAGATGTCATGGAGGATACTTCTATGGGAGATCACTACAATGGATATTTTTCATTGGTAAATGTTCTGTCTCCAAATACTTAAAATGATGAATAATATTCTGATGTTTGTTTTAAATAATTTGCTGTTAAACAAACACTGGAATAAAATTGCTTGAACTATTAAAGTGGCAAGTGATTTCAAAATTAGACCAAAATCTTGCGGTGTGGATTCTGTTTGACAGTGTGAGGTGATTATTTTGCGACCGTAAATGGCATTTTTGGCTGTCTGTTACTAAATTAGGTGTTTGCTTCTTATAAAAGTTACTGATGATATCTGAAGCGTAGAAGCAATCATTTGTCCCTCCTGCAGCCTCTCGCTCTTTGGTCCTGATGTTCTGCCAGAGTGTGCTTCAACTAATTTTCTCCGAGCCTTTGGCCACAAGAAGTAAACAAAAAAACTCATTTAGCATCACAGTGTCCAATAAAAGAAAGAGTACACTGGTCCCTATAGCTCTTGAATAAATGAAGGGTCTGACTAAAGATATCTTTGTACCTCTATAACGATTTTTATTTGGTCCAAGTGGCCACACAAAAATTTTCTGCAGTAATTTACAAGTGACAGAAAGTAGGAAAAAAAGCATATTAGCCTCTCAGGACATTTCTCATCACTTCAAGCTCATGTATGACTTCAGTGAAGATTGCAGCTTAGCTCTCTGTCTTGCTTTTGTAGAAAGTTTGGACATGCTTTATTAGTTTTTGTGCTCTTTCGCATATAGCTTGTGTAACCTCGGCAAAAACGACAAATTGGGCAAAGTAAGGCATACATCATCTAAAGTTTAGAAAATAATAAGTTGCTTTACAGGATTGTGCGATGCTTTGAAATTGTTTAAAAAATCCGTATTTGGAAACAATGACTTCAGATGTTCTATTTTTCAAAACATATTTATATATTTGTATATTAAAATCCAGTTGAGTAGGGACTTAATGGATTGTAAGGCCAAGGAGATGCGAATTGTGACTACAGCTCAGCCATGGGAATTTACACAGTCATGCTTGTGGCAATGGAATCATATTGGCCACAAAGAGAAAAATTATTCTATTATGCTCAGCAATAATGATCATAAACAGTGGTTATTTTGATGAATTTGAGACGTGACTTTTTGGAAATTGAAATGTGTTAAGATTCTTTTTCTAATCACTGCTTGTTTGACTCATGATGAACGTGTGAAGCGCAGGGTACTGCTGCTGTACGTGTGAAGCGCAGGGTACTGATGCTGTGCGTGTGAAGCGCAGGGTACTGGTGCTGATGAAGCGCAGGTACTGCTGCTGTAAGTGAAGCGCAGGGTACTGCTGCTGTGCGTGAAGCGCAAGGGTACTGATGCTGTGCGTGTGAAGCGCAGGGTACTGCTGCTGTACGTGTGAAGCGCAGGGTACTGCTGCTGTACGTGTGAAGCGCAGGGTACTGCTGCTGTACGTGTGAAGCGCAGGGTACTGATGCTGTGCGTGTGAAGCGCAGGGTACTGCTGCTGTACGTGTGAAGCGCAGGGTACTGCTGCTGTGCGTGTGAAGCGCGGGGTACTGATGCTGTGCGTGTGAAGCGCGGGTACTGGTGCTGTGCGTGTGGCGCGGGGTACTGATGCTGTGCGTGTGAAGCGCAGGGTACTGCTGCTGTACGTGTGAAGCGCAGGGTACTGGTGCTGTGCGTGTGAAGCGCAGGGTACTGCTGCTGTACGTGTGAAGCGCAGGGTACTGGTGCTGTACGTGTGAAGCGCAGGGTACTGATGCTGTACGTGTGAAGCGCAGGGTACTGCTGCTGTGCGTGTGAAGCGCAGGGTACTGGTGCTGGTGCTGTGCTGCTGTGCGTGTGCGCGGGGTACTGCTGCTGTGCGTGTGAAGCGCAGGGTACTGATGCTGTGCGTGTGAAGCGCGGGTACTGGTGCTGTGCGTGTGAAGCGCAGGGTACTGATGCTGTACATGTGAAGCGCAGGGTACTGCTGCTGTACGTGTGAAGCGCAGGGTACTGCTGCTGTACGTGTGAAGCGAGGGGTACTGGTGCTGTGCGTGTGGCGCGGGGTACTGTGCTGTACGTGTGAAGCGCAGGGTACTGCTGCTGTGCGTGTGGCGCAGGGTACTGCTGCTGTGCGTGTGAAGCGCGGGTACTGGTGCTGTGCGTGTGGCGCAGGGTACCGTGCTGTATGTGCGCAGGGTGGTGGTGCTGTGCGTGTGAAGCGCAGGGTACCGGTGCTGTGTGTGAAGCGCAGGGTACTGCTGCTGTGCGTGTGAAGCGCAGGGTACTGGTGCTGTACGTGTGAAGCGCGGGGTACTGGTTCTGTGTGGAAGCGCAGGGTACTGCTGCTGTGCGTGTGGCGCGGGGTACTGGTGCTGTGCGGTGGGCGCAGGGTACTGCTGCTGTGCGTGTGAAGCGCAGGGGTACTGCTGCTGTGCGTGTGAAGCGCAGGGTACTGGTGCGGTACGTGTGAAGCGCAGGGTACTGGTTCTGTACGTGTGAAGCGCAGGGTACTGCTGCTGTGCGTGTGAAGCGCAGGGTACTGGTGCTGTGCTTGTGGAGCGCAGGGTACTGGTTCTGTACGTGTGAAGCGCACAGTAAGTGAAACTCCCCTTTGGTCCCTCTCAGGAGCTGAATAAGCACCAGACGCAGAAGGATCTGGAACACGCCATGTTGCTGCGGCACCATGAGTCCATGCAGGAGCTGGAGTTCCGGCAGCTGGGCACCATACAGAAGATGCGGGCCGAGCTGATCCGCCTGCAGCACCAGACTGAGCTCACCAACCAGCTGGAGTACAACAAGCGCCGCGAGCGCGAGCTCCGCCGGAAACATGTCATGGAGGTGCGGCAGCAGCCCAAGAGCCTCAAGGTGCGTCTTCAAGTCAGCCACTCTCTCCCTCCTTCCCTTTCTCTCTCCCTCCCTTTTCTACCCCTATCCCTCTTCTGTCCACACTCTCTCCCTCCCTCTGTTCCTCTATCCCTCTCTCTCTGTTTCATTCGATACCTCTATGAGTCTCTTCCAATCCAAAAGTGATAGTCCGCAACCGCTGCCATCAGAAATACGTGTAGATCTTTAGTTGGAGAGATCTTCTATCTAAACATTGCCACACTTCTCCTTTACCCTCTCTCGCTCTCTCTCTCTCTCTCTCTCTCTCTCTCTCTCTCTCTCAGTCCAAAGAGCTGCAGATTAAGAAACAGTTCCAGGACACCTGTAAGATTCAGACCCGGCAGTACAAGGCTCTGCGGAACCACCTGCTGGAGACCACGCCCAAGTGCGACCACAAGGCGGTGCTGAAGCGGCTCAAAGAGGAACAGACCCGCAAGCTGGCCATCCTGGCGGAGCAGTACGACCACTCCATCAACGAGATGCTCTCAACGCAGGCTGTGAGTGCCAGGGAGCGGGGAGTCATCGGGGTTCCCGCATCGGGAGAGTCGGGCACACAGTCATAAACTGTAGTATCAGTCAATGATGGTGCAGTTGATGGAAGGATGTCAGTGTTTTCTGGGTTGGCCAATGTAAGGAGGGTCCAATCGAGATGCTGTTCATGGGTTGGCTGGAAGGGTGTCACGGACTTCACAAGCGACTGTTGTCTGTAACTGTATTGGCCAATGATGATAGTCCATGTTGGGTGGAAAGCCCTCGTAGCTCGTACCCGGGGTTGTCCAGTCAAATTCCCGAGTTGGCCGATGCTCCCTCGGGCACCATGTTTGGGAAGTTTAGCGTGGAAGAGCGCATGAGGTCAGACCGAGCATGCAGGTAAACCTTCTTATCTGCATCAAGCACTGTCAGGTTAATATAATGCTGTGCGTCCACTCAATTACCCTTAGTCTTCTTTAAAGCGGGGAAACCATTTTGTCCAAGTGCCGCAATTTTTGGATGACAGAATGTCACTCTACCTCTCAAATTAACTTGAGCTGTGTCTCATTTGGCAGGAGGCTTTCTATCACCTTCACTCCTAGTTTGGACTCTTCCTTTATAGGAACCAGTTGTTCAAAAGGTTACATGAGATGAAACACTCCAATTAGGAAGTGTCATGTGACCAGCACAGCTTAAATCACAGTGCAGTGTTTCCCGCGGTTTCCATTGGAAACGTTAGCTTTTCTGTCAGTCTTGTACTGGGGAGCTAAAGCTCGCCAAAAATGTTGGAGCCAAATTTAAATTCAACTTCCTTTTCCTTAACCCTTTCACCCTCACCCGTGCCCAGTTCTCGCTGCTATTTTCTCCCCATGGCAAAAAGAGTGCCATATGGCACTATCGTGGGGAAAAAGGCAGTCACGCAAGAGTGCCATATGGTACTACTGGGGGTGAAAGGGTTAAACGGGCTGATTCTCAACATAAACGCAGTCAACTTCTTGTCCAAAAAAGAATTTGAAGTGAATTTTATAATGAAATGGCACATGAAATTTATCAAAAACTGACCATTTTCGCAAGGCATTTTGGGATATCTTTTGCTGTGAAGGAGCCACCATTTTCCGAATGCAGGTCCCAAATGTAGAGGTCTCCTGTGCTTCCTACTGAAATGAGACAGCCCTCAGCAGCCGTATTTCCTAAAAAATGCTCCCTGCTTTGGACGCGTGCTTGCAAATGAGACAGGTCTGCATCCTCCCTCTTACTCTTCCTTTCTCCCTCTGCCTCGATTCCTCCGCTGGCCCCGCCCCCCCCTCAGCTGCGATTGGACGAGGCGCAGGAGGCGGAGTGCCAGGTGCTGAAGATGCAGTTGCAGCAGGAGTTGGAGCTGCTGAACGCGTATCAGAGCAAGATCAAGATGCAGACGGACGCGCAGCACGACCGCGAGCGGAAGGAGCTGGAGCAGAGGGTGTCCCTGCGCCGCGCCCTGCTGGAGCAGAAGGTGAGCAGCTCGCCGCGCTCGCCTTCTCACCAGGGCACTCCTTTACAGCCCTCACTGTCTCCAGGGAAACTGTTCGCATTCCTCTGCAAGTCAGCTCTGTGCTCGCTATCGAAGTAGCTACTCATGGAGTGGTATTAATCACCCAGGGAACAGGACATATGAGGTTTGTGTGCCAGTGTTTACATTATATGTTTGAATGAGACTGAATTTATCTACAAAACCCAAAACCAGTGAAGTTGGCACGTTGTGTAAATCGTAAATAAAAACAGAATACAATGATTTGCAAATCCTTTTCAACCTATATTCAATTGAATACACTGCAAAGACAAGTTACTTAATGCTCGAACAGGTAAACTTTGTCATTTTTTGCAAATATTAGCTCATTTGGAATTTGATGCCTGCAACATGTTTCAAAAAAGCTGGCACAAGTGGCAAAAAAGACTGAGAGAGTTGAGGAATGCTCATCAAACACTTATTTGGAACATCCCACAGGTGAACGGGCTAATTGGGAACAGGTGGGTGCCATGATTGGGTATAAAAGCAGCTTCCTGAAATGCTCAGTCATTCACAAACAAGGATGGGGCGAGGTCACCACTTTGTGAACAAATGCGTGAGCTGATTGTCGAACAGTTTAAAAACAACATTCCTCAACGAGCTATTGCAAGAAATTTAGGGATTTCATCATCTACGGTCCGTAATATCGTCAAAAGGTTCAGAGAATCTGGAGAAATCACTGCACGTAAGCGACAAGGCCGAAAACCAACATTGAATGCCCGTGACCTTCGATCCCTCAGGCGGTACTGCATCAAAAGCCGACATCAGTGTGTAAAGGACATCACCACATGGGCTCAGGAACACTTCAGAAAACCACTGTCAGTAACTACAGTTAAATGCGCTACATCTGCAAGTGCAAGTTAAAACTCTACAATGCAAAGCGAAAGCCATTTATCAACAGCACCCAGAAACGCGCCCGGCTTCGCTGGGCCCAAGCTCATCTAAGATGGACTGATGCAAAGTGGAAAAGTGTTCTGTGGTCTGACGAGTCCACATTTCAAATTGTTTTTGGAAACTGTGGGACGCCGTGGTCCTCCGGACCAAAGAGGAAAAGAACCATCCGGACTGTTATAGGCGCAAAGTTCAAAAGCCAGCATCTGTGATGGTATGGGGGTGTATTAGTGCCCAAGGCATGGGCAACTTACACATATGTGAAGGCACCATTAATGCTGAAAGGTACATACAGGTTTTGGAGCAACATATGTTGCCATCCAAGCAACGTCTTTTTTTCATGGACGCCCCTGCTTATTTCAGCAAGACAATGCCAAGCCACATTCTGCACGTGTTACAACAGCATGGCTCTGTAGTAAAAGAGTGCGGGTACTAGACTGGCCTGCCTGTAGTCCAGACCTGTCTCCCATTGAAAATGTGTGGCGCATTATGAAGCGTAAAAATACGACAACGGAGACCCCGGACTGTTGAACAACTTAAGCTGTACATCAAGCAAGAATGGGAAAGAGTTCCACCTGAAAAGCTTCAAAATTGGTCTCCTCAGTTCCCAAACGTTTACTGAGTGTCGTTAAAAGGAAAGGTGATGTAACACAGTGGTAAAAAGGCCCCTGTGCCAACTTTTTTTGCAATGTGTTGCTGCCTTTAAATTCTAAGTTAATGATTATTTGCAAAAAAAAAAATAAAGTTTCTCAGTTTGAACATTAAACATCTTGTCTTTGCAGTGTATTCAATTGAATATAAGTTGAAAAGGATTTGCAAATCATTGTATTCTGTTTTTATCTACGATTTACATAACGTGCCAACTTCACTGGTTTTGGGTTTTGTACTTAGACTCCAGGCAGGCAAAGGGGCTGCTGTCATTGCAGTGATAATGGATTTCTGAACATTGGAACAATCAGGTTCTGGAGAAAGGTTATCACATTAGAGCTTTTATAGTATGGTCATATTCAGCAATGGAGCGGATTTAGTTATAGTTGTTCATGAAATAATAATGGTACTAGTTAGTCGTAGTACTAGTAATGGAGGATTTGGGCTACTATTGCTTTTTTGTGCTAAAAATGGAGGATAAGGATACCTCTCGCAGTGTGAGAAATGGGGAGTTGGGCTCACTGTTGCTCTTGTAGTGCTACGGATGGAGAGTTGGGAATATGATTGTTCATGTAGTACCAGTAATGGAAAATCAGGGCTATTATTACTCTTGTAGTGATAGTAATGGAGGATTAGGGCTGTTATTACTCTTGTCGTGATAGTAGTGGAGGATTAGGGCTGTTATTACTCTTGTAGTGATAGTAGTGGAGGATTAGGGGGGCTATTATTACTTTTAGTAATGGAGGATTAGTGTGATAGTAATGGAGGATTAGGGTTATTATTACTCTTGTAGTGATAGTAGTGGAGGATTAGGGTTATTATTACTCTTGGAGTGATAGTAATGGAGGATTAGGGCTGTTATTACTCTTGTAGTGATAGTATTGGAGGATTAGGGCTGTTATTACTCTTGTAGTGATAGTAATGGAGGATTAGGGCTGTTATTACTCTTGTAGTGATAGTAGTGGAGGATTAGGGTTATTATTACTCTTGTAGTGATAGTAATGGAGGATTAGGGCTATTATTACTCTTGTAGTGATAGTAATGGAGGATTAGGGCTGTTATTACTCTTGTAGCGATAGTAATGGAGGATTAGGGCTATGATTATTACTCTTGGAGTGATTAGGAGGATTAGGGTTATTATTACTCTTGTAGTGATAGTAATGGAGGATGGAGGTGATTAATGGAGGATTAGGGCTTTATTACTTTGTAGTGATAGTAATGGAGGATTAGGGCTGTTATTACTCTTGTAGTGATAGTAGTGGAGGATTAGGGCTGTTATTACTTTTGTAGTGATAGTAATGGAGGATTAGGGTTATTATTACTCTTGTAGTGATAGTAAGGATGGAGGATTAGGGCTGTTATTACTCTTGTAGTGATAGTAGTGGATTAGGGTTATTATTACTTTTGGATAGTAATGGAGGATTAGGGCTGTTATTAGTAATGGAGGATTAGGGCTGTTATTACTCTTGTAGTGATAGTAATGGAGGATTAGGGCTGTTATTACTCTAGTAGTGATAGTAGTGGAGGATTAGGGTTATTATTACTCTTGTAGTGATAGTAATGGAGGATTAGGGCTATTATTACTCTTGTAGTGATAGTAATGGAGGATTAGGGCTGTTATTACTCTTGTAGTGATAGTAGTGGAGGATTAGGGCTGTTATTACTCTTGTAGTGATTGTAGTGGAGGATTAGGGTTATTATTACTCTTGGAGTGATAGTAATGGAGGATTAGGGTTATTATTATTATTCTTGTAGTGATAGTAATGGAGGATTAGGGTTATTATTACTCTTGTAGTGATAGTAGTGGAGGATTAGGGCTGTTATTACTCTTGTAGTGATAGTAGTGGAGGATTAGGGTTATTATTACTTTTGTAGTGATAGTAATGGAGGATTAGGGTTATTATTACTCTTGCAGTGATAGTAGTGGAGGATTAGGGTTATTATTACTCTTGGAGTGATAGTAATGGAGGATTAGGGCTGTTATTACTCTTGTAGTGATAGTAATGGAGGATTAGGGCTGTTATTACTCTTGTAGTGATAGTAGTGGAAGATTAGGGCTGTTATTACTCTTGTAGTGATAGTAGTGGAGGATTAGGGTTATTATTACTCTTGTAGTGATAGTAATGGAGGATTAGGGCTATTATTACTCTTGTAGTGATAGTAATGGAGGATTAGGGCTATTATTACTCTTGTAGTGATAGTAGTGGAGGATTAGGGCTGTTATTACTCTTGTAGTGATAGTAGTGGAGGATTAGGGTTATTATTACTCTTGGAGTGATAGTAATGGAGGATTAGGGCTGTTTTTACTCTTGTAGTGATAGTAATGGAGGATTAGGGCTGTTATTACTGTTGTAGTGATAGTAGTGGAGGATTAGAGCTGTTATTACTGTTGTAGTGATAGTAGTGGAGGATTAGAGCTGTTATTACTCTAGTAGTGATAGTAGTGGAGGATTAGGGTTATTATTACTCTTGTAGTGATAGTAATGGAGGATTAGGGTTATTATTACTCTTGTAGTGATAGTAATGGAGGATTAGGGCTATTATTATTACTCTTGTAGTGACAGTAGTGGAGGATTAGGGTTATTATTACTCCTGGAGTGATAGTAATGGAGGATTAGGGCTGTTATTACTCTTGTAGTGATAGTAATGGAGGATTAGGGCTATTATTACTCTTGTAGTGATAGTAATGGAGGATTAGGGTTATTATTATTACTCTTGTAGTGATAGTAATGGAGGATTAGGGTTATTATTACTCTTGTAGTGATAGTAATGGAGGATTAGGGTTATTATTACTCTTGTAGTGATAGTAATGGAGGATTAGGGTTATTATTACTCTTGTAGTGATAGTAATGGAGGATTAGGGCTGTTATTACTCTTGTAGTGATAGTAATGGAGGATTAGGGTTATTATTACTCTTGTAGTGATAGTAATGGAGGATTAGGGCTATTATTACTCTTGTAGTGATAGTAATGGAGGATTAGGGCTATTATTACTCTTGTAGTGATAGTAATGGAGGATTAGGGCTGTTATTACTCTTGTAGTGATAGTAATGGTGGATTAGGGTTATTATTACTCTTTGTAGTGATAGTAATGGAGGATTAGGGCTGTTATTACTCTTGGTGATAGTAATGGTGGATTAGGGTCTTGTAGTGATAGTAGTGGAGGATTAGGGTTATTATTACTCTTGTAGTGATAGTAATGGAGGATTCGGGCTGTTATTACTCTTGTAGTGATAGTAGTGGAGGATTAGGGCTGTTATTACTCTTGTAGTGATAGTAATGGAGGATTAGGGCTGTTATTACTCTTGTAGTGATAGTAATGGAGGATTAGGGTTATTATTACTCTTGTAGTGATAGCAGTGGAGGATTAGGGTTATTATTACTCTTGTAGTGATAGTAATGGAGGATAAGGGCTGTTATTAGCTTACCGGCCTTATGGGCCGATAAGATATTGTCGTGGTGTGACGTCGTCCATAATCCAGAACATTTTTTATCTTTTTTTGATAGGACTGAGAAATAAAAAAAAAATTATTTCTCAAAAACTGCGTGATAATTTTTTTTCTAAATCAGGCAATCAACTTACCTTGGTACCATCAATGTACAGTGCGAGCGCCATTTTGATTGAATCGACGGAAGCGGGTCTATTGGGGGCGCTGTACTTTAGGAATATGCAAGATGGCCTGTGGAGGCCAAATGGTTGCAGATAGAGATTAAGTTTGTATTATTGACATATAGGAAGTTATATATGACCTATACATTATCCATGTTAAAGTTGACCTCAGATGACTTTGAAAGGTCAAACTCGAGGTCAGGGAATATATTAACAATGTTAAAAGATATGACTTGAAATTTCAAAAAATGATTTCTCAAACACTGTCTGATAACTTTTTTTTCTAAATCTGGCAATCAACTCACCTTGATACACTTTATGCACAGTGCAATTGCCATTTCGATTGAACCGACGGAAGTGGGTCTAGTGGGGGCGCTGTACTTTAACATTGCGTCTTATGGAGAGAAGGCCAAATTGCCTGTGGAAACTAAATGGTTGCAGGTAGAGATTAAGTTTGCATTACTGACATATAGGAAGTAATATATGACCTATATTTTGGCTATGTTAAAGTTGACCTCAGATGACCTTGAAAGGTCAAACTTGAGGTCAAGCAAAATGTTACAATTTTCAAAGTTTCTAGGCTTGAAAATATTGAAGATTGGGAACATATGTGCATTAAACACTTATAGGAAGTCAAGTGTTAACTTTCATTTGGTGGCCTTGAACTTGACCTTCAGCGACTTTCGAAGGTCAAACTTCACATAGCGAAATGTCAATGACTTCTATCACCAAAACTATTACAGATAGAGCTTAGGTTTGTATTACGGGCATATAGGAAGTCATGCATGAAGTTTCATAGGGTGACCTTGAACTTGACCTTCAGTGACCTTGAACAGCCAAACTATACAGTGAAATTTCAATGACTTATATCAGCAAAATTGTTACAGATTGAGTTTAGGTTTGTATTGGAGAAGTATAGGAAGTCATGTATGAACTTTCATTTGGTGACCTTCATATTGACCTTCGTAGGTCTAACTTGACCTAGAGAAAATTCTATGACTTCTATCACTGAATAGGTCACCGATGGAGCCTAGGTTTGTGTTACTGACATAGGAAGTCACATATGAACTTTCATTTGGTGACATTCAGCTTGACTGTTGATGACATTTGAAGGTCAAACTTGACATAATCCAATTACAATGACTTGTCTCGCCAAAACGGTCACAGATGGAGTATAGGTTTGCAATACAGACATATAGGAAGTCATATATGAACTTTCATTTGGTGACCTTTGTATTGACCTTCAAAGGTCAAATGTGACCTTGTGAAAATTCAGTGACTTGTATCACTAATACGGTCACAGATGGAGCCTAAGTTTGTGTTACTGACATCTAGGAAGTCATATATGAACTTTCATTTGGTGACATTTAACTTGACTGTCAGTGACCCTTGAGGGTCAAACTCGACAGTGACATTACAATGACTTGTATCACCAAAGTGGTCACAGATTGAGCCAAGGTTTGTATAGAGACATTTAGAAAGTCGTATTTGAAGTCCATTTACTGACCACAACTTGACATTCTGTGACCTTTAAAGTTCACAATGGACATATTGAATACATATTGACATATTTTAATGGATTGTATCACCTAAACTGCTTCAGGTGGCTGTTATTACTCTTGTAGTGATTGTGATGGAGGATTATGGCTGTTATTCCTTAGAAGTGGAGGATTAGAGCTTTAGCTGTATCTCGTCTCTCTCTCTCTCTCTCTCTCTGCAGATCGAGGAGGAGATGCTGGCCCTGCAGAACGAGCGCTCGGAGCGAATCCGCAGTCTGCTGGAGCGGCAGGCTCGGGAAATCGAGGCCTTTGACTCGGAGAGCATGCGTCTGGGCTTCAGCAACATGGTGCTGTCCAACCTGTCCTCCGAAGCCTTCAGCCACAGCTTCCCTGGGGCCCCGGGCAGCTGGCCCCAGCACCACTCCGGCAGCGGCTCCCAGGGGCCACACTGGGGCGGGGGAGGAGGAGGGGGGGGATCCGGCGGGGGGGGCGGTAGCAGCAGCCACCACCACCATCACCACCACCACTCCGGCCAGGGGGGCCCCTCGCCGCAGGGCTGGGGCCACGGCATGCCAGGGGGGGCCCCCCAACCCTGGGGCCACCCTTCCTCCGGGCCCATGGGGGGCCCCGGCGGCGGTGGGCGGAGCCCGGAACAGCCCTCAGGCGCTCAGGAGGACGGCCCCGGGGGGCCGCGGCGAGCAGGGGATGAGCAGGAGTACGAGCATCGCCTCGCAGATATCCAACGGGTCACACCTGTCCTACACGTAGACGCCGCACAGGCAGACCCAGAACAGGGCAGCAGGGGGGCCGCCTGGAGACTGGGGTGGGGTGGCGATGGGGTAGCGTCCTGGCTCCCCCTCCCTGTACCCCTCCCTCCCTCTCTCTTTCTCCCTCTCTTTCTCCCCCCCTCCCCTTCCCTTTCCAGTCTTGCATTAGCCCAGCGGGCCTTGGTGTGTTAGTGACATCATACCAAGGGACCCCCATTCAGATAGCCATGTGTCCACACACTGTGCGCTACGCTGCTGTGTGAACTGTGCAGGGTTCCCTGTTTCTGCTACAAATAAGGCCCAGTCCCACAGGAGTGCAGTACAGTCCGAACCTACTGCCCAACAACAGAATGCAGATTTTCTTTTTTTTTTATTAATTAAAAAACCCTGCTTACATAGTAGAATTACACATCCGGAGTCGGACTCGGGCATTCTAGGATCCTGTATCCAAACCAGAGTTGTGTGTCTTGGAGAGAATTTGGACCTCTGGGGTTCTGTTATATATAATTCTGCGTTTGATTTAGTGTGATGTTCTGCTCAGTATATAAGAGCACTGACCGCGCTGCCGCTGTGCTTCCTCTCTAACTCCGCTGACATCCACTGCTCTCCTTCTGGAAATCAAATATATTGCCATGTGTTGAAATACCTGGGCTATTTTGAAAACATCACAATTACGTTTCTCAGAAATGCATATTCTTTATGCATTGCAGATCTGAAAGCAGTCCATTTTTGCAGTATTTGAGCAATTTATAGTACAAAAATGTCAGTAATGATTGCACGTTATGTTTGCATTATTTTTGCAATATATTATCCGATAATATGAAATTTCAGTATATTGCAGTGTGTTTCATTTTCTCTGGAGTGGCTCTTGCTGGACTGTGAAAGAGAGGGCAGCGTTTGGATGAGCTCTAGTAGCTGAGCAGTAAAGGCTGGAGGAGCTGATGTTAGTTACTGTCGCTCCAGTCTCTCCACACTGCAGGAAGTGCCATCTAATCCAGTCTCGCTCTGAGGAGGATTCCTCCTCTCACAGAATATTCTCACCCTGTGTGGTGGTGTGTGATCTTGAGCTGAAGGTTGGGGATTTAGAAAGTGAGGGCTTTAAACTGTTGGGGAAAGGAAAGAAGCAAGTGGAGGCAGCAAGGTATGGGAAATGTGTCTGTGTGTGTCTGTGTATGTCTTTGAGTGTCTTGACAGTCTGTGTGTCTGAGTGACTGTGTCTCTTGTGAGTGTTTGTGAGTGTCTTAGTGCCTGTGAGTGTCTGTGTGTCTGTGTGTGTCTGTGCCTGTAAGTTTCTTTGGGTGTCTGTGTCTGTAGGTGTGTGTGTCTGTGTGTGTTGTGTATACGCAGGCTTGTGACGGAGCTGTGGGCGTGATGCAGGGCAGTCCAGGCTCTCAGGGCAGACCCTTGTCATGGCTTCACTGTGCCCCCCTCCCCTGCAGAATTAGGGTTGGAATCCAGCACTTTCCATTGCCTTGGCAAGTGGAAATGGAACTAGGCACTTAGCAGCCTGTGGGCCATGTATGAGCTCGTTCTCGTGCTCTCCTGACGTGCTCTCTTCTTTGGTACACCATCTCTTAATCCTGGGTCACTCAGAGCTTACCGAACTCTCGCTCTATCCGTGGTCATGAGGTCCATGCAGGTACATAAATGATGTAATGGTTACACAATCAGTATCGACCCCACCAAGCGATACCCATTGCAGAACTTTAGAGATAAAGTGGGTGTTTAAGGTTCATGGTTCTAAGCTGAAGTAACCTGCTAGCACCCATTAGAGATGGCACTAACATCCATTAACAGCACCGCCCCAACTGTTGCTGCTTAACTGATGACTTTGGCCACATATGCATCTTTAGCGTTGTTTTTTAGTCCATTACATTACATGACATGCGTTATCCCTGTTTGCTGGCTTATCATGTAAAAACTTAGTGCCAATAGTCAGGTTGAAGAGTTCTTTTATAAATTGAGGATTATAGACACTAATTGCTCGTTTTGAATATTTTGTGTTTTTAAATGCTTGTTTTAAAACCTTATTGGATGAATATTATTTTTATTTTTCGAGTTAATACTTATTTTAAACTGGAAATACACTTCAAAAGAGCCACGGATTTAAATATCTTGGTTGGCAACTGGTAGTTTTTATGTACTGTGCTTCTCTTGCTAAAATATGAGTTTCTAATGACATCATCAATGCCATTGTGTGGTCACTAAAGCTGGTGCCATGAAAGCCAAACCTCTTCATTCCATTGCACAAAATCAGCTGCCAAAACACGAGGTCATTGTGCCAAAAGACACAAGCCAAAGCACCGAGGGAAAGTAAAGTTTGCGTTATTGATTCCACTAAAAGAGATACTGAGCGGAATTTTCTTGAACACTAAAACTGCGACTGCAAACAGACTGCAGGGCGGCCACTGTCCAGTGCTGCCATTTGGGGTTTAAAGGGTTGTGTTTTTTCACAGACAAGGAGAAATAATGGAGAAAAGAGAACCTATGGGGAGAGCAGAACAGAGCAGTGTTTCCCGGGACAGATAGAGACATGGTGTTGGGCGTCTCTGTGGAGAGTGAGTGAGTTTTGAAATGGATGCCATTCTGTCTCCGTTTGGGGTACATTACCCTTCTGCAGCAAGTACAGCACTTAATTATGTTTCGTTGCTGTGAGGAGCGTTTTCAGTTTGAGTGGAACAGCACATTGATACCTATATTATATGGGCTTCATGTATTATGATGCCAAGCATTGATTTTCCAACTTTGCTCTGTCTTCTGAAAGATATTGAACTAAACAACAGTGAAATTTGGACTGGATGTGGTGGCATGTCAGTAAGGTAACTATTCTCCTTCAGGTCGATATTAGAGTCCAAAATGCACTAATCATCATACACTGCTATTCACAGCATTGCCAGAGGGGGCAGTGTGCAGCACAGCCAACACATGATTATGTTACATGATGATGTCATACACTACTAATTCAGCACTTTAAATATACTTCTGTGATCAGTGAATAACAGCTGTTTGTGCGACTCGGGATACCCCCTGCAGTGTTTAGGAAGGAGTGCAGTTGAAAGTACTGTTGCAGGAAGTTGGAGGGCAGGGTTTGTATCTGAAGATACGCGGGCGATCAGCAACGAGGTGGTGAGTTGGTGAGCCAAAGGTGATTGAAGACAGTACACTGAGCTGGCAGGTTGGACTGCCTTGTCTGTGTTTTGTGGGACGATGGCATGTGGTAGAACGAGCTCTGATTACGAGGTGCTGTTTTTGGGTTTGTTCAAAGAGGTGTAAGATTGACCGGTGTGTGTTAACGGTGCTTAGGATGTATATGGAGTGGTGCATCTGAAAGAACGGGTGACAGAGGTGTGGTTTAAACTCACCTGACGGAGTGTGTAGTTTAGCATTGGAGATAAGTGTGGAGAGGTACGGCGGTGCCATCGGTAGCTGATTTCGGCAGCAGTGCAGGTAAGTGGAGATGGAAATGGCCGCCGCAGAGGGTAGCAACTGTGGTGTCGGGGTCAGGTGTGTGAAGCCAGAGAGTGAACAGGGCGATTCTCCTCTGATTGGTCAGGGAATGCTCTTGTTCGTTTCCCGCGGTCGGACCCTTTTCTGACCTGAGTTTCACAGGTGTAGGTAAAGCTCATTGAGGGACTGAGCCGAGTTTTTATGGAGAACATCCATTCGCTGTAAACGGCAAATCAGAGACTTCAGTTCTCAGACCAGAGGTTTTCCTCATCAGTGATGCTGCTATGATGCCTGTCGAGGCTGGTCACTGGTGGTAAGGACCGCGTGTGTGCGTGTCTGAGAGAGGTTTGGAGATGTGGGGGCATGTATTTCTGCTGCTGTGTGGATGTACACTGATGACTGTGTGTAGCTGAGCGCAGGGTGTAGCAGGGTTAGAGCGCACGAGGCCTGGAAAGCACTGTGCTTAATTCCAAGTCATGTGACTGCCTAACTGGAAACTGAGGAAAGGTTAAGTGGAAGTTAGTGGATGCCAAAAAAAAATATACATATGATGAAACTACATTGGCTTGGTTCTCTTCTGGACTCCCCCCCACTTTAGTTTGTGACATCAGGATGGTGACTCAGGGTGTTGTATTTAGAAAAATAGCACTGCTGTCCACTACTGTAATAATTACTGTGCACTTTTTAGTGAGTTCAAAAGAAAAACATAATCCAGAATCCCAGAAGAAGGTTCTGAAATCCACTTCTCCCTCCTCCCTTCCTTCCTCTCTTTTTGTGCTGTATCTCCCTCTATCTTACCTACCCCCCCCCCTGTTGGTTGCCCCCCCCTGCCCTGTTGGCGCCCCCTCTCTCTGCCCCTCTGGTTTGTGGGGATGTGGGGGGCGTGTGGGGCAGGTTGTGACGCTGAATGTTGTTCTGAGTGGGTGTGGTCGGCAGTATCTGCTGCTACCCAGGCAGTACCCCTGCCAATCCTGCCCCGCCCTTTACCCATCAGCCTTCTGCCCCCCACACACACCCTGACACAGGGCTACTACCTGCAATTACAAGACTTCACTAATCATCCACGTACAGCTACGTATTTACAGCCAGCTGTGTGTAGGTAGCTGTATATAAACACTCAAAAAGACTAAAGAGAATTCATTCATTCTGAGTAGGGATTTGAAGTGTGGGGAAACACGTGGATATTTACCGTTAGTTTTTGAGTGGGGTGTATAGGAACAAAATAAATGTTAATATTGTATATTTAGAATTTAAAAAGTGGAATTAAAAAAGGCAAACCATTAAAAAATAAACTGAAAATTTTGCTCGTATTGTGAAGACAAAAAAAAAAATTACTTTGTTTCTAACATTAATATTTAAAGAAGATAATTAAAAAAAAAAACAGGCACGCACACACGCATATATATAACGGAAGACGTCTAACCAAAAGCAGCAAGTTCTTCCCTGTGGTGTAAAATGAGGTATGAGCAGGGAGACCTGGGTTCGTCCCAGAAGGATTATTTTATTTTTACTCTCTCTGACCAGCGTGCAGCACTGTCACCTCACACTAACCCCTTTCCCACATCTCCGCTTCAATCCACTGCAGTCTCTCTCGCTCCTTACTGTTCGCTAATCCCATTAGCCGTGCTACTGTTTAGCTCACCTCTCCAGAACGCGAGTCTCCTTTATGCTTCGCACCCCGTTCCTTTCCACCGTCTCCAGGTGCTTTAAGCCATAAGAATGTTCCAGACGCGACTTACGCGTTCGCCTGCGGGATTTACCGTGAAATTCTGTGGGTCGGGTGACTCCTGCGACGCGCCCACAGCCAGCAGAGTTGCGGTGATGCCTCTCCTCAGCTCGCTGCCGTTCGGTCTGTACGAAGCGCCTGCTCCTTTGCCTCGAGGGCATGTTTATAGCAAACAGGGCAAGGACTTCATTTGAAATACACTAGCAGAGGACTGACCACTGGGTCAAATCGGTGCAAGCTACGGTCCAGGTGGTCCACTAGTTTCTATGTTACAGTTCGAGTTCAGGCGAAGAATCTCTGATCATTATTGCACCCTGAATGGCTTAATAATCGTCCAAGTGCAAATCTGGACATGAGAGAGAGAAAAGATGGTTCATTTTGTTGAACGAAGGACCATTCTGAATTCTTTGAAGATATTACTCAATCGTCGATCATGGCATATTCCCAAAAATGAGCCCCCCACCAACTGATGAGAAATCCTCGATCCTTAGTGGGCATTCGCACTGGCGCGGCGCGTCAATTCCTGCAGATGCCAAGCTTCCCTTGTTTTGGCCGCTGATGGGCAGCTCAGCGTTCCCGGTGGCGTCGCTGCAAGCGAAATACTATCGGTTCAGTACTGGCCGATGTAATGTCGGCCAAATTAAGCTTATCAACAACGATGTGAATTCAACCACTTGTAAATTTTTTCCTGCCTGGATTTTGACATTTGGAGGGTCTGCAGTTCTGTATGACACCTTACGCTGTTAGAATGTCGAGTTTTAATACCTCCAAATAATATGTAGTTTTCCGACGCAGCGCATATTTCACTGTCTAAAAACACAATTATGCGACTCTCCCCAGGCAACATTGAGCAGCATATCACAGGATTTTATTTCATTTTCACGTGGAACAGTAAACTTAACAGGGACACCAAAGATCTCTGCCACCTTCCTCTCCTCGTGCTGCTGCTTTTGTCTTTGTCCCTGTAATTTGGCGGGGAACCCTCCGATAAAATTGGAAAAGACAAAACTACAATAATCAGCTTCTCTTCTATATATTTTCGGGGAATTTGCCATAAGCTGAACTAATTTCTGAGACTGACGCGCCGCACCAGTGTAAATGCACCGTTATGCTCCATGTCTCCGTTAATGTCACTGGGTACCTGTTCAGGTTCAGGGGCCGGAGTTTGTGAACTTACATCCAGCTGAAACCAGTGCTGATGATGAGATATCCCCCAACCCCCCGAGTTTTTTTTTCTCTACCTTTTTGTCACATTTTTAGATTCAGTGACCATATTTAAATATTGATCTTCACACGTTTTATTCTGTAGCCAAATTTCTTCATTTTAAAAAAATACCATTGTTTTATTTTTTTAGTAAACATTCCCTTGTCCTGCTGACTGAGACTGTGGCAAAAGGGAGAGGAGGTGAGACATTTAGGAGATGAATGTATAACACAATTTAAAAACAAATAATTATAAAGGACAGGAACGGATGTCCCACCTCACTGGTCAGACACTGTGCCATAACTGAGCTGCCAATGAGCACATTCTCTGCATCTGTTCCTCCTACGGAACTCTCTTTAACTCCCTTCTGTGATGCGTGAGTAGGTTGGTTGCGATTGGCTGATCAGCTTGTCAGTCTCAGTCTCTGCAAATGAGGGCAACAGTGAGGGTTGGGGGAGGGCAGGTCAATGGAAGTTGGAGGCGTGTCTCTGTACAGTGTATTTGTCAGTATTCTTTTTTGTTTTTATTTTTCTTTTAAAACCATATTTGACCTGGTTCAGCATTACCATTACAATCCATATATAACCTGTATTAAAATGTATAGATTGTGAAAACCTGTTACTGAATGTCTGAAAGATTACATTAAAGAAAGATTATTCATAAAATGACAAAAACAAAGTGAATTTGAAAATGTATAAATGAGGCGCAGAGATTAGCTGAAAAGAAAAAAAAAGACTTTAAAGGTCTAATGTAATATTTTGTTTGTAATTACTCCTTGTGTTGGCAGAGGGATACTGGACAAAGAATCAACTGTAATAAAGTAATTTTAGTACATCTGGAGTCCTGTGTCATCATTCAAAGTGAGTTTGCATTTAACCAAGAGCTTGACCCCAGTATTATAAGTACTGGTCAAGTGGAAGATGTCATCTGGAATGGATATCATGAAAATACTTTTCTTCAGTATTTATGTTTCATAAATACTTAGCAAGGCTGATGACATTGGTAGTGTAATGCTTCCTGGTTTGGTGATGAAACAATGGTATTTCAAAGCACCGTCATATGTAATATTTTTTTTTTCCTAATTTCCTTCATAGTTATTTAAGTACAAGCTCAAAACATATACAGAGTCAGGCCAGTTAGGAAGAGTCTTCTGTTTTTCTGGGTATTTGTCTGTAATGAGTGATATATTTGTGAACGTGAGCTTTGTAAACAGATTAAGAGAAGAGTAAATGGCCCTCCAATAGGTCACGTTGTGTTCCAAACAGGACTGTTTATTTGGCCATCTAACTGAAAAGAAAAGGCCCATGGTTTTAACAACTCCAATCAAACAATACTCAATCAATGGGAAAGTTTTTCATTGGCAGTTGTACCCCCAGTTTGCCGGAACAATCTTCCCTCAGTGGCAACTGAAACCTTGCACTAGCGCTGATTGTCCTGTGTGTGCGAGTGTCAAACACAGGCTTTCCCAGCTCCTGGGTCTCAGTCGGTCCCTGGTCTGCTGTGGGTTGTGGGCTTCTCCGTATGTCCAAAAGATGCATTTTGCTTCTAGCTGATAAACTCGCTCAATATACTTTGTACTTGTGGTATGTCCCAATAGGTTTGCACAGAGTTCTATCTGCTAGTTTGCCTTGAATGATCCCAATTTTATTAGCTTACCAGCCCAATGGGCCGAAAAGCTATTGTCGTGGTTTTTCGTCCGGCGTCTGTTGTCCAGAACACTTTTGGCCTGATGGATTTTCCTGTAGATTTTCCATAACTTTCTACTAGACCATATCTCCACATTTTTCTCAGATTTTTGATTGAATCGTTTTTGTCCGTTTTATGGTCCCTCAAAATTTTGGCCCCAATGTTAAAAGATAGGACTTAAAAATAGAAATTTCAATAACTTATTTCTGAGAAGCTGTTGGATAAATTTTTTTCTAAATAAGGCAATCAACTCACCTTGGTACACTTTATTGTACTTGACAGTACAGTTGCAATGACCTGTATCACCAAAACATCACTGATGGGGCCTATGTTTGTATTAGAGAGATATAGGAAGTCATACATGAACTTCCATTTGTTGACCTTCATATCGACCTTTGATGGTCATTCTTGACTCAGTGGAAATTCAATGACTTGTATCACTAAAACGGTCACAGATAGAGCCCAGGTTTGTATTACAGACACATAGTAAGTCACTTATGAACTTTCATTTGGTGACATTCAACTTGACTGTCAGTGAACTATGAAGATCAAACTTGAAATAGTGAAATTACAATGGCTTGTATCACCAAAACAGTCACAGATCGAGCCAAGGTTTGTATTAGAGACATACAGGGTCGTATATGTAGTCCATTTGGTGACCTCAACTTGACCTTCAATGGCCTTTAAAGTTCAAAATTGACAGAATTTTCAATTACTTGTGTCACCAAAACAGCTTCAGAGCTTAGGATAGTATTCCAGGCAAATAGGAGGTCTTCTGAATGTCTGAACTTTCATTTAGTGACCTTGACATTGACCTTCAATGATTTGAAGGTCAAATGTAATGTGAAATTTTCATAACTTGTATCATCACTATAAGATTGGTTGCTGACCCTTGGGCCTATTTTTTTGCTCGATGTATCTACTTTGAATTGCTGACCAAAAGGAGATGTGTGACGTGTCATCACATCGATCCACAGAACGACTGCATTTCCCCCAGTAATGATCCCCCTCCATGAGGACCGCACTATTCTGTGGGCCTTGCACACTTTAGTGATTATCATGACTAACCTTACAGAAAAGTCATAAATTACCGAAACGCCCTCTGTGGCTTTCATTCTGTGCCCTCCATGTAAATGCGGAGATTTTTTGAGTCATTTGTGGCATTGTCTATGGAATGGTTTCACATCAAAACGACACTAGTCAAAAACCCTACTTTAACTTGAGAACTATTTTACCTCCACCTTAATTTTTAATTTAGTTAACCTCTTAACTGTCACCAGTATTTTCTCACATTTGGCCCGGATTGGTACCACATTTCAAATGCTCACTGCTCCCACATACAATGGTTCTATTACACAAAATACTGCGTGACTGTTGTTGCTGTTACGAGTATTTACATAAAATATACGGCTTAATCTTCAAATTTGGGACAAACAACGTGGATATCTTCATTGCACAGGTTCTTAGCTTTCGAACAAGACCACATGGAACGGATAATACATGGTTTGACCGTCAGAACACAACTTTGATGATGAGGACTGACAAGTTTCATCACACTCAAGTATGTAGTGTCTATGTTGAGAAATTGATTTATTGCATTTGTTATGACTGACATCGGGCAAAAAGGTGGGGAGAAATGAAATCCTGAGCATCTAAGCTTTCAAATGGTATATCGTTTGCCTGGACTGGTTGAGGATTGAAGTCATAGTTCACAAATGAAGGATTCAAAATTTGTTTGAAAATTTCGTAGGGCCCTAATTAGGGCCCAGTGACAATTAACAGGATAAGACAATTATCTTCCCTTTATGATGAGGTAGGGTTCATTTGAGGGCCGAGTGGGTTGGGCTCACTGTTTCAAGTAGTTCAATAAAGAGGAATCAATAAGTTAACCAATGTCCCGTTTACAGTATCCTTCCCGATTGATTTGTTGAGTTATAAATTTTGTGGCAGTCTGTTAAAGTAAAATCTGATGCAACATACATCAACAGACCCATATTTTTTGGTAATGAAATTACTGAAAATGAGGATGACTGAAGCAGGGACAAGTGTTCCTTATTAGTGAAGAATCTGAAACTTTGAAAGTGCTGTGAAAAAGTGCCTTCTTCCGATATCGTCTAATTTTGCATATTTGTCTCTCATAAGGTTTTGTGATTAATCATTGATTCTGTACTTTTGTCTCTTTTCTTTCCCTTATGTGTAACTTGGAGATCTGTGGCAGTATCTTCATATAATTACTCTTTTTTTATTTTTCTTATTGTCTGTGCATGATAGTTGACTTTTTAGTCAGACTAAATATTCTTTAGGGTATCACTGCCTCGACTATTCGAGGTCACAGAATTATTCGATTGTGATATCCTAGAAACATACATTATAAATGTATTTTGTGAAACCTTTTCCCTACACTGATGACCTGCGTTTCTGAATAAATAATTGTGTTCAAAAGAAAGCAGCACACTGAAAAAAAATGTGGATAAAGTGCAAATATTTTTTTAATAGCCTTCAGTTCCATATTTCAAATGTAGAACACATTCAATTCCAAATCAAAGCATTAACAAATTTGTCCAAGTCTGTGTTATTCTTTTACAGGAAGCAAATAAAAGGAATTTGTTCAAAAAAAATGGCAGTGTCAACAATTTTGTCTTTGAACTGCAACTCTAAATTTGACTCAAGATTTAACTTCACTTCAAATTACCAAACTAATATTCAGTCGCATAACCATTGTTTTTGATAACTGCTGCATCTGTGTGGGATCGAGTCGACTGAACTCTGGCTCCTAGAAACATTTCAGCCCAGGATGAACAAACCACATCCCACTTTCTGTGAATTTTTGGGTTTTGCTTCAGAAACTGCATTTTTAATGTCACCCCACACGTTTTCAATGGGTTTGAGGTCAGGTGATTGAGCTGGCCACTCCATTACCTCAATCCTGTTTGTCTGGAACTGAGATGTTGCTCGCTACTCGTGTGTTTGGGGTCGTTGTTTTGTTGAAACACCCATTTCAGGGGCATTTCCTCTTCCGCATATGGCAGCATAATCTCCAAGTATTTTAATGTACACTAACTGATCCATAATGCCTGGTATATGATAAATAGGCCCAACACCACAGTATGAAAAACATCTCCATACCATGATTTTTGCACCACCATGCTTCACTGTCTTTACTGTACTGTGGCTTGAATTCATTACCCGGGGGTCGTCTGACAGACTGTCGATGATCACTAGACCCGAAAAGAAAAATTTTACTCTCATCAGTCCACAGCATGTCATGCCATTTCCTTTGGGCCCGTCGATGTGTTTGTTGGAAAATTTTAACTGATTCAGCACGCCATTTTTTCAACAATGGTGCTTTATGGGGGTTTCTGGCTCATAGCTTACGTCTTCTAACTGTAACAGCACTCACAGGTAATTTTATATCATCTTTGATTTTCTGGAGGTGATGATTGGCTGAATCTGCCATTCTGACTCTTCTTTCATCTGTTTTAACAGTAGTAGCTCATTTCCTTCTGTGTGTTTCAGTTTTTTGTTGCCATTTTAAAGCATTTGAGATCGTTTTAGCTGAGAATCCTATAATTTGCTGCACTTTATACATTTTCCCCTCTCCAATCAACTTCAAATTACGTTGTTCCTCCAAACAATGTTTGGAATGGCCCATTTTACTTTGCAATTTATGAGGAAATATATTTTATGACAATGTGTGAAACATTTGCGCCCCCTCTTCCATAATAAAGGAGAATTAATGACATCTAATTAAACTCCACACTGATAATATTTTGAACATGCCCTTTTCAATGAATAAGTCAGTTACTCAAAACAAGCAGAGTGCATGTCATGACAGTTGGGTCTGTTGTTTTTCTATTACACTGATACATCTACAAGTAAATTATTTGTCATACAGAAATATCACCACTACAAATAACAGTGGCTCATCAGGTTATTGATGTTGTACTGCTATTTCTTGAACACAACTGTATCTATCTACCTGTCTTGTCTAAATATTTCAGGTCATCTAATTTTAATTTTTTTTCAATTTGTAGACGCTGGCTTTCACCTTGGTCTACTAGAGTCCCAGAGCTTTAGAAATGGCTTTGAAACCCTTTCCAGACTGATAATGTCAACTCATCCGTTCTTGAATTTCTTTAAATCACGGCACCATGTGCTGCTTTTTTCCTACTTCATATTATCAGACAGGTTCTATTTAAGTGATGTTTACTTTCAGCATGGCTGGCCGTGATCGTGCCTAGTTGATCTAGTGAAATGGAAATTATTTAAAGAAAAGCAGTTGCACACTCGTAGCCACGATGCAATAAATTTAATGTACAACCAACATTTCGACCAAACAGTCTTCCCCAGGGTTTAAGGGAAAAGTGATACAACCACCAATATACATACTTTTCTATAATGAAGCAACAGGGTCACTCAGTTAAAATGAGAATAGGCACTTAAGCAATAATGACAAACAGGAACATTCAGTCAGGTATCCCCAATTACTTTTGAAATTGGAGTGTAGCAAAGCTGATTGGGTACCTGCAGCATATCAAAAAACAAAGGAAGATATTTTTTTAAAAACCATCATGAACAATAAATAAATCCACTTGAGATCTGTTATTTCAGTGACAGAATCCCTTGTCTGGGAATGAATCTTAATTACACACAGCCAAAAAGTGTATGAAAAAACAAGCACCTGAAGACGAATCAGAAAAAATAAAGTTTTTGATAGGTGCAACACACAAGCAACTCAAAGATACAGAAAATACATACCAAAACCATCAAATTCTGGAGAAACAAAATGCCAATCAGTCTATACATAAATGAAAAATCTAATTTTTTACAATCTCGTATGCATTCACGCCCATCAAATCACTGTGTTGTTACCTTGGCTGAGTTTGTTCTTTCACACAACTTCTTCATGTTTCAGGATGGCTTTTCCTGCAATGTAAGGGTGTTGCAATGGGTTCGAACATGTCTTGTAATTTTGCGAGCCTCTATATTGGGTTCTTGGAAAAAACAAAAATCCTTAACGGTGGGTTCAATCCCTTTTTTGCCAAATATTTCGGTGTATAAAAGGTCTGTGGACGATATATTTTGCCTCTTTAGCGGTACAAAAACTGCGTTGGAGTCTGTTGTTTTTTAAATTCAATCTCGGAACCATCTTAAATTTACGTTCAACTTTGATCCACAAAAAATCAGTTTTTTAGATACTCGGATCATCCGTAGAACTGATAGTTTGTATACTGATTTATACACCATGACAGCTGTCATCCCCTTCCTTTAAAAAAACAGCTTACCCTTTAGTCGGTTTTGTCGGCTTAAGCGTATCTGTAAAGATCCTACTGATTTCAATAGAAACCCACAGGTAATGCGAGAGATATTCAAAGAATGTGGCTATAATGAAGATCAATTGAATGTAGCAATTGGTAAAATTAATAAGATTCCCAGATAGAAACTCTGGCGAGGCCCTGCTAAGAATAAAAGTGAAAATTTAAACGAAGCTTCTTTGTTCATATTCACGTTGTGCTGAAAAGATCAAACCCATTTTACATCGCCATTGGTGCATACTAAAATCTGACCCTAGTATGAAGAATGTTTTTAATGACCCTCCTGGGGTTGTGTTTTCACGAGGTAGAAACCTCAGACACGCCTTAGTCCATACAGACCTGCCTCCTCAGACGGATAAACCGTGTCTTTTAACCCCTATTCCGGACAGTAACTAAGTGTGGAGCATGTGCGCAGTGCAACAGTACCCATAGGTGTACTGGCTTTACCCCCCTCATTCAGGAAAAATAATCCCTGTTAAAGCCCCACTAGGTAGGAATTTCACCTTGAAATATCAGTTTCGAAGTCTTTCAAAGTTGGCTGGATTATTGTGAGAAAGGCATCTCTCCCATTACCACAGAGGGACCTGGTGGCCTGCATCTAGGACTATGTAACTTGCGACCGCGGGTCCCGCACTCTCGCGAGACGTACGTTCTGCTTTATGGCACACACAAGATTTTGGATAAGGAGCATAAGGAGAAGGCAGCTAGGCTAGCCCGCTAGCCCGGTATCGTGTCTCGAAAGATGGCTGAGGCAAAGAAGCGAAAAAGGACGGTGTCGGTGGAAGCCAGGATAAAAAAAAGGGAGAGTGACCGTGCACGGCACAAAACCAGAGTTTATATTGGACCAGCTTTTTCGCAGTGGTGAGAGCTCATGGCAAAAGAGGGCTGCAAGTCGGACGCCGAGCTGGCAGTGTTGCTGATTGAGAGGTGAGTTATATGCTCGTGTTCATGCATTGTATTTATCACACTCTGTTTTTGTTGGCTGTGTTATCGTGTGTAGTCACAGTCACTATTTGGGTTATCAAAACGTAACTGATTGTAAGCCCATTCAAATAATGTAAACAAGGTTAGCCGAGGTAGCATTAGCATTTCACCGGCAGAGTTAGCCCCTTTTCAGAGTGTTTTTTATAGCAAAGTTTATGCTTCACGGTGAGAAAAGTTGTTGACTTACTAGCAACTATTGTTTGAAAGCAAAGACAGGCCATATCAGCTTTGTAGGCTGGCGTTGTATCGTCATTATATTGATATTGTCCTGTTTTGAGGTTACAATAGCTACTACGTCTGCTAACGTTACTCTTAGGAGCGGTGCTTGCGCATACTTTGTTGTAGAGTAATAGTTTTAATCCAACGCTGTTGAAGACTTCTATGTAAACAGAATCATAACTAATAACTTTATTGATTCCAGCTCCACAAGTCTCAGGGTGTGAAAAAAAAATGCACGTTCTCACGGGGGACGTCAGCCGGCAACAGCGCTCTGTGTTTACGACAGCGGTGTTGCGCTTCTACTTGCTCTAGTGGCCTTTAGTGGCCGCTAGAGCGCTCGAAACTGGGATTCCTATCTAGTAGGGCTTTAAAGGTGTTATTTCTTGTACCACAAAAGGTGTGATTTACATCTTGTCTTGCCCTTGTGGGAAATATTACGTGGGCAAAACCAAACGTTGTCTCAAAGTACGCATTGTGGAACACCACAGTTCAATTAGGTGTAAAAATTTAACTTCTCCTGTCGCCACTCATTTTATTGAGGCGAGTCACTCTTTATCTGCTCTACGGTACATAGGTATTGAGAAGGTGGTGTGTCCTAGAAGAGGGGGGGATTTTGACAAATTATTATTAAAGAGACAAGCTTTTTTTTTTCTTTAAATACCCTTGTTCCAAATGGTCTAAATGTTGAGTTTGACTTAAAACCTTTTTTATGATTTTGTTTGAAGTTCCTTCATATTTGATTTTTCATTTATGTATAGACTGATTGGCATTTTGTTTCTCCAGAATTTGATGGTTTTGGTATGTATTTTCTGTGTCTTTGAGTTGCTTGTGTGTTGCACCTATCAAAAACTATTTATGTTTTCTGATTTGTCTTCAGGTGCGTGTTTTTTCATACACTTTTTGGCTGTGTGTAATTAAGATTAATTCCCAGACAAGGGATTCTGTTTTGAATTTCTCCAAGTCACTGAAATAACAGATCTCAAGTGGATTTGTTTATTGTTCATGATGGTTTTTTAAAAAATATCTTCCTTTGTTTTTTGATATGCTGCAGGTACCCAATCAGCCTTTGCTACACTCCAATTTTGAAAGTAATTGGGGATACCTGATTGACTGTTCCTGTTTGTCATTATTGCTTAAGTGCCTATTCTCATTTTAATTGAGTGAACCTGTCGCTTCATTATAGAAAAGTATGTATATTGGAGGTTGTATCACTTTTCCCTGAAACCCTGAGGAAGACTGTTCGGTTGAAACGTTGGTTGTACATTAAATTTATTGCATCGTGGCTACGAGTGTGCAACTGCTTTTCTTTAAATAGTTATTGTTTTTCCGTTGTCAGCACCTCTACAACTTTTGGTGTGCGCTCTTTCTCTCTAGTGAAATGGAACCCAGTTATCGAATAAATTTGTTATATTGGATGATTTCGATGGCCTCATGCAAAAAGGTTGTTTTTCTCCCTAGAAAATTAAGGTTGTTTTTTTCCCTATTGGCCTCAATTATAAGTGGCTCTCTTGTGACCACACATCTGTTTTGTCCACATCCTCAACTCCATTCCAGTGATTTCGGCAATCACCTTAGTTTTCAATGCTTCTCGCGGGACAATAATTTGCCCCTCTCGAAACACTGTAACATTGTTTCCACGACGATGCGACGGGTCTTCCTATATGGCTGTTGAAGAAATGAGAAGCGACATGGATGATCAATTGGGATTTTAAAAAATGTTGCCCTCTGAAACATATGAATTGCTGCAGTAATGATTTATTCAAAGGCACCTAAGTATTTGTTTATTTAGATCCGAATGGTGACTATCTGGATGTAGGATGCACCCTGAAACAGGTCATGGGGTCCCTGAACTCTGGGATCTGAGAGGTGAAGAGAGGACAGCCCTCCGACAGCAGAACCCAACAGGAGAGAACCCCAGTGAGGAGGCCTGGGCACAGAGCCAGATCAGAAGTTGAAGATGAGGATGAGGACGGAGAGGGGGGCGGGGGCAGCCCCAAGCCCCAAGCCTTGTCACCATGGCAACCAGCCCCCACCCCCTGGTCTTGCCCATCTCCACTGACCCTCCATGTAGTGCTGTTACCCTCCATACCAAGGCTTCGGAGCTCTTGTCAAAAATGTGAAGCACTTCCTAACTGAGCTCCGTGTCGAGGCTTGTATCGTCTCGGCGAAATGATGTCACTCATTACATTCCAAGCCTCATTTGGGATGCCGCTTCAACAAGGGGGTTCATTTTTGGCAGGTGATTTGACTATAATATGTCCCAGTTCTCTTCGGCAACTCGTGGGTTGTTGTCAGTAGTTTAAGTTTGTCAGTGCGGTTTGCGATTTTGTGCGGTGTGCGAGTTTGTCATTGCGTGCGATAGAGCCAGCAAGAAAGAAAGTTTTCACCTGTTCGGGAATACTTTGATTTGAAATTTCAGGCTATTAGGCATAATTGTTAGACTATTATGAGATGGATATTCAAATATTTTCAAATAATTTCCAATACATAATGAATGACCTTAATTTGATCCTTCTCCCTTTTATTATTATTAGGGAAACTGCTTATTATTTTTGGAAATTTGTCTTTGTTCCACAAGCACATTCACTCCCCTCTGTCCTGTCTGCCACAGAATCACTTTTGCTACCCTTCCAGTTATACAAAAGCATTTTATCTCTCTCTCTCATATATATATATATATATATATATATATATATATATACATACACATACATACAGTTGCAAGAAAAAGTTTGTGAACCCTTTGGAATTACCTTGATTTCTGCATAAATTGGTCATAAAATGTGATCTGATCTTCATCTAAGTCACAACAATAGACAAACACAGTCTTCTTAAACTAATACCTCACAAACAATGATATGTTTTCATGTTTTTATTGAACACAACATGTAAACATTCACAGTGCAGGGTGGAAAAAGTATGTGAACCTTTGGATTTAATAACTGGTTGACCTTTGGCAGCACTAACCTCAACCAAACGTTTCCTGTAGTTGCAGATCAGACCTGCACAATGGTCAGGAGGAATTTTGGACCATTCCTCTTTACAGAACTGTTTCAGGTCAGCAATATTCTTGGGATGTCCGGTGTGAATCGCTCTCTTGAGGTCATTCCACAGCATCTCAATCGGGTTGAGGTCAGGACTCTGACTGGGCCGCTCCAGAAGGCGTATTTTCTTCTGTTGAAGCCATTCTGTTGTTGATTTACTTCTGTGCTTTGGGTCGTGTCCTGTTGCATCACCCATCCTCTGTTGCGCTTCAATTGGCGGACAGATGCTCTTAAGTTCTCCGGCAAAATGTCTTGATAAACTTGGGAATTAATTTTTCTGTCGATGATAGCAATCCATCCAGGCCCTGATGCAGCAAAGCAGCCCCAAACCATGATGCTGACTCCACCACACACAGCTGAGATGAGGTTTTGATGTTGATGTGCTTGGCCTTTTTTTCTCCACACAGTGTTATGTTTTCCTTCGAAACAACTCAACTTTGGTTTCATCTGTCCACAGAATATTTTGCCAGTAGTGCTGTGGAACATCCAGGTGCTCTTTTGCAAACTTCAAATGTGCAGCAATGTTTTTTTGGACAGCAGTGGCTTCCTCCATGGTGTCCTCCCATGAACTCCGTTCTTGTTTAATGTTTTACTTATTGCAGATTTGTGAAGAGATGTTAGCATGTGCCAGAGATTTCTGTAAGACTTTAGCTGACACTCTAGGACTCTTCTTCACCTCATTGAGCATTCTGCGCTGTGCTCTTGCAGCCATCTTTACAGGACGGCCGATCGAAGAGAGAGTAGCAACAGTGCTGAACTGTCTCCATTTATAGACAATCTGTCTTACCGTGGACTGATGAACATCAAGGCTTTTAGAGATACTTTTGTAACCCTTTCCAGCTTCATGCAAGTCAACAATTCTTAATCGTAGGTCTTCTGAGAGCTCTTATGTGCGAGGCAAGGGTCACATCAGGCAATGCTTCTTGAGAATAGCAAACTCAAAACTAGTGTGTGTTTTTTACAGGGCAGGGCAGCTTTAACCAACACCTCCAATCTCGTCGCATTGATTGGACTCCAGGTTGGCTAACTCCTGACTCCGATTAGCTCTTGGAGAAGTCATTAGCCGAGGGGTTCATACTTTTTCCACCCTGCACTGTGAGTGTTTGCATGTTGTGTTCAATAAAAACATGAAAACATATAATTGTGAGGTATTAGTTTAAGAAGACTGTGTTTGTCTATTGTTGTAACTTAGATGAAGCTCAGATCACATTTTATGACCAATTTATGCAGAAATCAAGGTAATTCCAAAGGGTTCACAAACTTTTCCTTGTGACTGTGTGTGTGTGTGTGTATATATAAAAATTTTTTTTAAATGTATTTGTTTTAATGTATTCTGCCACTTTCAAACTGTAGGCTTATGCTTGCCTATCATTCCCGACAAAACACAATTCAATATCACAATGTTTTTATTGACCAGTAGGGGTCTCTAGAGTGCATTTGAAACCTCAAGAAATAAACCACACCTCAACACATCTGGCTGGAAAGCTTCCACGCTTCATGAAGCTTCATCTCACCCGCAGCACCTCCATGGTTCCGCCTCCCTTTTTGGCTGCACTGCCCAATCCAAGGCCACCACGCCCATATCCTTCACATGCAGGTTGTCCCAGGAGAACATTTTCCCTCCACTGGTACCCAAGGATCCAGCCGAGCTGCAGAGGGTCTGACCAGAGCTGGAGGTCCAGGCTGTCCGAGGCCAGGGACCCAAAGTGCTGAAGCAGGAACTGAGCCGAGACCGTGTGCTTGCAAACTAACGGGCCCTGCGTTAGCCCTGTTGGCTAGGACCATCTGGCCATCACAATCAGCACCCCCCCGATCTGCCAGTGCTGTCACACCAGCCGTCCCGCGTGAACCCCAGCTCGGGGTCGGCGAGAAAGTGGAGCACGGCGGGCAGCAGGCATGGCACCACCGCCCGCTTGACAGGAAGGTTTAAACAGCTTGGTGCGTGGCTTTGCAGTACTTTCCCTGTGCCTCAGAGCCTCCATTTCCCTCCTACCTATCTAACTGGGTCACTGCTCTGCCTACTCCCCCAAAAAACCTTTCCTCACTGCCTCCACAGATCATTAGCAGCGATCACACAGACTTTTCCCTCCTTACCCTGTCACCCTGCTCCCATGTTACCCATAATCAAAACAACCTGAATATATTCAGCTAAAAGCTGAACATCCTCCATCTTACCCCAAAATGTTTACCATGTGTCGTTGAGAATAACTGCACTGTTGAAATGCAATACAAAGCTGAACAATTGTTTAGTCAAAAGTATTAGAATCATCACCCAGGAGTTGGACCCTCTTTGTCTTCACAAAATTTTGATCATACCCTTTCAACTCTTGAGCATACAAAATGGCACCACAAGCAGGCGAAATTTGCAATGGAGTAGCCTGTAACTGCAGCTTGAGTTCATTCACACTTGCGCCTATGATGGTAAAGTTTATCGTCTCGTCCCGGCCCCCATAACAGATGTCATATTTGGGGAGCTATTGTGCTAAATAAATGTAGTTATGGTGTCATTTCCAGGTGAAGAATAAGCCTGCAGGCACTGAGATCTTGATTAAGAGCGATCAGCTTTGCCAGACAGGAGAAAAAAGAAAACCTGTATAAACAAGTGAAAAAGTGGGCAGAGCTCACTCATACCCCAAAGACCGTTCCTTTCCCATGTTTCCACTGGGGATATAAAAATTATTAGACCAACGTGATTGTTCAGTGGCGGGAGAAAAAATAGATCGAAGCATCATTTTTCAAATCATTCTTCTTGGAATTTACGTGTAGGTTAATATCATTAGAGTAGATAAATTGCAAAATTTTATTTATAGCAAATTTAGTCAGCTTATTGATTGATATTTATACTAAAAATGGCATTTCATAGCCTATCAACTGGTATTTCCTTGTGTTTATTTTTCAAGATATTTTCCTTGCAACATATTGACATCAGTTAATTTTATTAGTTCAAAGAGTCACAATCGAAGAGTTTTTTCAGATGATCAGAATTGCTTTCAATTTGATTACATGAAGATAATTTATACTACTGAAATTGGTATAAATTATATGTGTTAGGAATTATTTGTTTAGCTGTTAGTTTCATGATGTATGACGGGAATTAGTAATAATAGGAATTTTTAATAAAACAATGTTTGCGTAAATAAAGGAAATCACAGGAAGATAATGAAGCAAGTTCAAGTATTGGAATGATTCCTAGTCTAGATTTTAGACCTTCTTGCGTTTCCGGTCAGAGTGGCCGCGACCAGCTGACAAGTGACCGAGCAGACGAATGCAATTCAAGTAAACGTTCAAATAACAGTCCTTAAAACCGACTGTCCACGACAGGAGGCTGACTCTGTAATTGCTCGCACTTAGATATAACTAATGTTAAATGTTAAAATATATACAGTGCTGTGAAAAAGTATTTGTCCCCTTCCTGATTTCTAATTTTTTTGCATATTTGTCACACTTAAATGTTTTAGATCATCAAACAGACAGTGTTTTTATTTCGGTATTGGGCCAATGGCCCAGAATAAATCCATGAAATACAGTTGAATTCATAGAGCACAATACTTTTAATTTATTCTTTTCTCTGCGAAGTACCAAAAATTACCTAAATAATAAAATGACTGCTTAATAGATGTATCTTTGAAAATATCTACAAGAGACAATAAAATAAACGGCTCTTTTTTAATTTGTATACAACCCCAATTCCGAAATAGTTGGGACGAAGTGTAAATTGTGAATAAAATCAAAATGCAATGACTTTCAGATCACATGAGCCAATATGTTATTTACAATAGAACTAGATAACACTTCAAATGTTGAAACTGAGACATTTTACATTTTTTACACAAAATGAGCTCATTTCAAATTTTCTGGCTGCAACAGGTCTCAAAAAAGTTGGGACACAGGCAAAAAAAAAAAAAAGGGCTGAAAAAGCAATATATAAGAGAATCAGCTGAAAGAACATTTAGCAAGTAATTACGTTAACTGGCATCAGGTGTGTAACATGATTGGCTATAAAAGGGATGTCTTAGAGAGGCTGAGTCTCTCGGAAGTAAAGATGGCCAGAGGCTCTCCACCCTGGAAGGCTTGCGTAAAAAAACTGTGGAATACTTTAAAAACAATGTTCCTCAACGTCAAATTGCAAAGGCTGTGAAGGCCTCATCATCGTCAGTGCATAACATCATCAAAAGATTCAGAGAAACTGGAAAAATCTCTATGCGTAAGGGACAAGGCCGAAGACCTTTACTAGATGCCCATGATCTTCAGGCCCTCAGACGCCACTGCATCACTCACCGGCATGATTCTGTCATTGACATTACTAAATGGGCCCAGGAATACATAAAGAAACCACTGTCTGTAAACACAGTCCGCCGTGCCATCCACAGATGCCACCTAAAACTCTATCATGCAAAAAAGAAGCCATTGTTGAGCATGATCCAGAAGCGCCGCCGTGTTCTGTGGGCCAAGGCTCATTTAAAATGGACGGTAGCAAAGTGGCAAAGTGTTCTGTGGTCAGACGAGTCAAAATTTCATATTCTTGTTGGAAATCATGGGCGTCGTCTCCTCCGGGCTAAAGAGGAGAAAGACCACCCCTCCTATTATCAGCATTCAGTTCAAAAGCCAGCATCTCTGATGGTATGGGGATGCATTTGTGCATATGGTGTGGGACACTTGCATGTTTTAAAAACCACCATGAATGCTGTAAGGTATATAAAGGTTTTAGAGCAACATATGCTCCCCTCCAGATGACATCTATTCCAAGGAAGGCCTTCTGTATTTCAGCAGGACAATGCAAAACCACATACTGCAGCTATTACAACAGCATGGCTCCGGAGTAGAAGAGTCCGTGTGCTGAACTGGCCTGCCTGCAGTCCTGATCTTTCACCAATTGAGAACATTTGGCGCATAATTGAACGAAAAGTCCGTCAAAGGAGACCCAAAACTCTCCAGCAGCTGGAAGCCTGTATTAAACAAGAGTGGGATCAAATTCCAATGGCTAACCTCAAGAAACTAATCTCCTTAATGCCCAGACGCCTCCACTCTGTGTTATAAAGAAGAGGGGATGCTACATCATGGTAAACAGGCCCCTGTCACAACTTTTTTTGAGACCTGTTGCAGCCATCAAATTTGAAATTAGCCAATTTTGTGGATAAAATTGCAAAATTTCTCAGTTTCAACATTTGCTATGTTATCTCTGTTCTATTGTGAATAAAATACTGGCTGGTGTGATTTGAAAGTAATTGAGTTTTGATTTTATTCACAATTTACACTGTCCCAACTATTTCGGAATTGGGGTTGTAGAAATTTATCCCTTAAATCTGAATAAAGCTCACAGTTAAAAAATACATGATGTTCATCCTCAAGAGCCTATATACCCTTATCCTTGCAATAATTGCACCAATGAAGATTATGTTTAATATTTCTATATCTACCTGTTTCACTTGCAATTTTAAATTTTGAGCATCTAAATCTAGAAATGGCTATCCTTAAATGAATTGGAAGATCATAACAAGTATTTTTCTAAATTTTCTAGAGATTTTAAGTGTTTGTAAAAGCTAAATTTAGGTGAGGCTTCAACAGAGCAATGCCATAGCTGTCAAAGATTCATCACAAAGCCTCTGCTTAAACAGTGCAATAAAAGCATTAACATCGCTATCATCCTGGCTTAGCCATGCAAACCCAAATCCATATTGAAAAAGAATGCTTTTAATTTTAGATGCCCAAGTAATATGCCCACTGTCATTACGAAACTTTAGCATAAAACATGACTGATAAGGTAACCTAGTAAGGGGAAGCTGAATTACTTTACACCAGTACTCAACAGCTCGTCATATTGACAGGTTGCAAAGGAAAACACCCACATTCCCCTAAAACCATATCAGAGCTTGTAGATTTTTGAACTTTTAAATATTGTCTACAGAAAAATATTTGTCACACTTAAATATTTCAGATCATCAAACTAATTTTAATATTAGACAAAGATAACTGCATTTTGTATTTACTCGGGTTATTAAATTATGATTTCATTTATTCAGGGAAAAAGCCTACCTGACCCTATGTGAAAAAGTAATTGCCGCCTAAACCTAATAACTGGTTGTACCACCCTCGGCGACAACGACTGCAATCAAGCGTTTACGATATCTGGCAATAAACATCACTATGGAGGGATTTTGGCCCACTCTTCTTTGCAGAATTGTTTTAATTCAGCCACACTGGAGGGTTTTCGAGCATGAACGGCCTGTTTAAGGTCATGCGATGGCATCTCAATCGGATTTAAGTCCGGACTTTGACTAGACCACTCCAAAACCTTCATTTTGTTTTTTTAAAGCCATTCAGAGGTAGACTTGCTGGTGTGTTTTGGATCATTGTCCTGCTGCATAACCCAAGTGCGCTTGAGCTAGAAGTCATGAACTGATGGTCGGACATTCTCCTTCAGGATTCATGGTTCCATCAATTACGGTAAGTCGTCCAGGTCCTGAAGCAGCAAAGCAGCCCCAGACCATCACACTACCACCACGTTTGACTATTGGTATGATCTTTTTTAATATTGTGTTAGTTTTACGCCAGATTTAACAGGACGCACGCCTTCCAAAAAGTTAAAACTTTTGTCTCGTCAATCCACAGAATATTTTCCCTTAAGTCTTGGGGATCAACTAGATGTTTTTGGCAAATGTGAGACGAGCCTTTGTGTTCTTTTTGATCAACAGTGGTTTTCGCCTTGGAACTCTCCCATAGATGCCATTTTTGTCCAGTCTCTTTCTTATTGTTGAATCATGAACACTGACTTTAACAAAGGCAAGTGAGGCCTGCAGCTCTTTAGATGTTGTTCTGGGTTCTTTTGCGTCCTCCTGGATGAGTCGTCGATGGAGTCGCTCTTGGAGTAATTTTGGTAGGCCGGCCACACCTGGGAAGGTTCACCACTGTTCCAAGTTTTCTCCATTTGTGGATAATGGCTCTCACCGTGGTTCGCTGGAGTCCCAAAGCCTTAAAAATGGCTTTGTAACCCCTTCCAGACTGATCGATGTCAATGACTTTGTCTGTCTTGTCTGTTCTTGAATTTCTTCAGATCGCTGCATGACGTGTTGTTTTTTGAGATCTTTTGGCCTACTTCGCTTTGTCATACAGGTTCTATTTAAGTGATTTCTTGATTTAACAGGTCTAGCAGTAATCAGGCCTGGATGCGGCTAGTGAAATTGAACTAAAAAAATGTGGTTAATCACAGTTAATTCATGATTTAACAAGGGGGGGCAATTACTTTTTCACATAGGGCCAGGTAGGTTTGGATAGCTTATTTCTCTTAATAAATGAAATCATCATTTAAAAACTGCATTTTGTATTTACTCAGGTTATCTTTGTCTAATATTAAAATTTGTCTGATGATCTGGAACATTTAAGTGTGACAAATATGCAAAAAAATAAGAAATCAGGAAGGGGGCAAATACTTTTTCACAGCATTTTACATATTTAAAATAGCAAAAAATAGGCTATTAATTTTTTATGCAGTAACACAGAATCTCGGTCTACAGCTGATCATTTTGACCAACATCGATGCTGATCCATTTAGCTTACCTGTTGTTGCAGTTTTTAATCCAGTACATTTTATGCTGTAAACTAGATGGTAAAACCCTTTACTTCGCTTTTCAAGCTATTAAATAACATGAAAGTGTCTGTCTTTAAAACGGCAACACATTTTCGAGCCGCTATCTCGCGTTTATTTCCAACGCCATTGCCGACACATCAGAACACATCAGCCATTTCCGTTTGTTCTCTAATGATACAAGAGTACAAAGCCCAGATATCAATATGGCGAATAAAATGTGCTAAAACTACATTTCAAAGACTTTTATTTTTAAAACAAATTAGATTTTTTATTAACTTGGCACAGTACAAAATTTGAAAACAATCCAAGGTTTACGTTCTGAAATATCAGTCGGACAAATATGTCTCCAGAAGGACGGATGCACAGAGGCATGGAGGGACGGATGGAACCCTTGATATTACTGTACACCTTCGCCATTTCCAGCCAGGGGTATAATAAAGGAAGAAATCAGCACGTAATAAAACTTATTGAGAAAAACATAAAAATCTTCGTTATTTTTTTATAATCTATTCTTGCATGTTCTTGCAGAATTTGAATGAATTTGCTAAAAACACTCTGACCAAAACAAAAAAAAAAGATTTTCAACATAATATGGTTAACATGGTTAAATCCAAAGTAATCTGATCAATATAACCAATGCAACCTATGAAATTCCATTGTTGTTGTCTCTTTATCCCGCCCCATTGATGTGGGATATAATAGGTAGGCTGATTTTCCTGAGTGGTTCGGCCGAATGGGTTCCTCGCGGAATAAAAAAGAGAAAAAGGACCCCCCAGTGCGCAGAGCTGTCAGTGAACAGATGAGAGCTTACAGCAGGAGAATGAGTAATCTGACACCAAACCTTTTAATGCATATTTTAAACAGCCACACTTAAAAAAAAAAACCAGTCGTCTCAGACAATTAACAGGTTATTTATTTATTACAAATGTACAACTGAGTGTCCATAACTTTTATTCTAACACTTTTAAATCTATTTTGTACAGGTTAACTCAAACAGTCTTCCAAGATATCGTCCCTCCCCCCATAATCTCCCATGTAGAGTAGCAGAATACGCACAGACAGAAATTCCCACCAGCATCGCGGCGGTGTGAGCAGGTGCACAGAGGAGTGCGGCGGGAGGGAGCGCGACGAATCGAATATTCGCAAACCTACAAGCGTCTGCTGTCAAGGCTTGCAACTGATCAGTGCTGTGCGTACGTATCCGCGTAGAAACGTCTAACGAGACAGGCGCTGCGGATGCAGGGAGGCCCACGCGGGGAAAGGAATTTGTGGTTTGGGGACGAGGCTGTGAGTGGATGAATGTGCCTCTGCGGAGCGTCACTGGCTAATGGACACATGCAAATGGCAGTCTGAACTAGGCCACAAGCCGAGGCCGTCCCATTGGCTTGTGCAGGGAAGGAACCTCCCGACCGCTTCCTCGAGACGAAAGATAGAGGCACACATGGACCACTGGAGGAGTGTGGCCAACACACTGACAACGTTATAACCCATAGCTTATAAAAAAAAATAAAGTATAATGAAATTATAGCATGTATGCATATTCACCCTCCCCTCCAAACGTTTGTTTCCATGACAATAAGATGGCTGAGCACACATGGCTGGTGTGGAGCAGGACTGGTGTGTGGGGAGAAGGGTGGGGGGCATTATTGGCACTGAATCTGTATGTGTGTGAAATTGGGGGGGGGAATGGTCTGACGTCAGTGTGTGTTCACTCAAACTACAGTAAATAGATTATTTCTGCAGGAGGCGTACAAAAGCAAGATTGATCATTACCACTACAAATTAGTTCTCAACATTTTGACACGGTGTACAAAAATCAACCCCACCCACACCCCCACCACAGGAAAACACAAAAAAAACTGTGTATATGACAACAAAACACAAAAATTGGCAGCAATATAGATAAGACTCGGTATGGAGGCATCATGTAAACTGGGACAATTCTGAAGAAGATGTTAAGCGTTTCGCCATGTTCACAGAGCATTGCTTAACGTTAATGCCGACGCTGACACAAGCTGAGGGGAGGGACTTCGTGTTTAAAAAAAGCCTTTCCTCCTTCTGTCAGAAGATTCTCCCAAATAATTTGTTCGGTCACAAGCACACTTAAAAAAGTGGATCCGTGCGGATGTAGCGAGCGGCTAACGTCGTAGCGCCCTTACGAAGCCGCGTAACTTTAGCAGACAGAACTCAACGCTTTGACTGATTTCAGTACATCTCATTGGCTCATCTCTGCTCACATAGCTCCTGGCCTTCACCGCTTCAGTCTGACATCCAACACGCCTCAATCTGATGGTTGTAAGACACTGGGCTCGTGTCCAAAAAACTACACGCTACGCAAAACACGCTACCGCACCTCAACAAATGAGGAGTAGGTTTGTTGTGCCTTTTTCACAGCCCAATTAAGAGCATTTGCTCAAGGTCATGTGATCTGAACAACCTTCGCCCACCCTCATCCAGGGGCCTTGCTGGAGTTAGTAAGTGTTCCCACAAATCGCACCGAAAGCGAGGGTCGTCTTCATGCTTCCTCATTCTATCATCAGCGACTGTTCTCACCTGGCTTACATCTGGCAACCACATCCCAGCGAATGAAGAGCGGATCGTGCTGAGCGCTTGGCATGATAGGCTGGTCTTTCACGACTGAGTTTTTAAACAAAGCTGAGGAGATCCATTGGTAGCTCGTGTATAATAGCTTATTACATACAAGCTTGTAGTGTCAGGCACCCAATCCCAGTGCTTGTTGTGTAAGATCGATCCAGTTAAAAACAAGGGGGGTTGAGAGAGGTCGGAAAGCCCCTCGCAAACGCTGTACAATGTCAACAGACGCGTCATTCCCCTCGACAACAACCAACAAACATGATGTAACAAAAAATAATTAACCGATAATACATAACAAAATAATATAACAATAGCAAAATGACGATAATGATGCGAAAAAATAATAAATCCTATAATAAATTCCAGTGTTTGTTTTTTTTTTTTTTTAAGTCAGTACTTTAGTCCCAAGAGGTAAAGGCCAAGAGAAATGCACACAGGAAATAAAATGGAAAATGTTAAGATTAAATTGAAGAAAGGGGAGGGAGGAAAAAAAGTCGCAGTTCAGCAATGGCAATGATATCGACCCTTTTGAGATCATGGCCATGGAGACGAGATCCTGGCCACGCCCAGGCATGCTCGCGAACCAATCAGGCGGCTAGTCTGTCAGTCTCTATTCCTCTACATCATTTCCTCATGTCTGTACATTGGAGAATAGGGTAGAAGCTCGGGGGGGGTGTGAACATGAAGAGAGAGGAATAATGCACTTTTCTCCATTTCCCACAGCCTGTCACTGCATTTATCCCCAGTTTGCTCTGTTCCGTCTCTGAGTTTCTTTTAAATGAGCGGTAGTGCGAGCACCATCACTGTTTTTAAACATGGTGCCATCCATTTCAGTGTCTCCCTCAATTTTTCCTCATTTCTCCATTTTATTTCAAATGTTCAGTTCTTCTTTCGAATTCTTCGTTATCATCTTTCTGCAGTCTCTCTCTCTCTCTCTCTAATTCTCCTGACCGCACTCTCCAACTCTCTTTCTCATCTCTGATATTACATCTCTCTCCCACCTCCGTTCTCCTACATTACAACATCCCTCTAACCCTGCCATCAGCGACACTCTCTCTCTCTCTCTCTCTCTCTCTCTCTCCTCTGCCTCCCCTCTCTCCCCATCTCACTGCTTCTTCTCGCGAGTGGTGATGGTCACCAGCTGCTTGGCGGCCTTGGCGATGTCGTAGGCGCACTGTATGACCTGCTGGGTGAGGAGTTGGTAGTCCACGGGGGCGGAGCCTGGGTCCGAGGGCACTGCCTTGCGACACTCCCCCTGCAGCCGGGCTGCGCTGGCGGCCAGGAGGCGGAGTGAGCAGCGCACCGCATCCAGTGCCGGCCTCTGCAAGGCAGGGGTCAAAGGTTAGCAGAGAGAGGTTAGCATTGGAAAACTGGCAACAGTACCCAAGGCTCAAAAATGCCGTTTTCCCAAGGGAATTTGTTTTCTTTTTCCCGGAAGATAAGGTCTGTGGACAAAGTAAGCTGAAGAGAATTCAGCACTCTGTTCTATGACATACCCTCACAACTCAACTGCAAATACTGAAGCCACTTCATGCTTTTAAAAGCGAAGCTGCCATCAAGTTGCCCCAACAGAATGACAGCAGTAAAAATATGAGCAGATGGTCACGCCTGAAACTCGAGTGACGGCTGGTGAAATGAGGCCATGATTGGCCAGGGGAATCTGCCAATCGAACCCCTGGTGGAAGAAACGTGTGTGCGGGACAACAAAGATTATGCTAACACTCTGAAGCGGTGGCTTTGCGCCAAGTGTAGCAAGGAAAGTACAGCAGCATTGGAACGAGAGGAGAGAGGTGGGTGCTGTGAAGCGAACAGAGGAGAAAGACGGACAGCATTTGGGTTAGAGGTCTGCGTTCTCGCCCACCGGACCACACTAACCCCCAATTTACACCAGATGCGTGTTTGGTCCATCTGTGCTCCGCCACGGCAGCACAGCTGATCGGTTTCACTTTAATGAGTGCGTTTACACCAGATCCGCTGCGTTGCATTTCACGTCCGTCCCAGCTCCGGCAAAACGCAGCCGTGCGCAGCGGATACGCAAGACTTCTATTTTTGCAGGATGCCACAGCAGAAACGCAGCATTTCAACACACCAGATCGATCGGTACACAGACACAACATTTAAAACATACAGTTAATTTTCAAAATCTGTGTTGGTGCCAGTTTGTAGCGTGGGTGAGGACAGCAGCTGAAGTAAGAAAATATATGTAGGCTAAACTTTATCGACAGGACACTTTTAAAATGACAAACCCAACACAAACAGGTAATTAAGAACATTAATTAATAAAGAGGCTACTTATCCATGGTAGAAGCACAAAATCTCGAAAAATAAACAAATCGAAGCAAGTCAACCGTTCCTCAACCCTTCTGGTAAAGAACAAAGGCTGTTGCCTGTTTGTCATTGCACATAATACAACATGTATCATTTATCTCCGGTGATCACGCGTGATTTTGTAATTATCACGTGAACTTGTCAGGCTCGCTCATTGGTCTCGCTACTGTAGCCGTCTGGCACTGTTACGCATCAAAGTCAGTGTAAATTGACAAACGGCAATACAGGCAGCAAGCATGCAGCCCGGCGGAGGCAGATCGAACACGCATCTGGTGTAAATCCCAGGTAAGAGTGCAGCAAAGGACAGTTTTTCACTGCGGGATGTGGGAGTGTGCGGTGAAAGCACTGATGTTTCAGAGGGCATGGGAGGAAAAGGGCGATTTGCGGGAGTCCCGCATATATTATATATCCATTTTAAAATTATTTGCTACTGAAACTGCTTTTATTCATTTTGTCGACCAATAAAATTCAAGTTTGTGCAGGAGCAACAAGTCAAATGATAGAGATTTTATTGAAATAGCTTCATGAGTTTCTCCCAATCCCACATGATTAACTCGAGCTTCGCACAAACTAAAGGACGAAATAAAAAGTTAAAAATTACAGGCTGAAAGGTTTGCATTTGTCAGCCTGTGATGCCTATTCGACAGTCAACTGGCACTCACAAAATGAATGGAAGTCAATGGAGTTTTCTTACAACAGGTTATTATTCAGATCATCCCTAAAAAGACTTGAGGAAAAACAGTCATCTTTTGTCCAAATTACATGATAAGTTTTCCAGACCCAATACAAGTGCATATAATTCTAATGACGTCACATATCGGAGATAAATCAACTTTCAAAGTGAAAATGCGGTCACTAAACATTGCGTAATGTGATGTTACATGATTAACAGAAATTGTACAGGCACTGGTGAAAAAAACACATTTTAACAACATACTTGAGTTTTTAGAGTTCACATTTGAGTTAATACCTTGTACATAATGCCGAAGCTATGGCCTAATTTTGCCAATTTCTGGTTTAGGGTTGTTGAAAAGTCCATAAATGATCATTTACAGTAAATTCATAGAATTGAGTAGGATTGGCACAACTGTCCGTTAATGTAAGGAGATTATACTTCAAATACAAAAAATTTTTCGTAGTGGATGAGCACAGGAATCAGTTGATGATACAAAAGATATATAGGCTACTGTAAATATACAAAATATTCTATGTTAAAGGTAGCCCATCCGTCATTAATTTAGTGATTTTACTGTAAATTTACAAACTTTCCTTTTTTTCTTTTTAAATCAACAGAGGCATCCACGAAATAGTAAAGGGGAAAGAATGTAAATGCACAGGATTTTCCATTATTTAGTCAAAGGGACTTATCTGCCAAGATAATTTTTTACTATGCAATTTAAGCAGTGAAGCTACATGGGCAATGAAATTATTTTGTCAAGCAAGATGCGACAACAGGTCCTAAGGTAACTATGCGGGTACAGTGGTGTTCAAAAAAATAAAAGTGCGTTAAAAAATGTGAAGAAAGTGTAAATATTTTTTATAGCCTTCAATTCCACATTTCAAATTTAGTGGAAAGTCTGTTATTCTTTTACAGGAAGCAAAGAAAAGGAACATTAATCTGTTCCAAAAAATAGCAGTGTCGACAATTTTCTCCTGAAACTCAAATACTAAATTTAAAGTGGTAATCCGTAAGATTTGAATTGGTTTGTTTATACTGACATCTTTGGCAGTAAGCTGTAATTGCAGGTGCGCTTCTGGACCTCATTTCCCATAACTCTTGTCGAGACCCAACAGTGTCGCCTGTATGACGTCGGTAAATTGACGGCTCTTACCAGTTCCGCGCCTCCTCAACTCTCATGCAGACGGGAAAGATGCTCTTTGACAGGGCAATTGAACTCAGTAAAAGTAAAAATTATGTGACCTTAGTCATCCATTAGCGTCATCTCATTCCAGTAACATGTTAGGCTATCATGACAAATCGATAAACTTAAAGGGCTGCCAACCCTCATGCATTCGCCGTGAGAATGTGTGCTTCATTCACGTTCCCGTGCTGTAGTCAGTAATTATTCAATCAACGAAATGCGTGTTTCACGATCGTTCAAATTGTTCAAATGAAATAAGACCATTTGAAACATTTTTATGCAATTCCACTGCTTCCAACCCCTAAGTGAAGAAAAGCGTGAGAATTCCGGAATCAGAATTGTTCTCATATTAGGCTACTAGTGGCGAAATCCACCGTAACAAGTGAAACCGATAAACTTCAATGAAGGACTTCAATTCCACTTGAGAATCTCTACAACCGGTCTGATAGAATAATTTCTGACTACAGCACGGGAACGTGAATATGTCATTTAAACTCAAGCCGAATATGAGAAAGTTGAGAGCCCTGTGTGAATAATGAAAACGGTAGTTTGTTAACAGGTAATGTTATAACTTTTTTTTTTTATAAAATATTTTGTCCAAGCGGTTAACTTAGCTTTTTTCCCGTTTGCTTCCTGAAATTACGTTATAATTTTAGTTTCAGTGGTAGCCTCAACTGAGACTCCGCTAACGTTAATTTATACTGGGCACAGTATAGCTACACAGTATGGTATTTGCCATTGCCATTGGGTAGACGTCAGAAGGGATCCAGTAGCGGTACTTTCCGCTTCTTGGAAGGCTGCATTTTTAACGGTCTTCCCTTATTTCCATCCGTAAAACTGACATATAGTATAACGGACAAGTTAGATTTAGGGTTAGGGGAAAGAGCCAAGGTTCAGTTTAAGGAAAGTACCGCTACCGGATCCCTTCTGACGGCTACCTTGCCATTGCTTCTCCCGGGGTTCCGTACTTCCCTCAAGCAAGCTAGCTTGCGGCTCCTCCTACCTTCTGGCAGACCAAACACTGCTTACTGACGTAAAAAGCGTCACTAGATGTGCGCCTGTATTTGAATATAGCGCGGGAATGTCGCCACAGACACACTGATCGCTTTACCTGGTAAAGAATGAAATACAAGCGCTTTCATCAGTGGGTCATAGGCCCAATCACCGTTGTTTTATCCCCCCTCTCTGATAGACACTGACTTAACTGACAGTAACGAGAGGGAAATCTTATGGATTACCACTTTAACTCAAGATTTAACATCAAATAACTAAACCAATATTCAGTTGCATAACAATTGTTTTTGATAACTGCTCTGCATCTGTGTGGTATCGATTCAACCAACTTCTATCACCTAGAAACAGGCATTTCAGCCCAGGATGAACAAACTACATTCCACAGTTCCTCTGAATTTTTGGGTTTTGCTTCAGAAACTGCATTTTTAATGTCACCCCACAAGTTTTCAATGGGTTTGAGGTCAGGTGATTGAGCTGGTCACTCCATTACCTCAATCCTGTTTGTCTGGAACTGAGATGTTGCTCGCTTACTCGTGTGTTTGGGGTTGTTGTCTTGTTGAAACACCCATTTCAGGGGCATTTCCTCTTCCGCATATGACAGCATAATCTCTTCAAGTATTTTAATGTACACAAACTGATCCATAATGCCTGGTATATGATAAATAGGCCCAACACCACAGTATGAAAAACATCTCCATACCATGATTTTTGCACCACCATGCTTCACTGTCTTTACTGTACTGTGGCTTGAATTCAGTACCCGGGGGTCGTCTCACATACTGTCGTCAACTACTAGACCCATAAAGAACAATTTTACTCTCATCAGTCCGCAGTTACACCATTTCTCTCCAGGCAAATCGATGTGTTTTAACCGATTCAGCACATGCCGTTTTTTACAACAATGATGCTTTTCAGGGGCTTCTAGCTGATAGCTTTGCTTCGATCAAACGTCTTCTGACTGTAACAGCACTGACAGGTAATTTTATATCTTCTTTGATTTTTCTGGAGGTGATGATTGGCTGAATCTTTGCCGCTCTGACTATTCTTTCGTCTGATTTAACAGTAGTCGCTCGTTTCCTTCTGCGTGTCTCAGTTTTTTGTTGCCATTTTAAAGCATTTGAGATCGTTTTAGCTGAGAATCCTATAATTTGCTGCACTTCTTTATACATTTTCCCCTCTCCAATCAACTTTTTAATCAAATTATGTTGTTCCTCCGAACAATGTTTGGAATGACCCATTTTACTTTGAAATTAAGAATTAAATATTTTATAACAATGTTCCTAAATAAAGGACAATTAATAACACCTGTTTCTTCACAGAAAGAATGAATTCTCTAACTAAGCTCAACACTGCTATTATTTTGAACACGGCCCTTTAAATGAATGCGTCAATTACTCAGAACAAGCAGTGTGCAAGTCATTACAGTTGGGTCTGTTGTTTTTCTATTACGCTGCTACATCTACAAGTAAATTATTTGCCATGCAGAAATATCTCTACTAATAACAGTGGCTCATCAGGTTATTGATGTTGCACTGCTATTTTTTTAACACAGCTGCATAACTAACATTAAAACAAATCATAGCTACAAATTTGTGATTAAGTTTGATGTGAAGGCTTTAATAACCTGGATTTACAGGCACTTAGCCTGAAGTTGGACCATTTTTTTTTTTCAGGTCTGTGCTGCATGTTTTATTTGTTCTTCTGATATAGCATGGCTGGTTTCATTTTAACCCTCTCATGCATGAATTATAATAAACTCAGTCAGGATTTTTTTACTAATATGCAGCAGTGCCCAAAATTGCAGGCATATATAGAGAAAAACACTTTTAAACAGCTGTACTCTGTAGTGACCTCCATGCATGAAAGGGTTAAGGGCTAATAAAAGAATTCATTTCTTTAATTTTCAAGTCGGCAACTAATAAAGATAGCCTTCGGAAACCATGATTTGTTATTTTGCGGGCGGGATACAGGACAAGAAAAAAAAAACCTGGGTGTGATGTGGGACAAAATATTCAATATTTTTGTCGGAGAGGATGGGCACGGGGCTGGAAAATTCGTCCTGCACAGATCTCCAGTTTAAGCGATGGACAGTGCGTCAGCGCGACAGAAGGTGAGGGTACGTACACCTGGGGCAGGAAGGGGGAGAGAAGCGTCTTTGAGACAGACAAAGGCCTCGTGTGCTGTAGTCTCTTACCTTGGGGAAGAGTGAGGCCATCTCCGAGACAGCCGTGTGGATCTTCTCAGAGCAGGGCACAAAACTGGGAAACCAAACAGCACAAGTTCAGGAAACTGTGCCAGGCCAGATATCTGAACAAGGGTTACAGCTTTGAGCCAAAATGACAGCTCAACTAGCTCCTCTGTGCTACTTTCCATTTGGCCAACATTTATAAGCGTCTGTGGCCAAGTACTTGCGTATGTCTGTCTGCACGTGTGCACACAAGAGCAAGCAACTGGCAAATATGTTTTTTTTGTTTTTGCTTCATATGGACCACAGTCTTAGAAACACGCGCACATTAACAGCAGATTAACAGTATTTCACAGTATTGTGAGCACCCTTTCTGAAAGCATTAGTTAAGAGTAGAGCATTGGGAGTGTTGTTTTGAGTGCACCGGTCATGTCTTAGAGTACGCAGTATTTGGAGCGTGTTTTTGAGTATTGAGTAGGAGGACTAGTTTTTTTATCATTATTTAATATCAGGAGTGTGAAATTTGAGCATAGAGCACGGGGAGTGTGCTTTTTGGGTATTGGGCATTGGGAGTGCAGTTTTGGATGTAGGGAGTATGGTTTTTTGAGTAATGAGTACAAGGAGTATATTTTTTGATGATGCAGTATCAGGAGAGCGTGTTTCAAATACAGAGCATTGGGAGTGTGATTTAAAGGAAGGGAGTATGGATTATAGAGAATATAGTAGTGCATTTTTGATTATGCAGCATACGGAGAGAGTTTGAGGATAGAGCACTTATATCTGTTTCAGTTTAGAGAGTAAAGTTTCTTGATGATAAATTATGGGGGGTGAGTTTTTTGAGAAGAGTATAGGGAGTGTATATTTGAATATAGAGCAGTGTTATTGTGTTTTTTTAAGCACTGAATACAAGTAGTGTCTTTTTTGAATATAGAACATTGAGGACGCTTTTTTGAGTAAAGTATTTGGCATGTGTTCATTGAGTATAGTGTACGAGGGGTGTGTTTTTGAGTACAGAACATAGGAGAGTGTTTTTGCGGATAGACTATAGGGAGTGTATTTTCTGAATATAAAGCAGCAGAGTTGAGTTTAGTGTACAGGGAATGTTTTTTTTTTTTTTTTTTAGAAGAGACTATGGTGAGTGTATTTCTGAGTACAGCAGATAGTAGGAGTACTTTTTCAGTACAGCATTAGGAGGGTGTTTTTCAAGTACCTAATTTTTGGAGTGTGTTATAGTATAGAGCATCGGTTGGGAGTTTTTTGGGAGGAGAATATGGGGAGTGTGTTTTTGAGCACAGACTACAAGATGTGTGTTTTTTGAATGGAGAGCACAGGGAGCGTGTTCTTTCAGTACAGAGTATTGCAAGTGAGTATTTTTTTAGTATAGCGCATTGGGAATGGGTCTTTTGAGTATTAAAAATATGGAGAGTGATTTTGAGTATAAAGATATTGTTATTTGAAGTTCAGACTATAGGTAGAGTGTTTCTGAGCACAGAGTAATAGGACAGTATTTCAGTATCAAGCTGAAGTATTGGGAGTGTTTTTGGGATATAAAATATTGAATTCTTTTTTTAGAATAAAGCGTCGGAAGTATTTTTTTAGAGTAAAATTTTTGGAATGTATTTACTTTTAGTATAGAGCATTGGGAGTGTTTTTAGTATACAAAGTATTGTGTTCTTTTTAGTATAAAACAGTGGAAGTTTGTTTTTCAGTGTGAAGTATTTGGCGCACATTTACTTTTAGTACAGAGCACTGGTAGTGGTTTTAGTATAAAAAGTATTGTGTTCTTTGTTAGTATAAAACAGTGGAAGTTTGTTTTTCAGTGTGAAGTATTTGGTGCGCATTTACTTTTAGTATAGTGCACTGGTAGTGTTTTTAGTATAGAAAGTATTGTGTTCTTTGTTAGTATAAAACAGTGGAAGTTTGTTTTTCAGGTGAAGTATTTGGCGCGCATTTACTTTTAGTATAGAACACTGGTAGTGTTTTTAGTATAGAAAGTATTGTGTTATTTTTGAGTATAAAACAGTGGAAGTTTGTTTTTCAGTGTGAAGTATTTGGCGCACATTTACTTTCAGTACAGAGCACTGGTAGTGTTTTTAGTATAGAAAGTATTGTGTTCTTTGTGAGTATAAAACAGTGGAAGTTTGTTTTTCAGTGTGAAGTATTTGGCGCACATTTACTTTTCAGTACAGAGCACTGGTAGTGTTTTTAGTATAGAAAGTATTGTGTTCTTTGTGAGTATAAAACAGTGGAAGTTTGTTTTTCAGTGTGAAGTATTTGGCGCACATTTACTTTCAGTTTTGGTAGTGTTTTTAGTATAGAAAGTATTGTGTTTTTAGTATAAAACAGTGGAAGTTTGTTTTTCAGTGTGAAGTTTTTGAGTATTTACTTTTAGTATAGAGCACTGGTAGTGTTTTTAGTATAGAAAGTTTGTTTATTTTTGAGTATAAAACAGTGGAAGTTTGTTTTTCAGTGTGAAGTATTTACAAGACATTTACTTTCAGTACAGAGCACTGGTAGTGTTTTTAGTATAGAAAGTATTGTGTTCTTTGTGAGTATAAAACAGTGGAAGTTTGTTTTTCAGTGTGAAGTATTTACGGCACATTTACTTTCAGTACAGAGCACTGGTAGTGTTTTTAGTATAGAAAGTATTGTGTTCTTTGTGAGTATAAAACAGTGGAAGTTTGTTTTTCAGTGTGAAGTATTTGGCGCACATTTACTTTCAGTACAGAGCACTGGTAGTGTTTTTAGTATAGAAAGTATTGTGTTCTTTGTTAGTATAAAACAGTGGAAGTTTGTTTTTCAGTGTGAAGTATTTGGCGCACATTTACTTTTAGTATAGAGCACTGGGAGTTGGTTTCTTTGAATTTTGGAGCACTGGGAGTGCAGTTTTTAGTATAGAGCATAGGGGGTGTGTTTTTGGAGTACAGAGAATTGGGAGGGTGTTTCTTGAGTAAAGTGTACAGGGAGTGTTTTGAGTATGGAGCATTGAGAGCATGTTGGAGTACAGAGTACTGGGACTATATTTTGAGTATAAAATATTGAGTGTGTTTTTGAGTATAAGGGGCATTGAGTATTGAGTAATAGGGTACTCCCCTTACCTGTCGTGTTTGAACTCCTGTGCAGCCCGCAGCAGCTCCTGGATGTTCTTGGTCACCTGTTCAGTCTTGAGAATGACGTCCTCTGTGCAGGGAAGGGTGGGGTCGGGCTCACCCCCCTCTCCCCCACCGGCCTCATCCAGCTCCCCACGACTGTCCTCCTCGCTGCTGCGCATCGCACTGTATGTACACGCACACACACCCGTGAACAAAAGCAAACGCAAACACACCCACGCGCACGTCAACGTGAACTCAAACGCGCATACAGACAGGCATAAAAAAAAATAAAAATACAACTAGAAACCCATGCGCAGGACAATAACAAATCTTAGAGAAGCTGCGGAGGCGTGGCTTACCTGAGTGACAGGTCGTAAGTCTGAGTGTTGTCATAGTCACTGTCTGTGCTGCTGCCGGGCTTCTCTCCTTTAGGAGTCTGTACACAGAGAGCACAAGAGCAGAATCTCCATCAACACCGACACGTCCTTCACTGGGACAACAGAGTCCTCACGAGCCTTCAACCAGCTTACGTGTCCATAAGCACTCTTCACAACTCTCAGCTCCACGCACCCCAACTGTACCCTACAGCTCCACGCACCCCAACTGTACCCTCCAGCTCCACGCACCCCAACTGTACCCTACAGCTCCATGCACCCCAACTGTACCCTACAGCTCCACGCACCCAAACTGTACCCTACAGCTCCACGCACCCCAACTGTACCCTACAGCTCCACGCACCCCAACTGTACCCTACAGCTCCACGCACCCCAACTGTACCCTACAGCTCCACGCACCCCAACTGTACCCTACAGCTCCACGCACCCAAACTGTACCCTACAGCTCCACGCACCCAAACTGTGCCCTACAGCTCCACGCCCCCAACTGTACCCCTACAGCTCCACGCACCCCAACTGTACCCTACAGCTCCACGCACCCCCAACTGTACCCTACAGCTCCACGCACCCCAACTGTACCCTACAGCTCCACGCACCCAAACTGTACCCTACAGCTCCACGCACCCCAACTGTACCCTACAGCTCCACGCACCCAAACTGTACCCTACAGCTCCACGCACAGAGAGAAAGATAAAGTGCAAGAGGGGGAATCGTAGAAAGATGGAGAGCAGAGGAAAAAGGGACACCACAAGTCCAGCTGGTGAAAAGAGGCGAGGAGGTAGAGAGAGAATAAGGCCATGGGATGCAGATAGAAGGAAGAGGAAGGGGGGGAGGAAATGAGGGAAGGAGGGGAGGTAGAAGGTAGGGAGGGAGGAGAGGAAGGCGGTAAAGAGGGACAGAGGGAGGGATGGAGGTCTCACCGTATATCTCCCCACCTCTGAGGAGCCAGACAGGTGGTGCAGCCCACCATAGGAGGAGAGGCCTATGGACGCCCCCTTCGGCACCTGAGAGCGTGGGGTACAGGGGCAGGAGCAGGGGCAGATAGAGGGCCGAAGGGACGAGGGGGGACAGAGGTGCAGGAGGGAGGGAGGGAGGGAAAGGGTATGTGGGGGTAGGAGAGGGGTGTTTTAGGGGTTTGGGGTAAGAAGGTAGGGAGAGAAGATATCTTGATGGTTTGGAGTCATCGGCCAATACGTTATACAGCTGGTAAGTACAACCCCAATTCCAGTTGGGATGCTGTGTAAAATGTAAATAAAAACAGAATGCAATGATTTGCAAACCTCATAAGCCCACATTTTATTCACAATAGAACATAGACAACATATCAGATGTTGAAAGTAAGACACTTTACCATTTCATGAAACATATTAGCTCATTTTGAATTTGATGGCAGCAACACGTCTCAAAAAAGTTGGGACGGGGGCAACAAAAGGCTGGAAAAGTAATGTACTCATGAAAAACAGCTGGAGGAACATTTTGAAATGGATAAGGTTAATTGGCAACAGGTCAGTAACATGAAGGGGTATAAAAAGAGCATTTTAGAGAGGCAGAGTCTCTCAGAATTAAGGATGGACAGAGGCTCGCTCATCTGCGAAAACTAAGTCTAAAACTAAATTAAAAATTTTGACTTCTTTTATATCAGACAAGAAAGCGTAGTTCTGCATTCATACCTTGACATGTTTCGACGGGAACTCCCATCTTCCTCAGAAGTGTCACATGATGGTATTGTGACGTGTCCTATCAGCTGTTCTTACTGAGGCGTGACCATCCTGCCAGGTTTGACAGGACGGTCACGCCTCCTGCTGTCAGTTCGCTTCTTCAGAACCGCACTCCACGTGTGAGACAGCATGTACGCCCCCTCGTCCCTGTTCATCGTCCTTTGGGCTCGCTTCCGGATTTCTAACGCCTCCATAATCCAGCGTTGGTGTCGGTTTTCCTCAGTGCGGATAACTTTGGCCTTTTCCCAGTCCATAATATGGTTTTCCCTCTTACAATGGTCCGTAATGGCTGATTTTAGGTTTTCTTGTAGTGCCTTGTCTTTTATTGATCTCGTCTGTCTCATCTCCATTTCTTTTTCGCATTCTGTTTTGTGTTCTTTTTTCCGTGTGCTGAGGCATCTCCCTGTTTCTCCAATATAAGTTTTGTCGCAAGAGTGGCATGGTATTTCATATATGACATTACATTTATTGTCCTGTTGAATTTTGTCTTTTGGATGTACTAATAGCTGTCTCAACGTGGTGTGTGGTCGGACCGGTGTGTCGATGTGGTATTTTTTCATGACTCTTTGTATGCGTTCAGTGATACCCCTGATGTACGGTAATGTGACTGCACCTCTGTTGTCTGTGCTGTTAGTGCGTTTCTTTTTGCGGCCCTGTGTGTTGTCTTTGTTTTTATTTTTAACCTGCTGCATTCCCTTTTCTATGGCCCATTTCGGATATTGGCAATTATTTAGTGCCTCCTGTATGTATTTTTCCTCCTGCCTTTTGTCTTCTTGCTCGGTGACTATGTTGGCGCGTTCGTATAGGGTTCTAACCACTGACAATTTGTGTGTAGTGGGGTGTTCTGATGTCCATAATAGATATTGATCTGTATGCGTAGGTTTCCTGTGGATTTTTATCTTTATGGCCCCATCTTCTGCGTGATGTATTTTTATGTATAGGAAAGCTATGGATTTCTCTGATTCTTCCTCGTGCGTGAATTTTATCTTTCCGGTATTGTCTATGATGTTTAAGTGATCCGTGAGCTCCTGTGTGTGTCCCGCCTTTACCTTTTCGAGAATGTTGTCTACATACCGCTTCCACAATGTTTATCGGCATTGTTTAGGTGCTGTTGTTATGGCCCTATCCTCCAGGTTTTCCATGAAAAAACCACACATAATGGCTGATAGTGGGTCTCCCATGGCAAAGCCTTCTTCTGGTCGGTAAATTTTGTTCCAGAATTGAAAGTAGGTGGATGTGGCTACGAACCGGAGTAGTTGTGATATGTCTTGAATGGTCAGATTTGTTCGTATTTTGAGTGTTTTATCTGTTTCAAGGCGGTCCTGTACCATCTTTAAAGTTGCCTCTACTGGTGTTTTAGTGAAGTGATATGACGTCATGTGATATTAATATTTCATCGGTTTCTACTTTAATGTTTTTCAGTTCTTGAGCCAGTTGTTTTGATTTTTTGCAGTGGTGATCTGTTTGGCCTAAAAGTGGTTTGAGTATTTCTGCGAGAGCTTTTGATAAGTTGTAAGTGACCGATCCAGTACTGTCCACTATGGGGCGTAGGGGTGCTCCTGGTTTGTGAATTTTCGGGGTGCCGTATATTCTGGGTGTGATATTCGCTGTGGGTATTAAATAATTGTATGTCTGTTTGTCCATTTTATTTTCGTTTAGTAACTGTTTCAAAAGTGCCTTAAGTTTATTTTTCTTTTCCTCTGTCGGGTCCCTTTTTAATATTTCGTATGTGTTTGTGTCCTCTAGCATCTCTTTCATTTGACTCTCGTATTTTTTTGTGTCCATGATAACTGTGGTTCTTCCTTTATCTGCCGGGAGGATAGTGATGTCCTTGTTCTTAGCTAGTGCGTTCATTGCTATTATTTCTTTTTTGGTGATATTGCTGGATGGTAATTTAGCTGTTTTTAGAATCCCTGCAACTTCGTTTCGTAATGCTGCTTTTTGTCCCTGGTCCTGTATTTTTTCAGATGCTAACTCCGTTGCTAAAATAAACTCTTGATGTGGAATGTTTTTTGGCGTTATGGCAAAGTTTAGTCCTCGTGATAGCACGCTGCGTTCTGTCTCTGTTAACGAGTGGTTAGATAAATTGTGTATCCATTTGCCATTTATTTCTGAGTAACTGCGTTCCTCGTTTTTCTTTTTAAAATCAATCTGTTTAGTTTTTCAATGTGTCGTCTTTTGGTTAGTGCAAATTCTACTTCGTGGATCTCGTTTAGATGTTGTTGCATATTCGTTTCCAACTCCTTGCTAAGTGGAAAATGGCGTTTGAAATGATCAATTTTTTCTCCTAGTTTTGTGTTAAGATTATTATCCCCCGCCACACGAAGTGGCCGGGGGATATTGATTTGACCTCCGTCCGTCCGTCCGTGCGTGTGTGCGTGCGTCCGTCCGTCCGGGATAAAGGGGAACAACTTTTCACAAGAAATATTTGCGATAGGATAACCAAATTTGGTGTGTAGCTTAAGACCATAAAGACCTTGATCGAGTTCGAAAATGAGACACGCGTGATTCTTTTTCCCGGAGTTATTGCCCTTGATTCACTTTTTTTAACTCTGTTCACGGTATATGTAAAGGGGAACAACTTTTCACGGGAAATATTCCAGATAGGACAACCAAATTTGGTGTGTAGCTTAAGACCATAAAGACCTTGATCGAGTTCGAAAATGAGACACGCGTGATTATTTCTCCCGAGTTATTGCCCTTGATTCACTTTTTTTCAACTCTGTTCACGGTATATGTAAAGGGGAACTACTTTTCACGGGAAATATTCCAGATAGGATAACCAAATTTGGTGTGTAGCTTAAGACCATAAAGACCCTGATGGAGTTCGAAAATAAGAAGCACACTATTATTTTTCCCACAGTTATTGCCCTAGTGGCACTTCTGGGAGCCTCTGTTCATAGTATCTTTAAAGAAGACATTTTGGCGGGGGATGTTGTTGACCATGTCTACTTGTTTATTTTGTTTGCTGTACATGTTATTCTTTCTTTGACCAAAGCTATCCGCACTTTCTTAACCATCCGTTCCGCATTTTTGGTCGGAATAGGATTTTTGATGTTTAGGCTGGCAGGAGTAATTCCTTCATCTCGGCAGCGCAGATTAAATCTCAGATGGTTTCTTTGGCGTGCCCGTTTTCTCTCTAGTTCTTCCAATTGGCGAAACTCTTTGACACAGACTTGTCCATAACTTTCGCGTAATAGTTGGATGAGATTCATTATGTCTCTAATTTTAGAATTAAAAATTTGACTTCTTTTATATCAGACAAGACATGTTCTGCATTCATGTCTTGGTATGAATGCATGAACTACGCTTGTCTGATATAAAAGAAGTCAAATTTTTAATTCTAAAATTAGAGACATAATGAGTCTAAAACTGTGGAACAATTTCAGAAAAATGTCCCTCAATGTAAAACTGCGAAGATTTTGAACATCGCACCATTTACAGTACATAATATCATCAAAAGATTCAGTGAATCTGGAGAAATCTGTGTGCAAGGGACAAGGCCAAAGGTCAATATCGGATGCACATGATCTTCAGGCCCTCAGGTGGCACTGCATTAGAAACAGGCATGATTCTGCACTGGAATACACTGCATGGGCTCAGGAACATTCCAGAAATCATTGTCTTTGAACACAGTTTGCCGTGCATTCTACAAATGCAAGTTAAAGCTGTATCATGCAAAGGAGAAGCCGTATGTGAACACGATCCAGAAATGCCGCCGTCTTCTCTGGGCCAAAGCTCATTTAAAATGGACTGAGGCAGAAGGGAAAACTGTTCTGTGGTCAGATGAATCAAAATTTGAAATTCTTTTTGGAAACCACGGACGCCGTGCCGTGTGGTCTAAAGAGGAGAGGGACCATCCAGCATGTGATCAGCGCACAGTTCAAAAGCCTACACCTCTGATGGTATGGGGCTGCATTAGTGCCTATGGTGTGGGCAGCTTACACATCTAGAAAGGCACCATCAACGCTGAAAAGTATATAGAGGTTTTACAACAACATCTCAATCAGGGAAGGCCTTGCATATTTCAGCAAGGGAATGCTAACCCACACACTGCACCCATCACAGCATGATTTCGCAGTAGAAGAGTCCAGATGCTGAAATGGTCTGCCTGCAGTCCAGACCATTCACTAACAGAAAACATTTGGCACATCATAAAACAAAAAATTTGGCTTAGAAGACCCAGGACTGTTGAGCAGCTAGAATCCTACATCAGACAAGAGTGGGACAACATCCCTCTTCCAAAACTCCAGCAATTGGTCTCCTCACTTCGCAGATGTTTACAGACCCTTGTTAAAAGAAGAGTGGATGCTACACAATGGCAAACATGGCCCTGTCCCAACTTTTTTGAGATGTGTTGCTGCCATCAAATTCAAAATGAGCTAATATGTTTCATGAAATGGTAAAATGTCTCACTTTCAACATCTGATATGTTGTCTATGTTCTATTGTGAATAAAATGTGGGCTTATGAGGTTTGCAAATCATTGCATTCTGTTTTTATTTACATTTTACACAGCAACCCAACTTTTATGGAATTGGGTTGTATTTAAACTGACAGCTTAACTGCTAAATACAGGTAATCTGTCATCTCAGACTTAGAACAGCAATGCCTATGTTTTGTACCAATCCAATTTCCTAACACCTAACCAAATACATGCCTTCTGCATTGATTAGAGGGAGCCGTATGACCGGAAATAAGCCATGCAAAATATTCAATGTTCTCTATAATTCCAAAATTTGAAGGCTTTTAATCATATCCTATAGCGCACTGATGCCAAGAGTAGTTGATTAAAACACAGTGGTTAGGCAGTGTTCATAGCAGTGTTCAGAACTATGAGTTCAGTCTGCATTCACAAGGCAGAGATCTGGACTCAGTGGTTAGTGACCGTTCACACTGCAGTTTCAGCACTCACTGATCAAGCAGTGCTCATTTCAGAATGTAGTGCTCAGTGTTCAGTGGTTAGCATTCAGCCTGCAGTGTTCAGAGTTCAGTGGTTAGTGTTCAGGCTGCAGTGTTCAGAGTTCAGTGGTTAGCGTTCAGACTGCAGTGCTCAGAGTTGAGTGGTTAGCATTAAGGCTGCAGTGTTCAGAGTTCAGTGGTTAGCGTTCAGACTGCAGCATTCAGAGATGTGCAGTTAGTCAGTGTTAAGACAGGAGACTGACCACTGTATCCGCAGGCTGAAAAGAAAGCCTCCTAGCGGAGATCACGTCATCCCGCATTTTTAAAGAAAGCACAAAGACATGAGCACGATGCTCACTCATGTATAGGCAATGCCCTGTTATTGGTGTGCTATCCAAGCACAACCTCCGAGTCACCTTGCTTCTCAAACTAAGACTGCCTCTGCCAGTTTGTGGTTCACAAGTTCCTGCCGGCATTTTCAAAATCTGCCACCTATTGACCAAAGTTTGGTATTGCAAGCATTCATAAAGCACAGCGTGAGATTGTGGCAATTAGAGGATTGCATAACACGCACACACAAAGTGAATGGTAGCAACAAAACACACAAAAACCACAAATATTTAAACAACCCAAATGACATATGGAATGTTGTCGAACATAAACATTTGGCAGTACACATATGCCCCAATGGTTGTCGATCTATGCAATACAAGCAGCAGGCAAACAAGTACAGACAGACACATGTAAACTGAGGCTCAGTTCCTATCTGTACAGTGCTTAAAAGTAGCAGGAGAAATTGCGCCCTCTAGCTGTGAGCTTGTGCTTCAAAGTGCACAGGCAGGGAGAGAGAGAGAGAGACAATGCTTGTCATGGCTAAGGTAGATCAATCAACGACCACCCTTAACACCAACTCTTAGAATATAGTATTAGTACCACGTAGCCAGCAGCAGGGGGCAGGAAAGGGCAAAAAAATGAGGGGGTGGGGTTTTAGTGGTATCAGGACAATACAGTAGTGGGCATTGGGGTGGTAGTTTGAATAGTTGGGGGCAGTAACAGGTAAAGACAATAGTTTGAGCAGTGCGGGTATAGCAATGTCTGATAGGGTTGTATGGAGAGGTAGTACGAGTATTAGAACAATAGTGAAGGAAGTGTTAGGGACCAGTATAGGGCAGTAGTGTTGGTTAGGGCAGTGTGGTGAAAACATCGGGGCAGTAGGGGGCTCCAGTGAGTGATTACGGCAGGTCAGAGAACAGAGGGTGCACAAGCATGAAAACTAGGGCTGCAGTAGAACTGTTAGGATGAGAGCGTGAGTATTATGGCTGTAGAGTGAATGCTAGGGCTGCAGTGCAAGTATTAGGGCTGTCTTGCAAATGATACAACTGTAATGTGAGTATGAGCACTGTCGTGGGAGTATTAGGGCAGTAGTGTGAGTATTTAAGCTGCTGTGAGAACGTTATGGCAGCAGTGAAAGTGTTATAACAAATACAGTCTGAGTATTAGGGCTGCAGAGAGATTGTTATGACTACAGTGTGAGTATTACTGAAGTAGTGAGAGTATTATTGTAATGTGAATGTTAGAGCTGTATTACATGAGAGTATTACAGCTATAGTGGGAGTATTAGGGCAGTAATGTAAGTATTAAGGCTGTTGTGTGAGTATTATGGCGACAGTGAGAATGTCAGGACTGTAGTGAGAGTATTAGGGCAGTAGTGTAAGTCCAGGGCAGTAGTGTGTCTTTTAGGGCTGAAGTGAGTATTTGAACAGCAGTGGGTTAGGGCTGTAGCGAGAGTATTTGAACAGCAGTGGGTTAGGGCTGTAGCGAGAGTATTTGAACAGCAGTGGGTTAGGGCTGTAGCGAGAGTATTTGAACAGCAGTGTGTTAGGGCTGTAGTGAGAGTATTTGAACAGCAGTGTGTTAGGGCTGTAGTGAGAGTATTTGAACAGCAGTGTGTTAGGGCTGTAGCGAGAGTATTTGAACAGCAGTGGGTTAGGGCCGTAGTGTAAGTGTTAAGGCTACAGTGTGAGTGTTTGGGCTACAGTGAGACTATAAGGGCAGGAGTGTAAAGCCCAATGCCCACTGGCCGCAAAGCGAAGCGTCGCGACAAACTCCTAACGTTTTTAAAAGCCCACCGGAAGTGTAAGTAGCATCAATATTGAGCTCAATGGTGTTTTGAGCCCCCACCGATGTCTGCAAGGCAGCGGCTGCCTGGAAAGCACCTCCCGCCCCTAGACCTCCGTCCAATCACAATCAATCACATGTAATGCCCTCTGATCCAATCATAACAATCGCTGTCATTTTTCTGAAGCACGACTGGTCACCCGCAGCGGGACTTAGCCAAATTTTTGAAGAGCAGGACTTTGTCATTTTTCACCGCATTGTTTCTTAAAGTTGGATTGCTTGGCCCAGAACATTAGGACCACCCAGCTGAAAAGGGTGACACCAGTTCACCCCTTTCCCCGCCGCCCCCGAGCCCGCAGGGGCCTTTTTGGGGGAGTCACCTGGAAGAGAATGGCGTGCCCCGAGGGCGCAGGCGGGGCGGGCTGAGACCGGGGCGCTGGGGAGTTCCCCCGGCAATGACCGGGGAGCCGGCCCGGCCCCCAGGAGACTCACGGGGCGGAAGGGGAAGCTGGCGGCCAAAAGTAATCGGACGGGGTGGGTTTGGGCCTGGCCTAAAGATCTCAGCCTCTGCCCCAGGCCAGCGCGGGGCCCTGAGAGCTTGGTCTGGTGGCGGACCGAGCCGCAGTTTCCCTGGGAACGACCGGGAGCCGCGTGGGGCCGAAAGGGGAAGGCGGCGGTCAAAAGTAATCAGATGGGCGCGGGTTTCGGGCCCGGCCTAAAGATTTCAGCCTCCACCCCAGCCCAGCGGAGCGGCCGTGCACCTAGAAACAACTGGGGAGCAGGCCTGGCCCCCGGGAGTGGCGCAGGGCCGAGGGGGAAGGTGGCGGCCAAAAGTAATCAGACAGGGGCGTGGTCGCCTCCCGCGGGACTCTGTGGCACCGCAGCCCTCCTCGAGGGGCCTCTCCCCATCCGGCCCAGCCCCCCGGACGCGCCCGGCCAGGCGGCAACTCGGGCCCCCCCCGCCCCAGGGAGGCGGGGGGTCGGAATGCGTTTGCGCCCGCCGAGGCCGAGCGCTGTTGCGCCCGGGTCCAGCTGGGGGTCCCCTGAAAGAGCTCCTCCCCGCCCTTGCCCCATACAAACCCCGTCTCGATAGCATGCTGCAGGGCCGAGTCATTTGCCGAAAAGCCTCCAGCCCCCCCATCGAGTTTTGGTCCCGCCACGCGGCCCAGCGACCACCGGGGCGCGCCATTCTCTTCCAGGTGACTCCCCCCAAAAGGCCCCCTCGGGCCGGGCACGGGGAAAGGGGTGAACCGGTGTCACCCTTTTCAGCTGGGAGGTCCTAATTTTCTGGGCCAAGCAATCCGATTTTAAGAGGAATGCCGTGAAAAATGACAAAGTCCCGCTCTTCAGAAATTCAGCAAAGTCCCGCTGCAGGTGACCAGTTGTGCTTCAGAAAAATGACAATGATTGTTATGATTGGATCAGAGGGCACATCACGTGATTGATTGTGATTGGACAGAGGTCTAGGGGCGGTCTAGGGGCATCGGTGGGGGCTCAAAACAGTAACACCATTGAGCCAATATTGACGGATGACAACAGGACTGAGAAGCAAGCCATGGGTGTCACTCTCAAAATATTTAACAAGACAACCTTAAATTTTGAAAACACCTACAGATAAAGCTTATTTTAAGTGATGGCAAAGTGCGACATTCATCAGTGAACCTTGAGTTAGGTTCCGTCTAACTGTAGATCGCTTAATAACTTGAATGCCCACAAAATAATTGATTTCCCTTCAAAAACCGTAACTTGGTTGAAAAGCGGTTATATCACTTTCAACAACTACGTGAGATTTCTGCTAAATGTATGCCACTAACCATGACAAGGCGAAATTGTTAAATAACCTAAAAGACAAATGCGTTTCTATTGAGTTGTCGCTCAAGAAGTTGAGCAGTGGCGACAAGCAAAAACCTGACGCGCGTCACACGCCGCCAGTGGGCCTTGCTCCATTGAAACGAATGGAACCTATTTTTTGAGGCGTGTCTCACGCCTCTGGAGGGCGTTGGGCTTCAGTATTAGGGCTGTAGAGTGAGTATTCCAGCTATTGTGAGAACAATAGGGCTGTAGTGTAATTATTACTGTAGTAGTATTGTGAGTATTAGAGGAGTAGTGAGATTTTTAGGGCTGTAGTAAGAGGATTAGGGCAGTAGTGTGAGTATTAGTACTGTAGTGCGAGTATTAGAGCTGTAGTGAGAGGTTTAAGACTGGTGAGAGTATGAGGGCAGTAATGCAAGTATTAGGATTGTCATGTGACTTTTAGGGCTGTGGTGAGCGTATTAGGGCAGTTGTGTAAGTACTGTGACTGTAGCGTGAGTACTAGAGCTGTGGTGAGAGATTTCAGGCTCTGATGAGAGTATTATGGCAGTAGTAATGTGACTATTAGGGCCACCGTGTCAGTTTTAGGGCTGTAGTGAAAGTATTAGCGCAGTAGTGTGAGTTTTATGCCTGAAGTGTGAGTTTTAGGTGGTAGTGAGAGTGATAGGGCAGTAGTGTGAGTGTGAGAGCTGTATGAGAGTGTTAGGGCTGTAGTGAGAGTATTAGCGCAGCAGTGCGAGTTTTAGCGCTGTATGAGAGTGTTAGGGTGGTAGTGAGAATGATAGGGCAGTAGTGTGAGTAGTAGGACCATAGTGTGGGTATTAGCACTGTGGTTAGAGTTTTATGGTAGAGAGAGTATCTGGCAGAAGTGTGAGAATTAGCACTGCAATGTAAGTATTACTGCTGGGATTTGGGTTTTAAGACAGGATTGAGTACTGGGCAACAGTGCAAGATTTAGGGCAGTAATGCAAGTATTATTGCCAATCTAAGAGTATTAGGGCAGGAATGTGAACATTAGGGCTGTAGTATTAGGGTTGCAGTGTGAGTATTAGGGCAGTAGTGTCTGCATTATTACCACAGTTAGAGTATTAGGGCAGGAGTGTGAACATTAGGGCTGTAGTATTAGGTTTGTAGTATGAGTATTAGGGTAGTAGTGTTTGCATCATTACCACAGTTAGAGTATTAGGGCAGGAGTGTCAACATTAGGGCTGTAGTATTAGGTTTGCAGTGTGAGTATTAGGGCAGTAGCGTCTGCATTATTACCACAGTTAGAGTATTATGGCAGGAATGTGAACATTAGGGCTGTAGTATTAGGTTTGTAGCGTGAGTATTAGGGCAGTAGTGAGTTATTATCACAGGGCAACATTAGTAGTGTCTGCATTATTATTACAGTGAGTATTAGGCAGTAGTGTATGAATTATTATCAGAGTATTAGGGAATTAACATTGGGCTGTAGTATTAGGGCTGTAGTATTAGGGGCAGTTGTCTGCATTATTACCACAGTTAGAGTATTAGGGCAGGAGAGTAGTGTCTGCATTATTTGTACCACAGTTAGTGTTTGCATTATTACCACAGTTAGAGTATTAGGGCAGGAGAGTGAACATTAGGGCTGTAGTATTAGGTTTGTAGTGTGAGTATTAGGCAGTAGTGTCTGCATTATTATCACAGTTAGAGTATTAGGGCAGGAGTGTGAACATTAGGGCTGTAGTATTAGGTTTGTAGTGTGAGTATTAGGGCAGTAGTGTCTGCATTATTACCACAGTTAGAGTATTAGGGCAGGAGAGTGAACATTAGGGCTGTAGTATTAGGTGAGTTTGTAGTGCATTATTCCCACAGTTAGAGTATTAGGGGCTGTAGTGTTTGGGCGTAGTATTTCATTACCACAGTTAGAGTATTAGGGCAGGAGAGTGAACATTAGGGCTGTAGTATTAGGTTTGTAGTGTGAGTATTAGGGCAGTAGTGTTTGCATTATTATCACAGTTAGAGTATTAGGGCAGGAGTCTGAACATTGGGGCTGTAGTATTAGGTTTGTAGTGTGAGTATTAGGGCAGTAGTATTTGCATTATTATCACAGTTACATATTAGAGTATTAGGGCAGGAGTGTTAAATTTGTAGGGCTGTAGTATTAGTGTTTGCATTATTACCACAGTATTAGGGCAGTAGTAACATTTGCATTATTATTAGGTTTGTACAGTTAGAGTATTAGTTAGAGTATTAGGAGGAACATGTGAACATTAGGGCTGTAGTGTGTATTAGGGCAGTTGCATTATTACCACAGTTAGAGTATTAGGGCAGGAGTGTGAACATTTGCATTATTTCCCACAGTTAGTATTAGGTTTTAGGGTATTTGGGCAGGAGTATTTGCATTATTCCCACAGTTAGAGTATTAGAGCAGGAGTGTTTGCATTATTACCACAGTTAGAGTATTAGGGCAGGAGTGTGAACATGAGGGCTGTAGTATTAGGTTTGTAGTGTGAGTATTAGGGCAGTAGTATTTGCATTATTATCACAGTTAGCGTATTAGGGCAGGAATGTGAACATTAGGGCTGTAGTATTAGGTTTGTATTGTGAGTATTAGGGCAGTAGTATTTGCATTATTATCACAGTTAGCATATTAGGGCAGGAGAGTGAACATTAGGGCTGTAGTATTAGGTTTGTAGTGTGAGTATTAGGCAGTAGTGTCTGCATTATTACCACAGTTAGAGTATTAGGGCAGGAGAGTGAACATTAGGGCTGTAGTATTAGGTTTGTAGTGTGAGTATTAGGGCAGTAGTGTTTGCATTATTACCACAGTTAGAGTATTAGGACAGGAGTCTGAACATTGGGGCTGTAGTATTAGGTTTGTAGTGTGAGTATTAGGGCAGTAGTCTCTGCATTATTACCACAGTTAGAGTATTAGGGCAGGAGTGTGAACATTAGGGCTGTAGTATTAGGTTTCTAGTGTGAACATTAGGGCTGTAGTATTAGGTTTGTAGCGTGAGTATTTGGGCAGTAGTATTTGCATTATTCCCACAGTTAGAGTATTAGGGCAGGAGTGTTTGCATTATTACCACAGTTAGAGTATTAGGGCAGGAGTGTGAACATGAGGGCTGTAGTATTAGGTTTGTAGTGTGAGTATTAGGGCAGTAGTATTTGCATTATTATCACAGTTAGCGTATTAGGGCAGGAATGTGAACATTAGGGCTGTAGTATTAGGTTTGTATTGTGAGTATTAGGGCAGTAGTATTTGCATTATTATCACAGTTAGCATATTAGGGCAGGAATGTGAACATTAGAGCTGTAGTATTAGGTTTGCAGTGTGAGTATTAGGGCAGCAGTGTGAGTATTATTATCACAGTTAGAGTATTAGGGCAGGAAAGTGAACATTAGGGCTGTAGTATTAGGTTTGTAGTGTGAGTATTAGGGCTGTAGTATTAGGTTTGTATTGTGAGTATTAGGGCAGAAGTATTTGCATTATTTCCACAGTTAGAGTATTAGGGCAGGAGTGTGAACATTAGGGCTGTAGTATTAGGTTTCTAGTGTGAGTATTAGGGCAGCAGTGCGAGTATTATTATCACAGTTAGAGTATTAGGGCAGGAATGTGAACATTAGGGCTGTAGTATTAGGTTTGTATTGTGAGTATTAGGGCAGTAGTATTTGCATTATTTCCACAGTTAGAGTACTAGGGCAGTAGTGCCAGTATTAGGGCAGGAGTGTGAACATTAATGGTCAGCCTTGTGAGGTCAGGCGAGGTGGCGGTGGGGAGCAGAAGAGCCGCGTAAGCAGTGCCGGGGGCGGGCCGGGTAAGTCAGTATCGCCATTACCGTGGTTGTGCACTTACACTGGGGTGCAGGCGGCCGGCGAGGGGGTCCAGAGCCGGGGAGAGGGTCTTGTGGGGGGCAGCGCCGGGCTCATACATGGAGAAGGCCTGCCTATCCCGCCTGTAGGGGGGGCCGCCTGCGGACAACGTACCGCCAACCCCCTCCACTCCTCCTCCACCTCCTCCGACTACACCTCCTGCCCCCACTCCTCTCGCCCCTACGGGCCCAAGCCCCGGCCCACCACCCACTCCCAGAACTCCAGACTTCCCTCCCTGCCCCCCCCGCAAGACACTGTTCTCCATCTGCGTCCGCGAGATCTACAGGAGAGGTAAGGGGAGGGAGGGGGATTGTATAGTTCACGCTGGAGAACACACACAATACAACAGGAATTGGGCAATCACAAATCAGTCTCCGCAACAGAACCGGTGAATATTGTCAGTAACGTGCGTGAACCGTCTGCCAAAGTCGGCCTTACCCAGAGGTACTCACTGAGGGAGCAATTATACAGAGCTGGCTCGGGTCATCGTCAGTGTTCCCTACTGCCTCAGTGGAGGATTATGGGAAATGTAGTACAAACTGCTAGGCTAATGCTGGTGCGACAACACTACAAGCACAGATCTGACGAGACATCCTGAGCAGTCGTCGTGAGTGGGTGAGGCACAAGGACTTGGGGGGGACATGTTCTCTGATGGTTTTGAGAGGGTTGAAATTGGCGAGAAGCTACTTCAAAATGAAATGCTGGGTGAGTGTAAATATAATGTGAACAAATACAATGTTAACACAAAAAAGCAAGGGAGGGGCAATTAAAACATAGTTTTTTGAAAACCAACACAGACTGTAGACACCAAGTCCGAACACGGTGAAAACACACAGCCTGGACACTGAAAATTTAATGCTACTTTCTACAGAGAAATGGGCCTACCTGGGTTCCTTACAAATAAAACATTTCATGGACTCCCAGCCTCTTGCCTGTGTCTTTATTCTCTGAATTCTCTTACATCTTTCATATCCCTCGCTCTTTTTTTACCATCAAAACCATTCCTTCTCCTCCCTCTGCCCCAGCTCTACTCTTCTCTTTACCCAGAGTTCCCAAACCTTCCTTCTTCCCCCCATCCATTTCCTTCCCCCCTCCATCGATCCTTTCTCACTTTCTTGAGCTCCTTCTCCACCCTGACCATCCTCCTTTAGTCTTACCTTCCTCCCTCCATCCCTCCTCCATCTCCTCACTCACACTTCTCCTCACTCCTCACCTCTATTCCTCCCTCACTCTTTTGCCTCTCCTTTTACTCACTCTATCCTACCTTCTCTTCTCCCTGATCCTCCTCTCTGCCCTTCTCCCACACTTCCTTCCTTCCCTCACTCTCCCCTGTATCCTTCAGCTTTCTCCTTCTCCTTGGCTTCCTAGCCTCCCTGTTCTCCCACTTACCACGCATTCATTCCTTCCCTCCCCTCTGACCTCCCTCATCCCCTCCCTCCTCCTCCCTTTTCCTCCACTTCCTTCCTTCTCTCCTCCTGTGCTCTCTTTCATCTTTCCTCCCCACTCCATAACCACCTCTCCTCAGTTTACCCTTCTTTCCTCTCTTTATTCTCCTCCTTTCTGCCATCATCCCGCTTTTCCTTCTCTCTCCTCTCTGGTCACCGCCATTGCCCTCTCCTCCTTTCTTCCTCACTTCCTTCCTCCCCACTCCTTTATCTTCCTTACCCCCATCCTTCTCCCCTGTATCCTCCTCTCCTCTCTCCTCTCCCCCTCCCCTTTATCCTCCTCTCCTCTACCCCCTTTCTCTCTCCCTCCCTCCATCCCTCCGGGCTGTACCTCCTTCTGTAGGCGCCTCAGCTCCTCGCTCAGGTTGCTGTTGACCTTCATCAGCTGCTGAACTTTGGCCTCTGAGGCGGCCAGAGCCTTTTTCACCTCCAGGTACTCCTGCAGGGTGATGGGTCCGTCCGACAGGTCCGACGAGTCCATGCTCTAAAGAAGAGAGAATGTTCCAGAAAAAAAGTGATTCGGACACAATGTACAGAAAGCTAAAGCCAAGCAGAGTTCTGTGATCAAGCTGTGATACACAGAGTCACATAAACACACACACACGCGCGCGCGCGCATACACACACTCAGACACACAAGCAGATCACAGTTGTTTGTATAGTGAGGCTTGTGATGACATTGTATTTACCAACATTCATTCTGCATAGCCTTTCCCAAACCCAAACCATAATCAAACCATAAAAGACTCTAACCCTGACCTTAACCTCATCCCAACTCCAACCGCTGCCCTAACTTTAACCAATTAGCCACCATCCTTTTTAGTCTTCTTTGAGGCCTACCTGTAATGTCCTCACAACCATAAATATACTCACAACATCTGTGGTTTCTCAAGAGTTGATTCTCACAAGTATAGCTACACACACAGCACTAGTTTCACTATACCTGTGACAACCCAAAAAATTATTTTAGCATTTCTGTTTCCATAAAGCTAAACCCCATAATTAGAGGTAGACTGATTGATTGGCAGGCCGATTAATTGGGGCCAATTTTTGCCATTTTTAAATAATCACATCGGCCGATACATGAACATGTAAAGCCGATTAACCTGCAGGCACATCTGTGGGCAGCCCAGTGTTGCGAGATCAGACTAAGTGTGGAATACATCTGTCAACAACATCACAACTTCCAAGAGGAAAACGGTACGGCTTAAATTCTTATCTTTCAAAGCCCTATATATTTAAGTGGTTAGACATCAAATGTTACTTTTAGAGAGAAAATGTGAATAACTTCAGTAAGCGTAGCAATATTCCGCAAACTTGGAATAGCAGACGGAATCGCAGAATTGGCATTCATAAATGGAATCCCAGATTTTCTGCAGAATTCGCTTATGGAGAAATTATGTTTGAAACAGACATATCTTTACTCTGAAGAAGATGCTAAACCTATGTATAAACTAACAGAAATGTGTCAGAGACAGGATTTCAAACACCCTTTGACATTAACATCCCTAAATTTGAGATTAAAGACTGCCGCCCTGTTTGCACAGCTGGCCAGCGGGAAGACTTGCGATTCCTGGGAGGCGTTTTGACGACTCTGATTGGTGAATTTCAATGCGATCACACGCACCTCCTTCAGCCTTGACTAATCGGCATCCTATATCAGCCACTAGCTGCCCTGAGTTCTAAAGATCAGCATCGGCTGTGGAAAAACCAATATTGGATGGCCTCTACCTAGAATCAACCCTAACTGCTTCCGTAATCCTCACCCTTTATCTTGACCCTAACCTACAACCCCCCTCTCCCCAAAAAAAACATTTGTAACCTTAACACCAAACCTTAGCCTGGAGCCTGTTTCCACTAACTAACCATGAAACTAGACTTAGCCCAAGCCATAGGCCCAGTTGTAAGCCTTGACTTAAAACTTTTTCCTTTAAGGGATTCAAAAACTGCCCCACGGTGCTACTTTACCCATGGGGTCCCTGCAAGACGGGTTTTTTGGGTCCCCAGAAGTATAGAAAAACAAGTACAAAGCAGAATTTTGAAGGGCATGGAGTCAGTCTGAAATGCGGACACCCACTCTGAACTGTGGTGTTGGTGCCCTATCACGCCATACGAAAAGTAAAATAATTTTCCAGTCGATTAAGATTTTGCCATTTAAGAATGTTTGAGGTATGCATACATTAGACTCCCATTATGAATTTAAAGCAGACAAAAATAAGAAAATTGGATTTTGATTTCTGCTCATCTTAAGAAAAACGGATGATGTTGCACAATACATACGATCGCCCTCCTAATTCATCAAGCATTTGTGAGCCATTGACACTGACATGATAAGATACCAGCACATTCCATTCAAAATGTATTCAATTGCCACAAGCATCATTCCCGCACAGCTTAGTCACTGAGATCTTTCTGCACTGTTAGCACACACAGCATTAGCACACGCTTTAAATCATTTATACATCACCCATCAATACATAAAACACTGCAAATCACTAAGATTTACAGAACTAACTCCCTCATCATGAACCAGTCCAAAAGGCAGCATTAATGCATGCAAACGGTAATGATGATTTGTTAGGAGACTGTCATTAACACAGGCATCATTAGCCAGTGCTCCCTCACACACACTATAATGTTGCAGAGCAGCCAAGCAACCTTGCAAATTCAGTTCTGTAACCATGGAGATGACTCATGATTACGCCACTGAAGTGCTGACAGTTTCATGCTGCAGTGTTGAGAGGTCCGATCAATATGAACAGAGAAAATGAAGTCAGGGCCACTCATGAAAGCATAAGTGTCCCGGCCAATCAAATTAAGCAGCACATACCTGCCCCCACCAATCAGACTGCAGCAAATAAATCTGTAGCAAGTAAATCTGCTGACACGGGCTGCAGCTGAACAGATTTTTTTTAAGGAAAGTTTCTACCTCCTTGGAAATGGCCCAGGAGTATTTACATGGCAGCTATTATATGAGCGGTTTAAATTCTCAATTTGCTAAGGAAATATGCTTCAATGCTTCCTTACTTATCTCCTTTCACATAAGGTACTCAGGAACAACCTTTCTGAAGAGAAAAGAGATGACTCAGTCCCACAATATGATAATTCACCACAGCAAACTAATTTCAATAGCATCTGCTGTCGCGTGATGAAATTTCACTAGTGTAAGTCCTTAAGAATTCTTCCACACCTAGCCTTGACCATATGAATATTTCTACCGAGGTCAAGGAGAAGTGGTTAGGAAATAGATGATAGGATGTAATTTTCTGACTATTCGACCACAGCTGGACTCTCACTGCAACACGGTTGTCTTTTCCTAAGTCCTTATAAATTCTGCTTCACGTCTTTCCTTGACCTCATGACGTATTCCATCAGGGTCAAGGAGAAGTGGTTAAATATAAGATGGCAGGATGTAATTCATTGATTATACGACCACAGCCCCGGTCAATGACGGACCACGTTTGACAAGCACCCATCGTTTCGCATCAGGAAATGGCGAGTATTTTCACCTTTCACACAGATTTTGATGGGAGTAACTGTAAGACGGAGTGAAATTTAGCCGTTGTAACTGGTTATGTGACCAAGCTTTAAGACAAAAATAATGCTCCCAGTGCTCCGGGTACTACATATGGAATCATTAATGCTAAATGAAGTCTATTCAAGTATTCAAGAGCAGCATCTGATGCTAAGCCTAATGTTTGAAGCGAGTTTATGGGTTTCAACATTTAACGGCTGGCAAGACAGTCCGCAACTTAACTGCCTGTAATCGTAAGCAAGGAAAATCATAAAAAGCGTGAAGATACTGTGTCCATCTGTGCCTGGTGATTGGGATCCCCGAGGAGCGGTAAATCTAACTGTAGTCATGAATATATAAACCATAATAAGCGGAGCTTTGATACTGCGCTTATACAAGGTGTATCATAATAAATGCCAACTGGCCATAAATTCTATTCACATGCCTGTTCTTGCGAAGAGCGCAAGTTAACGCCCATGTGATCCAATAAAAGGCTGCCAATTCAGGGTCATGTGTAAACACCAGCCATTGCTGATTTTCAGAGAGGCAGATCTCCATAGTGCTTAGGGCAGGAAGAACACCGAATAAGCACAAACTCCAACTACACCAGAGGTGTCACAGTCTACGCCTGGAGGACTGCAGGTTTTAATGGTCTCCTTCCAATCAGAAACCAATTTGAACATGGCATGTGGACTCTTTAGCCAATCAGTGACTTCAATCAATTACAAAAGCAGACACAGCAAAAAACCAGCCCTCCAGCACTGAAGTTTGACATCCCTGGGCTAGACCAGTTTATAGACCATGAACTGCATGATAGAATTGGTCAAAACTAGCCAGGTTTAGCATTTCCAGTGGTTCTCAGCACAGTGTAATTTTGATTTTGATTTTGAAGATGGTGCCATTACCATAGCAACCAATATAATTTGATAACAATTCTATTTTTTCCTGTCTGATTATCATCTCCTATCCATGCAAGATATACTAGGTTGAGAAGGAGTTATGTCAAAAAAAAAAAAAAAATTTCCAGAGCCTTCTACCTCCCCTTAAAGATGACCTATCGCTCCTTCCCAAAGCAGCTATTCAACAAGTGAGCCAAACCACAAAATACACCACTGCCAAGTGTTAGGACTGCAGGCTTCCAGGTCTTTAAGAATTGATATCAATTACAAACCCCAATTCCAATGAAGTTGGGACATTGTGTAAAACGTGAATAAAAACAGAATACAATGATTTGCAAATCCTTTTCAACCTATATTCAATTGAGTACACTACAAAGACAAGATATTGAATGTTCAAATTCCAACTTTATTGTTTTTTTTTTTGAAATATTCACTCATTTTGAATTTGATGCCTGCAACACCTTCCAAAAAAGCTGGGACAGGGGCACGTTTACCACTGTGTTACATCACCTTTCCTTTTAACAACACTCAGTAAGCGCCTGGGAACTGAGGACACTAATTTTAGAAGCTTTGTAGGTGGAATTCTTTCCCATTCTTGCTTGATGTACGACTTCAGTTGCTCAACAGCCCATGGTCTCCGTTGTCGTATTTTGCGCTTCATAATGCGCCACATATTTTAAATGGGAGACAGGTACTGCAGACAGGCCAGTCTATTACCTGCACTCTTTTACTATGAAGCCACACTGTTGTAACACGTGCAGAATGTGGCTTGGCAGTGTCTTGCTGAAAGAAGCAGGGACATCCCTGAAAAAGACATCCCTTGGATGGCAGCATATGTTGCTCCAAACCTATATGTACCTTTCAGCATTAATGGTGCCTTCACAGATGTGCAAGTTACCCATGCCATGGGCACTAACACATCCCCATACCATCACAGATGCTGGCTTTTGAACTTTGCGCTGATAACAATCTGGATGGTCCTTTTCCTCTTTAGGTCGGAGGACACAACGTCCATTATTTCCAAAAAAAATCTGAAATGTGGACTCGTCAGACCACAGCACACTTTTCCACTTTGCATCAGTCAATCTCAGATGAGCTCAGGCCCAGGGAAGCCGGTGGCGTTTCTGGGTGTTGTTAATATATGGCTTTCGCTTTGCATTGTAGAGTTTTAACTTGCACTTGCCGATGTAGCGACAAACTGTGTTAACTGACAGTGGTTCTGCGAAGTGTTCCTGAGCCCACACGATGATATCCTTTACAGAATGATGTCTGCTTTTAATGCAGTGCCGCCTGAGGGACCGACGGTCACGGGCATTCAATGTTGGTTTCAGCCTTGCCGCTTACGTGTAGAGATTTCTCCGGATTCTCTGAATCTTTTGATGATATTATGGGCTGTGGATGATGAAATCCCCAAATTCCTTGCAATTGCAGGTTGAGAAATGTTATTCTGAAACTGTTGGACTATTAGCTCATGCAGTTGTTCACAAAGTGATGATCCTTGCCCCATCCTTGCTTGTGAACGACGGAGCCTTTCGGGGATGCTATTTTTACACCTAATCCTGACACCCTCTGTTTCAATTAACCAATTCACCTGTGGAATGTTCCAAACAGGTGTTTTTTGAGCATTCCTCAGCTTTCCCAGTCTTTTGTTGCCCCAGTCCCAGCTTTTTTGGAACGTGTTGCAGGCATCAAATTCAAAATGAGTGAATATTTCCAAAAAAAAATACAAAGTTTATCAGTTTGAACATTAAATATCTTGTCTTTGAAATGCACTCAATTGAAAATAGGTCGAAAAGAAAAAAAGAAAAAATCGTATTCTGTTTTTATTCACGTTTTACACAACCTCCCAACTTCATTGGAATTGGGGTTTGTATTGTCATCAATTAATTTTAATCAGTTTTACCAATGAATGTTGTTATCACAAATTAAAAAATTAATTACATTTAGAAAACATGAAAACTAAATAGTAAACTTTGAAAGTGAAACAGAGAGGCAGATAACACATTTAGAATCAGTAACCTGTTTGAAACTCATAATTGTACCAATCAGCATGCAAATATGAGGTCTGAAATGTGCTCACTTTTCTCTACATTAATAACAACCAAGAAAACCTGCTGCATGGGTTACGCCCTTTCACAAGTTATCAAATGCACAGAGAATCTGTTCATACCAAAGGAAAAAATCAGTCAGAAAAAGAAATAAAGTGAATTGAACTGATTGCGGAAGCGATCTGAGGCAGTCGAGGCCGTACGGAATGTGTGTTTTGTGAATGAGGCCTTGTGTTTTCTCCAGGAGCCTGGAGTAATGAGAGCCCTTCCACAGGGGATTCTGTACTGTAATGGCCTTTACTTTGCGTCCGTGGGGCTCTCTCTCTCTCTCTCTCTATCTCTCCTTTTCTCTCTCTCTCTCTCTCTCTCTCTCTCTCTCTTTTCTCCCTCTCTCGCCCTTCCTCTCTCTCTCTCTCCCTTTTTCCCTCTCTCTCTCTCCCTTTTCCTCTCTCTCTCTCCCTTCCTTTTCTCTCTCTCTCTCTCTCTCTCTCGCCCTTCCTCTCTCTCTCTCTCTCTCTCTCTCTCTCCTTTTCCCTCTCTCTCTCTCTCTCTCTCTCTCCCCCGCTACCCTCGCCCAGAATAGCAGTGATGTCATTGAGAGGATATGCAGCAGCCACACTGCCACAGAAAGGCATGCTGGGACAGGCTGAGGGGAGCAGCAGTATGGATAACTGCACACTATGTCTGCGCACACATCTTGAGAGTCTGCGTGTGCGTGTGTGTGTGCATGTGTAGGTACACACATATCGCATAACCTCTGGGTGTGTGCATGCATGCCAGTGCCGGACAGTGTGTGTGTACGCATGCGCGTGTGCAAACATGTGCTCCGCATGTGTGGACGCATGAGCATGAGTGCACGCATGTGTGTATGAGTATACGCAAATGCTCAACGCGTGTGTGTGTGTGTGTGTGTGTGTGTGTGTGTGTGACAAAGCATTCCACTATGTTCCGTTGGCTCTGCAGCTGGTTTCCTGTGAACACAAACACATACACCAGACTTCCCGGCCAGTGCGTTTGTCAGACTGATCTTGTGTGTGTGAAAGTGCGTGTGCTGAGTGTTGTGCATGTTTCTGCATGTGTTAGAGTGAGAGTGGTGTTAGTGTACCTGTGCTAGATCGTCTTTCACACACACACACACACACACACACACACATATGCACACACACACACATACCCATATACACACACACATACACACACACACACACACACACACACACACACACATTGGTATGTCTTACCATGGCTCTAGCATTATACTGAGTATTAGTGCTGAGCTGTGTGTGAGTCCCACTCTGTTATTATGCTGAGTTTTGTTTTTGAGTGTGTGCCTATGTGTGAGAGTGTGCGCGCATGTGTGCATGTGTGTATGTGTGTGTGTACTTCTGTGGCGACTAGCGAGCCGAAAATAGAGGAGGCGCAGAACATGCCTTTCAACTAATGATGGGCTTTGACCCGTTTCCTATCATTTTTTTTACAACATGAACACCGAAAAACACTCAAGCTTATCAAGTGGTCAGTTCTGCTTGTTTGTGTAAGACCAGACATTTTGATGCAAAATTGCATTTCAGTCAAAGTTATTCAGTTTTGATGCTTGTTGCTAATCTTTTGCTGTGAGTTGTACAATAATGAAGCGCAGTGAGATAGCCTGCATTGCAGGATGAGCTAAAACCAAACACAGCAGTCGACAGAGTAGCTAATCTTTTTTGTTATGTGAATAAAACATTTTTTGAATTGAATTTAACATTTTCTTTGCCACAATACGGCATGAAGGAGGATGCGCGTTCAGCTGCCGATGGAGATTCCTAATAACTGGAACACGCAGTCAAGAAAAAATGATTGAAAACACATTGAAATTGCTTATTAGTAAAAAGGGATTTTTTTGCATCCTCTAATCTCAGCCAATGAGCCGTTACTGACGTACATTTATATATCACCTTGGCAGTGTTATGACGGCAAGTGTTGTCGCTGTGCGTGTGGGTGCGTGTGTGTGTACGCGTGTGTGTTTGAGTGTGTGTGCGCATGCTTGTGTGTGTGTGTGTGTGTGTGTGTACATGTATCTTACCTTGGCTCTGTTATTACGTTGTGTGCTGTTGTTTTGCGTGGTCAGCTCGCCGTCAGACTCCTCGTCGGACGCTACGCTGTCATAGTCGTGCTGGTCGTCATCGTTACTCAGGCCCGGCTGCAGTGGGTCTACAGCAGACGTGAAGGAGAATAGCGTGTTACCGCGACAACAGTGGACGCACTTCAGGGATCACACACAACTCACTGGCGACAGTGGCTGGCATCTATGCTGTCAGTCCGGCACATCCGAGTCCGTTACCCAGGATCCCTCTCTACAGGCCTCAGATCAGCCAGGCTTTCCGTTAGCGTTAGCCTGCATCTTTAGCACATTCATCATCACACCGCCTACTGCCGTCTCACACCCTGTCCCTCCATCAGCGCCTACTGCCGTCTCACACCCTGTCCCTCCATCAGCACCTACTGCCGTCTCACACCCTGTTCCTCCATCACCGCCTACTGCTGTCTCACACCCTGTTCCTCCATCACCGCCTACTGCCGTCTCACACCCTGTTCCTCCATCACCGCCTACTGCCGTCTCACACCCTGTTCCTCCATCACCGCCTACTGCTGTCTCACACCCTGTTCCTCCATCACCGCCTACTGCCGTCTCACACCCTGTTCCTCCATCACCGCCTACTGCCGTCTCACACCCCGTTCCTCCATCACCGCCTACTGCTGTCTCACACCCTGTTCCTCCATCACCGCCTACTGCTGTCTCACACCCTGTTCCTCCATCACCCCCCTACTGCCGTCTCACACCCTGTTCCTCCATCACCGCCTACTGCTGTCTCACACCCTGTTCCTCCATCAGCGCCTACTGCAGTCTCACACCCTGTTCCTCCATCACCCCCCACTGCCGTCTCACACCCTGGTCCTCCATCACCCCCTACTGCCGTCTCACACCCTGTTCCTCCATCACCCCCTACTGCAGTCTCACACCCTGTTCCTCCATCACCCCCCACTGCCGTCTCACACCCTGGTCCTCCATCACCCCCTACTGCCGTCTCACACCCTGTTCCTCCATCAGCGCCTACTGCTGTCTCACACCTTGTTCCTCCATCAGCGCCTACTGCAGTCTCACACCCTGTTCCTCCAACACCCTCTACTGCAGTCTCACACCCTGTTCCTCCATCACCACCTACTGCCGTCTCACACCCTGTTCCTCCATCACCCCCTACTGCCGTCTCACACCCTGTTCCTCCATCACCCCCTACTGCAGTCTCACACCCTGTTCCTCCATCACCCCCCACTGCCGTCTCACACCCTGGTCCTCCATCACCCCCTACTGCCGTCTCACACCCTGTTCCTCCATCACCGCCTACTGCTGTCTCACACCCTGTTCCTCCATCATCCCCTACTGCAGTCTCACCACCCCCCCCTCTCCATCACCCCCTCCTGCCCCCTACTCTCTCACCCCTGTTCCTCCATCACCCCTACTGCCGTCTCACACCCTGTTCCTCCATCACCCCCTACTGCCTCTCACACCCTGTTCCTCCATCACCGCCTACTGCTCTCCTCCACACCCCCTGTTCCTCCATCACCCCCCTACTGCTGTCTCACACCCTGTTCCTCCATCACCGCCCTACTGCCGTCTCACACCCCTGTTCCTCCATCACCGCCTACTGCTCTCTCACCCCTGTTCCTCCATCACCGCCTACTGCTGTCTCACACCCTGTTCCTCCATCACCCCTACTGCCGTCTCACACCCTGTTCCTCCATCACCGCCTACTGCTGTCTCACACCCTGTTCCTCCATCACCGCCTACTGCAGTCTCACACCCTGTTCCTCCATCACCCCCTACTGCCGTCTCACACCCTGTTCCTCCATCAGCGCCTACTGCCGTCTCACACCCTGTTCCTCCATCACTGCCTACTGCCGTCTCACACCCTGTTCCTCCATCACCCCCTTCTGCCGTCTCACACCCTGTTCCTCCGTCACCGCCTACTGCCGTCTCACACCCTGTTCCTCCATCACCCCCTACTGCCATCTCACACCCTGTTCCTCCATCACCCCCTACTGCCGTCTCACACCCTGTTCCTCCATCAGCGCCTACTGCTGTCTCACACCCTGTTCCTCCATCACCACCTACTGCTGTCTCACACCCTGTTCCTCCATCACCCCCTACTGCCATCTCACACCCTGTTCCTCCATCACCCCCACTGCTACTGCTCACACCCCTGTTCCTCCATCACCCCCTACTGCCGTCTCACACCCTGTTCCTCCATCAGCGCCTACTGCCGTCTCACACCCTGTTCCTCCATCACCCCCAACTGCTGTCTCACACCCTGTTCCTCCAACACCGCCGACTGCCGTCTCACACCCCAAACTGCAATCCTAATCAAACCTCAACTGCAACCACAACCCTAACTTTAACTGGTTAGCCTTAATCCTCAGTGAGGACCACCCAGAATGTCTTCACAACCATAGATGTACTCATAACATTGTGGTTTCTCAAGAGTTGGGTCTCACAAGTGCAGCTATACAAGCCCACACACACACCTCCTTCCTCTCTCTCCTCCACACTGTTTCCCACATCATCACCCTTCTTCCCCCATCCCTTATTCAACTGCCCCCCTAACCCACTGCCCCATAACCCACTGCCCCCCCCCACTGCCCCCCTAACCCACTGCCCCCACTGCCCCCTCACCCACTGCCCCCCTAACCCACTGCCCCCCTCACCCACTGCCCCCCTCACCCACTGCCCCCCCCACTGCCCCCCAACCCTGCCCCACTGCCCCCTCACCCACTGCCCCATAACCCACTGCCCCCCCTCACCCACTGCCCCCAACCCACTGCCCCCCTCACCCCTTCCCCACTGCCCCCCACTCACCCACCCACCCCCCATAACCCCTGCTGCCCCTGCCCCCTCACCCACTGCCCCCCTCACCCACCCACTGCCCCCCTAACCCACTGCCCCTCCACTGCCCCCTCACCCACTGCCCCCCTAACCCACTGCCCCCCCACTGCCCCCCCCACTGCCCCTCCACCCCCCTCACCCACTGCCCCCCCCCCACCCACTGCCCCCTCACCCACTGCCCCCTAACCCACTGCCCCTCCACTGCCCCCTCACCCACTGCCCCATAACCCACTGCCCCCCCACCCCACTGCCCCCTAACCCACTGCCCCCCTCCCCCTGCCCCCTAACCCACTGCCCCCTGCCCCTCACCCACTGCCCCCCTAACCCTGCCCCCCCCTGCCCCCCCTGCCCCACCCCCTGCCCCCCTCACCCACTGCCCCCCTCCACTGCCCCCTCACCCCCCCCCACCCCTGCCCCCCTAACCCACTGCCCCCTCACCCACTGCCCCATAACCCACTGCCCCCCTCACCCACTGCCCCCCCCCCCCACTGCCCCCTCACCCACTGCCCCCTAACCCACTGCCCCTCCACTGCCCCCCCCTCACCCACTGCCCCCCTCACCCACTGCCCCCCTCACCCACTGCCCCCTCACCCACTGCCCCCCCCACTGCCCCCCTCACCCACTGCCCCTCCCCACTCTACCCCCCCACCCCTCCCCCCCCCCCCACTGCCCCTCCCACTCTACAAACCCCGCCCCTCATCCCTCCCCACAGCCCTCCCGCTCTCACCCTCTCCCTGCGGCAGCATCCACAATGCCCCTCACTACCACTTATGCCCTTTCCTCACCCCCAACCCCCTCCATCACCCCCTCCTCCCTCCCCTCATCCCCTTCCTCCCTCCCCTCCTTCCCTCCTTGTACCCTTCCTCCCACCCTCCTCCCGTTTCCCCCCCTGCTCTACCTCCCTCCCTCCTCTACCTCCCTCCCCTCTTCCCCTTCCTCCCCCCTTGTCCTCCCTTGTCCCCCCCTCCCTCTCCTCATCCCCTTCTCACCGGTGGGGCTGCTCAGGCCTTTGCCCTGCTGCCTCCTCTTGGCGTCGCTCAGAATGTCGATGATGAGGGTGGCGAACTCCCGGGCATTAAAGCGAGCCAACTTCTGCCGGCCCTGAGAAAGGAGAGATTGAGAGAAAGAGAAAGAAAGAGAGAGAGGGAGAGAGAGAGAGAGATGGGCACTCAGGAAGCCACGCAGTGGGAGCTCCCACAGGGGTGTAGGGAGAGACGCGAAGAGCAGCAGGAGCTGATCCACTCACTCCTCTCACTCTCTCTCTCTCTCTCTCTCTCTCTCTCTCTCTCTCTCTTTCTTGGCAGCACACTGTGGAAAACCACTGTCACAGCAGCTACCATTTATAATAACAGATTTATCCAGTCTGAGGAAGCACACACGCTCAGACATGCGAGACAAACACACACACACACACACACACACACACACACACACCTCCCTCTTTCACTTACAAGAAGCCTTATATAAACAGTTTGTAAGGGCCTGAAAGTCGCCCCCATTAACAAATCGCAGCTTGGACAAAAATCTTGCTCCGAGATTCTGACCAATCCCAAGTAAGGAGGGCAGGGGAGGGAAGGGACTCGCATTCCCAGAAAGAATGTGGGAATCAGAGAGGTTAGGGAGAGTGCACACAGAAAGACACGGCACCATGTTTCTTGATCCAAGTCCGCATGATTCCACTAAAATTAGGGAAAAACCTACCAGCTTCCTCTTTTGGCCATCGTCCCTTCCTCCACACGGTACCCTGATCCACAGGTATAACGTTCACTGCGAACGCCAGGGACACGTCCCCCGCAATTTTCACAAGCCAATTTCCTCCTCAGCATTTAAGTATTATTTTCAGTGTTCTGAAAATAACTTTGGCCCTAGGGCTACAATACAAGCGGTGCTAGAAACTTTATTTTAAAAAAATAATGAAGATAAAAAAACCTGTTAACTGCAGTCGGCTCAGCTGAGGTGAGAACAAACAGTTTAGTCTTCTGTGAGCAGTGGTGCTAGCTGGCCTTAGCTGCGTTTGTGAAAAACACTACTTCAGACAAGAATGTTTCAGTTTAAGGACTTTGTAGTCATTCCTGCGCGACATCCTCTCCCGCTAATATTAGCACGCTTTTAACGAGCTATTAGCTTTGATGAGTAATCCCACAGAAATCGGTTTTCAGGCGCGGAGGTAATAACATCAGCCTCACTTCGAGTGAGGAAATTAGCAAGCATTGTTGGGCTTAATGGCTTGTGCTCGTTAGTGACGCAAAGTTATGATAATGTGTTGGTATAGTCCACAGGGAGTAAAGGAGCACTCACTAACGCTGGCATGGCAAAATCCGCTTGCAAACACAGTTCAATTATTTGACTATGGCAAGTTCGACAAGCAACATAGCCAGCTAGTTTGCCTATCTAAATGAATTTTTCAGTTCTTTCTCTGGTAAATTATGTTTGAACAGTTAACAGAAATTTCTTCTATTTCTCACCCAGACTGCATCATTTTATATGCAGAGATGGGGTCAAATCAACAGAAACACTCCTCATAAACATCAGCTTCGTAAAAGCTCATCATGTATTGTTTTTGAAGAGACTGGTTCAGCTATGAATCCATTCAGTTCTGCGATGATGTTTACAGCAGTTCTGCAGTCATCAGTGACTAACCAAATGAGGGTTCGTCTGTCTCAGGCCTCTTGAAAGCTGCTACTTGGCATTCAAATGAATAGAAATGGCCCTTGTAATGCTTTTCTAATTGTGCTCCAGTGCTTTCAAAGTTAAAACCATTTTGCCAGATACTGCCCACTGCCCGTAAGTTGATATATCAGAATGCTGCCTCCAAAGCCAGATTATGCCCATGACTTATGCCCTCTGACCTGTCACCTGCGTGTGCGGTTACCTGGTTAGATGCCCTCTGACCTGTCACCTGCGTGTGCGGTTACCTGGTTACATGCCCTCTGACCTGTCACCTGGTTAGATGCCCTCTGACCTGTCACCTGCGTGTGCGGTTACCTGGTTACATGCCCTCTGACCTGTCACCTGCGTGTGCGGTTACCTGGTTACATGCCCTCTGACCTGTCACCTGTATATGCGGTTACCTGGTTACATGCCCTCTGACCTGTCACCTGTGTGTGCGGTTACCTGGTTACATGCCCTCTGACCTGTCACCTGTGTGTGCGGTTACCTGGTTACATGCCCTCTGACCTGTCACCTGCGTGTGCGGTTACCTGGTTACATGCCCTCTGACCTGTCACCTGTGTGTGCGGTTACCTGGTTACATGCCCTCTGACCGGTCACCTGCGTGTGCGGTTACCTGGTTACGTGTGGCGGAGTACTCTGGATTCACAGGCAGGAAGGGGACTGCACTGCGCTCCATCACCAAGGTGCTGTGGTTCTGAGTGGTCAGCCACACTGCAGGGACAGTGAGACACGATCCAATGAGGACACGGCACAGGTATGACATCATTTCATCCACAGGATCTGTCAATCACCATGTGTGTAGGAAATGCTCAATTAAATGACGACGACAGCAATTGGTGGATGCTTTCAGACTACATCCATGCCAAAACCCACTGAAACAGGAAGTAAAGCAGCACAGTGATGCTCAAACTGTTGCAGTAGACATGCAGATAATCACCGGATTTTTCCTTGCTCGCTGATTTTGTTTGTATTTAAGCCATTTAATTTGCCCTCCTTCAAGCAACTCAAAGGTGCTTGACTAGCAGGGCCATAGTGTCACAAAGTGCAAACACACGCACTGTTTAATTCAGTTAGGTTCTACCATCATCAATACTGAGGGTCTTGAACTACACCACCACTTTTCTCACGAGATGCATTACTGCCTGCATTATGGGAAATGTAGTGCTCAAATGTAGTACTCATCACTCTGTAGCACATCCCTCAACAGGCAATAACTTAACCTGGGCATGCGGTGTGTGAGAGTAGCTGATTTAACACAGGCCTCAACTCCTCTGCTTTCAGAGGAACACCATCAGCATCACACTAACTCAGCAGACCCCTTTATCTAAAGCCACTAACAGTTAATTAGTCACAGCAGGTGAACCCTCCCTGAGCTACATGGGTTTAACATCCCATTGCGCAAATATAGACGCCAACGTCCATAAATTCAAAAATTTAATTGCTAAATAATTCTGTAATAGAATTTCCAAATGTCTTGCTTCACTGGAGTTACTTTCCCCAGTCTCTGTGACACAAATACTGAGTTATAAAGCCTTAAATAGGCTCATGCATAACAGGAAAAATTGGCATTATTTGTGTTATGCATAAAGGGGTTTTACGTCCCTTGCTCAAGCGCCCAAAAGCTACACTGACACTTCAACCACAGACCCTACCCAGTTCCAACCGCACCAAATCCACTCAGCTACAGACCGCCCTACAGACCTCACAGCCTCCCGGGCCAGAGATATCGAGGCCCTGAGGAAGCCCTGGTCTGTAGGTCTGTAGGTGAGAGCAGGATCGGGTCGTCCACACGGAGTAGGACTTCCACTTTGACAGGGCTCAGGACGACACCGGAGCCGGCCCAATACTCCAGCGAGCAGCCAGCTACAGACCTGTGCTGGGTTCCCTTCATCTCCGTTCAGTGAGTAAATCAGTGCTTCGTTTGCCAGTGTTCCTCTCGGTGTGGAGTTAGCATGTTCTCTCCGTGTTCGCGTGGGTTTCCTCCGGGTACTCCAGTTTCCTCCCACAGTCCACAGACATGCGCGTCTGGCCGATTGGAGATGTCAGGCTAACTGGAGAGTCCATTGTCTGTCAGTGTGTGCGATGTGAGTGAGTGGTACACGTTCTCTGCAGTGGACGGGTGAACTGCGCACTGGCACACTGCCGTCCCTCTTGCTCACTGGCCCTCCGAGGCCTTGACTGGCGATACACAGACGAGATAATGGATGGATGGATTTCTGATTTTTACACGGTGCTTGTTTTCCGCACACATTGATTATATGACACCGTATATCCTCCGCACCACTCTGAGGAAGTCTGCGGCCCCCAGCCAAACTGAATCAAATGCCTTTTTAAAAATCCATATAGCAAGGAAATATTTTTCCTTTATTTGTGCAGCGGACATGTTTGTTTATCGGGGTTTAGACATGGTCTGATGTATGGCTGCTCGGAATTTAGCCAATCTGACACTCATTCTGCTGGATAAAGAAAGCAGTATTGAGGATGTAACCTTCCCCACTTTAGTTTCCTCTAAGGTCGTAAAACTTCCTAGAACACTTCCATTTTTCAGGAATTTAAAGGTGAATTTTGACATGTATTTAAAGGTCCCCTATTATGTTGGTGCACAGCCAATAAGTTGTTGCAATTCATTTCAAAATCCTTCCCCTCTTGACATCACATGGGGAAGTAACAACCAGAGACAAGAAGAACCTTCAGCCAAGCAGTCAATCAGATTTCATTATTCTGGGTGGTCACTCCCCCTTATGATGTCAGGAAGGGGAGATTTTGAGCTGGCTCAAAATGACTAATTAACTGTGCACCTGGTGGCATGATAGGGGACCTTGAAATAATTTTGGGCATTAAAACTTGACAGTATTTTGTTTTTCTGAAACCTTAAGCACGGAAAATACTAAATTAGGGGAACATTCCTAATGGTACAGAAAATGACAGAAAATGTCCAGGAAACTTTGCACCCAATGAAACCCAGCTGTTCACACCCAGGTGTGTCAGACCTCAGTTTAAGGCCCTGTCCACAAACACACACACAGGTCTTTTTGATAAAGTAGCACTTCCTAAGTGTTTGGCCTTTTGTCCACACGCAAACTGCATTTTCTGCGACAGACAGTGGACCAAGATGAAAGGTTTTGTGAAACTCCTTCTCATGGTTTATGTGTGAACAGGAAACACAGAGTTTTTCTGCCTGAGAGATCAGAGTATGTGCACCTTACAGTGAGGACTAAAGGCTTGTGGATTGGCCCGCTTGGTCTTACATTACATTATCATCGCCGCCTGTTGGTTTGGCATGCTCTTGACAGCGCTTTAATCCAGTTTTTGCTTCTTCCTGCGGATAGAGATTCTTCTAGAAAGGGAAGGAGGAAAATCCCCATTTTTAAAAAATACTCGTGTCCGTGTGAACTTGGCCTCAGGTACTGAGGAAATATCCGGCTCTTCGCTCCAGCATTTGGAGCTGCAGTCAGGAAATTCACAGCTCTCCACCAGCTCCTACTCCGCTCGCCTCTCTCTCGCTCTCTCCCTCTCTCTCTCTCTCCCTCTTTCTCTCCATTCATCTGTTTCCTCCGCTCTCTCTCACTCAGTCGTTAACCCCGTTTTATGAGTACAGCTATTCCAATAATGGAGTTATTTTAAAAATTTAAACAGACTTTCCCTCCATTTTCCGACAGTTCTTATATCTTCGTGCCTTTTTATTCGATTTACAGAACAGAATTTAATCTGTTTATGGTGCAAAGAGCGCACAGTGTTTCAGGGCTGTATTTCACATTTATTGCAGTCTCATTTTATCTGATGGTTCATTTATTTTATATCATTAGTACTTATATTTATAAGGGTTCTGGGGGGCATTCTGTTCACTGAAAGGTTTCATGTGTCCTTAATTTTGGGGTTCTGACTTCCTGTACGCAACAGAAATTTACCCCGTGGGTTCAAATAAGTTGACCTTGGCTTTGAGGCAGGACGTCCTGGCAGATTGGCCCCACAGAGGCGCTTAAGAGACGCGGGGGCGCGCGCGGCGGTGTGTGTGTGTGTGTGTATGTGAGGGGGGGGCCTTACCGGCATCGTTCTCCCGCCGGTCCACCTCATCGTAAACGTCCATGGCCAGATCCTCGAACAGCCGGTTGTTCAGCTGCAGAGAGTAAACACATCCCGTGCACGAATTACGACACGTACGCAGAACGAACGCACACACAGGCACATTAAAGACAACCGCAACCACCGATAAATGTGCACAAAGCGCAGCGTGATTTTAACACAGGACAGATCAGCGCTTTCCGATCTTTTTCTGTACACAGTACGTCTTCCACATTCTCAAAACCGCAAGACAAAAAGTAACAAACAGATATTGCTACATGACTGTTTTCTGGCTAACACACTTCATCCAAAGCCACTAACAGTTAATTAGACTAAGCAGGGCAAGAATGCATGAGCGCGCAACAGCCGAATTTATCTCGATACGGCAGCACTGCCTCTTGATCCACGAGCATAAGGAGTCTCAGTCAAACACTTTAGTCGCTGAGCAACAGGTCACTCCATGATCTGACGTGTAAAGCTGCTTTCACACCGGACGCGAAACGAATTTATCGCACTACAGATCACATTCAAAGTCAATGCGAATTGACTTTGAATGTAATCTGTCGTGCGAAAAATTAGTTTCGCGTCCGGTGTGAAAGCGGCTTAAGAGGCCGAGTGGGAAAAACACAGGACACAACACTACGATAAACACGACTTTCAAAAGCAAGGAAAATAGGAGACATGCCGAAACTTCGCAATGACAACGAGTGACAGCTCTGCTGTCTGTGTCCAATCTTGCAACATTTTCACTTCAACGGTTTATGGCAGTGCACCTGCGGAAACACACTTCCTGCCCATTCCCTTTTGTGATTGGTCATCTGCTGTAAAACTGACACTGATGAGACGAGTGGCGCCTCTCCCAAAAATTGGAACAATTTAAACTTTTGACGCCGCGAAATGTGAGCACTTGGCGTTTCAACTCACCAGAGCAGAAGCAAAAGAAAAACCAGCGCGTTACCACTGGCGCTAAAAAACAGGCACGTCTCGTGTGTGAGCGGCCCAAGCAGTCGGCCCACGAGTCTTCGGAAACTTTAACAGAGCAATTTTCCGACAGAGTTCAACATAAGTTTAACATGCTGACCTGACCTTTGGCTGGACAGCACACTATAGTGCCTCAGCAACCCTGTAAGGAAAAGCTACAGCGCACAAACCCAAAAAATAATTTTCACAAGGCAGGGAGATTACCTAGGACCAAAAGCACCATTACCATGAGATTTAACGAGAAAAATCTTGTGACATCACAATCACTTGATTTGAAGACGGGAGCTCGGCAGGATCTGAACTGGATTAGATTCTCCAGCAGCTGTAATGTCACTGCATTACTAAATCAGATGCACCAGCAGCTGTAATATCACTGCATTACTGAATCAGATGATCCAGCAGCTGAAATATCACTGAAATACTGAAACAGATGCACCAGCAGCTGCAATATCACTGCATTACTGAATCAGATGCTCCAGCAGCTGTAATATCACTGCATTACTGAATCAGATGCTCCAACAGCTGAAATATCACTGAAATACTGAAACAGATGCACCAGCAGCTGTAATATCACTGCATTACTGAATCTGATGCTCCAGCAGCAGTAATATCACTGCATTACTGAATCAGATGCTCGACGGCGATATTATCGCTGTATTACTGAATCAGATGCTCCAGCAGCTGTAATATCACTGCATTACTAAATCAGATGATCCAGTAGCTGTAATATCACTGCATTACTAAATCAGATGCTCCAGCAGCTGTAATATCACTGCATTACTAAATCAGATACTCCAACAGCTGAAATATCACTGAAATACTGAAACAGATGCTCCAGCAGCTGTAATATCACTGCATTACTGAATCAGATGCTCCAGCAGCTGTAATATCACTGTATTACTGAATCAGATGCTCCAGCAGCTGTAATATCACTGCATTACTAAATCAGATGATCCAGCAGCTGTAATATCACTGCATTACTGAATCAGATGCTCCAGCAGCTGTAATATCACTGCATTACTGAATCAGATGCTCCAGCAGCTGAAATATCACTGAAATACTGAAACAGATGCACCAGCAGCTGTAATATCACTGCATTACTGAATCAGATGCTCCAGCAGCTGTAATATCACTGCATTACTAAATCAGATGCTCCAGCAGCTGTAATATCACTGCATTACTAAATCAGATGCTCCAGCAGCTGTAATATCACTGCATTACTGAATCAGATGCTCCAGCAGCTGCAATATCACTGCATTACTAAATCAGATGCTCCAGCAGCTGTAATATCACTGCATTACTGAATCACATGCTCCAGTAGCTGTAATATCACTGCATACTTAATCAGATGCTCCAGCAGCTGTAATATCACTGCATTACTAAATCAGATGCTCCAGCAGCAGTAATATCACTGCATTACTGAATCAGATGCTCCAGCAGCTGTAATATCACTGCATTACTGAATCAGATGCTCCAGCAGCTGTAATATCACTGCATTAATGAATCAGATGCTCAAACGGCTATAATATCACTGCATTACTGAATCAGATGCTCCAGCAGCTGTAATATCACTGCATTACTGAATCAGATGCTCCAGCAGCTGTAATATCACTGCATTACTGAATCAGATGCTCCAGCAGCTGTAATATCACTGCATTACTGAATCACATGCTCATCATTATATCACTGCATTGCTGAATCACATGCTCCAGCAGCTGTAATATCACCTGCATTTCACAGAACACATTACTCCAGCAACAGCTGTTATATCACTGCATTACTGAATCAGATGCTCCAGCAGCTGTAATATCACTGCATTACTGAATCACATGCTCCAGCAGCTGTAATATCACTGCATTACTGAATCAGATGCTCCAGCAGCTGTAATATCACTGCATTACTGAATCACATGCTCCAGCAGCTGTAATATCACTGCATTACTAAATCAGATGCTCCAGCAGCTGTAATATCACTGCATTACTGAATCACATGCTCCAGCAGCTGTAATATCACTGCAATATCACAGATGCAGCAGCTTACTCACTGCATTACAAAATCAGATGCTCCAGCAGCTGTAATATCACTGCATTACTGAATCAGATGCTCCATCAGCTGGAATATCCCTGCATTACTGAATCAGATGCTCCAACAGCTGTAATATCACTGCATTGCATTACTGAATCAGATGCTCCAGCAGCTGTAATATCACTGCATTACTAAATCAGATGCTCCAGCTGTAATATCACTGCATTATAATCAGATGATCCAGCATGTAATATCAATCACTATGCCAGATGCTCGAGCTGCAATATCACTACATTACTGAATCACATGCTCCAGCAGCTGTTATATCATTACATTTCTGAATCAGATTAGCTGATCACTGCATTACTGAATCACATGCTCCAGCAGCTGTAATATCACTGCATTACTGAATCACATGCTCCAGCAGCTGTAATATCACTGCATTAATGATATTATGCATTAATGATAATCATATGCTCCAGCAGCTGTAATATCACTGCATTACTGAATCAGATGCTCCAGCAGCTGTAATATCACTGCATTACTGAATCAGATGCTCCAGCAGCTGTAATATCACTGCATTACTGAATCAAAGGAACAGCTGTGATATCACTGCATTATTGAAAAGATCATTGCAGCTGTTATATCATGAATCAGATGCTCCAGCAGCTGTAATATCACTGCATTACTGAATCAGATGCTCCAGCAGCTGCAAAATCACAGCATTACTAAATCAAACAGCTGTAATATCATGCATTACTACATCAGATGCTCCAGCAGCTGTAATATCACTGCATTACTGAATCAGATGCTCCAGCAGCTGTAATATCACTGCATTACTAAATCAGATGCTCCAGCAGCTGTAATATCACTGCATTACTGAATCAGATGCTCCAGCAGCTGTAATATCACTGCATTACTGAATCACATGCTCCAGCAGCTGTAATATCACTGCATTACTAAATCAAATGCTCCAGCAGCTGTAATATCACTGCATTATTGAATCAGATGCTCCAGCAGCTGTAATATCACTGCATTACTGAATCAGATGCTCCAGCAGCTGTAATATCACTGCAATACTAAATCAGATGCTCCAGCAGCTGTAATATCACTGCATTACTGAATCACATGCTCCAGCAGCTGTAATATCACTGCATTACTGAACCAAACGCTCCAGCAGCTGTAATATCACTGCATTACTAAATCAGATGCTCCAGCAGCAGTAATATCACTGTATTACTGAATCAGATGCACCAGCAGCTGTAATATCACTGCATTACTGAATCAGCTGCTCCAGTGGCTGTAATATCACTGCATTACTGAATGAGATGCTCCAGCATCTGTAATATCACCGCATTACTAAATCAGATGATTGAGCAGCTGTAATATCACTGCATGACTGAATCATATGCTCGAGCTGCAGTAATATCACTACATTTCTGAATCACATGCTCCAGCAGCAGTTATATCATTACATTTCTGAATCACATACTCCAGCAGCTGTATATCACTGCATTATTAAATCAGATGCTCCAGCAGCTGTAATATCACTGCATTACTGAATCAGATGCTCCAGCAGCTGTAATATCACTGCATTACTGAATCAGATGCTCCAGCAGCTGTAATATCACTGCATTACTAAATCAGATGCTCCAGCAGCTGTAATATCACTGCATTACTGAATCACATGCTCCAGCAGCTGTAATATCACTGCATTACTGAATCAAATGCTCGAGCAGCTGTAATATCACTGCATTATTGAATCAGATGCTCCAGCAGCTGTTATATTCCTGCATTATTGAATCAGATGCTCCAGGGGCTGTAATATCACTGCATTACTGAATCACATGCTCCAGCAGCCGTGATATCACTCCATTACTGAATCACATGCTCCAGCAGCTGTAAAATCACTGCATTACTAAATCAGATTCTCCAACAGCTGTAATATCACTGCATTACTGAATCAGATGCTCCAGCAGCTGTAATATCACTGCATTACTAAATCAGATTCTCCAGCAGCTGTAATATCACTGCATTATTGAATCATATGCTCGAGCAGCTGTAATGTCACTACATTTCTGAAATCACATGCTCCAGCTGCTGTAATATCACTGCATTTCAAAATCACATGCTCCAGCAGCTGTTATATCACTGCATTACTGAATCACATGCTGCAACAGCTGTAATATAACTGCATTACTACATCAGATGCTCCAGCAGCTGTAATATCACTGCATTACTGAATCACATGCTCCAGCAGCTGAATATCACTGCATTACTGAATCAATGCTCCAGCAGCTGTAATATCACTGCATTACTGAATCAGATGCTCCAGCAGCTGTCATATCACTGCATTACTGAATCAGATGCTTGAGCTGCTGTTTGTTTCACTGCATTACTGAATCTGATGCAAAAAGCTGCTGTAATATCACTGCATTACTGAATCACCTGCTCGAGCAGCTGTAATATTAATGCATGTCAGAATCAGATGCTACAGCAGCTGTAATTTCACTGCATTACTGAATCATATGCTCCAGCTGTGTAATATCACTGCATTACTGAATCAGATGCTCGAGCTGCAGTAATATCACTGCATTACTGAATCAAATGCTCCAGCAGCTGTAATATCACTGCATTACTGAATAAGATGCTCGAGCAGCTCTAATCAAACTGCATAACTGAATCGGATGCTCCAGCAGCTGTAAAATCACTGCATTACTGAATCAGATGCTCCAGCAGCTGTAATAACACTGCATTACTAAATCAGATGCACCAGCAGCTGTAATATCATTGCATTACTGAATCAGATGCTTGAGCAGCTGTAATATCACTGCATTACTGAATCAGATGCTCCGGCAAACGTAATATCACTGCATTACTGAATCAAATGCTAAAGCAGCTGTAATATCATTACATTACCGAATCAGATGCTCCAGCAGCTGTGATATCACTGCATTATAGAATCAGATGCTCGAGCTGCTGTAATATCACTGCATTACAAAATCAGATGCTCCAACAGCTGTATTATCAGTGCATTGCCGGATCAGATGCTCCACCAGCTGTAATATCACTGCATTACTGAATCAGATGCTCGAGCGGCTGTTTAATCCCTGCATTCATGAATCAGATGCTAGATCTGCTGTTATATCACTGCATCACTGAATCAGATGCTCCAGCAGCTTTAATACCACTGCATTACTAAATCAGATGCTCCAGCAGCTTTAATACCACTGCATTACTAAATTAGATTCTCCAGCAGCTGTAATATCACTGCATTCCCAAATCACACACACCAGTAGCTGTTATAACACTGCACTACTAAAACAGATGCTCCAGTAGCTGTAATATCACTGCATTACTAAATCAGATGCTCCAGCAGCTGTAATATCACTGCATTACTAAATCAGATGCTCCAGTAGCTGTACTATCACTGCATTACTAAAACAGATGCTTCAGCAGGTGACATATCATTGCATTACTTAATCAGATGCTCAAGCAGCTGTAATATTACTGTATTAATGAATCAGATGCTGAAACGGCTATAATATCACTGCATTACTGAATCAGATGGTCCAGCAGCGGTAATATCACTGCATTACTTAATCAGATGCTCAAGCAGCTGTAATATCAATACATTACAAAATCAGACGCTCCAGTAGCTGTAATATCACTGCATATCAGAATCAAATGCTCCAGCAGCTGTAATATCACTGCATTACTAAATCAGTTGCTCCAGCAGCTGTAAAATCACTGCATTACTGAATCACATGCTCCAGGAGCTGTAGTATCAATGCATTTCTAAATCACTTGCTCCAACGGCAGTTATATCACTGCATTTCTGAATCACATGCTCCAGCAGCTGTAATATCACTGCATTACTGAATCAGATACTCGAGCAGCTGTAATATTAATGCATTAAAGACCTAGATGCTACAGCAGCTGTAATTTCACTGCATTACTGAATCCTATGCTCGAGAAGCTGAAACATCACTGCATTACTCAATCAGATGCTCCAGCAGCTGTAATATCACTGCATTACTGAATCAGATGCTCGAGCAGCTGTAACATCACTGCATTACTGAATCAGATGCTCAAGCAGCTGTTATATTGATGCATTAAAGAACCAGATGCTACAGCAGCTGTAATTTCACTGCATTACTGAATCATATGCTCGAGCAGCTGTAACATCACTGCATTACTCAATCAGATGCTCCAGCAGCTGTAATATCACTGCATTACTGAATCAGATGTGCCAGGAGTTGTAATTTCTCTGTTTTACTGAATCAGATGCTCGAACTGCAGTAATATCACTGCATTATTGAATCACATGCTGCAGCAGCTGTAATATTACTGCATTACTGAATAAGATGCTAGAGCAGCACAAATCAAACTGCCTAACTGAATCAGATGCTCCAGCAGCTGTAAAATCACTGCATTACAGAATCAGATGCTCCAGCAGCTGTAAAAACACTGCATTACTGAATCAGATGCGCCAGCAGCTGTAATGTCATTGCATTACTGAATCAGATGCTCTGGCAACCGTAATATCACTGCATTACTGAATCAGACGCTAAAGCAGCTGTAATATCACTACATTACTGAATCAGATGCTCCAGCAGCTGTAATATCACTGCATTACAGAATCAGATGCTCGAGCTGCTGTAATATCAGTGCATTACTGGATCAGATGCTCCACCAGCTGTAATATCACTGCATTACTAAATCAGATGCTCGAGCGGCTGTTAAATCCCTGCATTCATGAATCAGATGCTAGATCTGCTGTTATATCACTGCATTACTGAATCAGATGCTCAAGCAGCTGTAATATCAATACATTACAAAATCAGATGCTCAAGCAGCTGTAATATCAATACATTACAAAATCAGATGCTCCAGTAGCTGTAATATCACTGCATATCAGAATCAGATTCTCCAGCAGCTGTAATATAACTGCATTACTAAATCAGTTGCTCCAGCAGCAGTAAAATCACTGCATTACTGAATCACATGCTCCAGCAGCTGTAGTATCAATGCATTTCTAAATCACATGCTCCATCGGCAGTTATATCACTGCATTTCTGAATCACATGCTCCAGCAGCTGTAATATCACTGCATTTACAGAATCAGATACTCGAGCAGCTGTAATATTTATGCATTAAAGACCCAGATGCTACAGCAGCTGTAATTTCACTGCATTACTGAATCCTATGCTCGAGAAGCTGTAACATCACTGCATTACTCAATCAGATGCTCGAGCGGCTGTTTTATCCCTGCATTCATGAATCAGATGCTAGATCTGCTGTTATATCACTGCATTACTGAATCAGATGCTCCAGCAGGTGTATTATCACTGCATTACTGAATCAGATGCTCCAGCAGATGTAATATCACTGCATTACTTAATCAGATGCTCCACCAGCTGTAATATCACTGCATTATTAAATCAGATGCTCCAGCAGCTGTAATATCACTGCATTACTGAATCAGATGCTAGAGCTGCTGCATTGTCACTGCATTACTGAATCAGATGCTCCAGCAGCTGTAATATCATTGCATTACAGAATGAGATGCTCCAGTAGCTGTAATATCACTGCAATACTGAATCAGATGCTCCAGCAGCTGTAATATCACTGCATTACTTAATCAGATGCTCCAGCAGCTGTAATGTCACTGCATTACTGAATCAGATGCTCGAGCTGCGGTCATATCACTACAATACTGAATCAGATGCTCTATTGGCAGTAATATCACTGCATTACAGAACCAGATACTCCAGCAGCTGTAATATCACTGCATTACTGAATCAGATGCTCAAGCAGCTCGAATAACACTGCAATACTGAATCAGATGCTCGAGCGGCTGTAATATCACTGCAAGACTGAATCAGATGCTAGAGCTGCTGCATTGTCACTGCATTACTGAATCAGATGCTCCAGCAGCTGTACTATCATTGCATTACAGAATGAGATGCTCCAGTAGCTGTAATATCACTGCAATACTGAAGCAGATGCTCCAGCAGCTCTTATATCACTGCATTACTTAATCAGATGCTCCAGCAGCTGTAATGTCACTGCATTACTGAAACAGATGCTCAGCAGTGGCAAAATATCACTGCATTACAGAATCAGATACTCCAGCAGCTGTAATATCACTGCATTACTGAATCAGATGCTCCAGGAGCTGTAATATCACTGCTTTACTGAATCAGATGCTCCAGCAGCTGTAATATCAGTGCATTACCTAATCAGAAGCTCCAGCGGCTGTAATAACAATGCATTACTGAATCAGATACTCCAGCAGCAGGAATATCACTGCATTACTGAATCAGATGCTCCAGAAGCTGTAAAATCACTGCCATACTAAATCAGGTGCTCCAGCAGCTGTAATATCACTGCATTACTGAATCAGATGCTTGAGCAGCAGTAATATCACTGCGTTACTGAATCACATGCTCCTGCAGCTGGAAAATCAATGCATTACGAAATCAGATGCTCCAGCAGCTGTAAATTCACTGTATTACTGAATAACATGCTCCAGTAACTGTAATATCACTGCATGACTGAATCACATGCTCCATCAGCTGTAATATCACTGCATTACTGAATCAGATGTTCCAGCAGCTGAAATACCACTGCATTATTGAATCAGAGGCTCCCGCAGCTGTAAGATCACTGGATTACTGAATCAGATGCTCCAGCAGCTGTAATACCACTGCATTATTAAATCAGATGCTCCCGCAGCTGTAATATCACTGCATTACTGAATATAATGCTCCAGCAGCTGTAATATCACTGCATTAATGAATCAGATGCTCGAATGGCTATAATATCACTGCATTACTGAATCAGAAGCTCCAGCAGCAGTTATATCACTGCATTACTAAATCACATGCTCCAGTAGCTGTAATATCACTGCATTATTAAATCATATTCTCCAGTAGCTGTAATATCACTGCATTAATGAATCAGATGCTCCAGCAGCTATAACATCACTGCATTACTGAAACAGATGCTCCAGCAGCTGTCATATCACTGTATTACTAAATCACATGCTCCAGTAGCTGTAATATCACTGCATTACTAAATCAGACGCTCCAGCAACAGTAATATCACTGCATTACTGAATCACATGTTCCAGCAGATGTAATATCACTGCATTAATGAATCAGATGCTCCAGCAGCTATAATATCACTGCAGTACTGAAACAGATGCTCCAGCAGCTGTCATATCACTGTATTACTAAATCACATGCTCCAGTAGCTGTAATATCACTGCATTACTAAATCAGACGCTCCAGTAGCTGCAATATCACTGCATTACTAAATCAGATGGTCCAGCTGCTGTAATATCACTGCATTACTAAATCAGACGCTCCAGTAGCTGTAATATCACTGCATTACTAAATAAGATGCTTCAGCAGGTGAAATGTCATTGCATTACTTAATCAGCTGCTCAAGCAGCTGTAATATCACTGCATTAATGAATCAGATGCTCGAATGGCTATAATATCACTGCATTTCTGAATCACATGCTCCAGCAGATGTAATATCACTGCATTAATGATATTAGGCATTAATGATACTCATATGCTCAAGCAGCTGAAATATCACTGCATTACTAAATCAGATGCTTGAACAGCTGTAATATCACTGCATTACTAAATCAGATGCTCCGGCAGTGGTACTATCACTGCATTACTGAATCAGATGCAGCAGTAGCAGTAATATCACAGCATAATTGAATCAGATGCTCCAGCAGCTGTAATACCACTGCATTAATGAATCAGATGCTCCAGCAGCTACAATATCAATGCATTATTAAATCACATGCTCCAGCAGCTGTAAAATCACTGCATTACTGAATCACATGCTCCAGCAGCTGTAAAATCACTGCATTACTGAATCAGATGCTCCAGCAGCAGAAATACCACTGCATTACTGAATCAGATGCTCCAGCAGATGTAACATTACTGCATTACTGAATCACATGCTCCAGCAGCTGTAATATCACTGCATTACTTTATCAGATGCTCAAGCAGCTGTAATATCACTGCATTACTAAATCAGATGCTTGAGCAGCTGTAATATCACTGCATTACTGAATCAGATGCTCCAGCAGCTTTAATACCACTGCATTACTAAATCAGATACTCCAGCAGCTGTAATATCACTGCATTACTAAATCACAGAATCCAGTAGCTGTTATAACACTGCACTACTAAATCAGATGCTCCAGTAGCTGTAATATCACTGCATTACTAAATCAGATGCTCCAGCAGCTGTACTATCACTGCATTACTAAATCAGATGCTTCAGCAGGTGAAATATCATTGCATTACTTCATCAGAAGCTACAGCAGCTGTAATATTACTGTATTAATGAATCAGATGCTGAAACGGCTATAAAATCACTGCATTACTGAATCAGATACTCCAGCAGCTGTAATATCACTGCATTACTTAATCAGATGCTCAAGCAGCTGTAATATCACTACATTACAAAATCAGATGCTCCAGTAGCGGTAATATCACTGCATTACTGAATCACATGCTCCAGCAGCTGTAGTATCACTGCATTTCTGAATCACATGCTCCATCGGCAGTTATATCACTGCATTGCTGAATCACATGCTCCAGCAGCTGTTATATCACCGCATTTCACAAAACACATGCTCCAGCAACTGTTATATCACTGCATTATTGAATAAGATGCTCCAGCAGCTGTAATATCACTGCATTACTGAATCACATGCTCCACCTAGGGTAATATCACTGCATTACTGAATCACAGGCTCCAGCAGCTGTAATAACACTGCATTACTGAATCACATGCTCCAGCAGCTGTAATATCACTGAAATACTAAATCAGATTCACCAGCAGCTGTAATATCACTGCATTACTGAATCACATGCTCCAGCAGCTGTAATATCACTGCATTACTGAAACACATGCTCCAGCAGCTGTAATATCACTGCATTACAAAATCAGATGCTCCAACAGCCATAATACCACTGCATTACTGAATCACATGCTCAATCAGCTGGAATATCCCTGCATTACTGAATCACATGCTCGAACAGCTGTAATATCAAAGCATTACTAAATCAGAAGCTCCAGCATCTGTAATATCACTGTATTACTAAATCAGATTCTCCAGCAGCTGTAATATAACTGCATGACTGAATCATATGCTCGAGCTGCAGTAATATCACTACATTTCTGAATCACATGCTCCAGCAGCTGTTATATCATTACATTTCTGAATCACATACTCCAGCAGCTGTATATCACTGCATTATTAAATCAGATGCTCCAGCAGATGTAATATCACTGCATTACTGAAACAAATGCTCCAGCAGCTGTAATATCACTGCATTACTAAAACACATGCTCCAGCAGCTGTAATATCACTGTATTACAAAATCAGATGCTCCAGCAGCCGTAATATCACTGCATTACTGAATCACAAGCTCCAGCAGCTGTAATATCCCTGCATTACTGAAACAAAGGCTCGAACAGCTGTAATATCACTGCATTATTGAATCAGATGCTCCAGCAGCTGTTACATCGCTGAATTATTGAATCAGATGCTCCAGGAGCTGTAATATCACTGCATTACTGAATCACATGCTCCAGCAGCTGCAAAATCACAGCATTACTAAATCACCTTCTCCAACAGCTGTAATATCACTGCATTACTACATCAGATGCTCCAGAAGCTGTAATATCACTGCATTACTGAATCAGATGCTCCAGCAGCTGTAATATCACTGTATAACTCAATCAGATTCTCCAGCAGCTGTAATATCACTGTATTACTGAATCATATGCTCGAGCTGCAGTAATATCACTACATTACTGAATCACATGCTCCAGCAGCTGTTATATCACTGCATTTCTAAATCACATACTCCAGCAGCTGTTATATCACTGCATTATTGAATCAGATGCTCCAGGAGCTGTAATATCACAGCATTACTGAATCCCATGCTCCAGCAGCTGTAATATCACTGAAATACTAAATCAGATTCTCCAGCAGCTGTTATATCACTGCATTACTGAATCACATGCTCCAGCAGCTGTAATATCACTGCATTACTGAAACACACGCTCCAGCAGCAGTAATATCACTGCATTACAAAATCAGATGCTCCAGCAGCCATAATACCACTGCATTACTGAATCACATGCTCCATCAGCTGGAATATCCCTGCATTACTGAATCACATGCTCGAACAGCTGTAATATCAAAGCATTACTAAATCAGAAGCTCCAGCATCTGTAATATCACTGTATTACTAAATCAGATTCTCCAGCAGCTGAAATATCACTGCATTACTGAATCATATGCTCGAGCTGCAGTAATATCACTACATTTCCGAATCACATGCTCCAGCAGCTGTTATATCACTACATTTCTGAATCACATTCTCCAGCAGCTAATATATCACTGCATTATTGAATCAGATGCTCCAGCAGCTGTAATATCACTGCATAACTGAATCACTTGCTCCAGCAGCTGAAATATCACTGCATTACAAAATCAGATGCTCCAGCAGCTGTAATATCACTGTATTACAAAATCAGATGCTCCAGCAGCCATAATACCACTGCATTACTGAGTCACATGCTCCAGCAGCTGTAATATCCCTGCATTACTGAATCAAAGGCTCGAACAGCTGTAATGTCACTGCATTATTGAATCAGATACTCCAGCAGCTGTTATATTCCTGAATTATTGAATCAGATGCTCCAGGGGCTGTAATATCACTGCATTACTGAATCACATGCTCCAGCAGCCGTGATACGACTCCATTACTGAATCACATGCTCCAGCAGCTGTAAAATCACTGCATTACTAAATCACCTTCTCCAACAGCTGTAATATCACTGCATTACTGAATCAGATGCTCCAGCAGCTGTAATATCACTGTATTACTAAATCAGATTCTCCAGCAGCTGTAATATCACTGCATTATTGAATCATATGCTCGAGCTGCAGTAATGTCACTACATTTCTGAATCACATGCTCCAGCTGCTGTTATATCACTGCATTTCAAAATCACATACTCCAGCAGCTGTTATATCACTGCATAACTGAATCACATGCTGCAACAGCTGTAATATAACTGCATTAGTACATCAGATGCTCCAGCAGCTGTAATATCACTGTATTACTGAATCACATGCTCCAGCAGCTAGAATATCACTGCATTACTGAATCAATGCTCCAGCAGCTGTAATATCACTGCATTACTGAATCAGATGCTCCAGCAGCTGTCAAATCACTGCATTACTGAATCAGATGCTTGAGCTGCTGTTTGTTTCACTGCATTACTGAGTCTGATGCAAAAGCTGCTGTAATATCACTGCAATACTGAATCACCTGCTCGAGCAGCTGTAATATTAATGCATTTCAGAACCAGATGCTACAGCAGCTGTAATTTCACTGCATTACTGAATCATATGCTCGAGCAGCTGTAATATCACTGCATTACTGAATCAGATGCTCGAGCTGCAGTAATATCACTGCATTACTGAATCAAATGCTCCAGCAGCTGTAATATCACTGCATTACTGAATAAGATGCTCGAGCAGCTCTAATCAAACTGAATAACTGAATCGGATGCTCCAGCAGCTGTAAAATCACTACATTACTGAATCAAATGCTCCAGCAGCTGTAAAAACACTGCGTTACTAAATCAGATGCGCCAGCAGCTGTAATATCATTGCATTACTGAATCAGATTCTCGAGCAGCTCGAATATCACTGCATTACTGAATCAGATGCTCCGGCAAACGTAATATCACTGCATTACTGAATCAGATGCTAAAGCTGCTGTAATATCATTACATTACCGAATCAGATGCTCCAGCAGCTGTAATATCACTGCATTATAAAATCAGATGCTCGAGCTGCTGTAATATCACTGCATTACAAAATCAGATGCTCCAACAGCTGTATTATCAGTGCATTGCCGGATCAGATGCTCCACCAGCTGTAATATCACTGCATTACTGAATCAGATGCTCGAGCGGCAGTTTTATCCCTGCATTCATGAATCAGATGCTAGATCTGCTGTTATATCACTGCATCACTGAATCAGATGCTCCAGAAGCTTTAATACCACTGCATTACTAAATCAGATGCTCCACCAGCAGTAATATCACTGCATTACTGAATCAGATGCTCGAGTGGCTGTTTTATCCCTGCATTCATGAATCAGATGCTAGATCTGCTGTTATATCACTGCATCACTGAATCAGATGCTCCAGCAGCTTTAATACCACTGCATTACTAAATCAGATGCTCCAGCAGCTGTATTATCACTGCATTCCCAAATCACACACACCAGTAGCTGTTATAACACTGCACTACTAAAACAGATGCTCCAGTAGCTGTAATATCACTGCATTACTAAATCAGATGCTCCAGCAGCTGTAATATCACTGCATTACTAAATCAGATGCTCCAGTAGCTGTACTATCACTGCATTACTAAAACAGATGCTTCAGCAGGTGACATATCATTGCATTACTTAATCAGATGCTCAAGCAGCTGTAATATTACTGTATTAATGAATCAGATGCTGAAACGGCGATAATATCACTGCATTACTGAATCAGATGTTCCAGCAGCTGTAATATCACTGCATTACTTAATCAGATGCTCAGGCAGCTGAAATATCAATACATTACAAAATCAGATGCTCCAGTAGCTGTAATATCACTGCATATCAGAATCAGATGCTCCAGCAGCTGTAATATCACTGCATTACTAAATCAGTTGCTCCAGCAGCTGTAAAATCACTGCATTACAAAATCACATGCTCCAGCAGCTGTAGTATCAATGCATTTCTAAATCACATGCTCCATCGGCAGTTATATCACTGCATTTCTGAATCACATGCTCCAGCAGCTGTAATATCACTGCATTACTGAATCAGATACTCGAGCACCTGTAATATTAATGCATTAAAGACCCAGATGCTACAGCAGCTGTAATTTCACTGCATTACTGAATCCTATGCTCGAGAAGCTGAAACATCACTGCATTACTCAATCAGATGCTCCAGCAGCTGTAATATCAGTGCATTACTGAATCAGATGCTCGAGCAGCTGTAACATCACTGCATTACTGAATCAGATGCTCAAGCAGCTGTTATATTAATGCATTAAAGAACCAGATGCTACAGCAGCTGTAATTTCACTGCATTACTGAATCATATGCTCGAGCAGCTGTAATATCACTGCATTACTGAATCAGATGTGCCAGGAGTTGTAATTTCTCTGTTTTACTGAATCAGATGCTCGAGCTGCAGTAATATCACTGCAGTATTGAATCACATGCTGCAGCAGCTGTAATATCACTGCATTACTGAATAAGATGCTAGAGCAGCTCTAATCAAACTGCCTAAATGAATCAGATGCTCCAGCAGCTGTAAAATCACTGCATTACAGAATCAGATGCTCCAGCAGCTGTAAAAACACTGCATTACTGAATCAGATGCGCCAGCAGCTGTAATGTCATTGCATTACTGAATCAGATGCTCTGGCAACTGTAATATCACTGCATTACTGAATCAGACGCTAAAGCAGCTGTAATATCACTACATTACTGAATCAGATGCTCCAGCAGCTGTAATATCACTGCATTACAGAATCAGATGCTCGAGCTGCTGTAATATCAGTGCATTACTGGATCAGATGCTCCACCAGCTGTAATATCACTGCATTACTAAATCAGAAGCTCGAGCGGCTGTTAAATCCCTGCATTCATGAATCAGATGCTAGATCTGCTGTTATATCACTGCATTACTGAATCAGATGCTCCAGTAGATGTAATATCACTGCATTACTTAATCAGATGCTCCACCAGCTGTAATATCACTGCATTACTTAATCAGATGCTTCAGCAGCTGTAATATCACTACATTACTGAATCAGATGCTAGAGCTGCTGCATTGTCACTGCATTACTGAATCAGATGCTCCAGCAGCTGTAATATCATTGCATTACAGAATGAGATGCTCCAGTAGCTGTAATATCACTGCAATACTGAATCAGATGCTCCAGCAGCTGTAATATCACTGCATTACTGAATCAGATGCTCCAGCAGCTGTAATGTCACTGCATTACTGAATCAGATGCTCGAGCTGCGGTCATATCACTACATTACTGAATCAGATGCTCTATTGGCAGTAATATCACTGCATTACAGAACCAGATACTCCAGCAGCTGTAATATCACTGCATTACTGAATCAGATGCTCAAGCAGCTGTTATATTAATGCATTAAAGAACCAGATGCTACAGCAGCTGTAATTTCACTGCATTACTGAATCATATGCTCGAGCAGCTGTAACATCACTGCATTACTCAATCAGATGCTCCAGCAGCTGTAATATAACTGCATTACTGAATCAGATGTGCCAGGAGTTGTAATTTCTCTGTTTTACTGAATCAGATGCTCGAGCTGCAGTAATATCACTGCATTATTGAATCACATGCTGCAGCAGCTGTAATATCACTGCATTACTGAATAAGATGCTAGAGCAGCTCTAATCAAACAGCCTAACTGAATCAGATGCTCCAGCAGCTGTAAAATCACTGCATTACAGAATCAGATGCTCCAGCAGCTGTAAAAACACTGCATTACTGAATCAGATGCGCCAGCAGCTGTAATGTCATTGCATTACTGAATCAGATGCTCTGGCAACTGTAATATCACTGCATTACTGAATCAGACGCTAAAGCAGCTGTAATATCACTACATTACTAAATCAGATGCTCCAGCAGCTGTAATATCACTGCATTACTGAGTCTGATGCAAAAGCTGCTGTAATATCACTGCAATACTGAATCACCTGCTCGAGCAGCTGTAATATTAATGCATTTCAGAACCAGATGCTACAGCAGCTGTAATTTCACTGCATTACTAAATCAGATGCTCGAGCGGCTGTTTTATCCCTGCATTCATGAATCAGATGCTAGATCTGCTGTTATATCACTGCATTACTGAATCAGATGCTCCAGCAGGTGTATTATCACTGCATTACTGAATCAGATGCTCCAGCAGATGTAATATCACTGCATTACTTAATCAGATGCTCCACCAGCTGTAATATCACTGCATTACTTAATCAGATGCTTCAGCAGCTGTAATATCACTACATTACTGAATCAGATGCTAGAGCTGCTGCATTGTCACTGCATTACTGAATCAGATGCTCCAGCAGCTCGAATATCACTGCATTATCTAATCAGATGCTCCAGCGGCTGTAATAACACTGCATTACTGAATCAGATGCTCCAGCAGCAGTAATATCACTGCATTACTGAATCAGATGCTCTAGCAGCTGTAATATTACTGCATTACTGAATCAGATGCTCGAGCTGCTGATATATCACTGTTTTCCAGAATCAGATGCTAGAGCTGCTGTTATATCACTGCATTACTGAATCAGATGCTCCAGCAGCTGTAATATCACTGCATTACTGAGTCAGATGCTCGATCTGCTGTTATACCACTGCATTACTGAATCAGATGCTCGAGCTGCGGTCATATCACAGCATTACTGACTCAGATGCTCTATTGGCAGTAATATCACTGCATTACAGAACCAGATAATCCAGCAGCTGTAATATCACTGCATTACTGAATCAGATGCTCGAGCAGCTCGAATAACACTGCATTACTGAATCAGATGCTCCAGCGGCTGTAATATCACTGCATTACTGAATCAGATGCTAAAGCTGCTGTATTGTCACTGCATTACTGAATCAGATGCTCCAGCAGCTGTACTATCATTGCATTACAGAATGAGATGCTCCAGCAACTGTAATGTCACTGCAATACTGAATCAGATGCTCCAGCAGCTGTAATATCACTGCATTACTGAATCAGATGCTCGAGTGGCAATAATAACACTGCATTACAGAACCAGATACTCCAGCAGCTGTATTATCACTGCATTACTGAAACAGATGGTCCAGCAGCTGTAATACCACTGCATTACTGAATCAGATGCTCCAGCAGCTGTAATATCAGTGCATTACTGGATCAGATGCTCCAGCAGCTGTAATATCCCTGAATTACCTAATCAGATGCTCCAGCGGTTGTAATAACACTGCATTTCTGAATCAGATGCTCAGCAGCAGTAATATCACTGCATTACTGAATCAGATGCTCCAGCAGCTGTAATATCACTGCATTACTGAATCAGATGCTCGAGCTGCTGATATATCACCGTTTTCCTGAATCAGATGCTAGAGCTGCTGTTATATCACTGCATTACTGAATCAGATGCTCGAGCTGCTGTTATATCACTGCATTACTGAATCAGATGCTCCAGCAGCCGTAATACCACTGCATTACTGAATCACATGCTCCAGCAGCTGTAATATCCCTGCATTACTGAATCAAAGGCTAGAACAGCTGTAATATCACTGCATTATTGAATCAGATGCTCCAGCAGCTGTTATTTCACTGAATTATCGAATCAGATGCTCCAGGAGCTGTAATATCACTGCATTACTGGATCACATGCTCCAGCAGCCGTGATACGACTCCATTACTGAATCACATGCTCCAGCAGCTGTAAAATCACTGCATTACTAAATCACCTTCTCCAACAGCTGTAATATCACTGCATTACTACATCAGATGCTCCAGCAGCTGTAATATCACTGCATTACTGAATCAGATGCTCCAGCAGCTGAAATATCACTGTATTTCTAAATCAGATTCTCCAGCAGCTGTAATATCACTGCATTACTGAATCATATGCTCGAGCTGCAGTAATATCACTACATTACTGAATCACATTCTCCAGCAGCTGTTATATCCCTGCATTTCTAAATCACATACTCCAGCAGCTGGTATATCACTGGATTATTGAATCAGGGGCTCCAGGAGCTGTAATATCACAGCATTACTGAATCACATGCTCCAGCAGCTGTAATATCACTGAAATACTAAATCAGATTCTCCAGCAGCTGTTATATCACTGCATTACTGAATCACATGCTCCAGCAGCTGTAATATCACTGCATTACTGAATCACATGCTCCATCAGCTGGAATATCCCTGCATTACTGAATCACATGCTCGAACAGCTGTAATATCAAAGCATTACTATATCAGAAGCTCCAGCATCTGTAATATCACTGTATTACTAAATCAGATTCTCCAGCAGCTGTAATATCTCTGCATTACTGAATCATATGCTCGAGCTGCAGTAATATTACAACATGTCCGAATCACATGCTCCAGCAGCTGTTATATCACTACATTTCTGAATCACATACTCCAGCAGCTGTTATATCACTGCATTATTGAATCAGATGCTCCAGCAGCTGTAATATCACTGCATTACTGAATCACTTGCTCCAGCAGCTGTAATATCACTGCATTACAAAATCAGATGCTCCAGCAGCTGTAATATCACTGTATTACAAAATCAGATGCTCCAGCAGCCGTAATACCATTGCATTACTGAATCACATGCTCCAGCAGCTGTAATATCCCTGCATTACTGAATCAAAGGCTCGAACAGCTGTAATATCACTGCATTATTGAATCAGATGCTCCAGCAGCTGTTATATTGCTGAATTACTGAATCAGATGCTCCAGGAGCTGTGATATCACTGCATTACTGAATCACATGCTCCAGCAGCCGTGATACGACTCCATTACTGAATCACATGCTCCAGCAGCTTTAAAATCACTGCATTACTAAATCACCTTCTCCAACAGCTGTAATATCACTGCATTACTGAATCAGATGCTCCAGCAGCTGTAATATCACTGTATTACTAAATCAGATTCTCCAGCAGCTGTAATATCACTGCATTACTGAATCATATGCTCGAGCTGCAGTAATATCACTACATTTCTGAATCACATGCTCCAGCTGCTGTTATATCACTGCATTTCTAAATCACATACTCCAGCAGCAGTTATATCACTGCATTATTGAATCAGATACTCCAGCAGCTGTAATACGACTGCATTACTGAATCACATGCTGCAACAGCTGTAATATCACTGCATTAATACATCAGATGCTCCAGCAGCTGTAATATCACTGTATTACTGAATCAGATGCTCCAGCAGCTATAATATCACTGCATTACTGAATCAATGCTCCAGCAGCTGAATATCACTGCATTACTGAATCAGATGCTCCAGCAGCTGTCATATCACTGCATTACTGAATCAGATGCTCCAGCAGTTTGTTTCATATCACTGAGTCTGATGCAAAAACTGCTGAAATCACTGATGAATCAGCTTGAGCAGCTGTTTGTTAATGCACTGAACCAGATGCTACAGCAGCTGTTATTTCACTGCATTACTGAATCATATGCTCGAGCAGCTGTAATATCACTGCATTACTGAATCAGATGCTCGAGCTGCAGTAATGTCACTGCATTACTGAATCAAATGCTCCAGCAGCTGTAATATCACTGCATTACTGAATAAGATGCTCGAGCAGCTGTAAAAACACTGCATTACTAAATCAGATGCGCCAGCAGCTGTAATATCATTGCATTACTGAATCAGATTCTCGAGCAGCTCGAATATCACTGCATTATTGAATCAGATGCTAAAGCAGCTGTAATATCACTACATTACCGAAGCAGATGCTCCAGCAGCTGTAATATGACTGCATTATAGAATCAGATGCAGCAGCAGCTGTAATATCACTGCATTACTGAATAAGATGCTAGAGCAGCTCTAATCAAACTGCATAACTGAATCGGATGCTCCAGCAGCTGTAAAATCACTGCATTACTGAAGAAGATGCTCCAGCAGCTGTAAAAACACTGCATTACTAAATCAGATGCGCCAGCAGCTGTAATATCATTGCATTACTGAATCAGATTCTCGAGCAGCTCGAATATCACTGCATTACTGAATCAGATGCTAAAGCAGCTGTAATATCACTACATTACCGAAGCAGATGCTCCAGCAGCTGTAATATGACTGCATTATAGAATCAGATGCTCGAGCTGTTGTAATATCACTGCATTACAAAATCAGATGCTCCAGCAGCTGTATTATCAGTGCATTACCGGATCAGATGCTCCACCAGCAGTAATATCACTGCATTACTGAATCAGATGCTCGAGTGGCTGTTTTATCCCTGCATTCATGAATCAGATGCTAGATCTGCTGTTATATCACTGCATCACTGAATCAGATGCTCCAGCAGCTTTAATACCACTGCATTACTAAATCAGATGCTCCAGCAGCTGTATTATCACTGCATTCCCAAATCACACACACCAGTAGCTGTTATAACACTGCACTACTAAATCAGATGCTCCAGTAGCTGTAATATCACTGCATTACTAAATTAGATGCTCCAGCAGCTGTAATATCACTGCATTACTATATCAGATGCTCCAGTAGCTGTACTATCACTGCATTACTAAATCAGATGCTTCAGCAGGTGACATATCATTGCATTACTTAATCAGATGCTCAAGCAGCTGTAATATTACTGTATTAATGAATCAGATGCTGAAACGGCTATAATATCACTGCATTACTGAATCAGATGCTCCAGCAGCTGTAATATCACTGCATTACTTAATCAGATGCTCCACTTGCTGGAATATCACTGCATATCAGAATCAGATGCTCCAGCAGCTGTGATATCACTGCATTACTAAATCAGTTGCTCCAGCAGCTGTAAAATCACTGCATTACTGAATCACATGCTCCAGCAGCTGTAGTATCACTGCATTTCTGAATCACATGCTCCATCGGCAGTTATTTCACTGCTTTTCTGAATCACATGCTCGAGCAGCTGTAACATTAATGCATTAAAGACCCAGATGCTACAGCAGCTGTAATTTCACTGCATTACTGAATCCTATGCTCGAGCAGCTGTAACATCACTGCATTACTCAATCAGATGCTCCAGCAGCTGTAATATCAGTGCATTACTGAATCAGATGCTCGAGCAGCTGTAACATCACTGCATTACTGAATCAGATGCTCAAGCAGCTGTTATATTAATGCATTAAAGAACCAGATGCTACAGCAGCTGTAACATCACTGCATTACTCAATCAGATGCTCCAGCAGCTGTAATATCACTGCATTACTGAATCAGATGTGCCAGGAGTTGTAATTTCTCTGTTTTACTGAATCACATGCTCGAGCTGCAGTAATATCACTGCATTACTGAATCACATGCTGCAGCAGCTGTAATGTCACTGCATTACTGAATAAGATGCTCGGGCAGCTCTAATCAAACTGCATAACTGAATCAGATGCTCCAGCAGCTCGAATAACACTGCAATACTGAATCAGATGCTCGAGCGCTGTAATATCACTGCATTACTGAATCAGATGCTCCAGCAGCTCTTATATCACTGCATTACTTAATCAGATGCTCCAGCAGCTGTAATGTCACTGCATTACTGAATCAGATGCTCAAGTGGCAATAATATCACTGCATTACAGAACCAGATACTCCAGCAGCTGTAATATCACTGCATTACTGAATCAGATGCTCCAGCAGCTGTAATATCAGTGCATTACTGAATCAGATGCTCCAGCAGCTGTAATATCAGTGCATTACCTAATCAGATGGTCCAGCGGCTGTAATAACACTGCATTACTGAATCAGATGCTCCAGCAGCTGTTGTACCACTGCATTACTAAATCAGATGCTCGAGCTGCGGTCATATCACTGCATTACTGAATCAGATGCTCTATTGGCAGTAATATCACTGCATTACAGAACCAGATACTCCAGCAGCTGTAATATCACTGCATTACTGAATCAGATGCTCGAGCAGCTCGAATAACACTGCATTACTGAATCAGATGCTCGAGCAGCTGTAATATCACTGCATTACTGAATCAGATGCTAGAGCTGCTGTATTGTCACTGCATTGCTGAATCAGATGCTCCAGCAGCTGTACTATCATTGCATTACAGAATGAGATGCTCCAGCAGCTGTAATATCACTGCAATACTGAATCAGATGCTCCAGCAGCTGTAATATCACTGCATTACTTAATCAGATGCTCCAGCAGCTGTAATGTCACTGCATTACTGAATCAGATGCTCGAGTGGCAATAATATCACTGCATTACAGAACCAGATACTCCAGCAGCTGTAATATCACTGCATTACTGAATCAGATGCTCCAGTAGCTGTAATATCAGTGCATTACTGGATCAGATGCTCCAGCAGCTGTAATATCACTGCATTACCTAATCAGATGCTCCAGCGGCTGTAATAACACTGCATTACTGAATCAGATGCTCCAGTAGCAGTAATATCACTGCATTACTGAATCAGATGCTCTAGCAGCTGTAATATCACTGCATTACTGAATCAGATGCTCGAGCAGCTGTAATATCACTGCATTACTGAATCAAACGCTACAGCAGCTGTAAAATCACTGCATTACTAAATCAGATGCTTGAGCAGCTGTAATATCACTGCAATACTAAATCATATGCTCCAGCAGCTGTAATATCACTGCATTACTGAATCAGATGCTCCAGCAGCTGTAATATCACTGGATTAATGAATCAGATGCTCGAACGGCTGTAATATCACTGCATTACTGAATCAGATGCTAGAGCTGCTGTATTGTCACTGAATTACTGAATCAGATGCTCCAGCAGCTGTACTATCATTGCATTACAGAATGAGATGCTCCAGCAGCTGTAATATCACTGCAATACTGAATCAGATGCTCCAGCAGCTGTAATATCACTGCATTACTTAATCAGATGCTCCAGCAGCTGTAATATCACTGCATTACTGAGTCAGATGCTCGAGCCGCTGTTATACCACTGCATTACTGAATCAGATGCTCGAGCTGCGGTCATATCACAGCATTACCTAATCAGTTGCTCCAGCGGCTGTAATAACACTGCATTACTGAATCAGACGCTCCAGCAGCAGTAATATCACTGCATTACTGAATCAGATGCTCCAGCAGCTGTAATATCACTGCATTACTGAATCAGATGCTCGAGCTGCTGATATATCACTGTTTTCCAGAATCAGATGCGAGAGCTGCTGTTATATCACTGCATTACTGAATCAGATGCTCCAGCAGCTGTAATATCACTGCATTACTTAATCAGATGCTTCAGCAGCTGTAATATCACTGCATTACTGAGTCAGATGCTCGAGCTGCTGTTATACCACTGCATTACTGAATCAGATGCTCGAGCTGCGGTCATATCACAGCATTACTGAATCAGATGATCCATTGGCAGTAATATCACTGCATTACAGAACCAGATACTCCAGCAGCTGTAATATCACTGCATTACTGAATCAGATGCTCGAGCAGCTCGAATAACACTGCATTACTGAATCAGATGCTCCAGCGGCTGTAATATCACTGCATTACTGAATCAGATGCTCCAGCAGCTGTACTATCATTGCATTACAGAATGAGATGCTCCAGCAGCTGTAATATCACTGCAATACTGAATCAGATGCTCCAGCAGCTGTAATATCACTGCATTACTTAATCAGATGCTCCAGCAGCTGTAATGTCACTGCATTACTGAATCAGATGCTCGAGTGGCAATAATATCACTGCATTATAGAACCAGATACTCCAGCAGCTGTAATATCACTGCATTACTGAATCAGATGGTCCAGCAGCTGTAATACCACTGCATTACTGAATCAGATGCTCCAGCAGCTGTAATATCAGTGCATTACTGGATCAGATGCTCCAGCAGCTGTAATATCCCTGCATTACCTAATCAGATGCTCCAGCAGCTGTAATGTCACTGCATTACTGAATCAGATGCTCGAGTGGCAATAATATCACTGCATTACAGAACCAGATACTCCAGCAGCTGTAATATCACTGCATTACTGAATCAGATGGTCCAGCAGCTGTAATACCACTGCATTTCTGAATCAGAAGCTCCAGCAGCAGTAATATCACTGCATTACTGAATCAGATGCTCCAGCAGCTGTAATATCACTGCATTACTGAATCAGATGCTCCAGCAGCTGTAATATCACTGCATTACTGAATCAGATGCTCGAGCTGCTGATATATCACCGTTTTCCTGAATCAGATGCTAGAGCTGCTGTTATATCACTGCATTACTGAATCAGATGCTCGAGCTGCTGATATATCACTGCATTCTTGAATCAGATGCTATAGCTGCTGTTATATCACTGCATTACTGAATCAGATGCTCCAGCAGCTGTAATATCACTGCATTACTTAATCAGATGCTTCAGCAGCTGTAATATCACTGCATTCCTGAATCAGATGCTCTAGCTGCTATTATACCACTGCATTACTGAATCAGATGCTCCAGCAGCTGTAATATAACTGCATTACTCAATCAGAAGCTCCAGCAGCTGTAATATAACTGCATTACTAAATCAGAAGCTCCAGCAGCTGTTATACCACTCCATTACAGAATCAGATGCTCCTGCTGCTGTAATATCACTGCATTACTGAATCAGATGCTCCAGCAGCTGTATTATCGCTGCATTTCTAAATCAGATGCTCCAGCAGCTGTAATATCACTGCATTACTGAATCAGATGCTCTTGCTGCTGTAATATCACTGCATTACTGAATCAGATGCTCCAGCTGCTGTAATATCCCTGCATTACTGAATCAGATGCTCTTGCTGCTGTAATATTACTGCATTACTGAATCAGATGCTCCAGCAGCTGTAATATCACTGCATTACTTCATTTATTTAGCAGGCTTACAGTTGATTAGGCTCAGCAGGGCCCAATGCCCCACAGAGGAATAAAGGAGGTAAGGGCCTCGTTCGAGGGCCCAGGAGCTGTACTGATCTTACTGTGCTTACACTGGGGCTCGAACCACCATCCCTCTGAGTTCTGCTCAAATGGGTCTGCCACAGGGAACCAGCCACCCAAACATACGCTGCATTTAATAACCCAGCGCCTGACGGTTCGAATTAAAGCAAGACCGAGGCCTTGCCCAAACCGAGGACCACGTCAGGGACTTTCACATTCAGCCAAAGGGTTTGCTCACACCAAACGATTTTTATGTGCATGGGCCGCCATTTCTGTCATATTTTTAAGGATTTGAAGCATTTCCATCACTGCTTTAGAGCACTGGGCGCCTAGCGTTTATGCACCTCTGGTGTCTCGGAGGCCTTCCAGAGGAAAATATTCTTACTTTCAGGCACCTGGATAACAAAGCGCTTCACATCATTACCGGCTTTTTTCCCTGTTGTCCACTAACCTGAAAGTATGGGCAGAGTTTTATTTAACGTTAAGTTCTACTGTAAATAAAGATGGTGGAGAAATGGTCACCTTTAGCACTGTAACAAACCACTTCACAAAGGCTTTTCAATTATTCCACCTATTTTATTTGTCACGCTCCTTTAGCGCGAAAGCGAGTGTCAATCACTAACCTGTTATTTAAAAAAAATCATAAAACAACGCACCAGACTTTGCAGTGGGATTTGTTCATCACAGCCGTGAACATTGATCAGACTGTTTGCACAGTCTGTGATGGGGGTGTTACTTAGCAACCGCACAATATAGGCCAAAAAAAAAAAATCAGGATGTGCGTTTCCACGTCCAATAAAGTGCTTTAGGAGCAATCTGCCCCTAACACTACCTGTTATCCAGCCTTATGGAGGAGATTTTAAAAAGAATTTTTAAAGACACTCACCGCTTGTAGCTTCTTCTTGGCAGCCTTGGCTAATTCTGAGAGGTCAAGGCTGAACAGGTGGAGAAAGAGAGAGAGAGATGGAGAGATATGGATGGAGTGAGAAAAAGAAAGAAGGCAAACGAACTGTCCATCTGTGGAGGACGGGGGTGAGAGATGTTTTTGTGGAGCAGTGAGTGGGCACCTCATGCTTACACAGTACAGCACCTCACACTCTCGCCCCGCCCACCCCCCTTAAGTGCTCCACCTCCCACCTTTAACCCCCGCCCCCTCTCGCTTCTGATTGGCCACAAAAAGCTAAGTACATGCCCTGTGTGTGTGACAGAAGCCAATAATAGAAAACCATTTCGCGCACAGTGTAAGGATGAGTCCAAATGGACGACAAGACAGTTTAGGACTCAAGTCAACACACAGGACAGTGCGTCACTACTTATACATGTCAACTGTCAACTGCAAGGGCCCCAACTGTCCCCACAATACTGATGACAAGATGAAGGAAGGATGGGAGCAAGCAGAGGATTAGAAGAGGAAGAGAAAATGGAGGGAGCATACGAGAAAGGAGGGAATGGTGGGGATAGAGGGATGACAGAAGAGTAGGAGGGAGAGAGAGAAAGAGAGAGAGAGATACCTCTGTGTTGGGCACTTAGGACGAGCTCTGCCTCCACAAGCGCAGCGAGGTGGAGGAAACAAAAAAGAACGAGTGAGAAGAAGAGAAAAGACAGACGTGACAGACAAAGAGAGACATGAGAGACAAAAACAGTGAGAGTGAGAGAAAGATAGACAGACAAGGAGAAAGACAGCAAGCAAGACTACAGACAGAACCCACATTAATTTCCATTTGGTGACGTCTACCTGTTAGCTAACCCTCTCCCACAGTAACCACACTGCGCAGGGAGCAGATTTTAACACGTCCCAAAAAAATACGCTAGAGCGTCAAACAGAGCCACCTAGTGGCCATAGCAGTGAAGTTTAACAAACTTTTGCAGGACATTACAGATTAGGACAACAAATGGTGGACTTAATGCTTTCAACTTCCTTTAATATGTTTTTCTCTCCGTTTAGAGGAGAGATTTATAAGGATAAGGAGATTTATCACAGCAAAGTGTTTATTCTACAGTGCTAAACAATGGGGGCCCAACAACATTAAAAAACAGACAGTAAGTTTCCCCTCCCACACACCTTCAAGCATTCTTGTCATCCCGCGTCATTCCAGTCGGACGTACAACGCCACACGCACGTATACATAAACACACACACGCACACACACACACACGCACGCACAGAAACCCCAGCCGTACCTGTCAGCCATCTGAGGAATGATGTAATGGCCGTTCTTGTGATCTGTAGGGCAGTATTGGTATGAGGTAAATACATTAGATGGACACTAAACAATGTGAACTGTGCAGCATTTCACGGCAATAGCAGGGGAGAGGGGCCGGCTCACCTGGGCGTCGACCGCACAGGTAGAAGGCTAGCCTGTCCGTCAGCTCGTATTGACACTCCACAAGACGCTCCGCCAACTCCACCTGCCCTGCCTGCCTGTGACACGGGGAAAGGGTGTCAGCCGCAAGAGAGAAACACAGAGATTCACAAAGCACTGAGCCAAACACAGAGATTCACACAGCACTGAGCCAAACACAGAGATTCACACAGCACTGAGCCAAACACAGAGATTCACACTGCAAACACAGAGATGAGCCAAACACAGAGATTCACACAAACACTGAGCCAAACACAGAGATTACCATAGCACTGAGCCAAACACAGAGATTCACACAGCACTGAGCCAAACACAGAGATTCACACAGCACTGAGCCAAACACAGAGATTCACACAGCACTGAGCCAAACACAGAGATTCACACAGCACTGAGCCAAACACAGAGATTCACACAGCACTGAGCCAAACACAGAGATTCACACAGCACTGAGCCAAACACAGAGATTCACACAGCACTGAGCCAAACACAGAGATTCACACAGCACTGAGCCAAACACAGAGATTCACACAGCACTAAGCCAAACACAGAGATTCACACAGCACTGAGCCAAACACAGAGATTCACACAGCACTGAGCCAAACACAGAGATTCACACAGCACTGATCCAAACACAGAGATTCACACAGCACTGAGCCAAACACAGAGATTCACACAGCACTGAGCCAAACACAGAGATTCACACAGCACTGAGCCAAACACAGAGATTCACACAGCACTGAGCCAAACACAGAGATTACCATAGCACTGAGCCAAACACAGAGATTCACACAGCACTGAGCCAAACACAGAGATTACCACAGCACTGATCCAAACACAGAGATTCACACAGCACTGAGCCAAACACAGAGATTCACACAGCACTGAGCCAAACACAGAGATTCACAGCACTGAGCCAAACACAGAGATTACACTGAGCCAAACACAGAGATTCACACAGCACTGAGCCAAACACAGAGATTACCATAGCACTGAGCCAAACACAGAGATTCACACAGCACTGAGCCAAACACAGAGATTCACACAGCACTGAGCCAAACACAGAGATTCACACAGCACTGAGCCAAACACAGAGATTCACACAGCACTGAGCCAAACACAGAGATTCACACAGCACTGAGCCAAACACAGAGATTTGCACAACAGACCTCCACACAGGACAGAGCCAAACGCCAAGATTCACGGCACTCACGGCGAATCACTGAGATTCACCCAGCAATGAACCAGTGAGTTAAAAGAGATTAACAGTGGTTAAAAAAATCTTCGGCTCATACAAGGTGTAAAGACAGTGTGTAAAAAGTCACATGGTGCAATGATTCACACAGAGACTCACACAAGAGAATCAAGCGAGATTCAAGCAGCACAGTAGTGAAAGATGAAACACCTCTGTGGCGCATCGGGCAGAATGGGGGTTTGTGGGATACCTGGCGTAGTCCATGGGCGTACGCCCATTGATGTCGGGGGCCCCAGGGTCCGCCCCGTACACCACCAGCAGCTCCGCCTGCAGGACCTGCCCTGCCTTTGCTGCCACATGTAAGGGGGTGGTGCCCTTCTCCTGTGGGCGGGGCCAGATAAAAGAGACAGAGCGGGGGTCAACAAAAACCGTGGAAGTGACGGAATCGATCGTTCTGCAGCCATTTTAAGCAAAGACGCTGGAACCGAACCCAGCACTTTTGTGATGTTGCTTTTGTGACGATGCTCATTTTAGCTTTCTAATTACACACTCTGAGACACACAGCGGATACACCACAACGGGGGGGCGGGGGCCGGGGGGGTCTGGGTGCAGCAAGGGTGAGTCACTGCAGCCCGGGGTGGGGGGGGACTAAGGGAGTGAGCTAAACAGAGGGAGTGAAAGAAAGAGAGGGGGAGGGAGAGAGAGAGGGCAGTATAAAAAGAAAGAGGGAAAGAGGGTGGGGGGAGACAAACAGAGTGAGAGAAAGAGAGGGGGAGATGTAGAGATAGAGGGAGATAGAGAGAAAAAGAGGGAGAGAGGGAACAGGACTACGAGGAAGAGTGTGGTGAGATATGACACACTGAGACATACTCAGGTATACTGATGTAGACATGGTTACTCAACGCACCTCCCAATGCAGAATTTAATTCACCTATCGTGCGCTAATCGTGGTTCGAATTGTTTTTGCCCATCTGGTGCTTGGCAATGCAAGTGCACCACTTTGCCAGCAGAGCTTATTTGAATTCAATAAATACAGAGAGAGAGAGTGAGAGACAGAGAGATACAGACATATACCGAGGGGTGTCAAATCATTAGGAACACTGCCATTAATACCAGGGTCGTGAAGCTCCCAATATACTGTCTTTGAAGACACTGGTTCAGATGTGGATTTAGCCAATTCTCTGGTGATGTTTAGAGCGAGAGATCAGTGATTATTACTGATAATTTTACCAAGTGTCTGTCTGCTCCTCTTGGACTGTTTTTGAGTCTTGGCCACAGATCATTTCTGCTGTCATTGTTTTTAGTGCTTGGTTTACTACATATTGTCATAATTTTTGACACGATTCATCATACCGTCAAATTGGGTCCCTATTTGGCCCCTTTGGAACTTCCTTAGCATCCCTGTCTCTTTGTGGAGAATCACCCAGCAAAGAGCGACTAGTGAGAACTCTTCAGCAGAGATGAGCTGCTAATTATCATTTAAAGTACTGGGAATGACTCATGCAGATGCTTTTGTCACTGCGGTTTAGAGATTCAAAGTGAGAGATTCATTTTTTTCAGGGGTGCTTCTGATATTTTGTCCACCCGCTGCTTGTACCCAGCAAGAGAAATAGAGAGAGAGAGAGAGAGAGAGAGAGAGAGAGGTAGAGACAGTGAGAGATAAAGAGGTAGAAAGGTAAAGAGAGGGGTAGAGAAAGAGAGAGATGGAGAGAGAGAGAAAGGTAGAGACAGTGAGAGATAAAGAGGTAGAAAGGTAAAGAGAGGGGTAGAGAAAGAGAGAGATGGAGAGAGAGAGTGAGAGAGGTAGAGACAGTGATAGATGAAGAGGTAGAAAAGTAAAGAGAGTGGTAGAGAAAGAGAGATGGAGAGAGAGAAAGAGACAGTGAGAGATAAAGAGGTAGAAAGGTAAAGAGAGGGGTAGAGAAAGAGAGAGATGGAGAGAGAGAAAGGTAGAGACATTGAGAGATGAAGAGGTAGAAAGGTAGAGAGAGGGGTAGAGAAAGAGAGAGATGGAGAGAGAGAGAAAGGTAGAGACAGTGAGAGATGAAGAGGTAGAAAGGTAGAGAGAGGGGTAGAGAAAGAGAGAGATGGAGAGAGAGAGCAAGAGTGGTAGAGACAGTGAGAGATGAAGAGGTAGAAAGGTAAAGAGAGGGGTAGAGAAAGAGAGAGATGGAGAGAGAAAGGTAGAGACAGTGAGAGATGAAGAGGTTGAAAGGTAGAGAGAGGGGTAGAGATAGAGAGAGATGGAGATAGAGAGCGAGAGCGGTAGAGACAGTGAGAGATTAAGAGGTAGAACAGTAGAGAGCGGGGTAGAGAAAGAGAGAGATGGAGAGAGAGACACAGCGAGCGGTTGCACTGTTAGGCAGCGGACGGAAGCCTCTCACCGGGTGGAAGAAGTTGGCCTGGGCCCCCAGGGACAGGAGTCTCAGGCAGGTCTCCAGGCTGCCGGTTCGAACGCTTGAGTGCAGTTGCTGAGAACGACACAGGACCACAGGTCAGAGGTCTCAGCCAGTACTGCTTCTCCTCTCTCACAAGTTGTTTGTAATGCTAAATCGACGACTGGTAAAGCTCAAATAACTGATGCTTTTAATCAGCATTTTGTTTCAACAGGCTATCTTTTTGAAATGAACGAAACAGCAGACCCAAGCGTCTCTGAACAGACAGGAGATACGCATTGTACCTCTGATCCACCTGCCAGTCCAACAACTTCTCATTTGCGGAATATTGCTTTTCTATATTTTTTTTTTTTTTTTTTTTTGGCATCTCCAATCCCACCTAAATCTGAAATGCCCAATTGGTGAACTATGTACAAAGCTTGCTCAGATATCGACCCCTTGCTGCCAACTCAGGAGAGCGAAGACAGTTCACGGCTCTCCTCCGAAGCACGTGCCTGTCAGCCACTGCTTCTTATACACTCATTGGTTGAATCTTCGCAAGTTCAGAACGAGGGTGGGAGGATACCCGGACATGAACAGACTTAGAATCTTCCTGACGAAGCCCATCTGGCCAACAGGAGGCGCTTGAGCAAATCGAACAAAGCTATTAATTTATTTCCCTTTCCGGCAGTCCTTCCCAATTTGAAACCCTGTAGCGCGATGGCCAACTGTGCGCTACTCTGAAAAAGCGTTAACCTCTGCGGTTGGTACAACCCGGGGCTCAAGCCCGCGACGTGATAGTCACTTCTGCACTGCAACGCAGTGCCTTAACCGAGTGAGCTACCCGGCAGCTGGAATATTGCTTTTCTTTGCATTGCATTTCAACTAGGAAAGTGCTTGAAGCCGTCAATAAAATTTACGTAAAAAAAAAAAATCCTCTGGGGATGACTTCTGGATTCATATTGTCAAACCTTTGGCTCATATATTAAATATTTCTATTACGGCATGTCTGGTAACATTACAAAAGTATGGAAAACTGCTCATTTTCTCACTGTATTATAAGGGGAGACACCAGCAATTTAATAATTTACCATCCAATATCCAGGTTGTCTTGCCTCACTAAGATTTTGGAGTCCTGACTCCTGAATTAATTCTCAGTTACAATCCCTTTTAACAGAAAATTGTACATTAAATGTTCAACAATCTGGTTTCAGGTCTGGGTATAGTACTGTTACTGCTACTTGTTTAGTTATTAATGACACTGTCAGTGCATAAGATAATCAAGAACATTCACTGATCAATCCGAGGCATTTGATGCTCGTGATAATGTCCTCCGTTTGAAAAGATTATCAGAGTCTGCTTGTAACTTATTTAATACTATCGTGAGGATAGGACTCAGTATTTCAGCTGAAGGCGTTCAGTCTGCAAGGAGTCCCACAAGGTTCAATCCTTGGCCCTTCGTTATTCATCATCTACATTAATAATACTGGCTTATTTTTTTAGAGCATGGTAAATTGCACTTATATGCTGATAACACTGTCATTTACTCAACTGCTTCTTCAGTTCAGCAGGTGGTATTTAATCTTCAGCGTGATTTTAATTCTATTCAAAGATCTCTAATTGAGTTGAAGCTGGTCTTAAATGGGGACAAAACCAAGTTCATGGTATTCTCCAAAGGCGAAAAAAGACCTCCACGACCTCCATATTTTCACCCTGCAGGGTACCCAAATTGAACTTGTTCCCCATAATAAACACTTGGGCGTTAAGTTGGATGACAAGCTGACCTTTCATATGCATATTGACAATCTGACTAAAAAGATAAGGGGTAAAATAGGCTTCTTAACCAGGAATAGGGCTTGCATCAATTTTGAAAGTGGGACGAAGGTTGTGCATTCAGTAGCACTCCCCATGCTTCATTATGGTGATGTAATTTACAGAAATGCATCCACTTCTGTTTTTAAACACTCCGGTTCTGTTTAAAAATCTGCTATAAGGTTTATCTTGGCTTCCGCCACTGTGCAATGTACAAATCACTGGGATGGGGGTCTTTGAAATCTAGAAAAGACTACCATTGGTTTTTATTTGTTTATATACGCGTTTTATTTAAAATCCCACCATATCTTGGCTCTCTACATAAATGGTGAGTGGGTTAGCATAGGACACCCTCACTGCAAGAACAGAATTGGGCTAGACTGTTTTTTATTATAACATCCCTCACACCTGGAGTCAGCTGCAGGTTAGCTGAAACTGAATGAGCTGGCTCCTTTAGGCCTTTTAAAAAGTCTGATTAAATCATTTTTTCAAGAAAACTGCTCCTGTTATATGTTACTGTTATTTAGATTTTATGGTGACAATTCTATTTATTGTATTACTATTCTAATGACCTTTTCACGTGTTATATTCTAATTGTTTTTAATGCAGTACCCTGCTGAAAAGGAGATTAATTTCACTCAGGCCCCCTGCTTAAATACCTCTTTAAAAAAAACAAGCCCTCAAAAATATTAATGATTGAAGGAAAATTCAAAATGGCGGATTTCCTGTTGGATTTTGGGTCAGACTCAAAGTGACTTTTTTGTAGATTCTGGTATGATACATCATTCGGCAAAGATTTTGTAACTGTAGTTTAAATGTATTTCTGCCAATTTCCCATTAATTTTGAAAATTCTAAGTGGCGCTGCAGAGCTCTTTTGATGTGTTCATTTGGATAAGTAATAAAATATCAAATTTTTCGCCAGGCCCTATGCACGTGCCAATTTTGATGACTTTCCGCTCATGGGAAAGGCCTGAAGAATGCGATTTTCATTTGGTAAAAACAACAGATAATAATAATAATAATAATAATAGTAAACACTACAGTTACAGTAGGGCCCTCACACCCTTGGTGCTCAGACCTAAAAGTAAATTAAAAAAATTACCATGAAACCAGAGCCCAACACCCATTCAATAGCAATGACATCATCACCCGCCTTTTAAAACCCCGGCCTTTAGCAGAGGGCATATCAGAGCGCTCTAAATGCAAAGTCACCACTGACCCCTGACCTTCTCACCCTTTGACCTCCCCCCCGTGAACTCTGACCTTGCTAAGGTCCTTGGTGGTGACGCCGTCATCGTCGCGACACGGAAGCTTGTGTACAAACGCCAGCATCTGATATTTTGCCCGTATGAATTCCGACTTGGTGGGGCTGCGAGAGAGAGAGAGAGAGGAGGAGGAGAGAGAGAGAGAGAGTGAGAGAGACATAGATATAGAGAGAGGAGGAGAGAGAGGGAGAGAGAGAGAGTGAGAGAGAGCGTGCATGTGGCATTAACTCAAAGGAAAAGATATTCATGCCACAGACAGATGGTCTGTGTAACTTCACAGAGCAGAACTTCACAGAGAGCGATTTTAACAAATAAACATCACTGAGGTTAAAAGAATTAATAATTTGATGCATGAAAATGTTGTCTAATTAAAACTGGAATAGCCGATTTTCAAACTATAAGCATCTCTACTGCAGCACACAAAACTGAGCTCCATTGCTGAATAATCTCTGCCAAGGTAACAAATAGGACTAAAGTGCTTGTTAGCGTTTACGCACAACCAAGCCCCCAGTGTCTGGGAAGTGGGAAGACTTGAAAATTCTTTACCTTCCAATTTATCAGCAAGCAAAAAAAAAAAAGAACAGCAAAAATCACATCTCCAATACATCCATCCATTCTCTATACGGCTTCTTCTTCACGACGGTCTCGGGAGAGCTGGAGCCTATCCCAGCAGACTATGGGCAAAAGGCAGGGACCCACCCTGGATGGCTCACCAATCCAGTGCAAGGCGCACACACCATTCACACACCATTCACTCACACACTTACACATACGGGCAATTTAGTCTCCAATTAGCCCGACATGCACGTCTTTGGATTATGGGAAGAAACCAGAGGAAAGGCCTCAGGCCAGAGTCAAACCCGCAGTCTTCATGCTGTGAGGTGGCAGAGCTACCCTCCGTGCGGTGTGCGATTGCGATGCGTTTGGGCGCGAGCTCTTACTGCACTTTGTCCTGCGGGTTTGGTTTCCTCCGTCCGCTCTGCACCTGCGCTGGGTCCAGGAGAGAGTGCTCCCAGATGGAGTTCGCCCCGTTGCTGGCCAGGGTCTGCACCATCTGAGACACAACAGAGGAGTGAGGTGCTCGCCTTCAAAAAACCAGAACCCCAACTGTCCCGACCCCCGACAGAGGGCTTTTAATCTCTCTTTTTCACTTCAGTTTTCCCTTAAGTCAGTTCAAAGCCAGAAAAGGCATTTTTTCTACACTTTAAGACAACGTTAATTTAATAGTCTTTATCTAATGGTTGAAGCTACATCTCAGTTCTACTGAGAGAAATATTCAAGTCCAGAATGGTGGCAGCATTACATCGAACATCAAGATCTTGCCATTAAACACATTTCCTTGTCATTCAGCAGGACATATTTGAGATCTTTGGAAACCTTGGGATCTCGATTAGAACTTAAAATAGGTCTACAGTTCCACAGGTTTAAATACAGCAGCTGCATTTGAGGAACCCTTACATGGGTCTGCAGGTTTTATGGGGTTACATCCCAGCCTGCCACCTCCAGACCAGTGTGGAACCCAGCTCTGCCAATCCTGAGAGGCCTCCATCTCTGGAGCACCTTTTCACATCCCCACTTTATTACAAGCTAGTGTCCCCAAAACCACACCAAAGAGCCATCTGACACAGGGAAGTGACATGGCCACTTTTGGTGACTGGACAGGCATTAGATCAGTCATGGCTCCAAAACCTGTCCTGAGGGATCTGACTGGTGTGTCCCGAGGAGAGGGTGGGGAACCAGCGGTTTACGGTTCGAAACCAAGTAAGGATGCCTTACCTCTCCCTCAACCTTATTTAACCCTGCCTCAATCCCACTACACCCAGCCTAAACCCTAGTACACTCTGCGCCAACACTATCAGACTCTGCCTGGACCCCACAACACCCAGCTTTAACCCCACCCGAACCAGCCTTAACCCCATCCAACCCAGCCTTAACCCCATCCAACCAAGCCTTAACCCCACCCAGCCTTAACCCCACCCAACCAGCCTTAACCCCATCCAACCCAGCCTTAACCCCATCCAACCAAGCCTTAACCCCACCCGACCCAGCCTTAACCCCACCCAACCCAGCCTTAACCCCATCCGACCCAGCCTTAACCCCATCCAACCAAGCCTTAACCCCTTCCGACCCAGCCTTAACCCCACTCGACCCAGCCTTAACCACACCCGACCGAGCCTTAACCCCTTCCGACCCAGCCTTAACCCCACCCGACCCAGCCTTAACCCCACCCGACCCAGCCTTAACTCCATCCGACCCAGCCTTAACCCCACCCGACCGAGCCTTAACGACGCCCGACCCAGCCTTAACCCCATCCAAGCCAGCCTTAACCCTGCCCGACCCAGTCTTAACCCCACCCGACCCAGCATTAACCCCATCCAAGCCAGCCTTAACCACGCCCGATCCAGCCTTAACCCCGCCCGACCCAGCCTTAACCCCCTCCAACCCAGCCTTAACCCCACTCGACCCAGCCTTAACCCCATCCAAGCCAGCCTTAACCACGCCCGACCCAGCCTTAACCCCATCCAACCCAGCCTTAACCCCACCCAACCCAGCCTTAACCCCACTCGACCCAGCCTTAACCCCACCCAACCCAGCCTTAACCTCGCCTGACCCAGCCTTAACCCCACCCGACCCAGCCTAAACCCCACCCGACCCAGCCTTAACCCTGCCCCACCCAGCCTTACCTGCAGCAGTGCGGGCGGCCAGCCGCTGTGTCGAAGGTGCTTTACCACAGAGATGTGGCGGCCCAGACTGCGGTGCACTGAGCAACACTCATCACAGATCAGCACTCCCCTGTTAATGCTGCTCCAGCCGGGGTCTGAGAGAGAGAGCGAGAGAGAGAGAGAGAGGGGGGGAGGGAGAAAGGCACAGGACAGGGACGGGGAAGGGGAGAAAGGGGATGGGGAGAGTAGAAGGGAGAGAGAGAGAGAGAGAGAGGACAGAAAGACAGAGCCAGGGAGAGGGATGGAGAGAGAGCGACCAAAACAGTGAGAAAGAGGGAGGGAGAGAGAAAGGGTGAGAGGGGAGAGAGGGAGAGAGAAGGAGGGAGAGAGAACGGTTGAGAGGGGAGAGAGGGAGAAAGATGGATGAGGAGGACGGGAGAGACCGAGGGAGGGAGAATAGGGGAAGAGAGATGTAGAGAAAGGGGACAGAGAGGTACGAGAGTAAGGTGGGATAGAGGGAGGGAGGGAAGACGATGGGACAGGGAGGAGAAGAGTGAGACAGAGAGGGAACAGAGTACAAAAGAAAAAATGAGGGGTGAGAATTTGAGATTAGAATGAGTTGCAACCAAATGAAGGGGCACCACATTTATCAGAAAATGACTGACTACACTGGAAATGCTTTATGTATCTAAAGTCTATCCATCACACCACCTCACTCTTTCTCCTCAAAGCTCACATGGAGGCAGATCCTGTTCAGGACAGGAAAATGTGAGACAAGTTGAGCAAAAGTGCTACATTTCACAGATTCACAGCCACTTCAGAAATGAGCACCTGCATCATCTGAGCTGAAACACACTCAGCAGAGCAGTAAAGGCAGCCAACAACCCTGCTGGCTGTCTGTGCAGATGCCAACGAACACGGGAACGAATATTCTAAAAGCAGCCAGCCCTGCAGATAAGCCATGAACTGCAGCAGCAAGACTGGGTGAAAACCTAGACCATGACAGGACCATGTTCACGGCAATTCGCTCTGAGAGAGCAACAGCCAATGGGGAACTCCAACTCAACCAACCAACGGAATATCTCCATCAGTTACGACCGACCAATGATGTAACTTCATCACTCACTCAGTCACAGACTTTAACATCGAAAAGGCTGGCCCCCCTGCGGTCCAGACAATAAAATGGACGAAGTCACTGACATAACAGATGTCAACTTTCCTTGCCGTTGCAAAAGCATTACCGCACACAGGGGTGGAGGGGTTATAGGTGCCGTCTTGTTGTATGGTCCGGAGCACTTAAGAGGCAGCAATATAACAAGCTCCAGATGCACCCCAAAATTATTTCTCCATTGTCTGAATAGTCCCTTAAATCAGCACACAAGTATAAATGACATTAGGAAAATAAGCACATACTGAGAGTATGTTCTCTAGTGGATACCAGGTTATTGACCACATATTTTTTTACCGTAACCTTGAATGGACAACTGGGCCAATCAATATTACTAAACAGGAGCTTAACTCAGAGGCTGCTGGTGTAGTAAACAGTCTCCAGGCAAGACCAGGAAATAAGCCCTGAAACCAAAGCTCGATTCTTGCAGTTGGCAGAAACCGAACTAGTTCTGGCGATAAACACCAAGTGACCGTGTCACCTGCATCAAAAACCCAAACTCCTGCTCTCTACAGGCCATTTATCCCAAAAAAAACATCAAACAAGTCCTACAATAGAGGTAAACAGGAAGTGGAACTCCAGCCTTTTCTGTTATGAGAGCGACAGGAACGGTGGGTGATATCATTCTCACAAGCAGAGGGGCTTCAGCACAGCCCCTCCCCCATCTCTCTCCCCTGCAGTGGCCCCAGCAGGTAGCGGTTGCCATGGGAAACCAAGCCCTGGGTTGAAGGGCTCTCTCAGGTACAGCAGCCTTTGACAGAGTGCCCCCGGGGAGAGGACTAAACTTAAAGTCGAATCCACGTCCTGATACATCCAGCTGCTGTTCCAGCCCTTCGGAGGATGAAACCCTCACAGAGTTCCACCAAACGCTGTAGCGTCAACCTGCTCAGACATTCCCCATGCTTCTGAGCACGCTCAGTGCCACTTCCTGCAGACACACAAGTCAAACAAACGCGGGGCTTGCAGCGCTGTGTGTGAGGATCATCAGAGAGGGGTGTTTGGACCCGGTACAGTGCAGCTAGCCTTTGCATGCCCACAGAGCACAGCCCACATCCACAAGCTTGCGCATGTCACACACACAAGCCTACACGCACGTGCAGCCGTGCCACACAGTGACTGAATTCACCTTTCGCAAACAAAACATGACATTTGGTCTTAGAGCGCGCAGCCGATGTCTGTGCACAGGAGACTGCAGACACAACATCCCAACACCGAGCCCAGTGACGTTTTGCAGCAACAGCGTCATGCAGCCAATCAGGCAGAAACAAACTTGATGCACTCCAGGCAAATTAATCAGGACAACAACGTGCGTCTGTTAGCAATTCAGGATTACGTTACGACCGCATTTTTGTTGTCCGACAACCACATCGAATCTCCAGCGGACACAGTGATGCAAAATGGCAAATACTGCAAAACTCTACTGTGCTCATAACTGCAGTGGTTTATGGTAACAAACCCAACGGGGGGCACTCGAGGTCACGTCTCAGAATGAGGGCAAAATATCAGGCTGCAGCCAAAATTAAAACCATGATGATGTTCCCAAACAGCCAGCAGCAAGCCCTGCAGCCAAGGCTGGAGTCACTGCTATAGTCAAACGGGCACAATTAACATCCACAGCCCTGTCTTAGCACTTCTCCCCCCCAGCACCCCCTCCCTGACCCAGGACAGGGCACTCCAGGAGGGCTGGGGGGGGGGATGGGCAGCTGGTTCAGTGGGAGGCGATTGTGCGAGAACAGCGGAGGAGGAAGGAGCCCGTCCCTTCGATCAGCCCCATCCTGCTCCACTAATACCAACTGCTCTCATACCTGCTCCTCTCGTCCCTGCTCCTCTCATTCCGCTCCTCTAATCCCTGCTCTTCTCATTCCTGCTCCTCTCATTCCAGCTCCTCTTATCGCTGCTCCTCTCATCCCTGCTCCTCTCATTCCACTCCTCTCATCCCTGCTTCTCTCATTCATCTCCTCTCATCCCTGCTCCTCTCATTCCTCTCCTCTCATCCCTGCTCCTCTCATTCCTGCTCCTCTAATTCCGCTCCTCTAATCCCTGCTCTTGTCATCCCTGCTCCTCTCATTCCAGCTCCTCTCATCCTGCTCCTCTCATCCCTGCTCCTCTTATCGCTGCTCCTCTCATCCCTCTCCTCTCATCCCTGCTCCTCTCATTCCACTCCTCTCATCCCTGCTTCTCTCATTCATCTCCTCTCATCCCTGCTCCTCTCATTCCTCTCCTCTAATCCCTGCTCTTCTCATCCCTCTCCTCTCATCCCTGCTCCTCTTATCGCTGCTTCTCTCATCCCTGCTCCTCTCATTCCACTCATCTCATCCCTGCTTCTCTCATTCATCTCCTCTCATCCCTGCTCCTCTCATTCCTCTCCTCTAATCCCTGCTCTTCTCATTCCTCTCCTCTCATCCCTGCTCCTCTCATCCCTGCTCCTCTTATCGCTGCTCCTCTCATCCCTGCTCCTCTCATCCTGCTCCTCTCATTCCACTCCTCTCATCCCTGCTTCTCTCATTCCTCTCCTCTCATCCCTGCCCCTCTCATTCCGCTCCTCTCATCCCTGCTTCTCTCATTCCTCTCCTCTCATCCCTGCTCCTCTCATCCTGCTCCTCTCATTCCACTCTTCTCATCCCTGCTTCTCTCATTCATCTCCTCTCATCCCTGCTCCTCTCATTCCTCTCCTCTAATCCCTGCTCTTCTCATCCCTCTCCTCTCATCCCTGCTCCTCTCATCCCTGCCCCTCTTATCGCTGCTCCTCTCATCCCTGCTTCTCTCATTCCTCTCCTTTCATCCCTGCTCCTCTCATTCATCTCCTCTCATCCCTGCTCTTCTCATCCCTCTCCTCTCATCCCTGCTCCTCTTATCGCTGCTCCTCTCATCCCTGCTCCTCTCATCCTGCTCCTCTCATTCCTGCTCCTCTCATTCCACTCCTCTCATCCCTGCTTCTCTCATTCCTCTCCTCTCATCCCTGCCCCTCTCATTCCGCTCCTCTCATCCCTGCTTCTCTCATTCCTCTCCTCTCATCCCTGCTTCTCTCATTCCTCTCCCCTCATCCCTGCTCCTCTCATTCCTCTCCTCTCATCCCTGCTCCTCTCACTCCGCTCCTCTAATCCCTGCTTCTCTCATCCCTGCTCCTCTCATTCCGCTCCTCTAATCCCTTCTTCTCTCATCCCTGCTCCCCTCATCTCTGCTACTCTAATCCCTGCTTCTCTCATTCCCGTTCCTCTTATCCCTGCTCCTCTAATCCCTGCTTCTCTCATTCCTGCTCCTCTCATCCCTACTCCTCTCATTCCTCTCCTCTCATCCCTTCTCTTCTCATCCCTGCCCCTCTCATTCCACTCCTCTCATCCCTGCTTCTCTCATTCCTCTCCTCTCATCCCTGCTCCTCTCATCCCTACTCCTCTCATCTAGCTCCTCTAATCCCTGCTCCTCTCATCCCTGCTCATCCCTACTCCTCTCATTCTGCTCCTCTAATCCCTGCTTCTCTCATTCCTGCCCCTCTCATCCCTACTCCTCTCATCTAGCTCCTCTAATCCCTGCTCCTCTCATCCCTGCTCATCCCTACTCCTCTCATCCCTGCTCCTCTAATCCCTGCTCCTCTCATCCTGCTCCTCTCATTCCGCTCCTCTAATCCCTGCTTCTCTCATTCCTGCTCCTCTAATCCCTGCTTCTCTCATTCCTGCTCCTCTCATCCCTGCTCCTCTAATCCCTGCTTCTCTCATTCCGGCTCCTCTCATCCCTACTCCTCTCATCCAGCTCCTCCAATTCCTGCTCCTCTCATCCCTGCTCCTCTCACTCCTGCTCCTCTCATCCCTGCTCATCCCTACTCCTCTCACTCTGCTCCTCTAATCCCTGCTTCTCTCATTCCTGCTCCTCTCATCCCTACTCCTCTCATCTAGCTCCTCTAATCCCTACTCCTCTCATCCCTGCTCCTCTAATCCCTGCTCCTCTCATCCTGCTCCTCTCATTCCGCTCCTCTAATCCCTGCTTCTCTCATTCCTGCTCCTCTAATCCCTGCTTCTCTCATTCCTGCTCCTCTCATCCCTGCTCCTCTAATCCCTGCTTCTCTCATTCCAGCTCCTCTCATCCCTACTCCTCTCATCCAGCTCCTCCAATTCCTGCTCCTCTCATCCCTGCTCCTCTCACTCCTGCTCCTCTCATTCCTCTCCTCTCATCCCTCTCCTCTCATTCCTCTCCTCTCATTCCTGCTCCTCTCATCCCTCTCCTCTCATCCCTGCTCCTCTCATTCCTCTCCTCTAATCCCTACTCCTCTCATTCCTCTCTTCTCATCCCTGCTTCTCCCTCTCCTCTCATCCCTACTCCTCTCATTCCTCTCCTCTCATCCCTACTCTTCTCATCCCTGCTCCTCTCATTCCTCTCCTCTCATCCCTACTCCTCTCATTCCTGCTCCTCTCATCCCTCTCCTCTCATTCCTCTCCTCTCATCCCTGCTCATCCCTACTCCTCTCAGCCCTATTCCTGTCATTCCTCTCCTCTCATCCCTACTCTTCTCATCCCTGCTTCTCTCATTCCACTCCTCTCATCCCTGCTTCTCATTCCTCTCCTCTCATCCCTGCTCCTCTAATTCCTCTCCTCTCATCCCTACTCCTCTCATCCCTGCTCCTCTCATTCCGCAGTTATTCACGCATCACAGGAGCCAATGCCACCTCCATTCCCCTCCACGCCTCTCCGCTTATTTCCGCTGTGTGTGTCTGATGTGATGCTATATACCAGCACAGATGCACTACACACACACATAAACACACACACCCACACGTGCTTACACATGCATACACACACACACAGACGCACGCATGCATATATGCATGCGCGCTTGTACACACTAACACGTGCATGCATACATACACACATACACACACAAACACACAAATACACACATGTACACACACATGCAAGCACGCATACACACACACATTCAAGCATGCATACACAGACACACACACACACACAAACGCAGACATGCACACACACATATAGACATGCGATCAATCAGCCATCTTAAAAGAGCTGTGGCCACACATACAACTGCATCGAGCAACCAGGCAGCCCCTAACCTGAAAGGTACCATCAGCAGATTCCTACCACCTTCCAAAAAACTTCTTTCCACATACCAGCAAGATTGGAATAAAGGTTCCATCAGCATCTAACAGACCGCAAACCCAGTCAAGTTAAGGGCAAAACTGAAACACAGGCTTTTAAATAACGTATTCCTGTCGGGTGGGCAGGGTAGTACATGGGTCATTTAATAAACTAGTATTCGTATAATAGGAAGTGTGCACTTTAGCCTGATGTCAAAATAATGCCAATTAATGTGAACTTTTTTTGTGATTTATATGCTGCTACTGCCGTATTCCACCATCTCCACACGCCCGTATGCGCATATACCACACATATCTCTATGACATCTAAATACAACCAATAAAAGACCTCAATGGAAATAAGTCATGTAAATTTTTTTGTTAGCCTGGATGCTTGTTTATTATACGTGTACACTGGTGTTGCAACCGCATAATTGTACTTTTAAATTGAACTGAAAATTATATAAACTAAGAGAGAATATTCCATAAACAAATCCCTGCCATACAAGTTCCAGTGGATTCTAACACGTCTCTCAAAACCGCAGAAAGACGCGGCAACCTGTTTCTGAGTCGACACCTGACAAGATGCATTGGACCAGCAGGGGCTGCTGGGACATGAAGTCCTGAGGGCGCCTGAGTGCAGTCAGGCACGGCTGTGCTCCGGACTTCACCTCCCATCAGGTGCAGCGCAGAGCAGACATGGAAGTGAGAATCACCCCTCGAGGCCCTCCATGACCAAACTTGTCCACCCATGATAATGAGTTCGCTTTAGCAGTGTTTGCCTCCAACAAGGAAGAGGAGGACGTCGGTGGGGTCAGGAGAGGTAGCCAAGCTGGCGGGGATATTACAGCTGACATGGGAGACGGAGAAAGTCTCTCTCAGACACGGAAGTTGTAGAAGGCAGGCTGAGGAAAGAGCCAACAGCCTGACCAATCTTATTCCTGAAGATCAGTCCTCTAAGAGGGTTTTCACTCCAACTCTAATCTGGCTGAAGTGATTCTACCGATCAGCCGCTCAAAATGATCTCTGGCTGCTGAACGAGGCGTGCTTTTCATCAAGGCCTGAGCCAAGACCAACAGGACCGAAGGGTCTCCTCGCGAGGTAGGGCAGCAGGAGACCGTAGCAGGATGGAACAGACACACAGAGTGGGGAAGAGACCGAAGAAACCGGGTCAGAGAGGAGGGGTGGGGTCGAGGGGGGGGGCAAAAAGCAACAGCCATGAGTGCCAGGGAGAGGAGCGATGGGGAGGAGAGTCCGGGCATCGGAGAAAAGTACACCAATAAAAGCCAAACAGCACTGGGTATTTTACCCAGAATGGTAAAATGGTATTCTACCGCTCTGTGCCCTGCAGTTTTGGCGTGCATGTGTTAACCTGATGTAGTCACAAATACTTTTGCAGACAATGAGTGATCAATACCACGCTCATCTTCCAAGGTTGCTCATTAAGAGAGTACATTTGGAGCAGAAACAATAACACCAAACCATATTCATAATTAATTTTTCCATTAATATGGGGGAAAACCCATTGCTTTTCATACACTTATTCTTCTGCATCCATGTCAAGTACATCCATTGTCTGACAACAATTCTTAGCCAAAAATATCAAAACCATGTTTCTAACATTGTAAGGACCAAGAGTCCATTTATTCTGCCATTGATCCTCTTTGGTCCTTACCAGCCATAATAACGGGACAAAAGCAAAAATCTTTTGTCCAATTACAACAGCGAAGCACAAATTCTTCAAAAGTTTCCTTTAAATTTAACAGACTGCAGTTTTGGCTCATCGTTTCCCAAGGTTTTGAATTTTTCATTAGGCTGTCAATCAAATTGTTGCTCTAGAGGCCCTGTCAGTATTTTTGCCAGTTGAGAGCTTATTGATTCAACTCATTCTTAATTCACCCAAGTCTTTATATCAGTTGCGCATTTTAAATCTCTTAAATCAATCATTTGCATTGTAAGACAATGCAAACAATGTGCACATGGATCTTTCGTTCCTCATATCTAGCAAATCTTTTTTTTTTTCCCCCCCGACACCATCAGGCTCAGAAAGGTAACTAAAGCTAAAAAAAAAAAGCTTGCTCAAACTGAACATTTTATTGAAATTTTGGGAACTAATGTATGGTTTTACATCAGAATTCAGAACTAAACAGTGATTGCTGTTCAAAAACTTCAATGACCGCTGATTTTCATGTGGCAGTATTGTACACAATATTAAGTGGGCATATCAAGCCATGTTTTCCAAATTTATTTTAAGTTAAAGTCTATGGATTCACCCGCGTCACGAGTCAAGTTCAATCATGCAGCGAGGAACCTCATCACAGCCCAAAGCCACATTTTGCTTTGCTGGGTCGCAAGTTGGTCCCAATGAACTAAATGAAAAATGCGTAACAATGTGGTCAATACATGGTTTCAGTTGATAAAAGTCAGACCGCCGAAAAACCAGAGAAAATGAACATAAGATATGCAACATTTCAGCTCAAGTAATCGATGTATCAACGTAACATTAAGTGGCCAAAAAGGTAACGTTTTGCGCGTTTTCGCCCACTCATTCTAGACCTTAGCTGTATTGCGGGGTTCCCAAACTGAACATAACGTTAGCAAGGGTTTAATCCCGCAGTAGTAGTCAGCGTTAGCAATTCAATAGAGAATGTGCCACAGGAAGCGTTTCTCAATGATTAAGCCTGCCAGCAAGTCAACTGCATCGATGGCTCCCAGACGAACTAATGTTCGCCCAGATCTGAGATGTAGCTGGATCTGCACAGAGCTAAATTAGTGGGAACTTAGTCGGGATGGTCAAACATCTCAGCCGGGAGATGAACAGCTTACTTCAAGCTGACGAACGACATCATTTGACCAACTGATCCCAGAAGTTCCGAGCTCATGTAGTCAGAGCGAATTAACGAACGAAGACAACGTTAAAGCTGCTTTCACACCGGACGCGAAACGAATTTTTCGCACGACAGATTACATTCAAAGTCAATGCGAAGACGTCGCATTGACTTTGAATGTAATCTGTCGTGCGAAAAATTCGTTTCGCGTCCGGTGTGAAAGCGGCTTAACTTAAGCAGGCGAGTGAACCCGGACACATTGTGAAACATTACATGGATACTGGTAGCGCTAACTTGCATTTGTCCATTGCACAGAGTGTAAACAAGTAGCTAGCTAAAGCTCCGGGTCTCAGTCAGGCCGAATCTGTGCCAGGGCGTCTCGGCCATTTTCCTGCTTCCCAGATGCCGCACAGTGACCTCAGGCGTCGGACTCTCCAAGCACATCCAGTCCGCCGATCCACCCCATCTCGCCCCAAACAACGCCTTATTCCGCAGCTAAAGGCTAAGCAAGTGAGCCAGCTGGCGTCTTACCTGGTGCACTACAGTCCGCGCATACCTCGCTTCTCTGTAATTTCCTGGACATAATGAAATTCCCCGATTTGCTGGGTCACTTGTATCCCGAGTTAGGTTTGGGTGTGCGGCTTTAGCGACGTCTGCGCTTCCCTGAAGCCGCTCCGAATCCCCGGAAGCCGGCGATGTGTTCCAGTTCTCCGGCTGTCACCCCTCTCTATCTTCTCCCCGTTCAAAGCTGCAGCAAAATTTCCAGTCTTCGTCGACACACTAGTGCGAAAACGAAACCATCGGTTGTTATAATGTTGCATTTATTGTAATTCAGTGGTCAGCTTATGTTTGTGAGAGGTAAGAAAAATCCCATTTCTAGGGTTTCTTTATGTCGATGTGTAGCTAGCTTGATAGCTAGCTAGCTCTACCTAGCAATTTGAAATTGTCATGGACGCGGTGCCCTACAGTTCCCCCTCTCCTTCCTCCCCCGCGGTATCTTGCTTTTGGTCGATGTACAGTCCCAGAGCAGGGGGTTGGAGCAGCACAGATATTACACGAATATTCCAGGAACTCAACACATCCCGTTCTTTCCCTAATAGTTGCTTTAGTCTCCAGAATACCGGAGATACTCAGGGTTATAGCTGATCTGAGTGATTTACTGATAATGGCTTATGAACTAGAGTAGAAGCTTAGGAAATCAGTATTCTGATGTCATCGAGATTGATGTTTGATTGATCATTAAACTGGCGAGTACGGGATCCGATGGTGAGGGAAGAAAATGTTATCAGAATATTTCCCCTCCCAACACGGGCAAAACTGATCAGAAAAAAAATACAACAGTTGACCAACTGCTCTCTTCTCTCGCAAACCAGACCGCTTCTGTCACTAAAGAAGTCAGAGCTAAAATTTGCCAGTGTATCTGGCTTTTCTGAGTGCTGCCAGATTTAAGAATTTAATGCAATGCATATTGCCTTCTTGAAGTATACCGAAGAACACTTTCATGTGGGTATTCTACAATGTTGTATTGTGAAGATGCTAAATTCACAAAAAAAATAGGCATCTGAACTTTTCCATTTAATGTGATGTTCTGGTTCCTATTATACTGACACATACTTGTGAGGTGCAGGTCTCAGTGATCATGTTTCTGAGACTGGTGCACAAACTCTGCATGGACATCAGAGGACTAAAGGCATATATTGGGGATGGACAGGGAGAGTAGATATGTCACACAGTCACACAGACCTACACTGCTGCTGCATTCCAAGGGAGCAACTTGTTTTTAATGCAGCACAGAACACATCCCCCTGGTGTAAAATTCTTGCCATGAACAACCCAGTCCATTGGTGAAGACAACGAGAGGACCCCCAAGCCTTGCTCTGTGTCTTAGAGGGCTGCGTGGTTTTAAAAGTAAAACATGGAACGATTTTCATGTTGGCACAGAATCATGACTGTTTTATAGAACAGCTTGCCTATGATTTTGACAGTAATGCTCGGTGTTGTAGTGCATGCAGCTACACGTTCCTGCAGTACTGGAATGAGACCATCCACTTTTTGGCACCAGTCACTGCGCGAGTAAGGAACTGACTTAGGGCTTTAAATGCGTTTTTATTATCCAGCTAATTTTAGGGAAGACCACACGCTGATGAGGGCCTGCCAGTCAAACAAGAGCTGGTGTCACGTAATCTGAGTGGAGTCCTTTTGATCAGGAGTTGCACACTTCGGTGCCCAGCTTGCTACCACACGCAGCTATTAGCTCATGCATGCTATTTGTCGTCCTTTGTTTTTGAGTGATGAATTCCGCTCTGGCCCTTGGGAGTGTTGAAGGAGAAATTGTGGGGCTCTACCTAACACGATCATGGCTGTATACTGCCGAGGTGCAGGCCGGCAGTGAGTCAGTGCTGAGAAACATGGGGGCAACGCACAGATCTGAGTGTGAGAGAACTCAGCACTGGTGCATGTGCTTCCAAATATTAGTCTTCTGTCTTCTGCATCATGAGTGAACTTGAGACTTGTGATGTCATACGAATGCAAGTCTCTTTTCCCCAGGACCATCCTCCCCACCGCACTGCTTCAGTTTTTGAGGAATATGCTGGAAAAGGGAACGGGCAATCCAGGTCAATTGCTTCTGGGGCAATGTAAGACAAAATGCTCTGAAACCAATGAAAATCCATACCTGGTAGTCGGAACTCAGAATAAGGACAAACAGAACGGAATAATGAAATGACAGGTTTAAGAAAAGACAACGCTGAGCCAATGCATAGAAATGGCAAAAGACAAGATGGAGGCGAGTAAAATGGCTGGAGGTGCTCTGAGCAGGAAGAGATGATCAGTGACAGGAGATGGAAGGGGAGTCATTGGAGGTACAAGTTTATTGCCAGCTGCTAATTTACAAATACAGAAACGGTATGCTTAAGTTATTTGGCCCATTTAGTCCTGTTACTGATGAGGCAAAGACATCCCCTTGCAGAAACAGTCAATCGTAGACAGTAGCTGACTCGCTGCCTGGCTATCGAACTCCCTATGAGATCATACCTTCATTCTCTCATCTCTCTATCTCCACATCTGACACATCCTGCTCCTCTGGGTTGGGATGAACTGAGCGCTGCTATCAACAATTTCCTGAAGAGGAAACTGTAAATTGTAGTTTTGAAAACTCTCCTCCATTCACCCCACAACAAACAGCATCAGTTCACCTTATATAAATTTGTTCGAACTGGATTTATGACCTATGAATAAATTCCTTTTTGTCCAAAACAATTTATCCTTTGGCTCATGATTTTAATAAACCATGGTGAGCTGATGCAATTTTCCCTGACTAGAAATAACAGCTTTAAGTTGGATGATATAATCTAGAAGAAAAGGAACAGACGGTAAATTTGATTTATAGCTTTCCGAATTAATTGAGATTCATTTAATTTGATTCAACATGCAATTCTGAGTGTTGCGACAGCCGAATAGTTGCACATATGGTGAGGTCCCCGCGTGAATAATGAATCTTGTCATGTTGGATACCTGACTTTGGTTTTACTGTGTCAGCCATTTTGAAAAAGTGTCAGTCACAGTATTTATACTTGACATTAAGACCTCACCGCTGACCCTCGCCTATGGTGTTCACCGGGAAAGGTGTCAGGGTTGCCGACGTCTTCAGAGTTATTTAAAGAATCTCCACGCAGAACCTTGACTCTCATCATTTTGCCCGCACTGTTCCTGGCTTCATTTGTCACAGCACTTAGACAAAATGACAAAGGAAATGTATGCGCCACTAGCCCAGGCCCACATGCAGATAGGTTAATGATGTCCGCGAGCGAATGTCGCCCGCACACGAAAGCACATGCTTCCAATCTCACGCACACAACGACATGGTAACATAACCTGTGAAATATAGATGTAGCTTAATCATAAATGGGATCATTAACCACGGCATGGTGGAGACGGGCATGATGCTGAAAATCTCATTAACCCTTAGAGCGCTGAATAAACTTTCAAGGAATTAAAAATGTAATTATCCTGAGCTGTTGAAAACCTATCATCTGGCAACTTATTTAAAAAAGGGCTACCCCTGCGGGAGCTCTTTTAAACAAGTTGCCACATGATAGGTTTTCAACAGCATCTGATTTTGATATCTTCCATCATTGGGCAACTATAGTTGCCGATGGTGCTCTAAAGGGTTAATGCATCTAAAACTCGCCCAGGTTGTCTGATTGTGGTGGAGAGTTAGAGAGCAGTATAAATAGCAGCTCGTTCGGATGGTTTGCCACAACAGATGGTGTCTCCTCTCCCCTCTTTTTCTATTTTCTTCCTCATCTATGGTGTCTCCTCCTCCTCACTAATTCCGCTGTACTCAACTCCTCGTTTCAGCCTCCTCTCCCTCCTCTATCCCATTACAAAATCACACCCAGTTAAACTGGCCAAATTAAGAGGACAAAATTCAGTTTGAGGTTGTACAACACACAATTTTGTACGAACCTACAATGGTACAAGCGAACAATCTCGTATGTGATATACGTGCATTCCTTAGCATAAATATTGATCATAGTGATGTTTCCTCCCGGTGATAGTTTGGTCTCCCGGCTTTGACACCAACTCGGTCGTCAAATTGACAGACAGCAGCAACACTCACAATGCAAGTGCCACTCCAAAAATCGACCTTAGACTATTTTTTTTAGCTCTCCTGTACCTGAATGAATAATGCAATGACGCACAGCTGTCAAACTGTCTAATTACAATGTTCCCTCAAATTGGGAAGTAGTTTTGGGCTGAAATTCATGTGGATGTAAATATACTTTAACGTGGCCAGTCTGAACAGTAACATCATGTTTTTTGTTTCATTTCACAGTCAGCCTACATGAGTAGCTGAGTCAAAATAGCAAAAATTATGACATTGTCAAAATACTTGTGGACTGCAAGGTTCGTATGTATTGTTTTCTCTCAGTCACAAACACACACGCACAAGCACTCTAACTTACTCATCTTTCTCCCATAAAAATGGTGGCATGTTTATTTGTTAACCCTCACTTATCTCCACCCTCGCTTCCTTTGTTACCCTCTGTTAGTTGTTGCCCTCCGTTTCCCCGTAACCAGGACCCCTTTACATTTTTTGCAAGAGTCTCAAAAACTCTGAGCTCTGCTTTCTGTCTTCTCTCTCTCTCTCTCTCTCTCTCTGTCAGTGTTCCTCCAGCTCTCTCTTTGCACCTTCTTTTCACAATTCTTTTTTTAGGAGCCTTTCAGGTTTGTTGAGACTGCGGTGCCAATGTGCTGTTAGGCTATGCTGACTAGACGTGTTTGTTCAAAGCTCTGAAATCAGCCATTAAATTCTGCCAGTTTGCCGTTACATCAGCTCATAAATGACAGAAGAAAATGCCCTATTTTTCAACAACTGCCAGTTATGTGCTTAAGTTCTGATACTTTCAGCGTTGATAAGCATCTGAGCTACTGTATTTACTGAGAGGTATTGTTTCCACACATGGGCAAGTGCAATGAATCTAAAAATTTTACCCATTGTCATCTAGGTAATACCACGATTTTAGATCATTCCATCAAAGTACACCAGCACACAGATCCTGCAGAAGTTAACAGCATTTTAACAGCTGCCTTTACCCCAATGGCTGGGTGTCAGGTAAGACCAGCACACCAGGAGGCGCTGCTAGATCAGTGCCACAACCCACATTTGTAAATAATCCTTCAGACTTTGCAATCCTCCTTCCTATTGGCTCATAAGCCTTGTCTTGAACACCCAATGATGGTTCTGGTAATTTGTGTAGATGCCATTAATGCTGAAAAGTGTTCTGAAATTTTGGCGCAGCATTGGCCGACTTCAAGATGACATCTTTTCCAAGGATGCCCATGCATGCATATTCTGCATGCATTACTAATGCATGGCTGCAGAGTGCCTGTCAGCCTGCAGTCCTAACGTGTCCTCAATAGAGAATGTATGGCACATTCTGAAACACAATGGGCCTCGTGCAGCAACATCCTCTTAAATTTTGCTTATATTTTCTCTTATGTTTTTGCTAAGAGAAAAAATAAGAGAAATAAACTCCGGATGCACCAAACGCTCTTACCGCCCAAATCTGCTCTTACCCATGCATGCTGAATGTTGAATCGCACTTGATCGTAAATTGGAAGCGCGTGGCCGGTTGTTTTAAATTAGCATATATGACACCCACTAAACACCATATAAGGGCAGGTGGCGTGTCGTGTTTACAGAGCTCGTGGCAATCTAGGACGCTTTCACACTAGGTACGATTGTTCCGTACCGTGCCACAGTACAATTGTCCCCCCTCCCCTCTCCCCGCGCCGGTCAGCTTTCACACTAATAATATCATACCATACCCGAGTACACTTGCATCTGTCAAAATTCCAATACAGCGCATTGCAGTATGCACCTAGGTGATTTTAAATGGGGAGCGATTTTAAAAGGAGGCGCCAATATATTTTGGGGGATTTCATTATTGAGAAGGGGGTTTAGAATATTAATATCACGAATGCTTATGCTACGCAGGGCCGGCGTTAGACTTGAAAATTCGGGGGCTAATATCCATCCCTTTATTGACAACAATTAGTCCTAGCTAATTCTATATGGTTTTCCTTTATTAACACGTTTTCCAATTCAAGAATAATCAAGTGGCAATTGAAGACACGGCTTCTCTCCCTCATGCGATCTAAAAGGGACAAGATAATGGGCTACATTCAGTACAGAAAAATAATTTAATTATAATTAGGTCTATGCACCGGCACTCGGCGACGGCATTTCAGAACTCTTCAGCGAATGAAGGTAATTTTGGTGACTAGTACTTGGTTTCGTCCATTTACATTTTCCAATCAGACAGCTGTCTATTATTTACAGCGAGTTGCGTGACCGTGCTGCAAAAACAGGTGTACGTACTTGTCGCCGAAATTACCTTCATTCGCTGAAGAGTTCTGAAATGCCGTCGCTGAGTGCCGGTGCATAGACCTAATTATAATTAAATTATTTTTCTGTACTGAATGTAGCCCATTATTTTTTTGCTTTTAGATCGCATGGGGGAGAGAAGCCGTGTCTTCAATTGCCACTTGATTATTCTTGAATTGGAAAACGTGTTAATAAAGGAAAACCATCTAGAATTAGCCAGGACTAATTGCTGTCAATAAAGGGAGGGACATTAGCCCCGGAATTTTCAGGTCTAATGCCGCCCCTGATGCTACGCGTGCCCTAGCATCCTGGTGTGTCATCTGTAACATGGATTACCAGGTATAGCAGCACGAAAAATTAAACTCGAAATTTTCTTGACTGAATGCTTGATGTTTTTAGACATCCGAATCTTTCTCTGGGTACCCAAACATCAAGGTAAGCCGAAAATGTACTGATTACATTCGATATTGGTGGATGTTGCATTCGGAATTCTTTCACCCTTGCGTTTTTGGACAATTATGCTGTCCACTGCCTCATACCTCGAAAATTTATCTTTCTCATAACTTGAGCTGCCAGACTTTCGCACCGCGTCCCGCACTTTGAAATATCGCAGCCGCATTTTCTTTAGTTTGTCAGGGCACTGATTATTCTGTGATAACCGCGCGAATGTAACTACTCACAAATTATTCCATTAATCTCCGAGTTTTTGCATGTAGTATCCAGTTGTGATTGTATGTTTTCGTTCATCTACATATCGAGCAAACATTGAATTTCTTCGTTTGAATGGAGATATCTTTTCGCCGCTGCATTTGTTAGAACAAGAGAGCCGTAGCACGTAACAGTAATCTTCCATGCTTAAGTACGGTTGCTTTCACATTTGGGACGAGTAGCCATTCATCTGTCTCAGCAAACAGATCCGCTCTGAAAACGCGCTCTCTACGCAAGGCCTGGATGGCCAAAGCGTCCAACAGCAATGGGTAAACCATTCAGAAGCAGAACGCACGCAAGTATCTGAGGGTTTTATAGCTTAGTCCTAATTAGGATCAACTGGCCAAACTCTTTAGCCCAAGAATTAAATAATAAAATTATTATAATTTCTCAAAAACGTAAAACAATCAAAATTTGATTATATGATGCTTTTTTAATGTTTCGGTTTTAAAACTTGTGTTTCCGTGCATTGGACAAGCAATTTGTGGACAGAGATAACAGTTTTCTGTTTTCTCTTATCTTATGTTCTCGACCACTCGTAAAATTTTCTCTTACCTAAGAGAAGAGCAAAAATAATAAAACATTGGTGCATCCCAGAAATCAATGGGTAAGAACAAAATAAGAGAAAATCGAGGATACGAAGAAAAATAAGAGAAAATTTGTTCTTATATCGCTTCTTGCATGAGGCCCAATGTGACAATGAAGATTCGATGTCAAAATTACCCCTGAAACACATAATCTCTTGGTGTCTTCAGTCCCCAAATGTCTATTAAGTATCATGAAAAGGAACAGAAACATTACAAGGTGGTAAATACTTTACTGTCCCAACATAATTTTAAATATGCTGCAGGTATCGGTACTGATATAAGAGATTATTTTGAAAAATCAATAAAAATGTCTTGAAACATCAAATAATGTGGTGTTTTATTGTTTTCAATGGCATATAACTAGAACATACTTTAATTTTAAGTGAAACTGCTTTCACACAAAACCTACATCAAATAAAAGAATTAACTGTATGGAGTCCAGATATTATGACTTTGATTTTTTTCCCGATTGTTCTGGTAAGTTGGGCAATTCTTACAAAATAATAACAACAAAAATACAACCAAACAATAGAAAAGGTCACCATCTTTCCATCCCTCTACAAGATTTGGCCAATGAGAGGCCGAGGAATTCTTTTTGGCAGTCACATGACAGTGACATCAACTGACCATAGCTTAACTAAAACCTGTAAAGGCTTAACTAATTTTTTTTCTAAATTCCTACTCATTTGAGCTGTTTTGTCGGCTTAAATTAGTTAATGCCTAAGCTAGTGCTCCCCCTCCTTTTCTGTGTTGGTTGTCTAGCAACAGGAGATTTGTTTATGATCATTTTTTCTTTCATCGCTTGTTCCTTTGCTGCAAAGTTTGCGTGAGTCATTATAGTGAGCAAATATTTATATTAGCCCAGGCATTACCGTAACCACCTGTATGTTGCTCCTTTTATAGTTGTACTATCTGTGAGGTTCACAGCAGATTTGATCATTACACACTGCGAGCATGTTTAGCGAACTAATTTATGTTTAGCTTATGTGTTTAGTCTAGCTGGCATCATTGTTAGATTACTATGCATGTGTAATAGGTTACTTAACAATAAAAAATTGTGTTTGTTTGGCTGTATACTAGAGCATTTGTTGCACTGGTGGATATGAGTCTTTGGGGCGGTTTCACAGACGTGGCGTAAGCGTAGTCCTGGACTAAGCAGAGTTTTTCATAGAGATTTTCTGTTGAAAATTGAATTTAGTCTAGGATTAAGCTTAATCTGTGCCTGTGAAACCGGCCCTTTATTAAATTGCTGATGTGATCTGCTGTTGGCTGCTAGAAAACTCACTGGAAAGCAGACAGTTTGGGTCTTTAATGCGAGCATTATTTTGCCTCTTGCTGTAAAAGAACTGGAGGACATTTGACAATACAGATAAAGGAATAAAGGAAAAATGACAATTTCTCTGAGTGTTTCGATTCAGATATTTTAGTAGCTTTTACTCAGTTCAGCTTTGTCTTAAAATTACCAAAAACATATTCTTTTAACACCTAAAGGGCAGTTTATTCATCTGCAGTTTGCCTCAGACAAAGGTTGTCCTTGACTTAAACACAGTCACAACTTTTTCTCAATTGGGGTTGTAATGGTTGATTTGGTGGGGCATATGTCTGGACCATCTCTGATGCCCCAAGGTAAGGGTAACCAGTGTCATATTGAGCAATCACACTGGGGAGTACCATCATCAACTGAACAACATTGAACAGATGACCATAATGAGTTAGTTTTCATTACGTAGACATTGCTAACTAAATAATTTGAAGTGTGAAGTCACACACATTATTATGATTTTATTAGTATTTCATGAACAATAATGCACATTTCCCATTTAATTTAAATTCAATTTAAATTCATATTTAAAGGCAGGCCAAACCAGGGGCCTTATTTATAAAAATTTGTGGATTGTTCATTCTCCAAAAAAGAAAAATGGTGTACTTATTTTAAAAAATCCTAATAATTTTTGTACCTATGCACCATTTATAAGTTACTGGGACCATTAATCCACGGGCCAATATCAATTTCAAATATACAGCGCATTATACTGGTCTCGCTGTCTAATCATGGTATGGCCCCAGGAAATGAGAATAATGCAATGTCTTGTTTTCTTCGCTCGCATAAGTGAAGGAATTTAACTGCTATTTATTCAAAAACTTCTCACCCTAACACTTTGGGTGTATTGAGTACAGTGCTTGTGCTGATGATTGACAGGCAATTTACAAAACACAGCTGTGAAATGCATGGGAAGGTTCTGCCAAGAAGATTGAGATATGAACTTTTAAAAAACTTTGCGCTTTATTGATGTTATCATTTCTCTCAGACAATTCTTTACAGAAAACACACAAAACTAACTTCTTTTTAGTCATTTTATGGTTTCATTTTTTTTTCAAAGCAATTTTAGATTTTCAAATTTTACCAGTCATTTGCATTAATATTTACAATATTTTGTTCATCAGTGGCAAAATGTCCATTCTTTGTCTTGTTCGTGGGGCAGTCGGATGAAATGGAGGGAGGCTAGCACTTGGTGAGCAGAGATGACGGAAATGAACGGCACACTGGTTATCAGCTTTTCCGTACAAACCAGCAACCAGCTCCACCAATCCCAGAGCACTGGTAACTGGTGGATATGTTTTGGATACAGTCCTTAGACACAGTGAGGAACCCCAGACGTACCCATCAATCATCACTGGTCTTGCTTTGTTCTTTACTATCTGTGTTTACCTTAATTAGCGGAATTCATCTCTGGTTTCTACACGAAAGATGACGTGAGTGACATCCCGTCCCTGTTCCGTTATCGCCCATGTTGAAGTATGAGCCTGGCCACAGCGTGCAGCATTGAGGTTTGCTCTACAGATGACTGAGCCCTGAAGAGCAGTGAGTGCGCGTACACACCAATACTACAGCAACTTTCAGTTACATGCTCATATCTCATGATAATTTAAAAAAAAAACCTAATCAGCAGTGCCATTTACAAGGTGAGGGGAGGAGTGGTGGTGTGGGGGGGGTCAGAGGTTTGGCCTCAGGACAGAGCAGAATCAACAGAATTGACTTAAATGGGGGAGGGGAGCATAACATGGATGTGGTCAGGTGAGGCAATGCAATTCTAATGGCTGAGGGGGAAGGAGGGGCCTGAGTTGAGGAAGCAGGGGAGGTGATTAGGGCTTGGCGCTATGGGTGGGGCTTTGTGTGGAATTACGCCGTGCCATTGGTGTATTTGGAGAGCTTGTTCTCCAGGTCACAGATCCGCTTTTCCTGGGACAGAATCGTGGCCTTCAGCATCTGCACCTCTTCCAGAAGCTTCTCCAGCAGCTGAGGCTGAGAGGTGGGGGTACAGTGAACACAGGGGAAGGAAAGACAGAACCAGAGGGAGAGACGGAGGAAAGATGGATGTTAAGGATAGGCTGTAGAATAAACAAGAAACAGAGAGAGACACATTATTTTATCACAGGGATGTGACATTTACAGCGTTAATGATGATGGCAGTGTGAATTAAATAAAGGTATGGCTTTCAACAGTACTTATCTGTGTTTTAGATCATGGTTTGTTGAAACATTGAGGAAATCCATTGATTTTGTTTGAATGCGTATGTTCTATTAAGTGTCCCACTGACCCGCGAGTCTCAGTAACAGCTCAAAGAACTCACACAGTTTTATAAACCAGACATTTCATGAGCCTATGAAACTTATTGAGCACAATGTATGAATATGGTTTTTAAACTTGATAAGGTTTCAGAAGCCCTGTACAAAAATAATTGTATGCAACATCTGTTTGTTAGACTAATTAAAGTTGAATCCAACTGGATCAACTTCATTATTTAATGAATTAATTTCTCATAATTAACTTGAAAATCCAGTCGCCCGACACCGCATGGATATAGCCCCTCTGACTGCCCGATTGTGATGTCTTGAAAACTCAGACCACTAGAACGGTCTCAAACCATACAATGAAACGGGCAGAATTTAAGCATGAAATATTGCTTTATTTGGCCAATGCTATTGCTATGTCAACCAAAATCAATAGGTGTCGTGACCTAGTCGTAACCTATGTCCACATCAAATATCAAAGGAATCAAATTTGTGGCTGGTAGAGCGTCTACAAGAAAATCTCTACGGACGTGGCGGCGGCTAAGACGACGACCATGAATCCACAGAGGCCGCCCGATTTCGTCGGACTACAATTATAAAATGCATGCCTTGGAAATAGCATTAATTCCACCTTCTGTTTGTTTGTGACAGGGCAGTAACAGTGTACATAGCCTTGTAATTTTGCCAAAACATTAATCCTCAAGTCAACTCGAGACTGAAGTTACATGGGCACTACAGTAACGGACACAGACACAGGGTGATTGTCTCTCCACGGTGTCAAAGTCTGGAGGCCACGGGTATGTAGCTGCGCAGAGTATTGTCAGACATCTTGCGTGACACACTGAGAGAAAAACAGGTAATGTCCGAGAGAACGGCCGTTACGCTGAGGACAGGATGGAGACGAGCGGGAAATAGGATGTGGGAGAGCTGCCTCTGACTCAGGGACAGGAAGGAGTGCAGGAGCGGAGACAACAGAGGGAGACGATACTGCAGATGCAGTGACCCGGATCTACTGACACAGATGTACAGACCTCAGCAGACGAAGTGACCCGGTGTACTGACACAGACATAGACCTGAGCCCAGCGCATACACGTAACTACACACACACACACACACACACACACACACAGAAGTGTGCTCCACTGAATTACACTCAAATGCACAGAAAAATGCACAGGCTAAGATAGGCATGCACAACACACTATTACACATACTTGCTTCCACAAATAAGCAAACACACACACACACACACACACACACACACACACACACACACACACACACACATTCAGTGTATTACGAGTAGGAGATTTGATGAGGTTTGATTAGAACCCTGGCCTCTTACTCACACAGGGTTTCGTGGGCCAATGTGTGACCAGTCACCTAAAAGTAGAATCGCCTCTAACTACTGGCAGCAATGTAAGTTTGAGGGTTACATCATCAGAGTGTTTTGTCACGGTAACCTGGTCTGGCCCTCTGTCCAACTTCCCAGAGCTTTTACTCGCTAGCTTAACGGTCTCGCCCCACTACACATTAATAGATGGACAAACAAAGAGGAAATCGCTCATGAAAACACACAAATGTGCACAGACACACGAGGAAGACGCATGCACACACACATGCACTCAAACAAACACACACACTCGTGCACAGCACGCACATACCCACCACACACACACAAAAACACAGGCAAATGCACACACACGCACCAGACGCTCAAGACAAATTTATATCGAAGACACACAAATACAGTGGGGAAAATAAGCATCGAACGCATCTACATTTTTCTCAGTAAATATATTTCTAATGGGGCTATTGACATGAAATTTTCAGCAGATGTCGGTAGCAACCCAAGTAATCCACCCATTCAAAGAAATCAAAACAAATAAGTCTATAAATTAAGTTATGTGTAATTAAGTGGAAGGACTCAGGGAAAAAGTATTGAACACGCTCACTGAAATTTATTTAATACTTTAGAAAAGCTTTTTTTGGTAATGACAGCTTCAAGACGCCTCCTGTATGGAGAAACTAGTCGCATGCGTTGCTCAGGTGTGATTTTGGCCCATTCTTCCACACAAACTGTCTTCAAATCTTAAGGGTTCAAGGGGCCTCTTCTATGAACTCTGATCTTCAGTTCTTTCCATAGATTTTCAATTAGATTCAAGCCTGATGATTGACTGGGCCATTCTAGCAGCTTTATTTTCTTTCTCTGAAACCAATTGTGAGTTTCCTTTGCGGTGTGTTTGGGATCATGGTCTTGCTGAAATGTCCACCCTCATTTCATCTTCAGCGTCCTGGTACATGGCAGCAGATTCTTATCAAGAATGTCTCAGAACATTTCTCCATTCATCCTTCCTTCAATTATATTAAGTCTGCCAGTACCATATGCTGAAAAACAGCCCCACACCATGATGTTCCCAACTCCAAACCTCAGTATTAGCGTGGTGTTTTGGGGGTGATGTGCAGTGCTGTTTGTCCTCCAAACATGGCGTGTGCTGTGTTACGACCCGGTCTAGGTAGTGCGGCCACAGGTAGATGAATGAGGGAAGCACGGGAAGAGAAAACTGCGGCAAACACGAAAGGGAACTGAACGCTGAACAGAACTCCGGTCCCTACACTGCCTAACCAGAGCTAACTTAAACCTACTGCTAGTCATCGAAGGCTTACCAGGCACGAGGCAGCTTTTAAACACGTAACTCTAGAACACTCAGTCCAAAAGCGAAGACTGTGCGAGCGAATCGTGTACCCCCTACGGAAACAAGTTTCCACCCAGAGTCACCTCCAAAAAAAACAAAGGGAAAATAACAAAGCAAAACAATAAAGAGGTAACCCGATGGAAGGATAGTAAATCCAGCAGGGAACACTCTAACTAACCAGAGTAACCGAACAGCGTACAGAAAGGGCGAGACGAGCGAGGTAGTGAGATAAGAGAATCAAAGTCAAAAACCGTGCATCTATTACCGAACAACCAGATAGAAGGGCAAAGGCAAAAATCAAAGTCAAAATGCAACAAGCCAAGGGTCAACCACAGGAATCCAAACAAACGAAACGCAGGGCAAGGCAAGAATCGTAGGTCAAAGCAAACCGGTCCAACACAGAAGGCAGCAAGATACTCACAGTACAGGAACGCTAATTACAAAAGGTTGAAGAGCTAGTCTCCCACAGGAGTCCAGGCAGCGACCTTATAGAAGCACCGCCCCGCCCCCGGAAGTGGAACATTCAATTCAGGCCCAAGCAGAGCTAATACTAGGGCAGAGGTCATAACATATGACATCCAAAGCGTTCAATTTTGGTCTCATCTGACCAGACTATATTCATAGGCTTGTCCAAATGTTGTGAAGCGAACTTTAAACGAGCTTCAACATGCTTTTTCTTCAGCAAAGGAGTCTTGCGCAGTAAGCATGAATAGAGGCCATGGCGGTTGAGTGCATTACTTATTGTTTTCTTTGAAACAACTGTACCTGCTAATTCTAGGTCTTTCTGAAGCTCTCCACGAGTGGTCCTTGGCTCTTGGACAACTCTTCTGATTATTCTTTTGACTCCTCTGTCAGAAATATTGCAAGGAGCACCTGGTCGTGGCCGGTTTAAGCTGAAATGATGTTCTTTCCACTTCCAGATTATGGCCCCAGTGGTGATAGGGGGCAGGATTGCTGTCTAAATACTGACAGATTTCAGCTGGTTTCTTGGCTTTCCATGTCTTTTTACACCTCCTTTTCTTCATGTGTTCAATGCTTATTCCCTGTGTCATTCCACTTTATTCCACATAACTTAAAGGGCATCTAAAGTCGATTCTCAGACGGGACGTTGAATGTCCAATGTTTACAAACGAATCACTTGCTTTTTTTGGCACCTTGCATTGTCACATGACCAATTTCATTCATATAAACCAATGGTTTGCGTGCAAGCGTAGATAATCCTTCTATTTCGGTTCGTTTGCACAGGTGTGGCTCGCTGATTGGCCGATAAACAAAAACAATGGGAATAGACTTTAGATGCCCTTTAATTTTTGGACTTAATTGTTTTGATTTCTTTGTATGTGTAGATTACTTGGGGTTGTTACCAACATCTGGTGAAAATTTCATATCAATAGCCCCATTAGAAATATATTTACAAAGAAAAATATTGACGCGTTCAACACTTATGTTCCTTGCTGTATGCATTAGCCTCAAACAAACACATCACACACATGAAGGACACCCACACAGGCAGATGTGCAGTAATTTACCGGCAGGTTGCTGCCGTCACAGGATGACATGCTTCGTCTGGGTGCGGGCCGAGAGTCCAGAATGTTCTTCTTGGCCACCTTGAGCTCCCTGCTCTTGGGCGGGACGTACCCATCTCGCATGGACACCAGAATCGGGTCCTCGTCCCGGCCCTCCAACCACTCCTCCGCCTCAAGCGCCGGCTCTGGTCCCGCAGTGTCCGGGTACAGGTCGTCCTGAAACAGGTCCGACTGTCGAAGAGACAGACTTGTAAGACACGGGGAGTGATTCTTATGCAGCCTCTATGAAATTGCTGCTTCATTACTGTGGCAGTACAAAGAATATGGTGCCGCATGCATATACACCATGTGACACAGCCGTAAAATGTGCACGCTGACAAGAAACGCTGTGCAAACAAGATGGTGCCTCATAGTCATGCAGCACTAACAAAGGTGAGATTCCAGCCCAGGGGGACCAAGAGCCACCTAGTGGTTAGTGTGTTTGAAAACTAATAATTCAGCAAAGTCACAAATAGAAAACAAAAAATGGCTCAAGAGAACACACAACTTTATCTCAGTGCCTTTGCTGGATATCAAATTTTCACTTGATTTACGTTTATGAACATTGTGAGATCGCTGATTCACTCTTTTAACAGAGCCAACAAAGGACTTGACTGAATTAAATAAATGCTGTTCTTTTATTCATCCATGGTAACTAGCTGTAGCGCAGTAGCATCAGCTGGTCGTGATTAAAAGCTATCATTTGCACAGTGAAGGCCAACGGCAGATGTTCAGTAGAATGTTTGTGCAAGCACATGGACCACTTGGCCAGTTCCCTCTGCTTAATTCCACAGGGAAACGATCAGTTCGACGCGTTTCCCTGTGAGCGGCCAGCAGGAGAAAACGGGACCATTTTAACAGCAGCGTTGGTCTCCAGCACTGATGTGAAATGTCATGTGATGTGATGTCATCAGTGATGCCGGAAGTCTTACAGTGCAGAAGAGAGGATGCATTAGAGTAGAGGAGGGAAGCACGTGAAGACAGGAGACTGCCCACACTTTCAGTGCAGCGAGTAAGTTTTATAAAAAAAAGAGTAAAGATTAAGGAAGGAAAGAGAAGATAGGGGATAGTGCAGGAATGCGAATCTGATCTGTCGTTCGGCCATTCCAGCGACATTCCGCATGTACATGAGGTATGTCGTTTTGAATTAAAGTGTCTGCAGAATAAATGCATCGTATTAGAAAACAAGTGACGCCTCTGAAAATCCAAAAAATGTATCACTCCTTCCTTCGCTCATTTACATTTTCCGCTGCACTTGATACTACGTGAGGCGGAAAGGAGATTCCCTTTTTACCCCCTCGGGAAAAAAAAAAGTTCTGAAGCCATATTGTTATTGTCATGTCTGTCCATCCTTGCGTTTGTGCGTATGTGTCCAGAAACAAATTTACAAAACGCACATGCGCGGTGCAATACCTGTTTGCACCACCGCAATGTCATAACAAACGTGCACCGAGGGAGTCTAAAGTGCCGAGGCATGTTATCTTGAAAGAGTTGTTATGCGCAGCAAAAACAGAGACAAGTGGGTATGATGGGGGGTAAGAGGGAGTAAATTTAAAGGCTGGAGTCACTGTGTAACAGACCTTTCTGGGCACAGTCATCATGATCGGCTCACACTTCCTCTCATGGAGTTTGTATAACCTGCAGGGGGAAAGAACCGAAGAATTTAAGCAAAAAAGCAAACACTGTTCCATCCTGCAAAATACGCTGAATACTGTATTCTAAATCTCACCCTCACACTTAGCTGTATGTTCATATCATTATAGGGTCAATCCCTTTAACGCAAGCTTTTCACTTAGGCTTTTTCTTTAAAGTCAGAAAAAGCATTTTTTTTCTTTCTCATATTGTTAGACAACGTCTCATACGTATTCTGTATCTGCTGGTTGCAGCGCTTCACTGAAGCAAAATCACTCTTATATTGAGAGAAATATTCAAACCCTGGACGCCACGTTTTTATGGCCACAGCATTACATCAAATGGAAAATATCTAGATCTTGTTTATAATTTCATACACATTTCCTTGTAATTCAGCAGGGCATATTTGGGATCATTGGAAACCTTGGGATCTCCAATAGAATTTAACATAGATCTGAAGTTCCACAGGTTTGAATACAGCAATTGTATTTGACTGACCCATACATGGGTTCGTAGTTTTCATGGGGTTAATATAGCTACCATTGTTAATGACACTGACAACTATTATTTTGTCAGCTTTTGCATGGCCTATTTTATCTACCTCGGGAACATAGTGTAAACGTTCCCGCGCTGACATGCTGAATCGAACACTGCCAACCGACAGCCCGACTGACACACGGAAACAGCGCATGCCATGTGGAAATATCGCCCCATAATGGCACGCAATTTTATTGACACACGGGACTGGCACACTGTGATGAGTGTAATAATGCAGCACATGAAGAATGGCTGTAATAAAATAGGATCATCCTAGACAGCTTACATTGGGAAAAAAATCTGTTTAGACAAATTCACCATCCAAGGTGCTGATAACCCAGCAAGGCAGCTTTCTTTAAGATGGAGGATTTTGTATCCACCAAGTGAACCTCACAGGCTAAATAGGCCAAATGACATATGCTGACTGGCAGACTGACACTGCCATAGCCTGACTGACACTGACTGAGGCAAACTGGCACTGATTAAAAATGATTGACATGAATTGACAGTTTAACACTATCTAATAATGAATGGGTGAGACTGACCGAAAGTTACTGACACTGAGTGACAATGAATGAGACAGACAGGCTGACAGTGAATGACACAATCTGAATGACAATGACTGAAGCAGACAGACTGACAAAGACTGACTCACATAGACTGACACAAGCAGCGACTGACACAAACTCGAGACACTGACTGACTCAGGACTGGCACAAAGTTATTGACACAGACTGGCACTGATTATCACAAACTGACTGTGAATGACTCTGACTGACAGGCACTGCCTGAAACAAAGAAACTGACACGGAATGACAGTGACTGACAGACTGATGAAAACTGACTGACATGGAATGAAATTGACTGACAGACTGATACAGCCTGACATGGAATGACACTGACTGACAGACTGATACAGCCTGACTGAGACAAAATGACATTGACTGACAGACTGATACAGCCTGACTGACACAGAATTACACTGACTGACAGACTGATACAGCTTAACTGACACGGACTGACAGCGCCTGACAGACTGATACAGCCTGACAGACATGGAATGACACTGACTGACAGACTGATACAACCTGACTGACACAAAATGACACTGACTGACAAAATGATACAGCCTGACTGACACAGAATGATACTGACAGACTGATACAGCCTAACTGACATGGAATGACACTGACTGACAGACTGATACAGCCTGACTGAGACAAAATGACACTGACTGACAGACTGATACAGCCTGACTGACACAGAATGGCACTGACTGACAGGCTGACTGACACAGAATTACACTGACTGACAGACTGATACAGCTTAACTGACACAGAATTACACTGACTGACAGACTGATACAGCTTAACTGACACGGACTGACAGCGCCTGACAGACTGATACAGCCTGACAGACACGGAATGACACTGACTGACAGACTGATACAGCCTGACTGACACAAAATGACACTGACTGACAGACTGATACAGCCTGACTGACACAGAATGACACTGACAGACTGATACAGCCTAACTGACATGGAATGACACTGACTGACAGACTGATACAGCCTGACTGACACAAAATGACACTGACTGACTGACTGACTGACACAGAATTATACTGACTGACAGACTGATACAGCTTAACTGACACAGAATTACACTGACTGACAGACTGATACAGCCTAACTGACACGGAATGACAGCGCCTGACAGACTGACTGACACTGCATGGCAGAAGAGGCACCCGAGCAGACCTGGCGATCTCACACTTGCTGACGTCCACCCCTCGTTTGGGCATGAAGCCCATCCCCCTCTGGGGCTCCTTGCTGCTGAAGGTGCTGAGGTAATGCACATACGGCGGCTCTTCTGTGATCTCGAAATACCGGATACTGCTGTCGCCCTGAGGGATGGAGGGAAGAGACTCTCACTCAACAAAAACATGCTGCCATATATCAAAATATATACTGCACTTCACCGAATTACACGTATTAACAAAGGTGGAATTCCAAATATATTCTCAAGTGCATGTCCACATGTTGTTGGTGAGCATAATAAAACATTATGCTACGAGCATATATTCACTTATATACTAATGAAAACGAGGTGGCAATAGTTTGTATATCCCGTAATATGTATCCTGTAACATGTTTCTGAGTATGTTTAAATAGAGATTAGAATATAATACTCATTTCAAATCGATTATTTCTCTAATTTTGTCCCGACATCGTTGTATATTCATGGCTTAAGCTAAGTGCTTAAATATTAGATATCAAATAAAGTACAATGAGAACAGTCTTATACTCTTAAAACGTATTAAATTATTCAGCAATTATTAATTATTCCCAGCAAGCCCTGTTTGAAATAATAATTCACAATGAGGAATTCTGGGTAAAAGTGTCCCATCCCTTATGGTTAACGTGACCATAAAACGCACTCCAAATGTCAGGAGCGCACTGAACAACAGTATTTCAATGGCTGATTTGTTAGCATTGTTAGCATTCCTCATAAAATCAAGTGACCATCCTAAATTCAAATAACACTTGTAAACATGAAGAACAAAGCGAAATAACTTAATCAGGCTGGTTCTGCAATGATTCTCGTGACTCATAAATAAAGTTCGGGGGACATCTGGGAAATTAGACACATGCGTTTGCGGGAAATGTTTATTGTAATTTTCCAGGGAGATTCTGATACCCAAACATGGATAGATGGCCTTGCTGTGCTGGGATAAGTGGACTGAGATTTGGGCTCTGATACCTTTCCACACAGGTAAACAATGTTGGTGTCGGCGTCGTAAAACGGCAGCAGGACTCCATTGCTCGTGTCCATCTCCAGCAGGGCAATGGGCTCCTCAAAATTAGTCTGCGGAGATGGAGGCCGACGAAACAGGTGAAGAAAATCATGAATCATTCATTCAGTTCTGAGCATTAAAGGACTTTTTCCTTCATAATAAACTGAGATTTACAAATATGAACATGAGGTATTATTAAAACTGATTACACAGTGTGCGCGTGTGTGCATCTATGCGTGTGCGTGTGTGGGTGTGAGTGTGTATATATGTGTGTGTGTGTGTGGTTATGTGTGCGTGTGTGTGTGGGTACATGTGTGTGTGTGTGTGTGTGTGTGTGCGTGTGTGTGTGTGTGTGGGTACATGTGTGTGTGTGTGTGTGTGTGTGTGTGGCATGTGTGTGTGTGTGTGTGTGTGTGTGTGTGTCTGGCGCATGTGTGTGTGTGTGTTGTGCTCACCGGGTCCCAGAGCCCCAGCTCTCTCTGGCTCATGCGTGTGAATCCCGTGCTGAAGATGTTCCCCTCTCGAGTGAAGATGGCCCGCATCGGCCTGATTCCCTCGTGTGGAGCCAGCCTCTCCTGCGACACACACACACACACACACACACACACACATATGCACACACACACACACACACACACATGCACACACACACACACACACACACACATGCACACACACACACGCACACACACAGAGCATTCAGCAACTGAGCCTGGATCAGCCTGTCACTCGGAGAGGACAGCCATTTCATCTTCTCTTGACCACTTCAGACAGAAAATACACCCGTTATCACAGTTTCCAAGCTCTACCTACCTAAGTCACACCAAACATAACGGGGTGGTCAATTCGTCAGAAAAACTGCCATAAATACCAGCTTTATGAGGCCCACAGCCAGTGGCGGCTGCTGAGCAGAAAACAGAGGGCGGAAGACATCTCTTAAAACAGATGATTATCAACCTGCTTTCAATAAATGTTCATGATTAACACATTACCCTACAATATGAATAATCCACTGACAGTTAAACAGACGGTTTCATTTTTAATTACATATTAAGGTAAGTAAATAATAAATTCAATAAAAATATTTCATTCACTTGCCTCAATAAGCTACCCTTCACAAAGAACAGAAAAAAAACTACTCCGGATTTTCCGTGTAAACTGTTGTCGTATCCTGCAAAGTAGGGCATCAAACCTATGCTTTGTGATTGTTAAAATGAAAACAAATAAAACAAAGATTGAAATGAGCACATTTTTGGGTCCAAATGACGCATTTTATTTCTCGTCTTAAGAGGGAGGATTGGCAACACCTGAAAGAGGCGAGTTAAAGTATCTGTAATCTAGGACAAAGAGTGAAAACAGATAAAGACCGAGGCGTTTAACGGTCTCCCTGCTTTCTGCCCATTGCCCGCCACAGTTGTCGTTGAAACTGGTTCAGATATGAATTGATTCAGTCCTGTGGTGATTTTTAGAGCTGTAGTGCTGTGGCTGTCAGCGACTATTCAACCAAATGTCCCTCCGGAAGGCTTTCACTAGCGGCCACATTTCTGTTAGACCGTTTGCGATTTTTGATGTTTGACATATTTTGTCATAATTTTTGACTCAGTTACCTTTGGCACCTAAAATAATTCTGCCATTTTTGTGGCTGACACACCAGCAATTCGGGCACGTACTATTTAACGGGCCCATTAGGAACTTGGTTAATACCATCACCTTGCTTTGGAGACGTTCCAAGTAAGGTGCTGAACAGACCTCTTAAGCAGACATGTGCCGCAAACCAGCATCAAATTAACAGGTATGACCTCTGAGGTCAATTCTGTCATCGCAGTTTAAGGACTTCAAAGTAAAAGCCATTTTTCAGGGGTGCTTCTGATATTTTGTCCTCCCCCTGTATAATCTCAAAAAATCATATACACTACACTGCACTACACTACTCTACACTACATCAGCTCGTATGGTAGGTTGATAAGCTGAGTGCTGGATGGAGATGGCACACTAGGCAGCACCAACGGCCCCCAGCAAGAAGGCTGTGGACTCCAATCCAGCCTGGGGCCCCCCGTGCGGAGCCCGCATGCCCTCCCCCCCATAGCCCAAAGACACGCGCATCAGGGCCATGCTCAAGATCGAAGCATCTCGCGAGGGGAGACTCTGAAGTTTTGAACGACTCGTGAGTTCTTGCGCGTTTTCCAACATGGCTGCCAACTACAGTTTGCATAAAATTTTATCGAACAAGCTGTGACGATACTGGACGCCATCTTGACAAGCGAGGTTAGACATTTCGCAGATGTTCTCCCTCGCTTTCGCAAGACAAAGCGTAGTTTAATCGTTCAAGATGCAAGAACTTGTGGGCTCTCACTGGACCCCGCGATCTTGAACATGCCCTAGGGCGTGTCCCCGCCTTTCGCCCATAGTCAGCTGGGATAGGCTCCAGCTCCCCCGCGACCCCAGCGAAGAGGAAGCGGTCGAGAGGATGGATGGATAATACTGGGTGGGACTCCGGTGAGGTGGCATCATCTCGGCTCCAGTCCCGCCTCACAAACGCTGAGCACGCAGTTCACAGGTGACTTGCACCACGTTGCTCCCATTTAACTCAGTGTGTAACATAGACACTCGATCATTCGCCAAACACCTGCTCACCTATTATCTTCTACATCCCTCCCTCCTTCCCTTGGTCCCACCTGACTCCCTCTCTCCTCTCCCTCCCTCGCTCTCTCCTTTTAGGTCCTGCCTGTCCCTCTCCTGTCCTTCTCTCCTGGCTCCTTCCATCCTCTATCCTTCCTTTCCTCCCTCTCTCATTCGCCTTGACCTGGCTCCTTCCCCTACTTCTCTCCCTCCCTCTTCTTTGATCTCACTGAACCTCCTTCTATCCTCTCCTCTCCCTCTCTCTCCCTCTCTCTCTCTCTCTCTCTCTCTCTCTCCTCCAGCCCCCCTCTCAGCTGCGGCTCCTTACCGCCACCACCTCCCTCTTGCGGGGGTCGCAGACGCGCAGTCGCCGGTCCTTGCTCGTGGTGCAGAAGAGGCTGCCGTTGTAGTTCCAGCTGACGTTGTAGATGAGGTCAGGGTGGTCGTCCATGGTGATCAGGGCCTCCCCTGTGCCCACATTCCAGATGATGATCACATTATCGCTACCTGGGGAGAGGACAGCTCATAGGTCATTCTGAGCGCTGTATGACACTGCTTATCAGAGATGCGCTACCTAAAGTACCACTAATGATATGCCAGGGTCATTATTAGCATTCCTGTGTTTAAAAATGCTACTCACACTTCGACACACAACAACGAAAGGCAGGAGTGTAGCAGCAGCCATTTTAGCTGCTGTAGCCAAAGGCGGGAAATCAAGGTTCAGAGGAGAACAGTTGTCCCTAGTGTTTTGCTCATCCCTCCGGATTTGCTAATTAGCCCAATTATTCATCCAGAAGATAGAGCTACACAACCAAAAGTGTCTGTCTTAACAAAAAATTTCATCAGATTATAAAAATTCTTATTTTTTCCATCACAAGTGTAAGATATTGGTTTATTTTGAGTTTTCACATGCCTGACAACTGCACTGAAAAAACTGAGACTTTGGATCAAAGTAAAAAAATTGTGTCAACTTGTTACAGCTAATTTTTTTAGTTTTTCTCAACTGAAAAAAATTACCTTTGTAAAAAATTTTCAATTGAGGAAAACTAAAAAAATTAGCTGTAACAAGTTGACGCAATTTTTTTTACTTTGATCCAAAGTCTCAATTTTTTCAGTATGCAATTTCTTATCCCATTGGTAAATCTAGAAATAAATCTAAATTGTCTCATATCAGTGGAAGAATTTCTGTTTTCCTGAGAATAAAAAATTATAGTGTTTTAACTCTACATACAAGATTAAGAAGATTGGTCAGTTTTTTTTTTTTTTTTTGCGGTGTAGTTGGTGAAATCATCCAGTAAAGCGGGAAGGACCGTTAGTCCCCGACTCCTGGTGTTTCCTCTTCAGAATCTGTCCAGCTGTAGATACCGGAGTATTCGAGGTGATGTAGTGTATATAGGCGAGTGTTTACTCTTGTTTACGTGAGGATTCACCTGACATAATGTGCATACGTTGGAGGGTTTATGCCTGCTAATAAGAGCTGCACAGGAAAGAGTTTGGTGGTGGGGCAGTGTCACAGGGTGAGTATCACCGTTCACACAGTCCTGCCAAGCATTCTAATCTTGTATTTAGACTTTAAACACTTATTTCTGTGAATTGTAACACTGATGTGAGATAGTTTTGGCTCATTTCTAGATTTGTCCATGGAGTAAGTGAAATTATTTTACCCCATGGACAAATCTAGAAATTAATCAAAATCACCTCATATCACGGGCAGAATTTTTTTTCGAAGAAAAACGGTAATAGAAATAAGTGTTTTACGCCCAACTACAAGATTAAAATGCTTGGTAAGACTTTGTTTTTACAGTGCAGCGTTTAGCTGGTTTGAGATGACGAGGGTAAGAGAGTATACAACAGTGAAAGCGCGAGCAGGAAAGCGTTTAATCGTGGCGATAATCCGTATGTCTTTGCGGGTGTACCTGCAGTGAGGAGGACGTTGCGGGCTGTGGGGTGCCAACTGACGATGCCAACGCGTTTAGAATGCCCTTCCAGGGTCACGATTGGCTCTGACAGCGGCCGTAAAGGCGTGTGGTCTGGGATCTGCCACACCTATGGCATAAATAAGCACATATATGAAAAGTAAAACAAGCAAAGAAAAAATAACACAGACAATAGTGGCTGAAGGGACTTTTCAAATCAGTCCTTTTTAATTTTATTTGCACCTCCCTGATTCTGCCAAGTTTTTAGGATTGGAGTTTAAAATTAGGTTGTTGCATGCTTACTATTTTATCGCAACAAATTTGGAAAAAGCTGAAAAGGATTAATGTGGAAGTAAGTATGGTTGGTTTTTAGGAGATGCTATTTCAAACCAAAACCGAGCCCATCTGGAGCGAGCGGCACATTCTATTAATTAGCGCCACATTGCTGCCCCCTAGTGCTGTAAAGGTGTAGTTTACTTCCCTTTTTTTTCTTCCGTTTCATAGTGTTTTGGATGGCATGTTTGTGCACAGTCATAAATATTTCAGATGCTTTGAAATTTTTGACAACCCGCCAGCTGTATAGTGAATGCAGGGTATTTGTGGGTTTCTAAAGCAAGAAAAAACAATAAGATGCTCTAAAACAATTTGTACTGTTTGTGACAGTAAGCTCCAAATATCGCCAAATATGCCTAATCTCTCGGGGAATACCACCCCCCATTGCGCAAAATGGAAACTGGTACTTTTTTTTTTTTTTTTTTCAAAACAATGAATTGTGCTGTCCAACGTTGGTGAGTATTTTAAGTTCCACTGTTTGATCTGACATATGAGAAGTCACAATCACATTAGGTGAAACACAAGGGTTTTCACATTTAAGATCATCTCCACAGGAACATCCAAGCGGCAGAAAGGTCTGGGAACATGAGTTTACATTACTAAACTAAGGAGGACATTTTAATGGTCATTCTGGGTAATCTGCTATCGGGTCAGCAACCTCGCACACCCGTTTGCTGATCGGTGTGATACTGTAAGCGAGGTGGGTGTTGAGTGTGCAGGAATAAATCAATACAGCACGTTCCGGGTTTTGTTCATAACTTTAGTCAAAGTCTGAACACAATGAAGTCCAACCATCACATCTCTTCGATCTCCGTCTCCCCCCTTCTTCCCTTTTACTTTACATCACCCCAGCTACTCGCACAGCGCCAACTAACCGCCATGTCTAATGCCGGTACCTAAATAGTTCTAACATTACCGTAATTTCTGAATATATGCAACAGAAAATTTCATATACTAAACTTGCATAAAACGTTATATTGGAACATTGCACTCATTAATTTTGCTCTTACAATACCATTCATGACTAGTATCTAACAGGGTTAATTCCTGAAGTCAACTGAAGCCCCCAGCCTCAGCCATGTACACCATCCTTTTCACACACCCCAACTGGCTACCCACACTGGCCTGCATGTAATTCCAAGCCTTGGCGTCATCTTATAAGACAGCTTGTGATGACAGCAATGGAATGGATGTTAGTCATCAGGACCTTGACAGGCAGGTACTGCGAAAAAAATACTAGAACATAGGATTGTCTGGATAAGTGGGTCATCGGGCCCAATCTGCCACTTTAGCAGAAGACTTAAGGTGTTTTCCACTGTAAGGAACGGCTCTCCTCGACTCGACTTGGTTTTTTTTTGTTTTTTTTAAAGAATTCATTTCCATGGTGGATAGTACCTGGTACCAGGGTTCCAAGAGAGCCCAGCCAATGCTTAATCACGAGGTCTATGCAATGCGGATCACTGATTGGTCAGAGGGAATAGTCATTTGTGTGGCACAAGACAAGCCGACACAGTACAAAACATAATTCAGTGAAGAAGAGAAAATTCTAGACTGAGCAAAGCCCCCTTTCTTGTGGTAAGTTGGCTTTGACATCCAGTCATAGCAAAACAAAGCATTTAGTGCTTTTACCAATTTGGATTCATATGATTTATGTGCCAAAATGGTTCGTTCCTGTTGCGCTGTTTGTTGTGAAAACTGTGCAGACCGTGCGGAAACATGTTTTTTGTTCTCCCTAGAACCAAAGTTTTACTGATATTTATGGATGAAGATTTGAGTTTTTTGATTGTCAGTTTACCTGATTGGTTATATCCTGAAAGCTGTCACTTATAAGTATGTTCTTATGAGAAAAAGTGCGCTATAGTAACCTTGTTGCTTTTAGATTATTTATTTCTGAACTGGGGTGTTTACTATACTCAGCAAAAAAATTTAAGAGCCACTGAGCTTTTTCTTGATTTTTTTCTCTTGTTGTGAGCTTCCCAGGACACTGTCAGGCTGTGGTGAGAGCAGGTGGTGGCCACACAAGATATTGAAATGACTTTGGACATTGACGTTTTGATTTAATGGTTTGGGCTTGGTGTGATTCTGGTCTTCCCTGGGAATGCCCTGTTTTGGGGGTAATAACATCATCTGATCAAATGTTTTGATGCATTTTGTGTCTTGGATTTACACCAATGACGTTGAAAACGCTTGGGATTTCGGTTCAGTTTTTACATTTTTGCATACTTGGGTGAAAATCAAGTGTTCCTCAACTTTTTTTGTTGAGTATATGTTTACTATGCAATTTTCCCCATTGGTTTTGCCATGACCGGAAGCTGGCGCGTATATGACCATGGCAGAATGCACCAAGAACAGAGAGTGCGCAGTCTAGTTTTTTCTCTACGTCACTGACACAATGGACATTACGGTGGACTAGGATGATTTTCACGGCAATGCAACCTGAAGTGTAAACATTAAGATTTGACCCAAGTCAGTAAATACGTATCCAAACCAACAAGCCAGCTAGCTTTCTTGTGAGCCAATTTAACACGAACGTTTCGGGGGTCACATTATAAGTTACCAACTTGAAGGCAAGACGATTATATTGTCATAACCTAAACCAATAAAGGGAGTAGCAAACGCTTAGTTGTCAAACACATGACAACTCGTCAACAATTGGAAGCCAAATGCAAGTGAGTTGGGCACTAGCCAGAAATGCAGAATATGACTGCATATGCACTAAAACAATCAGGCCAAATAGAATAACTGGCTAGATAAACAGCCACCGAACTTCCTTACCGAGATTTAGGAACACCAGCCCTTCGACATCCTCCATTGTTCCTGTGTTCGTGTCGTGTGAGGTTATGTTGTGTTTGGTGATGCGTTGAACATGAAGACAAGGCGCTTTACATGGTCAATCCCGCCTTCAATTGAGCAGGTAATACGCTGTGTGGAAAACGAGTACTTGGTACCAAAACTGAGTAGAGTTGAGCAGAGCCGGTACCAGGCAGTGGAAAAGCGCCATAATAGACGCTCCTAAAACCAGGCCTCTCCATTCTGCTACTGTAAGTCAGGTCATTTAGCCCTCCCCCTCTTGTGTAGCCCCAAGACAGAGTCCCACAATGGTGGAGTACCCATTCAGGCTAGCGTAAACCTGCTCAAAATCTGGCTCTGATGGAGAGTTCACCCCTGCACATTACACAGCCCGGTAAGACGTTTGTGAGCGGGGAACACATTGTCCAGTTGTGACCATATGTATGTATTTTGTGAGTGTCTTTCTTTCAATTCCCTGGAGGGATAATATTTTGTCCAAGGATTGGTCACTTCCATATTACTGCTGCTATTCCTTACAATACAAATAGATTTTTTCTATGCTTTCTTGGTGGAGTTCCACACTGGGTAAGAATGCAGTAATGTGGTGATAATGAACTGTAATGGACAGATACATGGCGGACTACAGCCTGTTTCTTGTCATTCGAGGAGCCATGGTATTTCAGGGCCACTGTGCAAAGCAGAACAAACACACAGCCTACTTTGTCCGCCAGCTGTGTTTCCCAAAAATAGCCGACGTGGATAGAATGCATTGGATGCCTTCGTATGTGAGGCATTAGCTGTTTTCTGTTGGTGCTCTCCTGCGGCACTCAGTCCAGTCACACCGATGTGTATACCCTTACGGACATGAGCCAACTCAATTCCTCAGCAAGATTCAACTGTCATCGTCATCTGCCCCAGCATGTCTCCTCGTTTCTGCTTTTTATTGCTAACACATACTAGCCTGTCCCTGTGAGTGTGTCTGTGTCTCTATTCCAGGCTTCGGGACTCAGAGCAAAACCAATTGGTGCCATTTGCCAGAGCTGGTTTTACCGCTAATAGCACTGTCATCGAAAGCAGCAGCAAACAAAAGCAGCGCACACAGTTACAGCAAAACAATAACATGGCAACAGGGAGAGACAGAAAACAAGAAGGGTTGGAGAGAGTGAAAGAGACGAGCAAAGGAAGGTGAAAGAAAAGATAGACAATGAGAGAAAAAGGGAGATAGAGAGAATGGTAAATCCAATACGCCGTCACACTCAATACACCGCAGTTAAGAAAAACATAATAAAAACATAAATATGCATTGTTATACTCTGCAACACCTTGATTTTCCGTAGGATTAGCATTTATATTTCAGCTGTTACAAGGTATTTGGCTATACTGATTTGCTAACATATCGATTTGGCTTTTTTGATTAGTTGACAGATCGATTTGGCTTTTTTGATTGGTCAACAGATCGATTTGGCTTTACTGATAGGTTACCATTGCAGTGCAGTCCTCAGAGCCGCTGGCTATGATGTTGTCATTGTGGGGACACCAGTCAATGTCCAGGACGGGACCCGTGTGACCGATCACCAATGGGTAGTTTTTGTCCACGCGACCTGTCTGGAACATAACACACTGACAGTGAGGCCTACAAGCAGGAGATCACCCTTAAAGGATCCCTTCCAACCACAATGCCTTGTGCGCGCAAAGTGCAATATCTGCCATTTTATCTGCCGTCTAAATTCTGACATTCGTATGTTGGAAAGAAATCCTCGTTCATCCTTGCGCGTTTGCTTTACCGAGGTCTTAAACTGCCACGAACGCTTTTTAAAATTATTGTTGCTTATATTTGGCTAGTTATTTTATCATTATCTATTTTTATTTGTAACCTGTTCCTCGTTCCTTTGCCCGCATGGTACCACAGGCAAACCGTATATATTTACGGATGCAGATAATCGTACAGTCTCCATTCCTTCATCATCTACGTCCACGCTAATATCATGGTCCACTTCCTCCATTTTAGCGCAGTCTTCTCAGATCTCTTGACCTTTCTTCACGTGTCAGGGCTGCGGCCGAAATGAAGACAACAACAAAGGCATGTAAGGTATTATGGCTGGAAGGGATCCTTTAACCACTGCATGTACTTCACTCATAAAAACTGCACACATTAACACAATGAAAATATCAGTTTTCATAAAAGCACAGTCCACACAAGTAGTGTTGCCACACACAGCATATTAGCTTTCCTCAAAACCCCTGAAAGAAAATCACCAAGGGCCGAATTTACAAAAGGTGTTCAGTCAGCGTTTCTCTAGTCATGGAGTAAGCTTAAAACGCTGACTAAACATGGCTTACACGCGCACAGCTAAACACTCGTGATAATCGCATATTACAACCGAGGATCATCACCCAATTAGTTGTCTGCTTCCAACTTGCCGCGTAAGAGTAGATTCTTTAATGACCTAAGAGTTATTGTTCTGAGCAAGCATGTGACCTACTATGGCACACGGTTGTCTCAGTATCAGTGTAAGCCTTCGCCAGCGTGGAACAGACTGTTGAGGTGAATGTGCGAGAAAAAGTAGTCCGAAAATAAACAAAATGACAATTTTACTGTGGACCAACAAATGGGACTAAACTATTTACTTAAAGGAACTAAGTGAAGAACAGAACAGAAGGATTTCATTGAAAACAAGAAAAGCAATATGCACTGGCAACTAGGGGCTGCACATACCAACAAAAACACCAGTTAAACAAGCCCCCCAAGGATGTCTAAATTTTGCTATTGTAATTTGATCACAGGTGACTAACACTTAGACGCAACTTAGATAAACATACTTTGTAATTTGGTGAGCAACTTTGAACACCCAGTCATCGTCTGATCAGTGAAGTTACACGCGTCTAAGAGAAGAACACCTTTCATAAATCTGGCCCCAAATGTTTTCATCCATGTATCGTATTTTAACTTACTTTTAGTCACTTTAAGTGGTCACGGTTTTTTTTTACGGTAATTGCTGTTTTGGGAATTTTTGCCAGGCACCACCTTCTTTTACTCAGTAAAGCATCCTTGAGACAATCCCTTGTGAAAGCACTACACAAATAAAATTAAACTGACTTGAACTGAATGAACGACATATTTTTTTTGTCCTGTGCCCAGTTTACCGCCATGGAATGTAGTAGCGCTCAGAGTTTTTCCCACCTCATCATATTACTGAGATCTTCCCAGAAACAGGGTCCAGTTCATCGCTAACAAGCCCCATACCCAAGTAATTATTAAATTTCAAAATAGCTGCCCGAGTAAATATAATGTGCTGACAGCGATTATGTTTTTTTTTTTTTTGTGGAATATTTTTTGCAATTCCATAAACCCAGGAACAGTGTCAGGGGTTTGTCATGCAGTTACAGAGGGCAAAGTGTGTTTCACAATCAGGGACCTTAAAATACCAAAATAATTTGGTGCATGTCGGTAATGTACTGCCGTCTGCGCATTAGCCTGTCGTAAGAGTCCTAAAGGAGGAGTACCCAATGTCTTAACGCATTTGCAGCATTTTGACTGACTTCAGCACCAACTTGTACGTTCGTACTAACACAAATGAAATCAGCCCCTACTCTGCTTCCTCTTCATAAAATTCTCAGTATTCCTGTATTCACATTCTCTGTACATGTGTTGAAGCCTTATTATCTCATATTTAAAAGGTAATATACAGCATACAATCGAAAATTACGCACATCATAAAATTTGATTGATACAATGCTCTGAAAGAGTATTTGCCTCTTTCTAATTTCTTCCTTTTTTTGCATATTTCTCACGCTTAAATGTCTCAGATCATTAAATTAATTTCAGTATTAAACAAATATTACCTGAATGAACACAAAATGCAATTTTTTTGAATGATGAATTTATTTATTGAATGAAAAAGCCATCATCTCTACCTGGCCCTATGTGAAGAAGTAATGGCCGCCAGAATCAACCACTTAAATACTAGACAGCAGCAGGCATGATTACTGCCCGCCGTGTTCAATTTGAATGTCACATAAATAGAACCTGTCTTGCAATGTGCACTAGGAAAAAAGCAGAACATGATGCCTCAATCTAAAAGAATTCAAGAAAAGATGAGAAGCAAAGTCGATGACATCTTTCAGCTTGGAGAGGATTAAAAGCCACTTCTAAGGGTCTGGGATTCCAGCAAACCATGGTGAGAGCCATTATCTACAAATTGAGAAGGTGTGTTTTTGTAGTGCAATGTTCCACTGAGTGTTCAGTTAGGGTGAGATGATAAGAACAATGGTGAACTTTCCTAGGCATGGCCAGCCTGATAAATTCCCCCAAGACGCATCAACAACTCATCCAGGAAGTTACAAAAGAGTCCAGACTAGCATCTAAAGAATTGCAGGCCTCACCTGCTTCAGTTAAGGTCATTGCTCATGATTACACAGTAAGAAAGAGACTGGGCAAAAATGGCATCCATTGGAGAGCTGCAAGGCAAAAACCTCTGCTGGCCAAAAAGAGCACAATGGCTCATCTCACATTTGCCAAAAAACACCTCATGACCCCCAAGAATTTCAGGATAATATTCCGATGTTTGATGAGTCAAAAGTGGAACCTTTTGGAAGACCTGAGTCCCATTATATCTGGCATAAAGATTACAAAGCAGTCCATCATACCAGAAAGCAGAACATCATACCAGCAGTCAAACACGGCGGAGCTAGTGTGATGGTCTGGGCTTGTTTTTCTGCTTCAGGATTTGAGCAACTTGCCATAATTGATGGAACCATGAATTCCGCTCTCAATAAGAAAATCCTTCAGGAGAATGTCCCAACATAAATTTGTGACCTAAAGCTCAAGCACAGTTGGTTATGCAGCAGGACAATGATCCGAAACACGCAAGCAAGTCCACCTCTGAATACTTCAAAAAAAACAAAAAAAAAAAGCAAAATGAAGATTTTGGAGTTGCTAGTCAAAGTCCTGACATGATTTCGAATTAGATGCAGTGGCATGACCTTAAACAGACAGTTCATGCTTGAAAACCCTCCAGTGAGGCTGAATTGGAGCATTCCTGCAAGGAAGACGTGGACAACAATTCCTCCGCAGTGACCTACGGGACTCATGGCCAGTTATTGCAAAGATTTGATTGCAGTTGTTGCATAACTATTTTGCAGGGCAATTTTTTTTTCCACATGGGTGGGTGATATAGATTTCAATAAGTCTACCTTCAATAAAAGCTTTATAAAGCTACATTTTGTGTTTATTCACTTTGTCTTTGTCTTATATTAAAATTACTTGAATGAGCTGAAACGTTTAAATGTGACAAATAAGCAAAAATGTAAGAAATCCGGAAGGGGGCGAATACTTTTTTTGCAGCACTGTATATCTCTCATCACTATTCTTTTTTTTGAAAAAATGCACTGGGCAAACAACAGTAATTTGTTTTTAATCAACATTTTAATGCCAAGCAGAATATGATAATTAAAATTATGAAGGATTGTGCAGTATTTTAATTTTTATCAAGGAGATATTGATTAACCAAGTGGATGCTAATTTCACAAACATTGAGTCATAGCTCTGTACTGCGTACTGATTATAACCATCTCAGCATTGGCAAGTATTACGAATGTACATTTGCATACACATATGAGGACAACCACATGTACAAAAACACAGTAATGGTATTTCTGGAAGCAAGGCAATTAGAACTGTTTTAATATAATATCTTGCGACAAATTCACTCCTTGGTGTCAGAAGTATGTGATCTAACACCAATATATGTAAAATAATTGAAGAAATAATTGTCATTATTGATGGTTAGGGAAGTAATATTAATTTCTCTTTTCAACATTTTGTTACTTCATGCAATTATAGTTGAACAGGTGACTGTGTCTTACTGTAGAAAATTGTATTTTAAAATGTATCACGTGATCCAGAATTTTTGGAAATAAAATTTTAATATTCAGGCAGAGAAAACATTTTAGCCCAGTTTACTTTACTTCAAAATGTTGATTTTGAAAAGAAATGGCACAGATAAAAGTTTTAAGTGCACTAAACTCTGTAAAGAGCAGCATTCGCCTGAACAGTCCCAATACTGTATAAGTGCACACAAATTCCACCTTAAAAATCTCCGCCACGAGAGTTCTTTCAGGTGTGTCATCAGTGCACTCAAGGGACACGACCTACACTCAAGTAGTGTGCACTTAAATTCCTCCAGCTGCTATCCCTAGGTGCACCTCACCAAACAGGAGACACACAGTCTTCCCTGCTCTCTCTTTAGTCTCAGGGAGAGCCAGAGCGACTGCCCGTCAACCTCGGCCTCTGATGTCATTTCCTTGCGATGCCACCTATTCCTGTCTGTCAGTGTGAACACGTGTCTGCCTCAGAATTAAGGTCCCCTCCCCTGTCACAGACCCCCAGCCGATGGGTATTTATAGCCCAGTGATGAGGCGTCAAAAAGGCAGTTTGCTTTTTTTTTTGCTCGTGGAAGATTGAGCGGTGGAGGGGGGTACAGTGGTGGAGTATTAATAGCTCTCTCTCCCTGTACCCCAGTGATATCATCCCATCCCCCATGGTCTAAGGGCACAGAGAGGAAACATATCGTGGAGAGAAGGAGGGGAGAGCAAACGCACAGCAATCCATTGGAAAATCACGACTGTGCCGTGCCTTTCCAGCGCACCTTTCTTAATCTATTTTATTCATGGAGTAAGAAGAGTGAGTCCCAATAGACTGAAAACTGTCCCCAGGTTCCTCTGGAGCTAATCTGGGTTCGTATCACCGCATGTTCACATGCGTCCAGATTACTGCTGTGGAACTTAGCTACGTATTTAGATGTTCTTCCCTGATTGCGTTTCTGCCATCTTTCCCAAAACAGGGTTCAGTTCACGGCCTACATACTACACCTTGCCTGAGTAATCATTAAAAAATGGGCAAATATGAAAATCAGTGAACAGCTGCCGTACGTAAACAGCGCCTGCTGACGGGGATTTTGTTTTTCCGCGGTATGTGTACTGTATTTGTTATACGTAAACCTTGAGCGGCATCAGAAGTTTGTCCTGCTAAATCAGAGGGCACTGTGTGTATCACTGTAGTGACTACTAGGCCCTGGGGATGGTGCATTTCTGGCAGCTCTGTTTGTGGAGGAGAGGGGAAGCAGAGGGGTGGCCTGGGTGTGTGTGTGTGTGGGGAAGGGGGGGAGAGTTCTGAACTAATTAGGGACAAACGCGCGCACTCAGACCTGACAGGAGAGGAGACTTAGACTGACACACAGGTGCAGGATGGTATCCTGCGTATTCTATTAGAACCACAGGAAGAAATAAGCAATAATCTTCCTTATTTTGTGAGAGATCGGTACCATTAAAAATACTGCATCTAGTGTCCCGCGTGTCCCGTAAGGATTAGGAAGGCTACAGAATAAAAGGCGACAATTCCAGCTTGGTTCACATGACACAGATGGAAGCATCCTCAAATTAAAGTCTCCACTTGAACTTCATATGCAAGAGGACAGAGCCAAAGAATTAAACCTATGTCACTCTTTAAACACTTGCTGACTGCCCGCTATATGAACTGTCCCGAGTTTTAGAGACACTATCAATGCCCAGTCAAGGTGTCAGACTCCCTGCAGAAAATCTAGCTCTGACCAGCGGGGTCCCAAGCTGGTTTACAATGGTTTAAGCTGTGTTTTGGACTCTGGCTGGTCATAGCTGGTCTTTTGATGGTCAAAGCTGGTTGCTAGCTGGGCGACACTTGTAAACTGGTTCAGTTGGGTGAGTAAGCAGATCGATCAGGTTGTGGACCAGCTGAATCTGCAGACCAGCCAGCTGGTTGACCAGGTTTAAGTACGCAAAACTTCAGTCGGTTTTTTGCAGACATTTTCAGTGGTGCTGGAAATGTTGCTCTGCTGATAAACATGCACTATTGCTTGGGGTCAAATTCAGCATAGTGCAAATGCTCAAATGTGCCTGACAAAAACAAAATAAACTTTAAAAAATTCAAAGACTAGGGCAGACGCAAGAGCAAAATGGCCATATTAGATGAGGGCCCAACAGAAAAAAAACAAAATGGCAGTCCCTGTTCAAAGTAACCATGACGATGCGGCAGCCAATCCCCTCTCTTACCTTTGAGAGTGGCAAGACGAGAAAGGCCCCCCCACCACTAGACTCCACGATCACTGCCAGGAACTTGGGGTTGACGGCGCAAAAGGAGCTGTCCCACGTCACCTTGGAGACGCGGATGTCGTCGTAGCTTTGCTCCGCCTTGCCCGCCTGGCCGAAGACATGTCGGAACTTACTCTGACGTACGATACTGCGGCTCATCACTCCTGAGGCAGAGAGAGGGGTGCGCATGAAAGAGATGCAGAAAGAGGACAATACAGCGAGACGTCAATAAAGCTTAGGACAGTAGCCCAATTTCGAGGGGTTGTTGTCCCTACATGCCTCACTTCACATGTCTCTGAAAGTAAATACCCCTGAATAAAGTTACAGACTATCAACTTTCCTTTAACGCCGTTTACATCCACATCAAGTGGTATCATAGTGCAAGACTCCCTTTACATTATTCATTTACATACAGCTACATTTTATAAAGTACACATTTTATGTACATTACAAGTGGCAGAATCCAGTCCAGGAAGCCCACAGTGCCTGCTGCTTATCTGTGTTTTTAAGTGCCACCACGGATTCTTTGAAATCATTGACAGGATAAGAGGCCACAAACCATGTTTACAATGCTGCAGTTGGCTGCAAAGAGACTGGAAACCACAAATACATGAGGGAAATCAGTGGCAAAAGAGAAGGCTTTTCTGGAGTGAACCTGCCTTTAGAAAAAATTAGTCGTTGGCTCTTACAAGCCTCGTGTCTCAGTAATTAGTCCCTCCCCTGTTCCAGCAGTCTTCATGAGTTTTACGGTTTGCTTCCCTTATTGTCTTGTATTATTCCCCACCTCCCGATATGAACATTTTTATGTCTCATCCCTTTCGTTGATTGTCTTGTCTATCTCATTTTCTTGTGGCGTCTCAGTCTTTGCTAAATTTTCTTTGTCCCTTATCTAAAGCGAACCTTTCAGTGGTCTAGTATTGAGCTAAGCTCATCTTTCATGTGTTCGGTTATATTGTAGAGAAAACATGAATCTCTCCCTGTGATCACTTTATTAGGTGCACCCTTCAGTTGTCCTGCGGTCTCCAGAACAGGGACTGCATCCCTATGAACAATCCTCCTTGGAGGCAGTCCAGCAACTGCAGTATTGGATTGACCACCAGGCTTCTGAGCCCCGGATCGTCCTGATCATGGCTCCGATATGCAGACTGAACCTCACCTTCAGTTTTCCCAAGCCTTCTTCAATTCTGTTGCATATTACTTAGAATAAATGCCTCATTCGTAACTGTGCACTTTAGCCAAGAGTGAAACCAGCAGATCTCACAAGCCTGGTTGATACCATTTGGTTCCAGGGGATTTGGATTGGACAACAAGAGCCAGAATTTAACCAGCCACACCAATCCATTTGGCATGATCCCCAACCAACTAGCGGCAATCGCCGACATCTACCAAGATTCTGCTGCCACCAGTCAAGCTGCCAGTGCCATCCAGCATCAATCCCTCAGAGGCAGCTGCCCACCGTGAGCCCAACTTGGCAACACACAACACCACTCTACTCTATAAGGGTGGGGTCACACTGAAATAAGTACAGGAAATCTTTGGGAACTTGAGATCCGCTCTCTAGCATATGATAAATACTTTACAAAGGATCATTGTTGATGCTTTAGCATAGGTGTAAAACTAATGAGCATTTACTTTTTTCATCTCATTTTTCTAATGCTTAGTAAGATTCACATGTCATGAAATGTAAAACTACTGTCAAAAACCTTCTCAAAACAGGCCTTGCTCACATCACAAATTAGTATAGCCTACACAAGTTCTGAACAATGTTCTCGATCGGTTTCCGTTCCAACTTTGGTACAATAATGTCATCTCAGTGTGGCCCAGAATGAAACTGGGGAGACGTGATATCCATTGTATGTCTCTCCCCCTCTCTCTCAATCTCTGTCTCTCTCTCTCTCTCTCTCTCTTGCTCTCAAAAAAAGACAGCTGAAAATTACAATTGTGTAATCACACAAAGACATAATCGTCATCAATAGCAATCATGTACTTGTGATCGAGTTATGACCCACAATGAAATTAATATTTTGTTATTCTCAAAAACAAGTCCCACGATAGCCCAAATTAACTCATGGCACCATTTAAAAAAGGTGTAAGGGCACTCCAGTCATCTCATAAGGATGTAAGGTTGCTCACATGTAAGGTGATTAGATAAAAGATGTTTATTCAGTTTGGTTTCTTGTTGAAACCACATTCCGAAGTAAATTTACTTCTGATGACGTTTAAACTAGTAAGAGCAAGACTGATGGCAGCAAGGAAGCATCAAAGGGACTAAAAAGTAAGTGAATTGCATATTATAGATACATACATATAGGACTTCAAAAAAAGACAAGATGCACAAATGATCAATCAAAGAGTTAGGAAAGATCAGTTTGTTGGACTCCAACTGACATGAACCTCTGAGGTCACATCACTGAGCAAGGCTCAAATTGCAAACTTGATTGTCTATTTACGTGCAGCTACTCTGCTCTGAACCTAGTCACCATGGAAGTTATGTAGCCATGTTTACCATTCTGTCTGTAACACAAATCTATGATTTACCAAAACTATTCACTGACAGACACTGTATGTTCAAATACAATGTACTTTCATAATATTCACCATCCTTGACATTAAAAGTGTCACGAGAATTTAGTTTCCTGAGAATTTAGAAACTCAACAAAACAGCACAAATGTCATCATCATACAATAATATATCATCTATCAATGATAGTACTCATGATGGATCACATTATCTCAACAGATACGTAGCACCCACCTGGGTAATACACGCCATCCATTTTTGCATCAGCGGGCTTACCGCACCTCCACGAAGCCAAAGAGGAAAGAATCACTTAGCCAAAAACGTGGAGGGGACAGTGACTTCTTCAGACTGAGGGTGTAAGGCAGGCAAGGACAGTAGGGAACCAGCGTTTCTTGCAGTACGTACCATGTGATGACATGTATCCAATGAGAAGTCATTGATGAATGGCCTTAAGTGCACCGGATCCATCATGTAATAAATTGAAACATGTCATGGGAGCCAGCTATACCGCAAGCATGACATCAATAATATTTTGGTAACCAGTTACTAGGATACAGTTTCTTCTTTATAACAGCCGGCAATATTTATTTTTTCCGCATATTTTGTTTAGGTACCTGAAATATAATCTTGTATTATTATTATTATTATTATTAACAGGAAAATTTGGGCTGCTCGCTTCAATGCCGAAGTCATTTGTTGATGCACATTGTCTAAAATTTCGTAGGAAATGCTTATTTCACTCTTGCCGGCCGCAAACAGGTCGCATTGAGAAAATCGGCAGTCGTGGTTCCTGAGTCAGCGAGTCATCGTATCCTAAAGCTCAGGAGACGGGCGGTTGTGTCGTTGAACACAGACAGCGGGAGCCGCGCACCAACGGCAGAGGCATTCTAAAGCTTTCATGGGACGGTTATTAATAGTCGTCTGATGCGTCACGCACGTAACTGAGCTTGTTCCATACCAGCAATGACAAGCAAACGCAGACACCAAGTGGACAGGCAAATTGGGTTGAAGAAGAGCAAGAACAGAACACATTTAGGCCAAATAAAACTTGAATAAGCGAGTGATAGTTTTGATACTCGACTTGCGCGAGATCGTTCCACACGGTTCGAATTATTTATAGAAAGTATTGCTGTAGCCTGTAGTTGATTTGGACAGTGAGGACAATAGCTACTATTAATAAAGTAGCAATTACCCTACACATTGCGGTCACTCCTCTGACTGACAGAGTGCTGTGAAAAAAGATTTACCCACTTCCCGATTTCATCTATTACTCCCGGTTTGTTACATTCAAATATTTCAGTTCAATCAGCTGTTCTTAATATAAGACAAAGACAAGGAAAGTAAACACAAAACACAGCTTGTGAATGATGATTTCATTTATTGAAGATAAACGAGTTATTCGAAACCAATATTACACATCTGGGGAAAAAAAAAAAATATATATCCCCCAAAACCTCATAACAACGTGCCACCCTCGGTGGCAACAACGGCAATCAAACGTCCGCAATAATCGGCAATGAGCTATTTACATTACTGTGGAAGAATTTTGGACCAATATTCTAACAAAATTGTTATGACTCAGCCACATTTGGAAGGTTTTCAAACATGGACTGTCTGTTTAAGGTCACGCCATAGCATTTAAATTGTATTCAAGCCACAACTTTGACTAGGCTACTTCAAAACCTTGATTTTGTATCTTTTTGAGGTATGAAAAGGTGGAATTTATGTGCTTTGGATCACTGCCCTGCTGCATGGCCCAACTGTCCTTAAGCTTTAGGTCACAAACTGACATAACTAGACATTCTCCATAAGAATTTGCGGGTAGAGTGCCAGAATTCAGGGCTCGATAAATTATATGGCAAGTCGTGTACGTTCTGAAGCTGCAAAGGTGCAGCAGACCATCACACTACCACCACCGTGTTTGTCTGTGGGTATAATGTTCTTATTGTGGAATGCTATGTTAGCTTTACACCAAATGTACTGGGACCCGTGTCTTCCAAATGTTCCACTTTTGATTCAGCAGTTCACCGAATATTATCCCAATAGTTTTTGGGATCACCAAGATGTGTATTTTGGCAAATATTAAATGGGCCTTTGTGTTCTTTTTTGTCATCAATGGTTTTTGCCTTGCAGCTCTCCTGTGGGAGCCATTTTTGCCACTTTCTTTCTTATTGTGGAATCATGAGCACTGATCGAAACTGTAGCAAGAGAGGCCTGCCGTTCTTTAGATGTTAGTCTGGATTCTTTTGTGACCTCCTGAGTGAGTCGCAACTGTGCTCTTGAAGGAACTCCGGTAAGCCACCCGCTCCTGGGAAGGTTCACCATCGTTCCAGGTTTCCTCCATTTGTATATAATGGCTCACCGTAGTTCCCTGAGCCTAAGAAATGGCTTTATAACCCTGTCCAAACTGCTAGTATCAGCGACTTTGTTGTTCTTGAATTTCTTTAGATTGCGGCATCATGTGCTTCTTTCTGCCTTCTTCACAATGCCAAATAGGTTCAATTTAAGTAGTGTTTAGATTCAACAGGGATGGCACTAATCATGCTGGGGTATTTCAAGTGAAATTGAATTTAATTATCAATCAATTTTGTTGATTTAGTAACTCAGGGGGCAATTACTTTTTCACATGGGGCTAGGTAGGGTGGGATAGTCTGTTTCCTCCATCCATAAATTAAAACATGATTTAGAAACTGCATTTATGTTTACTCAGGTGATCTTTGTCTAATGTTAAAAGCAGTTTGATGATTTGAAACATTTTAATGCGACAAATATGCAAAAATATAAGAAATCGGGAAGCGGTAAGAGGGCAAATACATTTTCACAAAACTGTAGGACAAATTTAAAAATATCGGGAATGAGGCTTAATAGTTGAGAGAAATCAGCTGAATTTACAACCCTAACTCAATAAAGTTGGGACAGTAATGGAAAATACATATGAAAACATAAAGTAATTTCTAGATTAACTTTGAGTTGTATTTCATTTCAGACCGTGTAAACACAAGAAGTGTTTTGCCTGGTCAACTTCATTTTATTTATAAATATTTATAAATAAACATCTATTGCTGTTATATAGGCCTGCAACACATACCAAAAAAAGTTGAGATGAGGCAATTTAGGGCCATTTATGAGGTAAAAAAAAGAGAGAGAAAAAAAGAATGATGACGTGATTTGAAACAGTTGATGTCAGCAGGTGATTAAAAGCAAAATTTGGTGAAAAAGCAGCATCCAGGAAAGGCCTAAACCCTCAGCAGCGAAGATGGGCAGAGGATCGCCAGTTCTCCCTTGAAGGCATGAGAGAATCACTGAAAGGTTTTAAAGGGACATATTATGAAAAACTAACTTTTTCAGTACTTGTACTTATACATTTTGATATCTGAAAAGCCAACCAACTCACTAACTGTGAAATAAAACAACACAACCAGTTCTTTTTTTTTTTTGCGCTGTCTTTTTCATAAAACATGGCATTCGGCGTGGCACTCCGAATTAGCGCCCCTCCCTACATCACATGAAGGCTCGTGAGAACTGTTTTGCCCCCAATCTTAATATGTCCACCCACAGCTTATTTTTTTTATGGCAAAATCCCAGCTTCAATCGGAAAAAACTGTGTGTGCTATCCACTCTCAGCCTGACTGCTTTATACCACTAGCCTGGGTCAGTACAACACAGGACTGGTGACAAAATTTATATTAAAGGGGACCCATTATGCTTTTCAGAGGAAACAAAAGTCTGGTGGCCTCTATTTATTTTCAAGGAGAATCTGTAGCAAGCTAGCTAGCTAGGTAGCTAACAAGGTGAGTGCTTCCAATTTGTGTTTATTCTTAAACTGAATTCCAAGTGTAAATAGCAAGCTACATAATGGACAGAATTTAAAAACCGTCCCTAGTTAAGCCAGAGGCAATGAAGGAGACTCGTTGATAGGAACAGATGGAATGAGTGACTGTTTTTCACAGAATTCAGGCCGTTTTTAACGGAGAAGGGCGGCAATTCAAAATTAATGGAATGTTATGTTAACTGATACGGATAATTCTTAATGGGTTTAATTCCAAGTGTAGTTAACCTTTATAGTGACTGCATTATGGTGACTGCATGACACATTTCTTTGTGAATGTAACAACTAGTCCTTGCCGAACTTGCAGACGTTACAATTCCATACTCACAGTGTAGCTAATTTAATAGCTAGCTAAGTAGCAAGCAATCAATTCAGTCAACTGTATTTAGAGACTTGCCAGAAGCCAACGTTGCTCTTCGTTGACATGGTGCTCTGTTCGCTGGCCAATCAAAACAGAGCTTATTTCATGGAAGGCACACCCTCAACAGCCTGTTTTCCAGAGAGTTAGAAATAAAAATATAATGAAATTGCCCAGAAATCATGAAATTTAATTTTTTTTTTTAGCAAAGAAGTTTATACAGCACCCTTTTTGACATACAAGAATATCATAACTTAAAAACAGCATAATAGGTCCCCTTTAAAAACAATTTAACTCAAAGAAAGATAGGGAGGGTTTTGGATATTTTACCATCTGTAGTGCATAACATAATTAAAAGATACAAGGAATCAGGAGGAACTTCTGTGCGTAAACAGCAAGGGCGCGAGCTTAACCTGAATACCCTTGATTTCCGATCTCTCAGACAACACTGAATTAGGAACCATTATTTATCTAGAAGTGATATAACCACGTGGGCTCAGGATTACTTTGGCAAACCTTTGTCGAGTACTACCATATGTAGTTACATCACTTAGTGTCTTAAGTCCCTAAATGATTATTCTGTAGTGAAAAAGGAATGACAATATCACAGAGCGGTAAATACTTCACTTTCCTAAATTTAAAAAAAAAAAATATATATATATATATATATATATATATATATATATATATATAGCTGGAGTCAAAATTGAAATGTGTTTATTTTGAAAAAACAATAATATTAATGTGTTGAAGCATAATTTGCTGTTGTATTATTTTCAACTTTCTACAGGTTAAATTCTACTTACAAATCACTGCTCTCAGTTTTAATTTATCATACTGTCTCAACTTCCTTTGATTTGGGATTGTATACCGCTAAACCAATCTTGGTCAGGCTGAATTGGATCTTTGTCTCCATTTACCAGCACATTTCATCTGAGTTAATCAGTATTATGGTCTGGCAATTTGATCTTGTTTTCAAGCATATTTTGTTAGCAGAAGTCAAATCACAATATTGAGATCAACATTGATCTACCTAGTTTAAGTTTAGATGCACTATTGAATGAATGAATGATTTTTATTTGGTTCATTTTAAATCGACAAAAAAAAGATATGAAGACAAAAAAAAAATAAAAAGAAGTTCAGAAAACCTTCTGAATTCCCAGTTATGAACCAAAAGGGTGTGGGCTGAAGCAAAGCTTATTAGACACCTACCCCTCTTACCTTAAAAAATCATAATCATCACAATACGAAAACATAGTTTATGGCAACAGTGGTGCAGAAAACTTGATGTTGACATTTTGATCATAACCAATATTGACATACTTACATTAACTTGTCATTATTTTTCCCCATAGTGTATTGCATAATGCAGTCTTTCTTATTAAGTTTTTTTGAGCTTGACCAATGTACTGCATGTTTTAATATTTACAGAACGAGCATTCCACAGACTTACTCCCCTCACAGACAGACAATGATTTTCTACATTTGTTAGTGCCTTTGGTTTTTTGAACATGAATTGTCCTCGCAGACTGTATTGTCTGACACTCATTTTAAACAACTTCTGGATACCTGAAGGTAACTGTCCATTTTTAGCTTTGTACATGATTTCTACTACATTGTAATCAACAAAATCTTTAAATTTTAAAACATTAAGCTGAATGAATAGTGGGTTAGTTGGCTCACAATAGTGTTTTTTACTTAAAATTCGTATGGCTCTTTTTTGCAGTAAAAAAATAGGGTTAATATTTGTTTTATATGAATTTCTCCATACCTCTACGCAATAAGTCATATATGGAGCAATGAGAGAGTAGTACAATGTGTATAGGGATTTATGAGTTAGAAAGTCTTGAGCTTCATACAGTATTGCAATAGATTTTGCCATTTTGGTTTTGACATGATTTATGTGGGACTTCCAACTTATTGTGTTGTCAATTATTACTCCTAGAAATGTTGTTTTGAGCACTGTATCAATTTCATCATCATTAATTCTAATATTTCTTTGAGAATTTAATGGTCTATTTCCAAATACAGTACACTTGGTTTTTCCAAAGTGAAGAAATAATTTATTGGCATCAAACCTTTTTTTTATTGTCTGCAGTTCTTCCTCTACAGTATCCAGAAGTTGTTCCAAATGTTCCCCATTGCAGAATAAAGTAGTATCATCTGCAAATAGGTTTCAATTTTCAAATTTGGTTTCAATGACCTTGAAACCGAAATATATCTCATTAATATACAAAATGAACAGCAATGGTCCAAGAATTGAACCCTGTGGCAACCCACATATAGGCCTAACCTTCAAAAAGTTTGAATTAGAATTTTTAACATGGACATAGTGATACTTATCTTCCAAATAACTAGCTAGCCAATCACATGCCAGTCCTCTGATACCATACCTCTGTAATTTGGATAATAATAATTTATGGTCAATAGTGTCAAATACTTTTTGTAGATCGCGAAAAATCCCTACTGTATATTCATTTCTCTCAATCGCATTTATTTGCTCAACAAAGTCTATAAGTGCTAGTGAGGTGGTCCGGTTTTTTCTGAATCCATATTGCTGTTCACAGAGTATGTTATGTTTAGAAATAAAACTGTTTAGCCTCTTTACAAAAAATCTTTTCTAAAATTTTTGAAAACTGTGGCAGAAGTGCAATTGGCCTATAGTAGGAGAAAACACATTTATCACCAGATTTGTACAGTGGAATAACTTAAGCCATCTTCATTTGTTTAGGAAATGTTTCAGCCATCAGGGACTGGTTACAAATATAATTTAGGGGTGTAACAATACAGTCAATAATTTTTTTAATCATAAACATATCATGATCATTCCAGTCTGTTGATTTTTTATTTTTAAAATTGTGCACAATATCAATTATTTCAGTTTCATCAGTTTCTGAGACAAACATTGAATGAGTATTTATGTTGCTAACACTACTCCTTACTTCATCTTTACCATTTGGAAGTACAATAGAGTTTGCTACATTTTCCCCTACATTAACAAGTGTTCATTAAACTTGTCCGCAGTCAATTTATCTTCTTTGATAACAGTATCATTGTTGGAGTAAAAGTAATGAGGGTAGTTTCTCGTGGTCTTTCCCTTTTTAATGATTTCATTCAAACTCTCCAAGTATTTTTGATATTAGTCCTGTTTTTTTCAAGTAATTCACTATAATACATTTTCTTGCTATATCTCATAATACTTGTTAATTTATTTTTATATGTCTTATATTTGATCTCGGCTTCCTTTGTTCTAAGTTTTAGAAAATTCTTATACAATATACTTTTCTTTTTGCAAGCATTTTGTATTCCCTATCTTATCCATGGCTTGTCCATGTGTTTGTTTTTATTCATTTTAACCACAAGAGGACAATGTTTATCATACAAGTTAGATATGATTGAAATAAATGTGTCATATGATTCATCTACATTTTCAAGATAGATTTCACTCCAATCTTGATTTAATAAGTCTTCCTTAAGATGATGCATGGTATTTTCTGTTACCTGTCCTATTAAACTACCAGTTTCCATGTCCTCATTGGTTTTAATACAGGATTCTAAAATCTACAAAAACAGGCAAATGATCACAAATATCATTTATGAGTGAACCTCCAGTTATATTCCCCTCATTGGCATTTGTGAATATATTATCAATGAGTGTAGCTGTATTTACAGTTATCCTGCTTGGGTTTGTAACTGAAGGATACACTCCCATGCAAAACATTTCATTTATAAAGTTCATTGTCGGTGTATTTCCATGGGGATTTAACAGGTCTATATTAAAATCTCCACAAACAAAAAGCAACTTCCTGTTATTAACAGAGTTGTTCAATTCTGACATTTTTTCCGTGAACGCATCAATGTTGGTATCCGGGCTCTATATACAACCCAATTCCGAAATAGTTGGGACAAAGTGTAAATTGTGAATAAAATCAAAACGCAATGACTTTCAAATCACACCAGCCAGTATTTTATTCACAATAGAACAGAGATAACAAACTGAAGAAACTGAGAAATTTTATAATTTTATCCACAAAATGAGCTCATTTCAAATTTGATGGCTGCTACAGGTCTCAAAAAAGTTGGGGCAGGGGCCTATTTACCATGGTGTAGCATCCCCTCTTCTTTTTAACACAGAATGGAGGCGTCTGGGCATTGAGGAGACAAGTTTCTTGAGTTTAGCCATTAAAATTTGATCCCACTCTTGTTTAATACAGGCTTCCAGCTGCTGGAGGGTTTTGGGTCTCCTTTGATGGATTGTTCATTTAATTGTGCGCCAAATGTTTTCAATCAGTGAAAGATCAGGACTGCAGGCAGGCCAGTTCAGCATACGGACCCTTCTACTTTGAAGCCATGCTGTTGTAATAGCTGCAGTATGTGGTTTTGCATGGTCCTGCTGAAATATACAAGGCCTTCCTTGGAATAGATGTCTTCTGGAGGGGAGCATATGTTGGTCTAAAACCTTTATATACCTTTCATCATTCATGGTGCTTTTTAAAACATGCAAGTGTCCCACACCATATGCACTAATGCATCCCCATACCATCAGAGATGCTGGCTTTTGAACTGAATGCTGATAACAGGAGGGGTGGTCTTTCTCCTCTTTAGCCCGGAGGACACCACGCCCATGATTTTCAACAAGAACGTCAAATTTGGACTCGTCTGACCACAGGACACTTTGCCACTTTGCTACAGCCCATTTTAAATGAGCCTTGGCCCACAGAACATGGCGGCGCTTCTGGATCATGCTCAACAATGGCTTCCTTTCTGCATGATAGAGTTTTAGGTGGCACCTACAGATAGCACAGCAGACTGTGTTTACAGACAGTGGTTTCTTGAAGTATTCCTGGGCCCATTTAGTAATGTCCATGACAGAATCATCCCAGTGAGTGATGCAGTGGCGTCTGAGGGCTCGAAGATCACGGGCATCCAGTAAAGAGTCTTCGGCCTTGTCCCTTACGCACAGGGATTTTTCCAGTTTTTCTGAATATTTTGATGATGTTATGCACTGTCGATGATGAGACCTTCAAAGCCTTTGCAATTTGACATTGAGGAACATTGTTTAAGTATTCCACAATTTTTTTACGCAAGCCTTTACAGGTTGGACAGCCTCTGGCCATTTTTACTGCTGAGAGACTCAGCCTCTAAGACATCCCTTTTATAGCCAGTCATATTACACACCTGATGTCAGTTAACTTAATTACTTGCTAAATGTTCTCTCAGCTGATTCTCTTATATATTAATAGCTTTTTCAGCCCTTTCTTGCCTGTGTCCCAACTTTTCTGAGACCTGTTGCAGCCAGAAAATTTGAAATGAGCTAATTTTTTTTTTTTTTTTTTTTTTTTTACTAAAATTTTGGCATCTCCAATCCCACCTAAATCTGAAATGCCCAATTGGGGAACTATGTACAAGGCTTGCTCGTATGCGACCCCTTGTTGCCAACTCAGGAGAACGAAGACAGTTCGCGGCTCTCCTCCGAAGCACGCGTCTATCGGCCACTGCTTCTTTACACCCATTGGTTGAATCCTCACAAGTTCAGAGCTAGGGCGGAGGATACCCGAATAGGAACAAGCTTAGAATCTTCCTGACGAGCGCCCGGCTGGCCAACAGGAGGTGCTTGAGCAACGAACAAAGCAACCATTTTATATTACCCTTCCTGGCAGCCCCTTCCCAATTTGCATCCCTGTAGCGCAATAGCCAATTGTGCACTACTCTGAAAAAGCTGTCGACCACTGCCGGTTGGTACAACCGGCAAATGAGCTCATTTTGTGGATAAAAATGTAAAATGTCTCAGTTTCTACATTTGAAATGTTATCTATGTTCTATTGTAAATAACATATTCGCTCATGTGATCTGAAAGTCATTGCATTTTGATTTTATTCACAATTTACACTTCGTCCCAATATTTCGGAATTGGGGTCGTACACAACTAATACTTATATTTTTTGATTTCTCTAATTTAATTTCAACAGTTACACATTCCATAACACTGTCGATTGCAAATGTGTAACGTCTGGGTTCAGAAAGTAAAAATCCTCCCCAGAACTTTATTCCAACCAAATGGATTTACTTCCGACAGGAGATAGAGCCAATATGAGTGATCAGCTCATTCTGTGGGAGGGAGAAAAACTTGGCAGGACTTTTACTTTCTGACCCCTGGATTTTACACCTCTGCAAATGATATATTATTGACAATCCTAATAATTCACCATCATGAGTCTTCTGACATTTTTTTCCCTTCAATAGGTACGGCTAAGTTCTGGAACAATTTCCATCTGTTTACAGTGTAGATCCTTGTTTTTTTTTTTTTACGAAGTAGTCTACTTTTTCGTTTTCACAATGAAGAATTAGCAGCTCCATTTATAAATGCCCCATACCACTCCATAATATTTGGGGCAAAATGGCTTAGCATTTCTGATCAAGCACTTTCTTAGCGCATGTATGAGTGAGATTTTGTCATTCTCTCGTGAATTCTCCTGGAAAGTCGTTGCCGTGCATGTTCTAGATGTCTCTCTGCTCTAACATACCTGATTCACATCACTGTACAGCTTCTCAAGGCCTTTATAACGGGACAGATGCTTGATAATGTGGCAATCATTTCAATCAGGTGTGTTTGAGAAGAAAGACATCTAACGTGCAGGGCTATGGCGCTCAAGGAGCAGGGCTCCCTACCTCTGTTTTCAAGATTTTGATGAACTTTGGAGGCTGCTTTTCGTGTTAATCAAGGCAAGTCCTGCCAATGAAATTCAAAGAAGTCATCATTGGACAGAGAGATAAGAAAAAAAAAAAAACAATTAGACACATATTGCAAACATTTGGCTTTCATAAAATAGCCTAAAATATAGACAAAAGAGAGCATTACGACTGAAGACAAACTAAGCCCTCACCCATGGCAACCAAACATGGTCAAAATATCATGAACAGGCCGCCCAAAATGACAAATGAGCTGGGGCTTCGAATGTCCAACAGTTAATGTTATCACTCTGCTACAAGTGATTGCCATCTTGCACCGTAGCTTTGGTAGTTTCGTTTATAAAGTCTGCTGTCAACTCTCATCACTGACACATCCACATATGCCTCCTGAAGAGTGATATTGATCTGTCGTACACGTGCCGGGGGGGTGTATCTGCATTATAATTACAAATTTCCTTGTTATAACTGTCGAGATCTTCCATTAACCTCTAAACTGAATACACTAGCGCTCTCTTCCGCTTGATAACTTTCCAAACTATAGATTTTGGCTGGTGCCCTTCACTGTTTTTCCTCACTGCACAGCCTTACAACGCCCCCCCTAACTTCCATGCGCAAAATCCTGGCCTTCGTGTTAACACAAATCCCTAAGCAAAAGCCCAGAATCAAGAAATGTTGCTAGAAGCTCTGATCCCTGCATCAAGAGAGGGGTTTTCTGCAACTCACCTGAGTAATCAGTAAATTTTATTAGATTTTTATTTATGGAGCAGTTTTCCCCAGATACTGTGACACCGCGAAATTGGGTTTTGAGAATAAAAAAAGTCGAAATTTCCACGCGTAAAATCCAAATGTATTCTAAAAAGTAATCTTTAACAAATGCTAAGATTTGAATCGCATTTCAGTGGCTTGATTGCAACCTTTTCAAATAAAATCGAGGGGTAGAGCCAAATCAACATATATATTTTTTTATTCCAAAGCTTATGCAGCTCAATTCAGGTTTCTATTTGGCTACAAATACGGTGAGCCACAAGTGTATAAGTTGGAAGCTACTTTCACGGTTTCCTCCGTTATAGCCTACCACTAACGTCACATACTGCACTAGTACCCTCTGTCTCAACATGCGGCTCTCTGACCGACCGCGAAATAAGCCATCCTTGTTACTATTTATTAGTACTTACAGTACAGGCACAAATAATTTTAAAGAACAGCGTATAACTAAAGAAACGAGAACTTTTTTGTTATGGTTGCAAAGTGAAATATGAGGATATGGATACTTCTGCTGTCATAAGACGCCCTGACACACGCAACACTTCGTATCAGGCAGGGAGAGGGGAATGCTATGGCTACTTTCCTAATATAGAAGTACCAGTCTCAGTTCCCCGTCTCTCTCCCTCTCCGTTTCCCAAAAGAGACGAGAATGCAGATGAAGTTTAAACGCCCCCCTCCTCTGCATGTAATGTAAAATAAAACGGTCCGACAAAGGATATATAAGAGTCCCTCCTCCGCAACACCTGGACACCTGCCACGGTTAAGACTGCACTCTCCCCTGCTCGTATGACAGTCGCCGGTACAGCCTGACGTGCTCGGTTTTTTTCTTAGAGCAAGCCGCAGCTTCGGTCCCGAGGAAAGTGCGCAGTCACAACGCAAAAAGTGGCACACACTCGTCCTTGGTCCGCAGCCCAAAAACACATACCTTCTCGGAACGGACTTATATTTAGTGACACATTTCCATCCCGCTGCAGCAGAAGATAATCTGTTTTCTGAATTTCGAAAACTCACCTCGGATTTTTGGGATATTTAAGGGTCGTTCACCGCTGGTATTCTACCGCCTTCGTTTTCTCCCGTTATCCCCCACTACGGTAGATGTATTCCTGAAATTGAGCCCCAGTAGTCCAGTTTCGTGTGGCCGGTGGTGGCTCTCCAGGCAGGACTGAGATTTAAATGCGTGCAGTTCTCCTGCGCAGAGGGCGAATAGAGAATGGGGGACGTAGAGGGAGAAGGGGGAGGGGTGTGTAAGTTGGACAAGCGGTTGATCGAAGCACGATGCGTCTGTTTTCCTAGGCGCTACGGCCCCCGCCGTGCTGGGACCGTGCCTTGAGCCACTGACAGTTCGTGCCGAGGAACTTCGACAGCGGCAGAACTGAATCAAGACTGACTGGGTTGATGAGAACATGAACTAAACTTGTGGCCATAAGCGGGATGCTCTGATAACGGCAAACCCTTCTGTTGAGTAAAAATCTATAGAGTACAATGGAAAAACCAAGTAAGTCTAATTTTGGTCAAAAGTGAGTTAAGACCATTTTTGCACTTACTTGGCCTCATCACATAGCCCACAGTAAGATACAAAGAAAAGAATCCCGGATTCCCTGTGTTTTGCTGTGGCAAACCCCAGCAAGTCCTCGGTATTGAATCGTTTGTGAAGCAAAAAACGTGACAAGTTGATCTTCCTGGATTTTCCCCTACGTTAAATGTTCCATTTTTGATATGAAACACCTAGCAAATTGAATTAGCCAGTTACGAAGCAGCGTACCCAAAACACGATCGGTCAGGTCAGTCCCTTGCAGAGCACTGGATGTGCAGGAGGACATTCATGGTCAGAATTCATTTTTCACGTAATTCACGTACTAGTAACGACTGAAAAATGGCTCCAAAAGGTAAGCAGACGGTGGATTTAGAAGTGAAAAACCCCGCTGCAAAAACATAATTACAAAGTTAGAGTCCATCATTTTGATAATTGATATTTTACATCTTTGGATGGAAAAACCTCGGAAGTCATATTGTCATGGATACTGACAAAAAAAATGTTCCCCCGAAATATTTATGTTATAAACAAATAACTGCCAAGTCATTTTCATTGTCGGACAAGAGCTTAACCCCAGAGGAATAGAGTTTTCTTTTTCTCAAAATCTGCTTTTTGCTACTTGTTTGGTTTTTCCATAACACTGAAGAAATGGCACAATCCAGGAATCAAGTTGAATAATCATTACATATAAAAAGCCGGTGAGAAATAGTGAAAGCCCCTCGCTAAAGATTGGACGGACAGACTGATATTGCCCGAGTCAATAGTCCCCCGACATAGTCGTCGAGTGGCCGGGAGACTCAAAACGAAATTCTATCTCAAATTACTAATTTTCCCCCTCATTTAGACTTTGTTCTGTTTTCATGTTCCAGATTAATGTAGGCCGAATATTTGGCAATGATAGGCTACACTATCGATGGAAGTAATTCCTTTTTGAATTATAATTCATCTAATAGGACTTATTTACAGCGCAGGTTGAGAGCGCTGAACGCTGGAGATAGGTTAAAGCGCACAAGATTCTGAATTTTCACTCAAGGAGAAATGGTGTAATTTACTGCAGATATAAGTATTTGAAATATGCCTGCAAATCAGTTAAAGCACCGTCGGCAAATCACAAAAGTGAGAAGCATCTGTAAGCAAATGTAATAGTGCTACAGGGTCACTACGACGATCATGACTGGTCGCATAAACTCACCCCCAATTCAGTTAAATTAAAATGATAGTCATAAGTCTCCATCTAGTGGCCATTGCTAATCCACTGCAACATCATGAGCTTGTTGGGGAGGTCACTTGCGGGAACGTTGACACCGATCTCAAAAATACCAACCAACCCAACTTAAATCTCTTCAAATCCAGAATGAACTGCAGCAAGGGCGTAGACATGGGTGGTTTTGAAAGTAGGGTTAGTTCACTCTTATGTGGGTCTAATTTGCACACGTCCGGGATATTTTCTCAATATTAAGCACGGGAAAAAAAATTCTCCATCATCCCCATTGCTTCTGCTCTGCCGACAAGTGACATCACTGTCGACATCTTCCGGCGCTGGCTTTAATTTTTTCAGATTTTTAAAATTCACTCTTTTCTAGCGTACAGAACAAACAAGACATGTGGCAGTTTTCATTTTATCTTTAATATTCACAGCTAAAACAGGATAAAAAAGAAAATATTCACCTTTCAGACTTTAAAATGGAGTTTCACTTACATTTCTGTTAATGCACTGTGCACACAAAGTGACACTCAGACAAGCTACCCTTTGTCATACAGTGAACGTGCTTCTCAAATACAAACACACGTTAAAAAAGAAAATAATAGCAGAAAACAAAATTCTAGTAAAGTGCATGTTTGAGAAACAAGCCCCTTAATTCAGCTCATTAAAATTTTTACAAAAAATAAAAAATAATAACCTTGAAGGGGGGGGAGAGAGAGAGAACAGCATCAATGTACATATATACCCACAATGCATCTGAACCCGGCACACGGCAGCACAGGGCCCCACCCCACCCCCCATTTCCAATCCCCCCCCCTCCCCCTCCATCAACCAACAGTGTCAAGACAACAGAACAACACACAAATACGCCGAAACACACAACGCACCCATACACAGACAGTTCCAAATACGCACTATACACACACTGACACACACACACACACGTGTGCGTGCGCATACAGTCTCTAACGCACCACTATCCACACAGAGTGCCACACACACCCCTGCACACCCGTCCAGTAAACTGTCCCCTCAGTTACATGTGTGCAGTCGCCAGCAAGCAGTCTGCAAGAACTCAGCATGTTCCAGACACAAACAAGCAAAAAACAGGTGGACCAGAGGAATCAGGTCCTGTTCCAGTTGACAGAAGAGGTAATGGAGAAGGCTTTACATGGCATTGCCTAGCAGAAGTTGCCAGAATGCATCCTATTTTTCCCTCTACAACCACTGAAAGAGAAAGGCGGAGTCAGACTGCAGTTCCTCTCATGACTGTTCACGTTTGCCACCAACAAACAGCAATAAAAATGGCGGTTGGCGGCTTGGCTTGGCTTGGCCAGCGGTACCTGAATGCTTGCCGCTAAACAGCGGTATTGTTTTTGTCGCTTGTACAGTGTGGACTGGATGTTGCTTAAAGCCATGGAGCCCTGGTCAGGGCTGGCTGGGGTCACATGGTGCTGTACAGGAAGCTGTGCTGTGCCTGGTTCCTGTCCGCCATCTTCTTCAGCTTCCGGAGGGGGTGTGTCCTCCCGTGCTGCTGTCGGGCCGACACTGAGGTGAGGGGCGGGGCCGAGGGGGGAAAGGGACTGTCTGTCGAGTCCTGAACCCCGCCTCCTCGTCCGGATGGAGACGGCAGCGTGGAGGGGACCGATGGGGGCTGGTTTTGGCGAGGCTCAAAAACGTGTTCGAACCGCACAGCACCCAGGTTTGGCGGGAAGGGAGGGGAGGTGGGAGAGGAAGGGGCGGAGCCGACACAGAGTACCCGCTGTTTTTTGGAGGCTTCATCCAGGCAGGCTTGGGGGGGTAGGAGGCGAAGCTCAGGGGGGTCGGGGTAAACAAAGCCCAACTCCCATTCGCCGAGGTCGTCAGGGTTGAGCTCCAGGCAGCCCAGCTTGGCCAGGGAGGCGGAGCGCTTCATGAGGGAGGGCAGCGTCAGCCCCGCCTGCCGAATACGGGCCTCCGCCTCCAAGGCTCCGCCCACGTCCCACCCCCTCTCCCTCAGCATGTCCTGCTGCGTGCTCAGCGAGTCCTGCCCTTCCCGGTCACTAGCCACGCCCTCTACCCCGCCCCCCTGACTCGAGACCAGCTGCTGCTCATTAAGGGAGTGGCCAGGTTCCTCTGAGCCCACCTCCCCCAACTCTGGGTCCAAATCTGTACTGGTCTCCAGTTCAGTCACCCCTTCCACAGACAGAAAGGATGGGGAGGGGGAGGGGCCTAATTGCGCAGGGAGGGGCTGTGCGCGGGCCCCGTCAGCATAGCAGAAAGCGTCCCTAACGCAGCCCCTCCCCTTTTCCACCAGGCTCTCCTCCGCTTCTCTCTCAGACTGCTTGGGCGAAGACGGCTCCTTCTTTGGTGGCACTCTGCTTCCTGTTGTATTGAGCCGGGGGCGGGGCTGGGGGCGTGCCTCGGCTGATGAGGCGGGGCTGACTGCAGGGGCGGGGCAGTCCAGCTCCTGCTTCAACCGCTGCTCCAGCTGCTTGGTGACGCGGCGCACCGAACCGGACGGGCACTCGCAGGGAGGGGTGGAGGGGGAGTCCAGGTGTGAGGGGGGCGTGGCCAGGTCCGTGGGCCCTTCCTCCACTGCTCCCGTCTCCTCTTTCCTCCGCTGGGATTGGCCGTGGGCGGGAACGGGGTGCGATATCGACTCCAGCTCTGTTACCATGTGCCGCACCGACACCCCGTTCTCCTGTGGGCTTCTGGGGGCCGCCTCTTTGTCAACACCCTCCGAGGGAGGGGCGGCGTCCTGATTCAGAGGAGAGAGGGAGAGCAGAGGGGTAGGACATGGGGGGGGGGTGGGACAGAGTGGAATAAAAGTCAAAAGAAAGAGAAATCAGCTCAGCGTGATGCAAAACACAAACATTACATCCAATAAACACATTCAACATGTAGAGCTGCAATAAATAAGACAACAAAATCACAGTCATTATAATCCATGTCTCGGGCAAAAGCTCTTAGCATCACTTCTCCACGATGGGAAGCAGACTAAAAGCAATGCTTGAGCCAATGATGTAAAGAAAAAACTAGACTGTGCAAAGCCCTCTTCCTCATGGTAGGCTGACTTTAACATCCAGTCATGGCAAAACAAAGCATGTTGCACTTTAATCGATTTGGATACGTATGATTTGTGTGTCAAAATGTTTAGTTCCTGCTGTGCTGTTGGCTGTGAAAACTGAATGGACCGTGCAGAAACTTTTTTATGCTCTCTAAAACTGTGGTTTTACTGATATTTATGAATAAATGAGTTTTAAATTATCAGTGTACCCAATTTTGATCATATTTGTTACACTTTGAAAGCTTCCATTTTCAAATATGTCCTTATTTGAATAAGTGCTTGATAGCAACATATTTTTTTTAGTTCATTTACTTCTGAACAAAGGTGTTTACAATGCGTTCTGCCATGACCGGAAGCTGGCGCTTTTTGACCAGGAATGCAGTAAGAATGGAGCGCGCGTGGGCTTCTCTCTCCGTCATTGGCTTGGGCTGCAACATAAGACTCCTGCACTGCCTAACAATTCCGCTAGGTGGGGCTGTTGCATTATGCGCCGAAGCATGTTTTTGCCTGTCATAAGGGAACTTCATTTCCGCCCAACTGAGCATTCAAAGTGCTGCTTTTATTTTACACAAGTAAAAATTAAATTTTGAACCAGAATAATTACAGCCATGGTTATATCTTCCTAGTAATCTTTATCATATACATTTCTACATGAAAGAATATTAAAAAACAGTACTTAAAATATGTAGATGCCAAATGTGTGCATCAAGGCATCAATTGCCTCTACCTGTGCACCATCTGTAAAGCCCTAAGCATCAAAAACAATGGGCAGGTGAGCCGAGCCTGCTCTGCGAGGCAGCGATTTCCTCACCTTACACAGGCCCTCCTCAGCGACAGTCACAGTGCTGGGGTCCTCGGGCAGCTGCGCGTCCTGACTGGGGCCTCGAGGCTGGGCTGGCTGAGGAGGAGCCCGCTCAGAATGCGAGTGGGCCGCAGGCGCCTCCAGAGACAGGCCCAGGAACTTCTCACGCGCGCTGAAGAAGTCGATGCGGTCTGTGCTGCGCGGCGGGGTGGGATCGGAGGGCGGCTCTACGTCGCTCTGGTTGTTATTGTCATCATTGTCCTCAGGCCCTGGCAGCAAGAGAGCCGAAGACTCCCGGGGCATAATGGGCATTGGGGTCTTCAGGGGTTCAAGAGTGTCATCATCTGCTGCTCCGCGGTCAGGCAACGCCGCGGGCAGCTCCTGGGGTCCTGCAGCACAGGCGGATGCCTCTGTGTCCGTTATCGGACTTAACATGGACGAGGTGGTCTGTTGCACTTCCGAGTTTTCTACAGGCACTAGCTCGGACGACCCTGAGGGGTCCTCGGCAGGCTGAGGCAGCTTGGGAGATTCCAGTTTCTCTTGGCCGCTGGCGGAAGGTGGAGGAGGGGATGCGGGAGGGGGCAGGAGAGTCAGAGAGGGGGGTGGGTGGGGGGAGCCGGGGGGCACCGTCACGGCGACCGTCAGCAAGGCGTTTTCTACCCTCTCCTCGGGCACCTCCGCGGCCGCCTGCGGCTGGGGGTGCGCGGGGATCCGAGGGTCCTCTAGAGGAGGGAGGGTGGGGGATGGCAGGCTCTCCTCTGAGCTGCACACGCCATTGGGGGCCAGCGGGGGGGTGGGGGCGGCGGCAGCGGCTTCGGCGGGGACGCCCTGTGATTGGAGGAATTGCTGGAGGGAAGGCGGGGCATTGTTGTTGTTGTTGCGTGGGTCGGAGCGCCCCAGCGAGTGGGCGGACTTGCAGAGCGGCTCGTGGCGCTCCGACAGGTCGCTGTCCGAGTGAGAGCGCCACAGTTTGTTGTGTCTCTGTTTACTGCACAGGACAGAGAGAGGAAATGCAAGAACACATATTAATACACATTCAAAGCCATAGTTTACTCTGCTCACGTCCACACTGAAGCACTTCCAGCCGCCAGTTTCCTTGTATGAAATGCTCTCCAATCAATAAAGTTTATTATCCTGATAAATGCTTGTAAACCAACCCTCAAACAATCTATGCGCTGACATACACCATGAATTTAGCCTCTGTCCAGAATAGAAGCTAATAGCCAAGCTAGTCCCATTATATGTGAGCAGGTTCAAATTCTTTGGATTAGAAAGAGATTTATACTCCAGTTGAGCTAAATTTTTAAAATCCTATCGGAGAAAAACGGACAAACGGCAGCTGGCGAATTAATTTCAAACAGCAGATTGGAAAAATGTTCGAGCCTATTAAATAACGGAAGCTGCGGCGAAATACTGAAGTTGGCGCCCGGGTAGGATGGAGAATCTGCTTTGAACCAGCTGCTGAACACGCGGAACATTCCAGGCAGCAGCACTGCTATAAGATTCACTGCTTTAAAAAAAGTGGGTCAAATCCTGAGGCGGTTCTCGCCATTCTGGAGGGCGATGATGTGGAAATGAGGTATCGCTTCCCATGACACATAAAAATAAAAGCAGATCAGTGCCAGTGTGCAGAAGCTGGTTCCTCCCTGTGGGTTACCTCACCTCAAACCCATGCCAGCCGGCCAATCATTTTTAATATGATTATTATATTTTGGCATTACTAAATTATCCTACCCGACAGCCGAGGAGTGTCGTTTGCAGTGACAATGGTTTGTCTGTCTGTCAGCAGTCTGGTGGATAATTGGTTTGATCAAATCAAACAATTTTCAACAAGTGCATGTAGTAGTCCAAGGGTTACCAAACTAAAATGAAGACCTAAATTGTACCCATGATGTTTTCTGAGCCTGCCAGTTTTCTAAATGGGTTGTCAGTTGAATACCAGAAAAATCTTTGCCATTGCTCATGGGCCGACTACGGTGGAAAACGAAAAAATAAAGACCTGGACTAACCCAGCACAAGACTGCAAAATCAAGCAGACAGACAAGAGGAGTTTGCACCAACGCCAGTGGAATCCACTGCCAACCCATTGGGTCAAATTCAAAAGTATTTTCACACTTTGTGGCGAGATGCCTGTACCCTGTCATGTGGCGACTTCATTACCAGAGAGCATGAGTGAGCTGACAGTTTAGCCGCTGTATGTCAGCACAGCGTTTCGCTAACAGGTTAGGCGCCACTTCCTGAGAGTAAGGGCAACAGTTTATATAATACTGCCTCAGAGAGCACTGGGCTAACTGCCTGGCTCCTGCACTTCCTTCAAGTGTTGGGCTAACAGGTTAGCTTCCCCACATCCTGAGACAGCTCTGCTGACACCTTAGCTACAGCACTTCAGTACCAAATGCATTTGCCTACGGCTAAACTCCTGTATTTCCTGAGCGTGTTAGGCTAACAGTTCAGCCAATACTTCCTGAGAACGCGTTGGGCAACCAGTTGAGCTAACATTCTTCACCGAGGACAAGGGGGAAAGAGGGGGGAGAGCGAGGAGAGGGGGGCGAGGGAAGAGAGGGGGGGACGGGGGGGGAGAGCGAGGAGAGGGGGGCGAGGGTGGACAGGGAAGCATGGGAAGGGGGGGGGGGGGGGGGGGGGATACCTGGCTAGCAGGATGCCCTGATACTCCTCCAGCTGCCTCATGAAGGACGGGTTGGGCTTGGTGACGCCGCGGCGCTCCTTGACGTAGTCGAAGGCCTGCTCCAGGTCCCAGCCGTACTCCTTCATGGCGTAGGCGATGACCGTGGAGGCGGAGCGGCTGACGCCCATCTTGCAGTGCACCAGACACTTGGCTCCAGCTTTCCTGTGACGGAGGAAAACAGACGAGGCCCAATGTTAGCACTCCAAGCGTGTGCAATTTGTCACATTCTGATCACCCACAGCTGAGTGACAATCGTAAGGATGGTGAGAATAAATGCTGCAAAGTCAGCGGAAGTTTTGGATTTTTGCATTTATTCTGCCATCCTTGCGATGTCATATCAATCATATAAATGTAGGCAGTAGGCACTCGCTTTTTCATTACCATCTCTAATTATAGGTCATGTATTGGTCTTGGTCGCTCAGTCAATAAATTGTTTGATTGTTAATCAGGCCATTTAAATAAAAACAGCTTGCAGGCAGTCAAGCCGTAAAGGGAGAGCTTACTGAAGGCCCTTTGAACAACTTCATGGCCCAGATGAAAGGAAAAAGGACAAATGACGTCACGAAAGAGAATAACTGACGCACAAGCACTGCGGCACTGGCGTTTGATTGGATAATGCGTTCGAAATGCAGACTCACCCACTATATAGGGCACTGTGTAGTGAATGTTCTACATTGAAAACAATATAGAGCGCGAGTGAGCGAGTGGACAAGTGTGCATTCCGAACGCAGCATTAGATTCCCCAAGTAAAAATGTCTGCCCCCTGATACTGACGCTGATTTGAATACTCGCCAGTTTTAAAATGCATCGCACTAGATCATTGCCTAATTAAAATTTCAAGAATTCTACTTTCTGCTGAAATATACTTTGCCGAGGTGCGGTCTCCTCCTTTAAGGAAGTACACGTCGTTCCTTAGAAAGATCTCAAATTGTTGCGTAAACTTTTTTTTTTTTGCAAGCAAACAAAGGCGTCCACGAAAGTGAAGCAAGTTGCACAACATGATCAGAGAATGTGGTTAGAGAACTAGGGTTAAGTCAAGTAGGCTGCAGGTTCAGATCCTGGGTGGGGCTTCGCCTCTGCCCTTCAACAGGGTACTTCTGCAAAAGGCCACAGTCACTACCCAGCTGAGTACATGCAGGAAACAAAGGCGAGCGGAGTAAATCTCTGTGGATAAGGGAGTCAGCTAAAAGGCTAAATATAATGCAGTGTATTTACAGTGTAAGGTTAGCAAACAAACGCCACTCAGGCACCGCCACACACACACACACACACACACACACAGGGCCTGTCGTATGAACACAGAACAAGAACCCATCACAGCCCCACCAAAGCAGCCATTACCATTTTTATATTTAGTTTTTGTTTTCCAACTTTTGTTGACAATGGCATTCTAGACCACACAAGGCAGCATAAACCACAAAAATGAATAAACATTTCATTCTCATTTAAAATCTTCTAATCTCGTTCTGATTTTTTTTTTTTTTTTTTTTTAGGTGCAACATGAGAAAAATATCGGAAATGAGGCAAGACAGTCGACTCTTGCCAGATTTCTCAAAGGGGCAAGAAAATTCACTTTCATTTCGAACATCTCTTAAGATCAGCTTGTTGATTATGATTGCGCAGTAATTCAGGCCAAAATGTTAAATATCTTGAAAATTCTGCTAAATAACACAAAACTCAACTTCTCAAACCTAAGCAACTTTTCACTGTACACTAACCAATAGGGCTCCATTGTTTTCAAAGACTGCTTTGTATTTGGGGTATTTTCTGGACCCAGTGAAGTGGGTGTCAGGAGAGAATGGTTTAAGGTCATATTTTCTGCTTGCTAGGAAAAACGATCCGGGCCTTTCTATGAGTATCACTGCTGAATGAAGACCCAGTCTCAAAACCAGAGAGAGAAGGGTAGACTGGTACACTGGTAATGGGTTTCTGCTGTATTATTGCAGCACATCGACATGAACGTATGCGTTGCACTGCAGTTTACTGAGAATGTATAGAGCAAATTTAATCATCCCAGAGAACGACTGTGTCACACACACAGTCATGCTTTGATAAGCAGTGAGCTCAGGATTTAATGAGAAAAGTCATTAAAAACGCATTTGTTACCCTGAGTAGCCCTACAATTTCCCCATCACAGGAAATTCACTAGAGGGCACTCGGTAGAGCACATACCTCAGCCACGCCATACGTCTGTTCTTTTGGTTACAGAATGTGCTACGGATCACTTACAAAATAATTACATCAACTCTTCCTCAGACTACAGCCTATCATCCTGACAAATTTCCTGTCAAACTGTTCATAACTTTTTGAGTTATCCTGTTAACAGACAAACAAACAAACGGGTGAAAACAACCTCCGTGGTGGAGGTAAATACTGGTCAGTAACAGGCACATCACTGGAGCAAACTGCGAGGTCATTCTAAACCACACAGCCATATTGGTTTCCAAACTCCACGCTTAGCCGACATTTTGTTGAAGACGATGCCTAACTGTTGAATAAAAGGCAATGAAAACAGAAACAGAGGTGAAAAGTTCAATATGATTTGGCTCACCGAAATTCTAAAGCTAGACTTATTCATCCCACCTGATTACAAGAGCAAATGCGCAACTACAGAAATAAAGGCTTGACGACAATTTCACTTGAACCAAGGCATTACAATACAACATCATATCTGCACTCTTGTACGTCCACACAGTCAAGGGAAAACACACAAACTAGCACACTCGCACAAACACAGACCGCATGCACACACACACAATGCGAGCAGCGTCCTCACTTGGCCTTTGAGATGAACTTGTAGGTGTCGTTCCAGTAAGCCAGCAGATCGGTCGCCTCCTCATCATAGACGCGGATGTTGTGGTACTCGAACAGGCCCGGGAAGAAGTTGTCGATCTCTCGGGTCACGTTCAGGATGTACCTCACTCTGTTGCATGGGACGATAGACAAGATGACGCAACAGGATACGTGATAGAACGGGCTGTAATGCTCAGGTTAGAGGCTAAAATCTCGCCAGGTGGGGACTGGCAATGTACGCATGACTACCCAGCGGTGTAACACACAGTCCGCAGGTATTTGGACAGCAAGACTGCATCAAAAGGTCTTCAATTTCTAGACTGTTCAAACAAACACCCTCAAATGAAACACTGACAGTATGAATACATTTATTTAAATTCAACGAGCTGTAATCCAGAAATAAATTATAAAATAGAGTGACTCTCCAAATACTAAGACTGCACAATTTCTTGGGTTACGTAAAGGTAGCGCATGTCTGTCTGGACGAGAGTAAATGGTGAACGGCAAGAATGTAAGGCAACATAGATACTGCCATTATCTCTCACGAACAGTGTACCTCAGCACAGGAAGTGTAAGGGTGACAGGAAGTGTGTTCTCACCCACTGGTCTGCAGCTCCTCCAGATTGGACGCATTCCACTCCGAGCCCTAAACACACAGCAGCAAAGTGCTTAAGTTAGCGATTTAAGGCTGGTGCCCAGCGCTGCCAATACATTTAATTCATTTCAGTGAGAGTAGCGTGGTTTACACTTAACTCAGACATTTACGTACAAAAGAGTTGGCCACAGGACTAAACAAAAGCACAACAATCAGGTAAGTTGACACAGCTGCACACACAGTTGGTCACAGATCAAACGCGTGTCTCACTGTACAGCAAAAGGAAGGAAACTAGGGTGTATAGGAGACAGAGTCAGCGGAACAAAAGACAAAAATAAGTCACAGCCCTGGAGGGCCACAGTATCTGCAGGTTTAACTCCAGTCTTGGAGGGCCACAGTATCTGCAGGTTTAACTCCAGTCCTGGAGGGCCACAGTGTCTGCAGGTCTAACTCCAGTCCTGGAGGGCCACAGTGTCTGCAGGTTTAACTCCAGTCCTGGAGGGCCAGGTCTGCAGGTTTAACTCCAGTCCTGGAGGGCCACAGTGTCTGCAGGTTTAACTCCAGTCCTGGAGGGCCACAGTGTCTGCAGGTTTAACTCCAGTCCTGGATCCACAGTGCAGGTTTAACTCCAGTCCTGGAGGGCCACAGTGTCTGCAGGTTTAACTCCAGTCCTGGAGGGCCCCAGTGTCTGCAGGTTTAACTCCAGTCCTGGAGGGCCAGGTTTAAGGTTTAACTCCAGTCCTGGAGGACCACAGTGTCTGCAGGTTTAACTCCAGTCCTGGAGGGCCACAGTGTCTGCAGGTTTAACTCCAGTCCTGTCTGAGGTTTAACCCCAGTGTGTCTGCAGGTTTAACTCCAGTCCTGGAGGGCCACAGTGTCTGCAGGTTTAACTCCAGTCCTGGAGGGCCACAGTATCTGCAGGTTTAACTCCAGTCCTGGAGGGCTGCAGTGTTTGCAGGTTTTGTGCTCCAATTGAAAGCGAGAGCCAGGTTAGGCCATGAAGACAGTGAGAGGACGCTCTGCTTGATAACCAGCTTAAATTACGCACAAACATGCAGAAATGCAGCACAAAGCTGGACGATAGCACAGCCCTCAGGGACGTGAGAGACCAGAGGAGGAGTGAGAAGGGGGTTTCAGAAGCGCGTTCTCACCAGGTAAACGTGGTCGAAGATCTCGGTGGGACTGTCCATCTGACCCAGGATGACGATCATCTCGTTGTCGATGAATTCCTTGAACTCGCGCAGATTACAGACCATCTGCATCTCCAGCTCTGTGCGGATCTGGACGATATGGGACTCAGTTAGTATGTCACTCGGTTAGTACGTCATTAACTGCTGATCAGCTTCCACTCTCCCTGCCAGAGCTGGGCCAGCGGCTCCCATGTCAATCATCCAGTCCCTCCCCCCGCGGTCACCTTGACCCTTCAATCACTGACCACTTATAAACAACATACCACATCTACAGTGGGTCAGCTCGCTCTCCGCAACCACATCAGTATGTCTACATGCAAAACTGTTCGATCGTAGCCATATAAAAAGGATGTATTTTGTACTTTTTTTTTATTTTGAGGGGGTGGAGTATTATGCCTTTATTTCAAAACTCCAGCCAATCAGCAGAAGAGAATATTTGAGAGCAAACAGACTGGTGGAGAAGGAGAGGGCTGAGAGAGGGATGGAGGGATGGGAGGGATGTAGAGAGGGATGAGGAGGCATGGAGGGATGAGAGGGATTGTAGAGAGAGAGGGATGGAGGGATGTAAAGAGAGGGATGAGGAGGGATGGATGAGGGGATGAAGGGATGAGCAGGGGAAAGAGGGATGAGAAAGCAGGGGGATGAGGGAGGGATGAGAGAGACACTGAGAGAAAAGAGGAATAACAGAGGGATGAAGCAGACCTCTTTGGAGGTGACATTTTCCAGATCCTTCTGCATCATTATCTCTCGCAGACGCGTCTTGATCAGTCGCTCAGTGCGTTCCCTCTCTGTCGGCCTGCGGACAGATGGACAAACACCGTCACCAGACAGACAGACGCTTGCCAGTCAAGGAAAGCGCAGACAAGTACACACAACTATGCATAAGAGCTTGAGTGAGTGCTTGCAGGCATGCTTGTGTTATTCCGACAGGGTGCGTGTGCACCTGTGTTTGAGAAAGCATAGGAGGTGTGAGAGTATGTGTGTAAACGAGAGCAGAGGTGAACAAGTATGTGATCACCAGGCGGATAGTGTGTTCGCGCGAGTATTTGTGCTAGCATGTGTTCATGATTACACACGTGTGTGTGTTTGGGTGTGTACATGTGCATGTGAGAGACAGAATGAGGATGTGTGTTTGAGTGTGCGCCTCATTACAGCTATTGTTGAGAACCTAAAGGTGTTGTGAGGAGATCTCATCTGGGCTGGTGAGAAATTTCCGGAAGGCCCGCACAGAAGATTAAGGCTAATTGGTTTAAGTTAGGGTCACAGTTACAGTCAGTGTTAGGTGTAACTTCATTATGGATAAGGTTCGGGAAAGGCTGTACACAATGACTGCAAGTCAATGCTATGTCCTCACAAGTACGGCTACTCAAACATCTGTGTGTGGGTCAGAGTGAAACTGGCAGGCAGACAGAGCGCTTCTGTGTGCATGAGCCTTCGAGAGACTGCGTGTGCGATTGTGCATACTCACCTGAGCTACTGTGTGTTTCAGCATGTATGTATTTAAGGGCGTCTACAAGCACGTGTGAGTGTGTTTCAGCATGTATGTATTTAAGGGCATCTACAAGTACATGTGAGTGTGTTTCAGCATGTATGTGTTTAAGGGAATCTACAAGTACATGTGAGTGTGTTTCAGCATGTATGTATTCAAGGGCATCTACAAGTACATGTGAGTGTGTTTCAGCATGTATGTATTTAAGGGAATCTACAAGTACATGTGAGTGTGTTTCAACATGTATGTATTTAAGGGAATCTACAAGTACATGTGAGTGTGTTTCAGCATGTATGTATTTAAGGGCATCTACAAGTACATGTGAGTGTGTTTCAGCATGTATGTATTTAAGGGAATCTACAAGTACATGTGAGTGTGTTTCAGCATGTATATATTTCAGGGCGTCTACAAGTACGTGAGAGTGTGTTTCAGCATGTATGTATTTCAGGGAATCTACAAGTACATGTGAGTGTGTTTCAGCATGTATGTATTTAAGGGAATCTACAAGTACATGTGAGTGTGTTTCAGCATGTATGTATTTAAGGGCGTCTACAAGTACGTGAGTGTGTGTTTCAGCATGTATGTATTTAAGGGAATCTACAAGTACATGTGAGTGTGTTTCAGCATGTATGTATTTAAGGGAATCTACAAGTACATGTGAGTGTGTGTCAGCATGTATGTATTTAAGGGAATCTACAAGTACGTGAGAGTGTGTTTGAGCATGTACGCGCATACAGATAATCCTGCACATTAGCACGAGCCCTTGTCCCTGCGATGATGGGCTCTTTAACTGGCTGCTCGCATGACCCTGTTTACCAGCAGGGGCAGCATGTGACGGAGACAGCTGTTTATATATAGACCCCAGCGACCCAGGAGCTTATACCCGCGTCATCTTCCCCACATTAGGCCACCCAGGCCCCCGGTGTCGGGTTACACCCCCCTATACCCAGTCTCTCAGCTGGGCTCCACAGGTCTAGACAGAGCAGGGCCCCGTTCTCCAGTGTCCCAGGTCTGCCGTTTACAGCAATAGCAGGTTTCTAACGATTGCCCGAATGGCTTTTGTGGAGCCCGTTTAAGTTGAGCAGGGAAGACCTCAGTGAACCCTCCTCTACAGCAGGCACATTCCTACACAGGCACACAGCACCCATTTACAGGGGCAGATCTGCCAGTCTCCCCATCCTGCTCAATTTAGCAGGCAAATGTGAGTTTTTAGAGCCAAAATGGCTCCGCCAAAGGAGCTGCCTAACAGCGAGACAGAATGATGATAAAATACAAGAGGCTTTGAGATACAATTAGGGTCTGAAAAACATGCATATCTATATTTACAGCTGCAAATCAGGGGATGGAGCAAAATAAAATAACAAGCACATCCCTGTAGACGTCAGAATTCTCATTTGTTGCACAGTGCGACTTTAATTCTGCATGTTAGAGGTAAGAACCGGGAGTGCCTAGTGGCAGACTTTAATGTGTTAATTGCTGACCTTTCGGGCCCTAAGCCCTCTGAAATTAAGACAGAGTTTCTCCCTATCAGTTAGCTGCTAGCTTTCTCAGCCAAATAGCATTGATTTAACAGGGGCTAATAATAAACACCATCAATAAACCACTTTTTTTTTTTTTTTTTAAACCGTCCGTATCATGTCTTCATTTTCATGAATACATTTTCCCTCATTGATGAGCAAAAAAAAAAAAAAAAGAAACATTTTAGTTATTTTTACTCTGTTCGCCTTGTCAACTCAAATTAACTTGATGACTAGTTCAATTCCTCGTTGCACGACAGCTGATAGCAGTTGCTTGGCAACAGCTCGTAGTGTTTTCCTTGTAAACACGGTGCTCCTATCTGTGGTTTGGAGCTACTGGCTGTGGATAGTCGCTTTCAGTAGTTTAATTTTTAAACTGAAGCTGCAGTTTAAGATTCTCTGAATGCAAATACAACCATTAGCAGCTCACAGAGACTGAGAGGGCGAGAACAGTGGGAGAGGAAGGCAAACTTGAAGAGCTGTATCCACCGCAGAACCAATAAAATCAGCCGAGCAAGAGGAGGGAACAGCTTAAACAAACCTGTTCTCGGGAAATCCCGAGAAGTGGCGCCGCCGAAAATGTGTTTGGCAAAAGTAGCCAGGCAACATGCCTATCTCCATGATTACTCAAGTAGTTTTTTTTTGGCTAAGGTGGCACACTTCGGAGAGATTGAATGCATGTATGCAAACAAACAGACGTAACGCTAGAAGTTTACACAAAACTGGTTTGTTTATAATGTTGTTGAAATGTGAGAATCTGGCTACTCTCAGCTCCCATGAAATCAATGTTTTTTGGCCAACAAAGACAAAGCCAAGTGATGAGGGCAGGAGCGCCTTCACAGCCAAAACCATGTCCAATTTCTTACATAATTCGAGGGGAACAGCTCAGCTGGTCCAGGTCAAATATAATGTGAACTATCTCTTCCACCAGCTCACGGCTGCTCCAAAGTCCTCCTACAATGTGTGAAACCACCCAACGGCCCTTAAAACAAGAATGCGAGAGCGTGCATCTCCTCAAGGCCGGCGGACGGCGAACTCACACATCAGTGAAGAGCACGGGCGAGTCGGCGCGGTGCGACTCCACGTCCTGCATGGCGTTCCACTCGTTGATGCAGGCCTGGTCTGAAGCCACCCGGCTCTGGTAGTAGCTGACCCAGGTGAGGAAGAGGCTCCCTGGGTAGTAGTTGTGGCAGCGAGCTGCTTCACAGGCCTTGTGCAGGGACTGCAGGGCTGACCTGCGGAGGGGCGCAAACAGGAAGTTAGCACAGCTGCAGGCTCGTAACAGAGAGGACTCAGAGGAACAGAAGCCAAAGAGTTGGAAGAAGGGATTAACGAATTCAAAAAGAGAAAAGTGAAAGAGAGGGAGAGAAAGAGATAGTAGGATGATATAGCTGAAGAAAATGAGCATAAACAGCAGGAGACAAACTGCTCGTGCGTCAGGATGGGGCAGAGCGCGAGAGAAGGTCTTTCTCCCATCCCGAAAACAGCAGGATAAGAGAACAGATATGAGGTAAGAGCTGCACTCACCACATGGCCTGTACAGACACAGGTTTGAAGACATGGACTCTGTTGACTGTGGACACACTGAACCCCCTGAGGAAAGACAGCAGGGTCAAAGGTCATATAGAGGAACAGATATTAGCCCTTTTAGCATGATACTACAGGACGTCAATGGGTAACAAGGGTCTTACCCGTCGCCATCCAGGTGTATGAGTGTGTCACTCCAGAGGGGAAGCACCAAACCCACTGAGCACGAGCTGTAGGGAGGACACGCACACACACACACACACACACACACACATACATTATGCAAAAATCATGACCTCAGCTCTCCCACCCATGACCCTGCCACTCTGAACCGTTGACAGAAGACCAGAGCAGGACAGAGCCCAGCTTCAGCCACACACACTCATGCAGACGTCACTCATGTCCAGTATTGGACAGGCCCCGGTTAGACCTGGGCGAGTTCGACCAGGAACATCACCGGGGTCAGGCCGGGGTCACTGAGGCCCGAGAGAGTAGCACCCCCTGCTGGAGGAGCAGCTGACCTGTCTAAGGGACTGAAGTCCACGCCGAGCACCACGCTCTCCTCCGTGTCCTGCCTGCCGTTGGTGGACACCACCACCATGTAGCGCGTGCAGTGGGGATGAGCACTCTCCAAACGCACCGCCTGCGCCCGCCGGGGGAGAGACGGGGAGTTCAGTACCGTACAGCTCCAAGAGGAGTGAGCAAGACTGTGCATACAAACGTGTGTGTGTGTGTGTGTTCTCACCAAGCGGATGGTGTCTTCAGGCCGTAGTACAGTGAACATGGTCTGTAGGTGTTGCTGAAGGTCTCCTGTACAGGGAGGGAGAGACAGAGAGAGGGGTAGGCATTAGAGGAAGAGGATGGACACACACACACACACACACACACACACACACTCAATCACGACTCCAGTCCACACCACACAGCTGAAGCTCCACAATGTTCCCTATACTGACCCCTCACCCTCCATCGCCTGCAGTACTGCTGTCTCAACCCCCCCTCAATCACCCACCGCACAGCGCAAGCACACACACCCCCATGGACCAAACACACACCACCATCAACACACCCATATGGAAGCACAGGAGCTGAACCATGCTGTGATGTCATGGACTGGGGACCAATTACACGCCTACTTCCTCAGCATATAACTCAGAGGTGGCCAATGAGGGCTGAGTTCATCACTGGTTGTCGTGCCAAAAGCCGCCCTTCATTACACAACCAACCCGAATGTTTATGCCACCCGACAGTTCGGCTGGATTTTGCAATAAGCGCACGAATGACAGCTGAAGACTGTTTTTACTCAAAACACTTCGCTGTGATCTAATCTATGAGCGACCCAATGACACAAACTGCCAATTAGTTCATTATGATCATTATGTTAATTAAGCTAAGGTAAGTGATGCAAGCCAAACTTCCGTACACCTTCCATGCCAGGAGTTTTCCAACCAGTGTCTAAAGAGTAGGAACACTGATCTAGGATCAGATCTGCCATCTGTTGAATGAGTTAGATAAGGATGTAAATCGGGAAAACCCGATCCTGGACCAGCGCTCTTACTCAGAGGGTTTATGAGCACAACCTAAGGACACATCTTTGCAGTTGGCACAGTGGAGAAATGTATTAAATGCTGAGTTCTACATGAGGACGTGTACCAAAATATGACTGAGTGTGTGGGGTTAAGTTGCCCCGTGAACGGGTGCTTGCACACACACACGCGCGCGCGCACAGGAAAACGCACACATCTGTACACTCGTGATTGCTGTGGCAAACGTGATGGCGGTTCAAGCGGATACCTGCATGTTTGTTGCGGCGCTGCGGAACGAGAGGCGTGGCTGAGGAAGAGGAGGAGCCATTTCCCCGGGGCAGGAACAGGGCGGCGCCCTTTACAGTCAGGAAGCTCTCGTTTATGCTGCGGAGAGAGGGGAGGAGTCAGGTGAGAGAGGGGAGGAGTCGCCAGATCAGCAACAGCAGCAGGAAACAGGAGAACTATGACACCTTTGGGCGTATTCGAATCCCTGTTCTTGGCGACACTCGGGTTGACTCGACATGAGAACGAAGTTCCGAACAGCCGAGAACCAACACCAGAACGCGTTCTTGTCACTCCCCACTTTTTGGAGAGTGGGACGAGTGTTGTCAAGAACAAAGATGGCGGACGCGGGAAATATGTATGTGAAATTCATCAATTTCACAGATTAATCTTGTTAATAGCCCTCTATTCACGAGAATGACTAGTTTCAGTGGCAATTAACTATGTATAGAAGCATGAAGTGACTTTCAGGCTCAGTTACTAGGGTTGATCTTGCTGAAATTTTGTAAAAACCATCGGTATTGCAATAATTCAGGTCAGCTTTATTCTGCGTCATATGCAGCCACATGGGCTCGCCTGAGTTGGAGACTGGAGAACACCCGAACTCTCACTTCGTGTTCAGAGTGAAAAACCCCGCACCTCACACTCGTGTTGGGGATTCGAATACGCCCATTAATTGCAGCAGCCAAGTTCCCTGTCCCTGTTAATGCTGGGAAACGTAGTGCAATATCTTGTGGTGAAATGAATCAAAAATGATGTTGGGGACTGTCAGGCAGGAGAGGAAGTTCAATACCTGACAACAAAAAACAAATAAAAAAAGGTTCACAGACAGAACAAAATGTGCTTTATTGCTCTTGCGCTCAACAGTCACAGTAGAAAGCAGAATAGCTTCTAATAAATGCCACTGTGCGTCTGTCTGTGTGTGCGCGCACACAAACACGCGGCTGCGTATATGCTGTATTTGAGCGTGTGTACTTGTATGTGCACATGTGAATGATACCGTAAGTAAATGTAGGTGCACATGCATGCACAAGCGTGTCTGTGTGCAGATGAGCACGTAAGCAGGACCCTCACACACACACACACACACACACACACTCGGCTGATTCTCCCTCCGAGGGCAGGATCAGACACAGACTCAAGCACATCAGGAGCTTCCACTTTAAATCTCTAAAGAGAGTCTTGGCAGGACTGAGCACTGACATACTGACCTGAGCTGAGGAAGAGTCACTATACACCGCCTGCTTCTGTGTATTACACCCAATCAGCAGAGGAACCAAACACACACACACACACACACACACACACACACACACACACACAAGCACACACTCACACATAAACTCTCTCTCTCACACACACACACACACACACACACTCATACACTCACACAAACACACACACACACACAACTCACTCTCACACACAAACGCGCACACACACATAAACTCTCTCACACATACACACACTCATACACTCTCATACACTCTCACACACACACACACAGACACACAAAGTCTCTCTCACACACACACAGGCAGAGAAACACATACAGAGGCGGACAAACGGACACACACACAGTCACACACACACTCTCTCTCACTCACACACACACACACAGGCAGAGAAAACACATACAGAGGCAGACAAACGGACACACACACACACCCCCACACACACACACACTCACACACAAACTCTCTCTCACACACGCAGGGAGAGAAACACATACAGAGGCGGACAAACAAACACACACACACACACACAGGCAGAGAAAAACATACAGAGGTGGAAAAACGGACACACGCACACACACACACCTCAGAACAGGAATAAGCGAACAGACGCTTCTCGTTCTCAGCTCCCATGAACTTCCGAGCAGCTGCGTCACCACAGAAAAAAATGCAACATTTGCAGAAATGTGAGGCTGTGAAACTGAGGCAACTTGAGACTGTGCAATTTGAGCTGTCGCAAAAACACAGAACAATGCTTCAGTTCCCATAACCCCCCCAGTCACTGTTCCCCGTTTACACACGCACAGCTGGGCAGAATGAGGCTTCAGTTTAAGTGCAGAGGACATGGCTTTTATAGCGGAAGGACAGCAGACCAGCAGGGCGTTAGTGCAAACCACATCCACATCGCTTTAGCAAAGCCACTGCTGGAGCGCCTTCCACTAAACATAGCTCGCTAAGAGACATACAATAACATTAACTGCATTTTTTCATATCGGCAGAATTTTTACACTGTTTGCTGGAGAATGATTTGGTGAAAGTCATCTGGAGACCATGTTTTTTATGCAGCTGAACATGACACTGACATTCACACCAATCACCAGGGCCTCCGTTTACCAGGCAGCCAATCAGAAGCAAATAAGAAGTCAATGTCCATACAGGACGGACACGAGGCTCAAGTCCTCTAACGGTCATGTTCATAAAAGGAATGCTGCACATTAAAATAAAATATTCTTGTGCTTATGATCCAAGCATACGGTCATCGCGTGATCTCATTAATAATTTAAAGTTGAGAGGAACATGGTCTTTCAGTGCCTCTAAATAACATCTAAAAAAAAAAAAAAAAAATAGAGCAGAAGTGAAAAGGAAGTGGTTAGCATTTTTCAGCTAGCATGTATAGCTTTCCCTCGAGCAGGAAGCCTGTCCCAATCCCTGCAGTGGTGTCAGGGAGGATGGGAGGTCATTTTGTGGACACCCACAGTCGGGAATTGTCTTTCTTAGGGCAGAATGATCAATACATGGGGCCTCGGCTCCTCCAATCGAGTACTTCCTCCAATTAGCCGAGAGGGAGCGCGAGAGGGAGAGAGAGAGTGAGAGGGAGTGAAAGAGTGAAAGAGAGAGGGGATGAGTGAGGGAGGGAGAGAGAGTGAAAGAGAGAAAGAGAGAGGGGGTGAGTGAGTGAGGGAGTGAGAGAGAGAGAGCAAGAGAGAGAGAGAGCAAGAGAGAGACAGAGAGAGAGAGAGAGAGAGAGAGAGAGAGAGAGAGAGAGAGAGAGAGTGGTGGAGCGCAGCTCTCCACCCAGACCTGCCCATATTAGTCAGTCTATGGCGCAGGATAAATATAGTTCTGCTCAGCTCACTGCAGGCCTTATGAGAGCAGATAAGGTGGACAGTGTGGCGGCTGAGAGAGACGCATTCTGTCACCTTTAAAGATACCGAGAGAGAGAGAGAGAGAGAGAGAGAGAGAGAGAGAGAGAGAGAGAGGCAGGGAGGGAGGGAGAGAGAGGGAGAGAGAGAGGGAAAGAGGAGAGAGAAGACCAAAGACACTAGGCTGGTTGGGTCCATGTTTGAAATGAAGCAGCACAGGAGTGACAGTGAATTAGTAACGGACACTGAAGTTGGGCAGAATGTCAAAAAGCAGAATGAGTGACACAAGAAAAGCAGGAAAATGAGAGAAAGGAAGGAAGAAAAGAAGAGAGAGACTGAACAATAGGTCGAGTGAGATGCCACAGACTGGCTCCTGGTCCCCTGTGAGAGGCTAAGGCTAGCGTACAGCCCTCTCCCCATCACCCCATTGGCACAGAGACCCCAGTCAGGCGGGCGGGCATATCCTCCTGTGAGAGACGAGCGTGGAGCACTTCCACAGCCAGAGGGGGGCGCACGGGCCCCCTGTCGGAGGAAGAGTTCTGGGGCGCGCTTAAAGTCACAGCGGAAACGGACCTTCTCTCAATATTTTTAAACAAAAGTTAGCAAGTGTATTTACCATAAACTGTGCTTGCTTTATTGCAAAATAATCTTGGCCCATCTCGCTGCATTGTGTTTGTATGTGCTATATATGTCTTGTGTACTTGCAACCCTCAATGTTCAACTTTGCTGCCTTCTTGGCCAGGTCACCATTGAAAAAGATTTTTTTTATCTCAACTGTTTTTTTTTTCCCTGGGTAAATAAAGGTTAAATAAAACAAAATTAACAACAAACTTCCCAGAACAAGCTTTCGGGTTTCGACGCACGTCGATTTGATTAATGTTGTGCTTGGACGCCTTATTTTGACCTACAATGATCCGAAAAGGCACCAAAGAAAACTGGATGAACGGATTCACTTGAACTCCAAACCCATTTGAATCCTATGACCTCAAGTTAAAAGTAAAACAGGTGTGAAGGAAGTAAAGGGAAAGGACATGAGCATCATAATGTTTTCAAATCCGATTACTTTTATGGAATATGTACTTGCAGGCGTTTTCAAGCACCTATTCAGAATTGCAATAAACTGAAATAAAAGTTCATCCTGATCAAAGAAAGTTTTTAAACTCGGAGAAGCTGCCGCACTCGAGATCGACCTCCGGCTGACATGCTCCATTCGGGACTGCAGTGACCGGAGGAAGCAAACAAGAAACAAACAGGGCCCATCCTAACACATCTAACAATAGCCCTGCAGCACTCCTCCACACATTAGCACAAATTACCCCAGAGGGCAAAAACTGAATAACAAGACATTACCAAAACTCTGAAGAACAGCACGACAGAACACAAAGTCCTCACTTTACTGACAGTTCTTGTTTAACCATAAATAGTACACTTTAACTGGCAGTGGTATGAAAACAAATGAAGAATTCTACATTGCTGACGCAAGAGCCGCACTACAAAGCCAGATTAGAGAGATAGTGCTGCATGTCGGGCCCAAAGCTATAGTATCCATCACCACCATCGGGAAGGTCATGCTCCGTTAACCTGCAATGATAACTTACTGCATCTGATTGAGAGTTTAGGGTTTGTTAAACCAGATCACGCAAACCAAACCTGAATAAAACTGAAACTTGCACGTGGTACATCCCTAAGAATCGAGTCCTTCCTCTCTGCTCAACATAAGTGACAAGACGACATGGTCATCACCATCCCCCGCCACGATCAAGGGCCATAAGGGCCATTAATCAATGTGCAGTCTCAATAATTTGCCTGCAATACTTCCTGAGAAAGCCTGTCATCATCAGATGCTGTGCACAAAGTGAGACGTTTCAATCCAAGGGCCATATATACGTAAATAAAAGAGAAGCTCGACATCGATTTTCGAACTCAACCAAGGTCATGACTGGTGAAGCAGGGACACAAAATTAACTGCCATAAATTTTGAGGTAATTTGTCTCCATCAAAAATGTGACAGAAGGACGGAAGGACAGACGGACGGACGGACAAAATCCAATCCTATATCTCCCGCACCGCTTCGTGGAGGGGGATAATGACTACGGTTTTCTTCGTTGGTTGTTCTCTGCCGCCCCGCAGTTTCGATGTGGCAGTTCCGTAAATGCCGGTTGTACCGCTTGTTCGCATAAATCCATTCAAAACAGGTGCGTCTCAGATCTATGCGTTAGAGAGCAGAACACACAATTAGCCGGAAACGCCCGTGTAATGCCAGAGATCAGCGGCTTTCCCGCTTCAAACCGACACCTGCAGACGGGCCAAGTTCGATCCTGCGCGGCCACAGAGCGCGACATTCGCTCAGCACGTGACATGCGCTCATAACTTCCTCGTCAGAGCGCCAAGACGCAGGAACCTCGGGGCTTTCGGTAAATGGGGTCATGCTTGTGCACACAAAGGCGCGCACCATCAGAAAAACGTGACACCACGTTTGTATCCAAAGCGATGGACAGATATAGGCCAGCATGCCTCTGTAGTCACTTAAGACTTTAAACAGGACTTCCTCCAGCAACCAGCTATTACACAAACCTGTACTTACAGAGCCCACAACCAGAGGATAAGCTGCCCTTTCATCTACAGCGCTCTGTTCACAATCAAAGCCAACCTCCATCAGCCTTTTGTTGTCTAACCACTGAGGAGCATTTCTTCGGTGAGGATAAAAATACATTAGGCATTCAGCTCTGTGTCAAGTCTGGTGCTCAGTTGGGCTTCTATGCCTGTTCCAGGGCCGCCCTGCGACACTCTCCAAAGGTCTCCACTCCCCCATTAATGTTTAATTTTTATTATAATTTTCAACATGTTTGTTGGCCTGAAACACAAGGAGAGTTCCCTGAGGATGTCTTCTTCCCAGCAGGTAATGGTTTACAGTGACCACATGACTACGCATGTGAACACCAGAGGCCAAACAAAACAAAAATGCACAAACACCTCGCAGCCAATCACACACTCCCTCGTCAGAGCAGACACTTCCTTGATAAACAAAACCGGCGTGTGACTAACCCGCTGCTCCTCCCCTGTTGCCATATCGACAGGGAGAAATGGCAGGTGAGAGGACTCGAGGAGAGGACACTGGACTTTCCCCCCTCCCCTGAGCGTCTCGCAGTTCCTCTTACGGACGACCCGACCCCAGACACGCAGTGGGTGTTTCTGCTCGCTGCTACCTGGGGAAGATTAGCATCCAGGCACCGCTCCTCGCAAAAAAGGTCATGGAGACCGCCTCTCCCACTTCCCCAAAAACATCACTGTGTGCTTTTGTAAGCCGCCACACGCACATTACCTGACATGCCAGCAGAACAAGGAAGGCCAAGAAGAGGAATGTAGATCACAAGGTTTGAACTGAACTCTAAAATATTGGGAGCAGCTCTGAGCCGTTCTGAAAAACAATTATTTGTTTAGTCACATCCTCAAACACAGAGCCTTCAGTCGCTCTTCAGAATGCAAAACACAAAGTACAGGCCCATCCACGTATAAACTCCTGCGGAAATTAACGTGTGCACTGTATCCAAACAACAGTATATTCTCTCAAATCATGGACTTTGACCCATCTGAATAAAAGTAAACATTCATAAATACAGGTAGGTTAATAGTTCTCTTCCAGGATGAAAGATTTTACTGATATAGCTACTCACAAAGCCCTTGTTAGTCACATGACACTGACCCATCCAATGAGCTGAATGGCAAACAGAACACAGATACTGTTCTTCTAGCCACCTCTACCAGGTTTGTGTCCAAACTGTGACATATTACAGTATTTCAACAATATTCCTGGCCTCTCACCTTTTGCGTGCTGTAGCTGGATGCCTGTGAGAATTCGCAAATTCCACCAACTTTGTTGAGCTATCTGTTGCTAGGAAATCGGCTAAAGTCAGACCTTTTCCTCTGAGCTACTTAATAAAAAGCACCTTTGAGATCTTCCCGCAGGCTCATGATAAGACAGAGAGTGAAGTGGGAATTCTCCTGTACATATTCAACCATATTCAACCACAGATGTTATGAGACACAGCCCCCCCACACCCCCATTATGCCCCCAATTTTACATTCTATGCTCCACAAACAAGGAGACCGACAGTCTTGGCGTACAAAGCAGACCTAAGGTGAGAACACCTGGTTTTCCTTCTAACAGCACTTCCAAAGCAAACAGCGCACAGATGACAACTGTGACAGTCAGCAGAAAATCAAGTTACAAGCCTCTGCAATACAGGATACCTTTAAGAAAATGGCACTTTTGTAAAATACCTACTTGATCACAAACTAAATCTCCACTTCAAACAGGCATAACAGTAGGCAGCTACTAAGCTAGGCCTCAATCAGGCCGCAGTTTCGTCAAGAACAAGTGATCTTGGCAAAGTTTCAAAAGTATCAAAACCCCAGTGATGAGAATTTAGTGTCAGAACATCACCCGATGTTCTCCCAGACAAGAGAAAAAATTAAAATTGTTTTTCAAAAATTAATTCTGACAGGCGAAAAATGTAAGCACACCTAAAGGCCAAAGTGACCTGTGTTGTTTCAACTGCCATTTTGTCTTCATGTGTCAGGGAAGTAAAGGGGGTGGACAAATTATCAGAAGTATGCCCAAAAAAAATGGATTTAACTGCAATTTTGCTCAATCAAAATAACAGACGCATCTACACAGGCGTACAATCACAGTAACTAACAACTCAGAGCCCCCCCAGGATGTGTCAGATGAACTACAAACGATACATTTTTGAAAATTACACCGAAAAAAATAGTGTCTATCAGGAAAGGACTTCGCCAGCTCTGTCTGTTGAACCTCGATAGAAAGCCACAGCCCCTCCTGAAGCTGAACGGAGACCATCAGAAGGAAGTATAGGGTTTTGACCAAAGACAGTGCCAGGAATAGTGTGCATGCTTGTAGAAAGGCAACCAGTTGCCATCAGGCGACACAAATATAGACCACACAGCAATACTGTACTTCCCCAGCATTGATAAAAATCTTAACCCTTTAACATCTCCCCGCCCTTGCTTAAATTAATGACTCTCTCAAATTAATCACCAAGGAGGAACTGAGGATCAGCAACAGAAATGGTGCGAGACGGACTAATTTTAAGTACTGCTGGTCGCAGTAGTCAATTGCATTTTGATAGCCAGGTTAAAAACTGTCATGTGCACGTTAAAAGCTGCCAACTGTTGTCGGTGGCAACCGACCATGAAGTCAGAAGATCCAATGAAAACTGCAGGGGTTGTGTCCACCAACAAGGCTGTAACCACACAGGCGTGCAATGAACTGGGGCACATTAACTATACCACTGAAGTGCATTTTGCGAGAATTACTGTCCCAAAACAGACTCTCACTCTGAACCGACAAAATTATTAAATGCGACTCACATTTGCATAATCTAATTGTTCTCCTCTAGTTTTGTCCAGTGTCCAGGTATATTCCACAGGATGTAGGTGGCCATAGCTTCGCTGTATGATTATAGTAATGGCTCCTACTATTAAATGACTCATGTCCTTCCTTCAGTTAAGGAAGTCCCACACTGGACTGAGACAGGTAGGTGACTCATCTCGCGCAAAAAATTTCACAACAGCGCGAGGAAATCCACTCAAGTTAGGACATACCCTTCCTGTTACGTCACTCGGTGAGAAATACTGTTCTGCACCAACCTGCACACACAAAAACGTTTAACTGGCCCATAAAGAGAAGGTGCCCTACATTTTAAAAACTGAACACCACTGCGTTAATATTCATGCATAAACAACTCCCTCACTATTACTAGAAAGTTCATCTAATCTGCACTAACTCTGGTGTAATGCGTGCAGATGCCAGCACGAGCAGCCGGCTATTAGATAGCTAAACAAGGAAATGGCTACTGTAGGAAGTGACCATATTTACTCGACTTCAAGTAAACCAAAATAGCCGGTGCTGCTGACAGGTAACTAGGCACCTACAATTCAGCTGAATCTTTTAGACTTTATGAATTCAAGGCACCTTAGCCAAGACGATGGGTTTGAGTAAAATAAGTACAGCGCCCCACTTCTGCAATCATAGTTAGTAGACAAGTAATACTGCAATTAACATGCAAGAATAATACATTTAATTCAATGTGGTCGTCAGTGAGGTTCATGGTTGACTTTGTCCGGCACCCAATAAAATGAAACAGCACCAACGACAAGTTTTAGCAGATAGAGCGAACGACTAAATGAAGAAGCAGCAGTAAAGATAAAAGGCAACTTACAGTTGATTAATCTTGTTCTGGGAAACGAAGGCATTGTTGGTGAAATGTGGTACCATCTTCGCCCCGCAGCAAGCACAGAAGCAGCCCGCCGCGGAGCGCCCCGCGGCAGTCATGCTACCGAGAGTCATCGGAGCGCCGAGGAAGCCGTGGGGAAGGACCGGGATTCAGTGGGAACGTCTCTGTTCACCCCTCGCCAAACATCAGCGCGTTTCACAGAAACCGCTTCAGCGCTTCAAAAGGTTCAACCCTCAAAAAACAACACGGAGATGACCCAAAAGAGACACGAAGGGCTCCACTATTGCTTTGTTCCTCCTCAACTGAGGTCAAATCAACTTGCAACAATAGCGAACTCAAAAGTAAACTTCGTTGTACCAACAGTTACCTGCTAGCTATAATCTTAAAACCGAATAGTTTAATGAAGTAACAAACATTTCGAAGATACCTCAATCACACCAACAGTCTATCGAATAGGCAAAATATACCGCCTGCACTCCCGGCATCCGTTCCTTATAAGGGGAAAAAATCGTTTCACGTGAGGTAACGCGACTGGAATTAAGCATCCAGCGCAAACGCTCAATTATTCACAGTCTGCAAGTTTACCGACTTGAAATCAACGGCTAAAGTGTAACTTTCACAGAGGTTTTACATCTACAAAGCCGAGTTCAGTTCGACTGCCACTTGTGACAAGCCTCGTCTTTCGCCTCCTAATTGCAACCAGAAATTCAACAGGCGAAAAGTGGAGTGGAAAAGTGGGAGGCGCAATCTGGGCAACATGTGCTCCAAACACACCCATAAGCGATATACGACACTACCGGCTCCTTGTGCAACGAGTGAAGCTCAATACAACAACATGGCAGGAATTGAGAAATCCCTGGGCACGTCTATGAGCGTCACAACAGATTGTTCCCAAATGAGACAAGCATGACGAAACTACCTCAGGTAGAAAGACTGCAAAATGCGATTTAAGCGCACAAATATATGCAGATACTCAAATGGAAGACGTCTCTGTCAGGCAGTGCACACAAACAGAGTGGAAAATGTTGGTTTGCTTTCTGCGATTTTCCTGTTAACCCATGTCACCCGCTGTACTCTTAGACACGGGTATCACAACGATTCGCACACGTTTCATTAACACCAATGGACAATTCACAATCTCCAATCAGCCCAGCAGGTATATACTAGGGTGAGAGGAAACTTCAGCCCAGGTGTAGCAGGCCGGAATATACCCCTGGCCAAAATATACCCTCCCAGGCCAGATTATACCCTGGGGGTATACTCTGACCTAGGCCAGAGTATACCCCCTGAATCTAATTTAGTAGTCTAGATTATGTTATTTTGTAAACTTTCACTATAACTATATAGTAATGTCAATTGATGGTAGTCAAAAGATCACATATTTTAAATGGCTAGACTTGCTTCACTTGTGCTGAAGATGCCATGTTGAAGTACATTGTAAGGGTCAACTCACACTTTGCTAAGGTATTCCTAAGACATAATTCATTCTTCACTCACTACTGGAATTGTTCCATCCACCCTCAAACCAGCTGCTGTCACCCCTATAGTTAAGAAACCTGGAGCTGATCCCACAAACCTCAATAACCTGCGTCCCATTTCCAACCTCCCATTTCTTGCAAAAATACTTGAAAAAACAGTTGCCTCTCAGCTCCATAACCATCTATCCAACAATAATCTTTTTGAACAATTCCAGTCTGGTTTTCGCCCTTTTCATAGCAAATCAAACTGCTTTTAATCAAAATTACTAACGATCTACTCCTTGCAGCTGATTCCGGTCTCTTATCCATTCTCATCCTACTCGATCTGAGTGCAGCATTTGACACCATCTCACACACCGTTCTCCTGGACAGATTGCTTTCCATTGGCATCACACACACACCCCTTAACTGGTTCAAATCTTACCTCTCCGGCCGCACTCAATTCATCCAAATCAAATCATTCACTTCACATCCCCGCCCAGTTACCACAGGTGTGCCTCAGGGCTCTGTCCTGGGGCCCCTCCTGTTCATTATTTACTTACTTCCCCTTGGCCGCATATTTCATAAACACAATATCCACTTCCATTGTTACGCGGATGACACCCAGCTTTACATCTCCACCAAACCCAATTCCACCCTCCCACCTTCCTCCCTCACAGACTGTTTGCTTGACATCAAGTCCTGGTTCACGTCAAACTTCCTAAAATTAAACAGTGGTAAAACAGAGATGCTGCTCATTGGCACCAAATCCACCCTAACCAAATCCCCCAGTTTCACAGTATCTATTGATAACTCTTCCATCTTTCCCTCCCCCCAGGTTAAGAGTCTGGGTGTCATCCTTGACAGCACACTCTCCTTCACATCTCACATCAATAACATAACCCGCTCAGCTTACTTCCACCTCCGCAACATCAACCGCCTTCGCCCCTCTCTCTCGCCTCACACTGCTGCTATCCTGGTACACAGTCTCGTCACTTCACGACTTGACTACTGCAATTCCCTTTTATTTGGCATTCCCCACAAATCTCTCCGTAAATTACAGTTAGTTCAAAACGCTGCAGCACGCATCATCACAAGGACCCCATTCACTCACCACATCACACCTGTATTGCAGCAGCTCCACTGGCTTCCCATCACACACCGCATACACTACAAAATACTGCTCCTGACATTCAAAGTCATTCATAATCTTGCCCCTCCTTATTTGTTCGACCTAATTCACCTTGCTACACCAGTCCGCTCACTCCGATCCTCCTCCTCCATCCATCTCACTGTTCCTTCTGTCCGTCTCGTCACCATGGGGAGCAGAGCATTCAGCTGCTCTGCTCCCCAGCTCTGGAACTCACTCCCTCCTGACCTCCGCAACACCAACTCACTTCCCCTGTTTAAATCTTGTCTTAAAACTCATCTCTTTCGTGATGCATACTCCCTCTGATTATATAGTCCCATGCTTTTTGTATATTTTTGTAATGTTTTTTTAGCTGTTTTTTGACTTTATTGCTGCTATTTTAATGTATGTTTTAATTATGTGTTGTAAGGTGACCTTGAGTTTCTTGAAAGGCGCCCTTAAATAAAATGTATTATTATTATTATTATTACTGTTGTTGAGGAGTTTACATGTAGTACTGCATTTTCAAGTAGACAAAAAGACTTGGTAAGGTGCAAGTGATACGCTGTGTAACACTGACACATTATGGTTGCTGAATTTTGTCCCTGATGAGGAAGGATTTGGGCACCAAGTTTGTAGTATTAAAGGTGGTAGGTACAATCCACTGTCCAATGTACTGTGTAGCTATACTGATTATGTACAAAGAGCAAATCAAGGTTTGTTTCAGATAAAAGTGGGTCAGCATAGTTTTTTTACCACATCATCTTCTGGGCTAGATATTTTATGCCCCCTTATATTGTACTCCACACATTCAGGCTGAGGGTTTTAGTGGGCCGGCCTGTTTCTTACCCAAGGTATGTTCTGGGCTTGTTGAGTTCATATACCCAGGGCATATTCTAAGCTAGGCAATTGTTTCATACCCCTCTAGGCCAGATTATACCCCTACTCATGTGCACAAAATAATCAATACTACAGCATATCTCAATTTTTATTTATTTCACAAATGTTAAAACATCTACATTTCTTAAGGAGAAATATTAAATGTCTTTAGCTACCACAAACTGACCGATATATGTAGACAACAGGATAACTTGCAGTGATGCGTGAAATTACAGTATTTGATATTAAGGCTGTCTGAGCAGCGGTAAAATATACTGTTGGTAAGCTGATTGTTATTGGCATGATCTTACCGCCATTATAAATTATGAATTATAAAGCCTTAAATAAGGTAACACATAAATAGCCAGATTTGGCTTCTGCGCAAAGGGGTTATACATACAGGCATTACATAGAATGTTGTTTAAGTAGTGTCTTTATTGTATTCTTATTGTACTGTTTTTTATCTGCAAGAACTCATTGAGTACAACTGCATAAATAAGATTTTATTGCTCACTGTTGTCATGTAGGACAAGGGGTTTGCAACCTCTTCTTGTAATACTATAACCTGCTATAGAAACAGCAAGGCAGCTGTTGCCTTATGGGCTGCCAGGCACTGTGCCTTAGGCACTTTAAGGTCCAACTGCTAGTCTTCTGCAAACACATTCAACATGCCTTTATACATGCGTATACGTTTAACTTTGTACTTCATCTTACATGACCATTATTCAAGAAAGCAGCTATAGGTCATTGGTTTTGTTAATTGCATGATGGTACATGTACAATGTATGTGCCTAAGCAAAGTGTGAGTTGACCCTTACAATGTATGTTTACAGAGCATCTTCAACACATGTGAAGCAAGTCTAGCCATGAATTGAAAAAAATGTATTGTAATGTGCATTCAAGTGAACAAAATAACTTGCCCTGGACCATAATCTAGACTAAGGAGTTAGACTCAGGGGGTATATTTTGGCCTAGGCCGGAATATACCCGGGTATATTCTGGCCAGGGGTATATTCCAGCCTGCTACAACCTCGGTCCAAATTCGAACCTGCTACCTCCTAGCTGTGATACATCATCACAACACACTAAGCCATAGAGATACCCAGGCACAAATGAGGTCATACAATTTATCACGCTGAAATACTGTATTCAATATAGTTGGCCACGTGTTAAAATACATAATAAAACCCAAATCTGCTTTTTCCATTATGGCAAAGCTGCGTATAAATAATTTGCATGTAAAAAAAAAAAAAAAAAAGGTCAATCCATCGCTTTATGCAGTATGCATGGCCAATGTAACTCCTGCAAGGATGGATCCAGGCGCACATCGGGTACACCTGCTCGGTTATAAAGTGCATCTCTTAGTCCCTAAAGCTCCATAGATGGGTGAACAATAGCCTGCGTGGAACACAGGTCAGTCAAAAATGGAATTACATAACTCGACACGCCACTCCCAGCACCGTACCGAAGTAAGGTTATGCATTCGACGTCCGACAGGAGTAACACGACACCTGGTACACAAAGCTGCCATCTGTACCTATGCGCAATCTCTGCTGAGGATCAAAAAGCGCCATGTTTTCCCTGCAAACAAACCACGCCACAGCCAACGGTTCATTCAGAATGGAACCGGGAGGCAACGAACGCGAACACAATGCAAACACTCGCTTTGAAAAATCTCCAGCTTCAACAATAAGGCATTTTGCAGGCCTGCTTTGTCAAGACTCGTCTATTGGAGCATTTTTCTGATCATAAACGAATATTTTAGCTTTTTTGCCCGTGTCTCGTCAAGTGCTAAATGACGACTCACCGACCCTACATCTAAACATCTATTATCCTGTAGATTTTCAGTCTAACCCTACGCTGAGACTCCCGATTCTACCAATTAGCAGCTCAATAAGATCTCCAGGGGTAAAAAAGAGACGTGCTTTATCTGGGTTGGAGTGAAAACCGACAGGGTGGTAGATCTCCAGGAATGGGGTTGGTAACCAATGGCCTATTCAACCAGCGAGAGCCTCTGATGCAAAGCCAGGTCCCTATATTGATGCCCGATCACAAGTAACCACCACAGTTGGGGCGGGGCAGTGAAAGTTAGCCCCCAGGGTCGGGTCTCCTTTAAACAATGGCGAAAGGGCAGCTCAGGCCACTCCGAAGATAAAGGACTTCTGTTATCTGCTCACCTGGCAATGAGAAAACAGCAAAGGGCAAACAACTCCAGCACCAGCTGCCTCCACGTCAGAGAAGAGCTTCGAATTGTGCTTCACTACAGGGAAAAGATCCCCATGATACGGTGCCAACATTTTTGATTTATTTTTTATACAAACTCTCCTTCTCAGTCAAATATACTCAATTACCACAGTATTAGTTTACAAACTCAACATATCTCAACAGCCAGCGCTGAAGAAACAGATTACTGATTGAACCTTCATGGATTCCCCTCTAATGAAGCGTGTCGACATTTGCGGGATCGGTCATTCTACTTTAGGAGATGTCATGATGCATTCTTGTCTCAAGCCTCACCAACGCAATTTCTGCTAGAATTTTCAGCCAACCTTTATCAACTCTGATGTTGTGGAAGCAGTGATATTGACCAGAGGAGATACGGAGAGCGTGTGGACTCATTAGCATGTAAAGGCATTTAATACACCTGACTGGCGGAAGATAATTCTGAGTTTGTTTCATCGAATAATCAGCAGACTACCGCATCTCCAAGAACTCTTATCTGACTCAGAGCAATTGCTGATCCCTTAACCAGAGTCAAGGCCCAGTCCGATGGAAACAGTACAGAGTACATTAGATTATTACATTACCTGCAAGTGATACAGATAATTTGGTACAAAGGAGATACTTTACAGCTTGTTTGAATGGCTTATCAATTCAGGAATGGGCATATCCCATCCATATCACTGGAAATTTCTTAAGGCTATAAAGGCTAACTGCACACCTGCTCAGTGGCAAAATGGCTGGTGCTCATGCATAACTAAAAGTGAAACTATGGAAGCCTCCAAGTTGCAGAGTCTGAACACAATTTCAGAGAAAAATATGCGATTTAGGGAGAAAGAAAAATTACGAAAGGCTCTAAAGTCAGTCAAGTTATCCATCTATATATTATTACTGAGTAGGCGATTTGCGTAATTTCACACATCTCCTCCAAAACCACAGTGAATAATGAGTCTGTTTTCCGCACATACCGGTTTTACTGTGTGACAAAGACGATGCGCCAGGTTTCGAACTTAGTTACGAAGTGAAAACTGCATTTTGAAGCCGTTTTTGCAAGTAAAACCGGCTAGTTCAATTAGCCGTTATTGTGCCCGCGCATATAGCCCGTGCGTAGCACGAGTATCGGCTAGTACATTTTTATTAAACACTGGCCAGTGCGCAACCACTTGTACAAATTCTGCTGGAGACTGAAGAAAATTCCCGTTCATTTGTGGGGGAATACAAAATTGCAATAGTAAAGTAATGCCGTTAGCCATCGTACAAACAACTAAGCACAGGGAATTTTGAATAATCATAACATTGGTTGTTCACATGCGGAACACTGCTTATGGCAACTAGAGGATCCATTGGCAATAGTCAGGAAAGCTTTATTTAAAAAGTGGATTTTGGCCAACCTTGTACTTTCAAACCTTAATCATTAGCGCAGTCCCACCAACTAGATACCAAAATATTACGCCTTCAAACATACAAGTACTTTATTGTTAGATAAAACGTTGCGAGCCATACAGTACTTTACACTAACAAGGCCCATGGTTTTCACTCAGATAGGATGTGGGCTGGGCAATATATCAATATTATATCAACATCGAAATAGAAGTTTAGATATCATCTAGGATTTCATATAGCGTAATATAATGATTTAAGTGTAGACTTTTTAAGTTTTAAAAGCAGCATTACAGAGGGGGAAAGGTCTTGTCTGCACTTACTGTTCTTGCCGTTGCCTATACCTGATTGATCATCATATCCAAATTCCTAATGACTGTTTATTAAAATCTCAACGTGAAAATTTTATGCAAAGGCACCAATAGCTATCCCAACAACACTGCCGTGTCTATGTAGCCTGGCATGAAATAGGATCATGCAATTTCTATTGTAAGAAATAAGTAAAACTAAATTAACAATAAAAATGCGCATTACGAGGGCAATAAGAATATATCTTTGTGAGTGTATCTTTTACACTGGGGTACAGAGTTGTTTTTGTTGCCCTGTTTGCTACAGTTGTGACCACAGCATGTTTTGCTCCCTGTTGCAATGTCGGTCCTGTGCCAAAAGTATTTCTTCGACAGAAAGGGTAAACACGTCTGCCGTCATTCTCAGTGCTCCCGAACGGACCCCCAGGACCCCCACTGTCCCGTGGCCAGCTCTTCCCATGACCTAATCCAAAGACGAAAGGACGGACAGTGGATGCCCACATTTCACGTCGCTTGTCTCAGATCCAGTCATGTGACCCACCCTCCGCGAAGTCGCAACGCGCACCACTACCGCCTCTCGGCTCGGAACACGAGCCTTTGCAGACGTGCTGTGCCGTCCGTCCAGTGGAGAACTAGGGACGAGGGTGAGGTGCTCTGGTTCAGATGAGGGTTTATAATTATACAGTGAGGATACCATAAGTGCATAGGTGTATTCTCTGTGGTTTTAAGCCACTTTTTTGTGGTACAAGCACACAGAAGACAATCGCTGAAATGCGAGTAATGGCATGAAGAGGGGAGGTAAAGAGTACAGTGCTTAACAAATTTATTAGACCACCTGTCATAAAAAAAACGAGAAAACACGAATATTTAAGAAATTTGTCAAAAACTTGTTTAAAACTAAAAATTATTTTGTTATTTCTTTGGCAAATAACGAACTGAAACCACTAAATAGTCCTTATTCACGCATAAAAAGAAACAAAAACAAAAAAAAAACTATTTTGCATGGCCCCCTTTGGCCTTGACAACAGCTTACATTCTTGCATTAGACCACTAAAACTAATTTTTATTATTTTCAGGAATTCAAGAAAATAAATTCTTTTTTCGCAAAACAGTACATTTGAAAATTCACGGATAACAACAATACAGTAATGATATTTTAGCATTAAAAATATAATTTCAGTTAAAGAGCTTGCGCATAATGGTGGATTAACCATTACAGAAACATACTAAATTAATTTGGTAATTACTAACACTGTTAATTTAGGGCAGCTGTGGCATAAACCTTACATTGGGTGGTGGTCTAATAAATTTGTTAGGCACTGTACGTGAAGAGTCGTTCACACATAAACACAATAAAGAGGATGGGGGGAGGATGAGAAAGGGAGATGGGATGAAGAGGAATGAAGAGAAGAAGAGTGACGGAGGTTAAGAGAGAAAGTGACTGGGAAGATAGAGATGCGAGAGAATGAAGGGGAAAGACGGAGGCTGAGAGGCAAAGAGATGGGGTGGGAGAGGGGAGGGGAGAGAAAGGGATATGGAGAGAGGAAGAGGAGGAGTGGAGTGGGATAGAGGGAGGGGGAGAGAGAGAGAGAGAGAGAGAGAGACGCACGCAACTAAACTCCCTGGCACAAGACCACATGATAAGCAGCACACATGAACTCAGACAAACACAGTCTGCAAACTTCCTTGTACGTCAAGCCAACGAAGCACAAAATAGAGGGCAGTCAACACCGGAGCTCATTTGGAGAAAAAAGACTTCCCTCTCTTCTCCCTCATAAACTAATATCACAGCCCTCATCAGATAAGGCTTCAGTGTGACTGTGTAAATACTGCTGTTTGCTACCCAGTCAGATCCACACAGTGCACGATGGCTGACCTCTCCTGCTATCGCTGCTCTTCGGTATGGATTCGACTGATTTGCCATTTTGCAGGTTTGTCATAAATGTTCCATCAGATACCCGTCAAACTCACGACTGCACAGAGTAACACAGATTATACCAAATAAATATTCAATAAACCGGAGACCAGTAAACAGCCACTGGGTATTTCCCTTTCTGGTGAATGATTAAACTTATGGCTGAACAAAGGACTGTTGGTAGAGAGATGACTACTGTAATCTCCTGGTCCTGTTGCTGAGGACTGAGACTGATCTACTTTCATGTAGCCAAATGCAATGTGTATTATATTTCATAGGACCCTGAGTATCCATGAAAAAAAAAAAAAAAAAAAGAAAATATTTATCTAGGAGCTCTTTGACCCAGTTCTGAGAGGAGGCCGTGTGACCTTAGAGTGGCTTTTTGTCAGGCTAGCGACGTCCCCCTGGTGGACAGTCTGTGCACTGCATCAGCACGGGCAGAGCACTACTCCCACTCTCTGCCTCCTGTCATCTCGTGATCTTTAAAAGCACTCAACGTTAACCCGTCAATCAGACAAAGCAACGACCGTCTGAGGGCTGAACGGTGATGAAAATCCGGATGATAAAATACAAAAATGACTCCCTGGTTGGTGCGCGTGAAAAATATGCTGCCCAGCAGGAAATACGGGGTTACTGGTTGAGGGAACCTCACAGACTGGTTAAACCAGATAAACGACAGACTCAGACAGCCAGTCAGTGAGGACAGCCAGTAGAGGAGATGGAGTAATAGAACTTGCATGTTGTGGTTCAGCGTGGTTACAGTAGCACAAAGAGCAAAGACCTTGTTTTCATAGCAGCACGGTGTGGCTACTGGGACACAGTAAGTGTTTTCCATGCAAAAGTAAGCAGTACCGTCACAACTGAGCAAACAGGGCATTCATTTGTTCAGTTTGGGCACTCTGTGCACAGATGGAGCAGTCAGAGGTCAATGTTGTTCAAGCTGGACAGTCACTCAGAACGTTGACATGCACAGTTAAGTTAAGCTACGGTTATAGCGCGATTAGGCCATTTAATCGGACTACTGTCCTTGTCTAAATATACATGCACGAGAGGGGAATCGATTTATTGACCAAAGCATGTCCATCTCCGCTACGATAGGTGGCGATATGTCCCCTTTCAGCTTGTTAGTGTTGGACCTTTTTCCACTTGACCCATTACGTCACAGACCAAACAATCACCAAAAAAGTTAGCTGGTGGTAAATTGGTAGCACGTCGAGTGGCGTTAACATGGACTCTACGGCTCTGTATATTTTGTACGTATTGTGCGCTATGTTTTTCGTACAATTAAGATGCTACTACTCCCTGGTGAGTTTCCCAAAAGCATAGTTGCTAACCAAATTAGCAACCTACATCATTCATCCATTCACAGTCAGTGGTTCCAACTATGTAAGTTGGCATCAGTGCTTTCGGGAAACCCACCCCCGGGTTTCCCGTGCATGTTGGATGCCTGTCAGGAGCGAGGACTGGTGGGAGAGAGTAGTTTTGAAAGAGTTTTCCCAGTGAGTGGAAGGAAAATTTTCGAATGACATGCAGGTCATTCGATAAATTATGCGGATTAATCGAAGAAGTTATGAGCCCCAAAGACATGACAGTTCTAGCACCAATACCACTGCAGATGACGATGGCTACTATTCTGTATAAACTTGCTAGTTGTGCAGAGTACAGAATTATTGCTAATCAGGTTGGTGTTTACAAGTCCACAGGACTTCTGGGTCAAAGCCCTGCACTATGAACTGTGGAGCATATGAAGGTCACATAGTCCAGTTCGGTTCGGTTGAAGCACATACATGGAGAAGTAATTTGACTCACAACCATATTATCTGGGGGTGTTAGTCCAACTTTGAGAAATTCGATTCAGTACAATTCCAGGCGGACAAACATGTTTACATGCATTTCAAAAGTCCCGTTTTAGTCGGACTAACGCAAGAAATCGATTTTTTCTAACATCATGTAAACGTACTCAATGTGTATAACGGATGCGCAGCGAAGGTGTGAAACTTGCTGATAATGGCACGTAAATGCATTTAACACGGTCACATCTCTGCAAACTGGGCATTTAATGACATTTTGTGAGGTCACAAGTGCACAGATAATGCATTCAGTGAGGTCACAGCTGCGCAGCTAAGGCATTCAGTGAAGCCACAGCTGCACAGTTAAGGCATTCAGTGAGGTCACAAGTGCACAGATAATGCATTCAAGAGGTCACAGCTGCGTAGTTAAGGCAACCAGTGAGGTCACAGCTGCGCAGACCAGCCATTTACAGCAATTACAGTTGAGCAGGTAAAGCAGTCAGTGAAGTCAAAGTTGCTCAGATAGCACATTCTCCACAGTCACAGTTGTTCCCATGGGACATTCACCACAGTCCCAGTTGATCAGATAGGGCATTCACCACAGTTACAGTTGCTCAGATAGGACATTCACCACAGTCACAGTTGCTAAGGTAGGGCATTCACTACAGTCACAGTTGCTCGGATAGGACATTCACCACAGTCACAGTTGCTCAGATAGGGCATTCACTACAGTCACAGCTGATCAGATAGGACATTCACCACAGTCACAGTTGCTCGGATAGGACATTCACCACAGTCACAGTTGCTCAGATAGGGCATTCACTACAGTCACAGCTGCTCAGATAGGACATTTCCACACAGTCACAGTTGATCAGATAGGGCATTCACTACAGTCACATTTGCTCAGATAGGACATTCACCACAGTCTCAGTTGCTCGGATAGGACATTCACCACAGTCACAGTTGCTCAGATAGGGCATTCACTACAGTCACATTTGCTCAGATAGGACATTCACCACAGTCACAGTTGCTCGGATAGGACATTCACCACAGTCACAGTTGCTCAGATAGGGCATTCACTACAGTCACATTTGCTCAGATAGGACATTCACCACAGTCACAGTTGCTCAGATAGGACATTCACCACAGTCACAGTTGCCCAGGTAGGGCATTCACTACAGGCACAGTTGCTCAGATAGGGCATTCACTACAGTCACAGTTGCTCAGATAGGACATTCACCACAGTCACAGTTGCTCAGATAGGACATTCATCACAGTCACAGTTTCTCAGGTAGGGCATTCACTACAGTCACAGTTGCTCGGACAGGACATTCACCACAGTCACAGTTGCTCAGATAGGGCATTCACTACAGTCACAGTTGCTCAGATAGGACATTCACCACAGTCGCAGTTGCTCAGATAGGACATTCACCACAGTCACAGTTGCTCAGATAGGGCATTCACTACAGTCACAGTTGCTCGGATAGGACATTCACCAGTCACAGTTGCTCAGATAGGACATTCACTACAGTCACAGCTGCTCAGATAGGACATTCACCACAGTCACAGTTGCTCGGATAGGAAATTCACCACAGTCACAGTTGCTCAGATAGGGCATTCACCACAGTTACAGATGCTCAGATAGGACATTCACCACAGTCACAGTTGCTCAGATAGGACATTCACTACAGTCACAGTTGCTCAGATAGGGCATTCACCACAGTCACAGCTGCTCAGATAGGGCATTCACCACAGTCACAGCTGCTCGGATATGACATTCACCACAGTCACAGTTGCTCGGATATGACATTCACCACAGTCACAGTTACTCAGATAGGGCATTCACTACAGTCACAGTTGCTCGGATAGGACATTCACCACAGTCACAGTTGCTCAGATAGGGCATTCACCACAGTTACAGGTGCTCAGATAGGACATTCTCCACAGTCACAGTTGATCAGATAGGACATTCACCACAGTTACAGATGCTCGGATAGGACATTCACCACAGTTACAGATGCTCAGATAGGACATTCTCCACAGTCACAGAGGCACAGAGGAGAGAATCCATTCAGTCACAGATGCTCAGATAAGGGGATTTGCTTCACTCACAGCTCTGCAGATGCACATAAAGTCAAGGTTTATTCCTACCTCCTGGGCTGCGATCGTTTATCGTCCTCCCCACTGTCGGCCTCCTGAGGGGGGAACAGAACAGAAGCAGGGGTCAGGTAGATGTCAAACCCAGAGCAAAACCTCGACAGGGTCAAGATTAAACAGTTGGCCGTCTAAGCAGACTTTACTGAGCAGCCATATATATCATAGTAAACAGAGCCCTCAGGACTGAAAGAGATCCCATGCAGTGTTACTCAGGGCAGAATTGAGCTCTGTGGCTCAGGCAGGTCAGAACACAGCTCTATGCCACAGCCTGGAGGGACAAGGCGACCACTAGTGTGCTCAAAACCAGGAGGACTGAGAGAGGGGACCGTGAGAGAGGGAGGGCGAGGAGAGAGGGAGATGAAGGATGAGACAGGTCGAGAAAGGCAAGGGGAAAAAGACTAGAAAGGGTAACTAAAAAACCCATGGCTGGCAAAAAAGGGAGAATTAAACCAGCCATTTTGTGTTTTATCATGTGCAACTGTTATTAGCAATAGTCTACACATTACAGTTAGGGTGAAAACATAACCTCAAACCGATACAATTCATCTCATTAGAGTTTGTCAGACTGATAAACACTAGGAGGTCAACCACAACTTTGGTCAAACTATTCAGCTACTAGCCATTCCTGTGCTCCGCAGGGGGTTGACTGTGTCCAGTAATCCTAAAGAACAGTGACGTCACCCGTCGTCATGGTAACGAAAGGCAAAAACGGATGAAATGGCCCAAATTTCAGTAACGAGGCGAGTTGGTTCGATCCCGCATGGCAGACAACAGAGGCAGGCTCGTTTGGAACACATATGCCACAGGGCGCGGGGATCCCTCTGGCGGTTTGGGAGGAGATACGTTGCAAAGGCCGGGCAAACTGAGAATTAACATATAGATAAATATTCAACTGAGAAATCGGACACGCGCAAGCAGAAATCGTATCAGATTTAATAACATTGACTGAGGAGCTGGCTGTCGGCAAGGTCTCACAAGCTAAAAGATGGTCGCCATTCTGAACCACTTGCGGTGCTTTTAAAAATTTCCCACGTCAGGTCAGTTGAACGCTGAGGGACTGCCAACGGCCAACGAAATACTATCCAAGGGAGTAACGTGGCAACTAATAACAGCTGTTTTCTGGAAACGGTTAGCATTGTCCAGCAGAACCACAGGAAAAAGTATCTGAGGAAAGAGCACTGAGGGAAGGAGGTGAGCGAGAGAGAGATGGGAGGGAGGGAGGGAGAGAGAGAGAGAGAGAGAGAGAGAGAGGGAGAGGGAGAGGGAGAGGGAGAGGGAGAGAGAAAGAGAGAGAGATGGGGAGAGAGAGAGAGAGACAGAAGGCTGGTGGAGCCCAGATATGAGAAGCAGTGGTGAGTGGTGTAGGAGTAATTTACTGTGGGCTGTGGTTAGGCCTGCACTAAAGGTATGAGGTCCCCGAGAAAGCATCACCTGCCAAAAAAAAAACAAAAAAACAACAAAGCCATGATGATGAAGTTACAGTAAGTGATGTAACCAGTGGGCAGGGCCACATCGCTTCGCAATCACTGTCGAGACCCTGGAACTGACGTATAACTGAGCGATCTCAATTTCGAAATAAACGTGGTGCGTGATCCTCAACTCAAAAACCCTATTCCCACCGCGAGTCGGGTTCATCTGCAGTTCACTCCAACAGTGCCATTTCCAGGAACTGCACTTACACGCGCCTAGATTCAGGAACACAAGAAACGGGAAAACGAGGATTGCCAACGCACTATACCTGAACCCAAAAAAAAAAACCGCCACGCCGTGAGCTCCAACTGCATTTTGTTGCGCGATATCTTCAGAAACACAAACTTACTTGCTATACGCAAACTGTGTTAAACGTTCCCCTGGATTGCGTTGAGTGATTCATGTTCCACCTCCACCAGCTCTAACAGTGCTATGCTACCAGCCTTCATCCATTTTTCATGCCCTAATCCAGACTGGACAACCACAGCAGAATAAATGGGGCATTCTGCTTCTCAGCGGGAGACATGCAGTGAGCTGTAGGTACCCGGTCAGTCGCTAGAGGGCCCTGATGAGGCAAAGCCCTGAGGACATATAGACCACTCCCCTCTACCAAGTAGCAAAGCTAACCGCACCAAGCGGCCAGCAGCCATACCACTATTCGATCTGCTCCAGCCGCGTGGCTGAAGCTAAGCAGGTGTGGGCTTGGTTAGTACTTGGATGGGAGACCACCTGGGAAAACCAAGTTGCTGCTGGAAGAGGTGTTGGTGGGCCAGTAGGTTGCGATCTTCCCTCTGATGGAATAATCCCCAATGCCCCAGTGCAGTGATGAAGACACTATACTGAAAGAGACGCCGTCTTTCGGATGAGACGTTAAACCGAGGTCCTGACTCTCTGTGGTCATTAAAGATCCTATGACACTCTTCGATAAGAGTAGGCTGTTCCCCGCTGTCATGGCTAAAGTCCCAACCTGGCTCTTTCGACCTGCCACCTAATCATCCCCTGATCTAATTGGCTGTGCAAGTTGCCCTCTCCCTCCCCACTTCAACCCCCAGGGCTCCCTTGAAAAAGAGATTTCAATCTCATCGGGACTTCCCTGGTTAAATAAGGGTTAAATAAAAAAATAAAGAATCCCAATTAGCTACTGCCTCAGGCCAGACTTATTGCAAATATTTCACTATAGGGACCGACCTCCACCTGAAGGCTTTACTGACCGCACTGCTGGAACATGAAAAGCGTGTCAGCAGATTTTCAATATCCTGATTGCAGATTACAATTTAATTGGCGCTACAACTAAAAAAACAGCACCTTGGGCAACATTTGCAGCCAAAGCCGACGAGCGGCGTTTGGGCCAGTTCCATTTTCAGGAATCTAAATCTCAACACGCACCTCCCTCGCCTGGTATGGTGATAAAAAAAAAGACAGGAGAACGGCTTAGCTTGCGGTTAGCGCTGATTAATTGACACGATGACTGCACCCAGGCGTCATGAATCCACCCCGCGCTCCCTCAGGCTCAATAAAAGTGGGACGGGGGGGAGGTCTTAAAAGCAAAGCAAATGGCTCAGGAATCGAGATCGAGCTGAGGCACGCCTTAGGCCTGGGGGGACCACAAAAAAAAAAAAAAAAAAAAGTCTCTCGTTTCATTTATCTGCGAAAGCCTGATCCATTCTGTGCAGGGAGAGAGGGAGGGCAGTTCATCTGACTTTTGACGCGACACTCATCTGCTGAACAGACGCGCTTATACAGCCTAACTTAATTTGAGTGCATTTACATATTAGCAATCTAAGAGGCTTGATAACTTACCAAGGCATTTTGGGCAAGTCCTTCCCTCAAGGGCAATCTTAACCCTTTACTAGCCAAAAAGACCCCGCTATGCTACGCTATACAGGCCAATTTCGCAGAGACTACCTCAGACCACCACACATATTTGCTGTGGAAACTGGTCGAGTTGAACGTTTCCAAGCGAAGAGCTCTGTCATTTGCAGTGGTAGATCAGAGTCAATACTGACGAAAGTTTACGACTGTGACGGGTGGACAAATCGTGTTGAGGCCAGACTTAAGTCTAAGGAATTTCACCTTTGCTACAGTGAAAAAAGTACAAAAAAAAGGATAAAACTCCTTCGGTAACCTTCACAAACCTCACAGAAACCGCTCCTGAGTTTCACCGGCAGGGTGAATTGGAGGTTCGGACTGAGCAAACACCTGGATTTGAATATGAATGCAAATGTGCTCTGATGCTGCAAGCAAACCCAGCTAATATTTGTCCTGTTACTTTGGAAATAATTTTCCAAGAGGAAACAAAGGTATCACCGGCCCAAAAAACTCAGGGGGGAGGGGGCGGATCAGGAAAAAGCCCATTCTGAGATGAATATCCCGCCGTCTCTCATTAAGAATCCAGGAAAATTCTTAAAACCCAGCATCCCAATAATGTCCGCGTGTTAAACCTCGACTGGTGAGGCGGCTTCAATTCTTTCAAATTACAAGAGTCATCAGAAGATGACATATCCCCCCAGCCCCCGCAATCTCATCTCAGAAATCCCAAAATATCAAAAGGCACCAGTCTAGGACCCAATTGATAAGCATAGCAAGTTTTGTTAAAAAATATTGAACAGTATCAGACTTCTGCACTGGAAACGAAACGATTACGGACGGACGGACGGACATACTCATGACTATATCTCCCTACATTACATGCCATGGGGGATAGAAAGAACGACCCAAAATCTATAGTGCAGTGACACGAGTTCGTTCATAAGGCTTATTATCAACAAAAAGATTCTGCGCAGCCAGTGTCTGGACTGTGACAAGATTCTTGTTCCTTGGTGTTGTGCTCCAGCTCAATAGAAACTAGAGCAATGAATTTGAGGTTAGGGAATAGACTGTCAGGTTTTTGGGCATTACCTGCATCCATGTCAAAAAATAATGTGGAAATTACATCCTTTTTAAGCAGTTTCACTACCCAAGCACCGAGGCTGAGGGTAGTGTCGTAAAAATGTTCGGCATTTAAAGTAAAGCCCGAGCAGCCTCAAGAGACAGCTCTTCCGGATTAATCTGGGGGAAAAAATTCACATCCCTGGTAACGGAACGCAAGAGTTGTGCGTCTGGCCGTCACATCGGCACGGCTGCTCAGAGCCTGGACCGTGGACAAAAAAATTACTCTCATTTCCGGTCTGTCCCCAGGCTTGAGTCACTGACACAGACCAGAGGAAACAACAGAGAGGGACTCAGAGATCCTGTTTGAAGGCAAAATTCAACTAAAGTAAAGCCAAATGGGAAACGGGAAACAGCCATCATGTCGTAGGGGAAAGATGCTTCGTCTGCAGCCACAGATCTCCATGTTCTCACCACAGATTTGGAAAATTACTGTGAGATGTTACACTGTATTTGGTGACCCATCAGACTCTGTGACTTGCAATGTTAGAAATAGTAATCAGATCGTTTATCGGGCTTTGACTGACACATCAAATAAACTGATTAAATAAAATCAAATTTACGACATAAAATGCTGCTCATGCGTTGACTCACCAGTATTAAAAAATTGCTTCTTAACCCCTTTGTGCAGAAGCCAAATCTGGCTATTTATGTGTGACCTTACTTAAAGCTTTAGGGTAATTCCATGAAAATAGGGAAAAGACCTTCAAAAATTTTCTCACAAATTTCTATGGAAATGTGTGTTTTTATAAAGTAAAAAAATCATATATTTTAAGGAAAAAATACTAAATTCAGTATTGCCAGCCAAATTTTGTCAGAATCCCACTCTTTACATCTTCAAATTTAAAATGACAAAATTAATTAATTTTGGGCTTCAAACACTACCTGGCCTCTGCATTATGTTTTCAGGTGCATTCTTGACAACTATACTGATTTTACATCTTGAAACCTTGGTCAAGTGTATTTTGTAACTACTTATAATAATAAAGCCTCAAATAGGGCAACACATAAATAGCCATATTTGGCTTCAGCGCAAAGGGGTTCAAAAACTTTTGTTTAGTGTTTCAGAGTATAATCATTACAGTCCTACATTGTTGTACAATGTACCTGTAACTACTGCACCTGCCCATAACGAGTTCATTCATTAACTGACCACCATAATTACCTGAAGTAATGCCAGGTCTGGGTATACAAACTGTTGAAATGCAGAGTTTTTGCTCTACAATGCTCATATTTTTTCTTGATTAGTGTTTAGGCGCAGAAATTTCTTTTTCCTAGTGGTAAACTTCGCCCTGTATTTCACTATATGCATTGAAATGATATTGGACAATGTGTAACGTGAGTCACAATAAAGCAAAGTCACACTCATTACATAATATCACTATTTATTGGTTGCAAAATTCTAATTCCCTTCAGTGCACTTTAAAACCACACTTAGCCGTATGAACACTGAGAGTCTTAATTATTTTCTATCTTGTATACTTTTAGGAGAAATTGCAGCTAAAATCGATGTGTAATTTGTGTTGTCCATTTCATGTAATGCGAGTCACGCTATAATTAGTGTTACTTGAAGCCATGTAATGAAATCAAATGAAAATTTGTTCAACCCTTTTCATAGCTTTTACCAACACCTTCCAGCACACACATTATGGGGTTCAAACATTCATCATTCTAAGGTAGAGGCCAAAATATAAATTTGGAAATGCACAAAAATGTAATGCGAGTCACCATGGAAATGCCCTTTATAATTCAAGATTGCAGCTTCACAGAGAGGAAAGGAATGGCTCAACTGAGTCAAGACACTTGTAGCATTTAGAATTCCATTGTATTTTAGTTTATTTTCCTGATTTTGGTGGATAAAAAGGGCTGCAAACATAAATCTTCATGAAAATTCAGCATCGAAATTCCATCCATCCATCCATCTTTTTCCACTTATCCAGGGCTGGGTCGTGGGGGCAGCAGTCTAAGCAAGGATGCCCAGACTTCCCTCTCCCTGGACACTTCCTCCAGTTCTTCCGGGGGTATCCCGAGGCGTTCCCAGGCCAGCCGAGCGACATAGTCCCTCCAGCGTGTCCTGGGTCTTCCCCGGGGCCTCCTCCCGGTGGGGCATGCCCGGAACACCTTCCCAGGAAGGTGTCCAGGGGGCATCCGATATAGATGCCTGAGCCACCCCAGCTGGCTCCTCTCAACGTGGAGGAACAGCAGCTCTACTCTGAGCTCCTCCCGGGTGACAGAGCTCCTCACCCTATCTCTAAGGGAGCACCCCGCCACCCTGCGAAGGAAACCCATTTCAGCCGCTTGTATCCGAGATCTCGTTCTTTTGGTCATGACCCAAAGTTCATGACCATAGGTGAGAGTAGGAACGTAGATTGACTGGTAAATTGAGAGCTTCGCCTTTCGGCTCAGGTCCTTCTTCACCACAATAGATCGGTACAATGACCGCATTACTGCTGCCGCTGCACCGATCCGTCTGTCAATCTCAAGCTCCATCCTTCCCTCACTCGTGAACAAGACCCCAAGATACTTAAACTCCTCCACTTGAGGCAGGAGCTCTCCTCCAACCCGGAGGGGGCTAGCCACCTTTTTCCGGTCGAGAACAATGGCCTTGGACTTGGAGGTGCCGATTCTCATCCCAGCAGCCGCCAAGACTGGCTGCAAACCGCCCCCAGTACATGCTGAAGGTCCTGGTTCGAAGGAGCCAACAGGACAACATCACCCGCAAAAAGCAGAGGTGAGATCCTGTGGTCCCCAAACCGGACTCCCTCCAGCCTCTAGCTGCGCCTAGAAATTCTGTCCATAAAAATAATGAACAGAACCGGTGACAAAGGGCAGCCCTGCCGGAGTCCAACATGCACCGGGAACAGGTGTGACTTACTGCCGGCAATGCGAACCAAGCTCCTGCTCCGGTCATACAGAGACCGCACGGCCTGGACATGGAATCTGGCCGTGCATCGAAATTATAAAAAAAAAAATAAAATAAATAATACTGAGAATTGAAAAATGGCTGGGAGTTAAAACTATACATTTCTGGGATCAAAAACTCCTGACCACAAGTATTCTTCATCATGGTTCTTGTCTTCTTCTTTTCAGTGTGAGTTCTCAGTAAGAAGCAGGACCAAATATTCATACATAATTACCTTTATTCATTTAAGCAAAATAAATGTTCAAATTTAACACCACACCATTTAGGACAGCCTCATAATTCATCGTAGATATAAACCAGTTAAGTAAAGCCAGAATGGCATCATTTTCTCTTTTTTTCTGAACCTGGGTAACCATCCTAAAAAATTACAATTTCAAAGGCAAATATCACCTGTAAATCCCATCACTTTGCTTGGAAATGGCTACCATAAGCATTATAAAATAAAGCCCAAAGGATCATAAAAATGCCACTTTAACCAGAACTGCAGGTCGAAAAGAGAGAGATTCAAGGATGTTTTGAACATTGATGTTCTTGCAAAAAGGCATGGGAAAGCCAGAGATTTCTGCTACAATGTCCATTTTCATTTTAATGTAAAATCATGCTTCCATGTCAGGATTTGCTGAATGTTACAGGCTGATATAAGCCACACAGCATGGTAAATAAAAATGCCAGAGTTTTCTAGAACGAGTTGGAAACAGATGAATTTCCCACCATTTATTGCCCTGATATAGGCTAAAAGCTGCTCCACAAATTTTCTCAGATATCTACATGACCAAATCATGCCTTGAATTTGGGCTTTTATAAGCGTTTTCAGATGCAAGTTACTCCTAAACTAGAGACAGGAGATGGGATTGGGTTTAAGGGGCCAGTGCGCTGTAGCTGCTGAGGTTGAGGCTGCTATATAAACCCCTGATTACGCAAACTTCAGTCAAGGGGACCAACTAAAAATCAAATAAAAATTTTTGGTTCCATAAAAATTGTCATTTTCAACAGCCTATTACAGGAAATTCAAATGAGATATGCCAAATCTGACAGCAGATTAATAAATTTCAGATAATTTTACCATTGACATTCATTTAGGAGCACTGGAAAGTGTATGTGTATCCTTTCAAAAATGCTTATAAGCCATTGCTACATTTGCAAGTGACTAGACACCCCCGCCTCAAATTGGCAATTACTTCATTAAAAATTGGAGTAGGAACTTAAAATTTGGAATTTGTCCATTTAAAATGATGGCAAACACCCATGATTGGTTTCAATGAGACGGTGTGGTGCAAACTTTCGGAAAACTGGTCCACTTGGCATGGAATAACCCCAGAGTTCGTCAACATCAGTGCTGTAGGACATCAATGTAACCTCTCCAAATCGAAAACATGCTTTCTCCATGATAAAGTTTAGACTTTGGTCCATTTTTATTCAGAGTCCCACAAGCCAGCACACATACTCACTAAAGGAACTGCTTATTTGACAGTCAGAACATTCACCCTGCAAAGAAAAGCCAACAGTTCCCTTTTCTGAGCCCGCAACCTTATATAAACACTTTCCACACCTTGTAAGGAACAAGTATAACTCACTCTGAAATATACCTTATTATAACAGAACAGCCATTCCGCTATTGGGAAAAAGCAGGCAATATGCTACAGTAGATTGAACAGAATGGGGCAAGGAACATAACAGGGGGTCCACCAAAGTGCTTGATCTGTTAGCATTTTAAATGAGCCAAAACCTCAGCATTCGACTTCGTTGAATACGGAATTAATTCTGAAACAAAGAGCCACATTGAGAAAAATGTCACCACATGCAGTATTATTCGCAAAGACTAACGGTTACTCTTACTAACCACTGTGGCAAACAAGCTCTGTGATCATGATGTCTATGGTAAATCGAGAATAAAAAACAGCTAGCCATAAGTTAAAAAAGCAAACCCCTTTCTTCACTGAATTCCTCCAGAAACATAGATCTCTTCGATATAGAAAGAACCCTCCAATCCCATTTCATTTTTAATAATTCCCATTGACCAAGTCCATATCTCATTTAAATCCTGTAAATGTAAGTGAGCACTGCAGGCCAGTTTTGGAAGTCTAATTTTCTGCGCAATCGTGTCATTTTCAGTTGCGCAACATTAAGAGAATATGACCTAACTGCTGTTGCGCAAACATTTAAATAATTTTCTGATGGTCCAATCAATGTCTTTCAGTTACATTGGAAAGTTTTTACTCTCTGGAATTGGATAAGAAACATGTCAATCAATAGATCATTACCAGGAAAGTTTCATGTGGGCGTGAACTATAACTGTGCATTACGCAGATGAGCCTAAGTAAGCTCTTGAGTACCTAGCTAATCAAGAAGAGTACTTAGGAGGATATAATGGAGCACTGAATTCATCAATGGAGGAATTGACGCTTAAATCCATGGTAGGGAATAACAAGTTTTTGATATGTGATAACTATAATTGATAGTAGAATGACATTTGCCTGCTAACAAAATCTGGCCAAATTCACAGCTTATTCTGCAGATGTAGACGCCGGCGTCCGTAAATTCCAAAATTTAATTCCTAAACAATTCTGTAATTGAATTTCCAAATGTCTAGCTTCACTTGAATAATTTTCAAAGATCTCTGGGACACAAATCCTGCGTTCTATAGCTTAAATAGGCTCGTGCACAACAGGAAAAATTGGCAAAATTTTGTATTCTGCACAAAGGGGTTAAAGGTAACCAATCTGTCCTTCTTTTTGACATAATTTAATAGAGATGACCAAAACAAACTGAAATAAACTTTTTCTCTGAGAGCACTTGCAATCCCCCGAATATTGAATGTGAAAATAGTTTTTGCGACCCGTACAAATGCAAAAATGATGTCACGCAAAAGCAGTTGCGTGCGGTGGACACAAATGAAGAGAAGTCGGGAAACAGCAAAATGCCACGGGAAAAGAAATATCTGACTGATTTGGCCCGTAAAAGTGCTAGAAAAGGCCAGCAAGATGATTGATTGAAGGCCTTGACAAATACAAAAGGCCAAAGTGATCGTTGGCAAACATTTAAAGCCAGGTTTGGAGATATTTCCGACAAAGATGTGGCCAAACTTTTGCTGAATACGTAAGTAAACTTGATGTCTGGTGCAAAATTCCCGATTTCTCTGTTTCCTAGCACTTTCAGATTGTTAATGTACTTGAAATCGTCCCATATTTGCAACTAGACATATTTAAAGTCACAAATTTCTAATGCATGAACGTAATTTATTTACTAGCGGTCGAATTTGATGACTGATCTGACGTCTCTTTTCATGCAAATCGATCATGCATATGAAGTAGTAGGCATGTCGAAATGGTCGCGGTCCAGCAGCCACAATGGCTGATCATAACAGTCGACTGATCGTTGTCCTTCAGAATTTATCCTTGTTATGGGTCGAGGACGACATTGAAACTTACACACAAATCTTTTCATTGGAACAACCTGGCAAATTATGCAAAAAAAAAAGTTGAGGATAGGGAACGAATTGGTTACCTTTAAGGCACTGAACATGCACTATGATCGATTACACAAACATATGCATGACTTTGGGTCAGCCGTATTGGGACAAGATTGGCGCGAGGCTTGCAAAATTTCGATCCCTGCTTCCGAATCGCTCAAAGGCTGGAAAGGCTTTGAGACTGAAGGAGGATATAGAATATCCGCAAGGTTTCATCTGCAAGTACTGGAAGATGCTCTGCATGAGATATCTGATAAACTGCTAAATAATGTATAAAAATGTAATGTAGGGCAGCTATCCAATGCCAATAACCCAGGAGAGTCCACCTTTCACTTCTCCTGAGCTACTGCACCACCAAGCTCATAAGTAACGGGACACCAAACAATAAGAATTGTTCCCCTTCAAATTCATTTGCCTGACAGCATATTGAACATGATTTTTCAACAGATCAGTGACTACAACTATCATATAACAACTGCAGGTAATTTCACAAAATTATGTCAGTGCAAACAAAAGGCTGAACATTTCTGACCTGAACTCACAAATGACAACTAGAAATACAGGAACTGGATTTTCCAGTTCTAAGAAGCAGCAAGTATTATTTTCATGACCGAGTTTACTTCAAAAGCGGTAGAAGGTACGTAGGCAAACATTAGGAATCATACATGGGGTATAGCAGAGAACCAGTTACCACAGACCAGCGGACTAAAGTATATTTTGGCCAGATTGGGAGCCAAGAGATAAGGCTCTACTCCACAAAGAGAACAGTATGAGGAAAGATTTAATCTGAGTCTGTTCCCATAATCTTGTGTTTCGAGAACTTTTGCCAAAACCTCCAATGGCAAGTCCCACGACTGTACCACGCCTGAACAGAGCGGTTTTGTATGAAATTTGTCCACATTTTAAATGATAATGGCTCATATAAAAAAAGTGACAAGGTTTTTTTTTTTTACATTTTTTCTTTGTTAGTTATAAGGAATTTTCTAATGTTTTCCTGTACTTTTACTGTGTCAAATAAATTACACAAAAACCACAAAGAAATTGCAATTTTTTTAATTCACTTTTTCAAGTAGGTCATTTCAAATTTCTATGCTAAACAGGCCTGTTTTGACCAAGATAGAGCCATTTTAATGGTTGAGTCCCATTTTGTCAATGTTGAGGGTTCCATCTCCCATTAACACGCAAGGTTACAGAACCAGCAGGACTGAACTGCACAATCCAGCAACAAGTCACACAAACCGACTGATCTCAACATGCCACTGATGAACACACGCACACGAACACACACACGTCCCACTGTATCTCGATGTGATTCACCGGCGGTAAACCCTCTGTCATCTGAATTTGCGCAGAGAGGATGATTCAAAAATCCCTTTGCCCTTCCCAATGCACCTGCACTTAATTTGCAAACACTTTTCAATAAAATGACCTTAGACCATTAAAGGCTGTGGCCAAAACACATAGCACTCGCCCAGAAACATTTCCTATGCAAATGCACGGCCGGACCACTTTTTCCTCCAGTCCATTCAGCAGAGCAATTCAGATCTCACTGGCCCAAAAGACCATGACTTTCTTGCTCATACATGAAGTATGTACAAGCCGGTCTCCATGGTTACCATGCCATGGCATACATGATGGAGACAGGGGAGGAACAAGCTGCCTCCCAAGCCAATGAAAACGAGGTATTCAGTGTGCTGCCAGGCAGATTTACAATAACTCAGTCCCTTGTCAGAGGTGATCAAGTCAATTGGGTTTTATTTTTCCTTCTAACGCAGCGATTTATTGCTTCCGAGAAACGTTTTCAGTTCACATGTAATCAATATTCATTGATTAAAGTGATGAATCCATTTCATACAAATGCTTTGTTCACACCATGTCTGATGCTGCAATAGTACACCAGGTTATCTCTCAGAATCTCCATGCAGGTAGTGATCGACACCATTCTCTCTCCTCCATATTTTCCACTGTAGTCATACAGGTCACCATTTGCTCAGGTGAAGAGATGGGCACTTGAGTCAACAATCAGAACACACTCATGCTCCAATGAACAAAATGTTTCTGAGTAATCCAACTGCCCTTTCATTAAATATAATTACAGAACAAATACCTTTGTGTCCTTTATTCTTTTAAAATCAACTTGACATTCCAGGAGGTATTTACTAAACCATGACCACTGTATTAATGCCAGTAGCACAGGGAAGACAGAATTTAAGGTCACATTCCACACTTCAAAGCAAATGAATGATGATATATTAAGGATATAATTGCATGCCGTATTCACAGAAATACAGGAATAATTATTCCCCTTTCTTATATTCTAATATTCACTGCTCATGTGACATTGCACAGTGTTGTTCTCATAAGGTATTGCACCGAATCTAGTCAGTCAGTAAAGTTCTATTCTTTAAGGTTATACGCGTATTGTACGGACAACTCGCAGGTATAGCCTAGATCTTTCTGCCAGTCCCAACTGTGTGATCAGATCTCTATGAGAACAACATTTTTCCAGCTTACTGCCGTCTGAGGCGCATCAGCAAAGCCACATTTTACATGCTGCCTTGAATTTGCATTCAAACTCAAATTTTCAAAAGGGCGTTATCTGATTACTGGCAGACATTAATACATAGATAGACTGAGGAAGCCCAGCGTTAAGATTCTGAGTTGTATGTCAGTCCCGCGCATAATTTTTCCGAGGATGCTGAAATGCACGTAATTTGCGGTAACCCTTAAATTGGCTGCAACTTTGCAGTTGTAGTAAAAAGAAGGAAAAAATGGAGGGTTGAGGTGTTGATAATTAATCTGACCACACGCTGCCAACACCGTGCCGAGTACAGAAAATGTGTTCATAAAAAATAAACTACCCAACATTTACAACACGGTTGGAACACATAAAACTCTTTCAGTAGTAGAGGCAAATTGGTAGCACGGGAAAAGGTTAAACACAGACTTTCTACAATTAAAAAAAAAATAAATAAAACCATCAGGCACCTCATGAGACGACTCGCATGGGAGCCTCACTGGGATCACATGACAGGCAGCTGGTGCCATCAGGACCCTGGGGAACACGGGCCTATCTCAATTATATGACCCGATTTTGCTGCTTCGCTCCTGGGGCACCCAATAAAGGGAGGTCAGCTAGCGTTGCAGTGAACTCCCTGGAGGAACAGTACACACGCTCAGAAACACCGGGACAGGCGTTAAACATGCCTCAAAAAAGTCCTCCCCAAAAAGAGCCACAGGGTCCATTTTCAATGAAAAAATGCATAGCTGGTGTGGAGATGTGCCTCTACACACAGAATAATGCAGAAAATGCAGATACTAACCTTTCTCTCCCTCATTAAAAAAATAAACGAGCATGAAGACATGCACGTGCGTGTGGGCATACCCAAACAAACACACACACACACACACACACACACACACACACACACACACACACACAAACACAAATAAAACACACATAACCCTGCAAGCCAATGGGAAGGTATTGTAAACAACATGTACAGCTGGGCCAGAGTAATAGCTAGCAGGAAGTGGCAACCACAGTTTTGCATGTCGCACAGTCACCGTCTGACACAAACAGCACTACAGACGCAGTCCAATCTCTTCAGTCGTGCAGTTCCACCCCAGCAACATGACATGTGACCTTCCCCTGCAGAAAACCCCAGTCAAACTCTCAGTCGAACAGAGACGCCTATTCAAAACTCTTTTCTTAAGAGCTTTTTTTCCCACTATAAACTCCATGGTTTCTTTATGCTGGATAGATAGTTGTACAGACCTAAAAAGATGGACAGGTGTTGCAACTCACAATTCAAACATTGACCACCTGTTCAAACTTTCCTTTACCTAAAGAAATAGGACACCAGAGAATTTGAATACAGACGGCTCAAGGGCACAACCATTATAGAACAGCAAGACAGAGCAACATGATACTCTGCAGACTTAGATTTCAGTTCCAGGTATGCCACAAGATATTAAATTAAACATTTTTTTTTTTGCTTGTCAAAATTTTCCATTTCAACGAAAATATTGGTCAGTTGAGTTTGTTTGTTCTCTTGCTTGCATCTGCTCTTTAGCATAGTTTCCAGTTCAATACCAATCCTCACGAAACGTCATGTTCAAGTATGCCTAGAGTCGGGAACAGAAACCCATTGACGTTGGTGAAAGTCGGTCAGAGTTCTGAGATATAGGCCCAGGCCAAAGTTCAAAAATCTTTTTCCCGCAAAAATTTGCCTCAGATTGGTCAGACTGATTTGAAATTAAACTCGGTCAATTGTCCTCTCGACACCGCATCATATGATATGAAACATCATGTTGGGGGGGTTACCCCCTTCTTGCTGGTAGTGGGCTGGGGGGGGGTAAAGTCTCTGTGAATGGGGAAAAAGTTAGAAATGTCCATAGCATTGCCAATATTCACAGGAATTTAAATTTGATAAATAACATTTTATCAGGTTTATCCTATTGTCCATAACATATGGTGGAAATCCATTCAATCCCTTCCAGTTTCCATGACAACAAAATTTTCCATTAAAAGCAATGGGAAATGTGCAGACTTCTATTATCATTTACTTAAGTCACAATTCAGGAGATATTTCAGTCTTAATTGGATGATAGATATGCATTGGCCATAGTTAAGAATGACAAGCGACTTGGTGACCCAGCCCAAAGGCCAGGGTCGACAAGGTTACCAAAACATAAGAAACCAATTTTCACACATAACTTCCTCAGAACTGGTCGTATTGACCTGAAACTTGGCAAACGATATTCAGTATTGCATTTTCCTACTTATACAATTTTCACTATGTTTCACAAAATTTCAGCAAGCCCTGAGTCGATGCCAATAATTCATTTATTTGGTTTTCAACAGAAAAAAAGGAGTGAAAGAGTTTGCTGTCAAAACGGTATATGACGCACTGAGATGACTGAACAAGGAGACTAGCAAATTCAAATGCCAGTTTACTGACCAATACTGAGTAAAATAACACTGGCACAAAGAAGCCACCGCATTTATTATACAAAAATAAAAATAAAAAACAATTTGCTATGCTATGGTCAGCTCTTTCACTTATGAAATATATGAAAAGGACATTTAATTGGCCTTTGGCTCGGAATTTCAATGAGCTGACGACAGGTAAGGTTGCTCCAGCTTCCTGGTTTCCAAATGCGAGAGCCGAGCGCAATGGCCGGTGCCTCTACAGCATCAGCCTCTCCCCCCTGATCAACCTCACAGTGACAGCGCCCCGGGAACCGTCAGTGCCGTAATACCATGCGCTACGTTACATCCGCTGCATAACGAGAGGAAACTAGTCCTCCATACATGAGCTGATATTCATTCAATGATTCATTAACTCCCTTCCTCTCAATGAGAATTCCTCATGCAGGGTAAATACAATTTATTTAGAAGGAGGCTGTCCATGCACAGTTTGCACATACCGAGCATGGCGAGCAAACTGGAGGAATCAGGCAGTCGCACTAGATGACAAGATTGAGACCTTAAACCCCGCTTTTACGCCAGGCGATACACAGGCTCGTTAAGCCTGATGCGATTTTTTAAAAATATAAATTCAATACTCCTCAAAATTAAGATTACGGCTGCCGTTCTGTATCGGACCGGTTTATCGCGTTACAGCAGTACACTTCCTGGTTTAGTGGCTACCAGGCTAGCGAGCAAGTTAGCAGCCCATCCGTAGCTCGCCCCACGGAAAAAGACCACCGGGTGGATTTAACCACTGGTGACCCACATTAGACGCCCTCAGAAGTCCTACAAGTTTTAACCACGGAGAAATTGACTGACAACTTGGGAAACTGATATGATACTTGACGCTAAATCGGACACCAAAGACAAGTGATGTTAAGCATGTAATGTCTCGAAAGTTGCATGAAATATTCGCCACCGGAAGGCAATGGCTCGCCAAAAAAACCGGTCATACATCCAGTTAGCATCAAAATATTTTTACAACCGCTGATAGGAAAAGACATTCCTATAGCTTTTGTTACTCTTTAGCGGAATAGCTAGCAAGCTAACTAAGGTGGCCGTCGTAGCAAGTGTGTTTATAGCCAGCCATCAGCCATCTCCGCGGGTAATACCTGCTGCCCACACACTTCTCATGCGAAATTCCCCGTTCCTTTCATACAGCAGTATATAAACAGAGGGGAGCGACACGACATATTTTCATGCGAATATCGTGAAGATAAGACGCACCAACGAATATCCACTGGCTCACAAGAACATGATTCACTTCAAATCATAACGTACAATGACTAAAGCCGCTTTCACACCGGACGCGAAACGAATTTTTCCCGCGACAGATTACATTCAAAGTCAATGCAAAGACGCGAATACACGCTCGCGTCTTTGCATTGACTTTGAATGTAATCTTTCGTGCGAAAAATTCGTTTCGCGTCCGGTGTGAAAGCGGCTTAACATTAGCCAGCAGTTACTGCATGCGCGGCTGGGCTGCGGTAGTACATTAACGTTAGCGCGTCCCGGCGAAATACAGCGGAAATCAAGCCAAAACTTCCGAATGGATTGAGAAGGGCATCACCCATAAAACGACTCTGGCTCACCGAAACACAAGGGCTGGAGGTAGCACTTGGTGTGGGCGACCGCTGGACAGTGACCAGAGCCATTCAGTGACCAGGAAACGCAGACCCAAGAGACAGCAGTGGCGTTGATACAGGCATCATTGTTCGGGGTAAGATCGGCTGCTTTGGAGATCGTTGGTTTTCCGCTGTCCTCAGGCAAGCACTTGGGCGCATGCGCTAGCCAGCCCTAAAACCTTACGTGCAGCAGTTGGAGAGGAGAGCGAAACGAAATGCCGAGAATTGCATGCCTCTATAGTGTCTCATATCCGAAATAGTTTGTATAATTATGTTGTGCCTACTTGTCGTAAAATAGCGCAAAAATAAACAGTATAGGGCAACACTGCTGACTTTACTTTGGTAACAGGACAAACTCAAATGTGCGATTAATTTATACTACAATATTACAATATTCAAAATTCAACTCAATGCCGCCCCACATCTGAAGGTTTTTCGTTGCAGGTTGTGTCACATGCTGACTGCATGCTGTTATCCGCACGGAAGAGTCAAGAAAGAAGGGGAAAACTTATTTTAAACTGAAAATGGTTATTTTGCATTTCATGAAAATAACTTGATTCATTTTGAAGCATAACCATTCTGATGGCCAGCACGCGGAATTTCAAAGGTCAACGTATTCAGAAATGCCAAAACTCAAATACTAAGTTGTGTGCAAGGATGATAAGAGTGTAGGCAAGAAATATGTTGACTGCTGCGTTGGTGGCAACCCCGATGACACTTGACGTCTACCAATAGCGTTTGTTTCTGATAGCATGTAATGAGCATATGCGTGAAGTTTTTTTTGTCAGGAAATGTGTGACTGCGCACCAACCTCATACTCCAGTCACCACCCCCACCTCCTTTATGACGTTTCTGTTCACACCATTGTCAGCCTGTAATTTTACAAACGAATCGCTGAAACCAGTTTAAGTTCTGACTCCAACACGCAGACACATAGGCCTGCATATAGTCCCTAATATCCAGGAGACAAACAACTTTGCGCAGAATTCTATGCCAGCCCTCAATGTTTGTCTACTGAAAACATACAGAGTTTTCTGTGTGTTGCCTCATTGACTTTGAAAGAATGTTGTCAAAAACCCTCACGCCGCAATAGGGAGATTTTTTTTGTTGCCCTAAAAAAAAGATTGAGACAAGAATATTCAGATTGAAACACAAAACATTAACCTATGATTATGAAGCGCGTACAAGCACAAACAATATATTCATTAACACATACATTAAGGTGCGCATGTACACATTGGGTTGGTCTCAAAATTCCACTGTTAATTTAACTCCACTAGAGCTCATGAGTTCAACCCGGCCATCTTGGAGTCAAATAAACTGTGAGAGATGATTTAACACAACATTTCACACACACATACACACACACACACACAAAGCACAATATTTTTTTAACTTCAGTCAGTCCCAGATCCAAGATTGGAGAGCCATTTGGAGAATGAAATTTTTGATACAGCTGAACAAAGCAAGGCATTCTAATAGCTAATTAAGTTACTAGTGATGACTTATTTTTTTACTACACCAGTGTAAGTCTATATTTTTGTGGTCTATTAAATTGAAGACACGTCACTCCGTGTCCAGTTTCTAGTATCGGACTGAATTTTCCTCCACGCGCATCACCAACCGCAGTTATACACCCCTGCTCACTTCCACACTGCAAGTTTGTGTTGCGAAGCTTCATAACCACAATATCCCCCTTCCTCGTCTTACTAAGCACGTTTTTGGAGTCACCTTCTTCCTGTTTCCCACACTGTCAACAGCACAGAGACCAGCGCTTAGCAACACGTGCATGTAATGTCTTTTAAAGCTACACAAGAATTCTAAATGGCTCACGATAGTACAGAGTCAGCCCTGTTGAAAATTCATAATGACCTGCTCCTCTTTATAGACTCTGGAGATTGTGCCACGCTGATTCTCCTTGACCTCAGCGCGACGTTTGACACTGTGGATCATGACATTTTAATACACGATCTCCAGTACGGGGCTGGCATTGATGGCACTGCCTCAATTTGGTTTATATCCTATCTCAAGAATTGAAGTTTTTCTGTAAATATGGGCTATTTCTCCTCTTCCCCAGCTAGTCTCTCCTGTGGGGTCCCACAAGGTTCCATCTTTGGTCCCATTCTTTCTTCAATTTATACGCTTCTGTTGGGCCAAATAATTCAAAAGCACAAAATTTCATTCCACTGTTATGCTGACAACACACAGCTCTATCTCGCCCTGAAACAAAATAATCAGTCGAATCTTCTCAGTCTCATGAATTGCCTTGAGGACATAAAGTGGTGGATGGCACAGAATTTCCTTCAATTGAATGGAGGAAAGTCTGAAATCATCCTATTCAGCCCCCCCTCCCCGACTCCATAAAAGTGATAAATAACAGTCTAGGCAACCTTTCCACCCTCGTCAAACCCTATGTTAAAAACCTTGGCGTAATATGTGATTCTGCCTTTAAGTTTGACAAGCAAATCAACGCAGTAGTTAAAGCCAGTTTTTTCCAGCTGCGATCAATTGCTAAAATCAAACCATTTCTCTCAGTCAAAGATCTCGAGTAAGTCATATACACGCCTTTATATCCTCTCGACTGGATTACTGCAATTCCTTCTACACTGGGATGGGCAAGTCATCCTTATTTCGCCTCCAATTGGTCCAGAACGCTGCAGCCAGGCTCCTGACAGGTACCACGAAGAGGGACCATATTAGTGCTATTTTGGCCTCTCTCTACTGGCTGCCTGTTCATTTTAGAATTGATTTTAAAGTACTCCTGTTTGTTTATAAAGCCCTAAACGGGCTGGCCCCCTCCTAAATCGCTGACCTCCTAACCCCATACTCAGTCTCTAGGTCACTTAGGTCAGCTAACTTGGGGCTGCTGGCTGTTCCGCAATCCAAAATTAAGCTCCGGGGAGAGCGCGCTTTCGCTGTTGCAGCCCCCAGACTGTGGAACAGCATTCCCCTCTGGATCAGATCTTCCCCCTCCATCGACTCCTTTAAGTCAGGCTCAAAACATACTTTCATTCATTTGCATTAGAATCCACCGGTTAATGATTATGACTTTTTTTTTTTTGACTTGTGGCATTCCCTATGTGTTGTGTGTTTGTGCCTATACACTGTGTTACGTGATATTTGTGTTGATGTCCCTTGTATTTATGATGTTAGTTACCGGCTCTGGTCAGTACAGCACTTTGGTCAACCTCGGTTATTTTACATGTGGTTTATAAATAAATTTGATTTGATTTGATTTAAAGAGTATTAGATTGAGTGTGATTGAAGGAATTCATAGGCTCCCGAGGCAAAGTTGTTTGTTAATCTCTTGACATTTTTAGGATTATTTGGAGTGGTCGCTTGTCGCACTCATGTAGTTATGGAAGCTAAGCATGCCACCCTTAAAATAGCCTACTTATCAGTAAACATGGTCACTTTCTGCTCTTGCAAAATTTAAGCATTATTACCATTCCTATTGTTTATAATAACAACAATATTTTATACTAGCAATTTAATTTGGAATTTCAAGAGCTATACCACTCAAAAATTTGGAATGAATTGTTACTTAAGTAGTTCTTGCGATTTATTCAATAAAAGTGTATAGTTTGAAATTATTTGGAACAAACCTCAAAATGCATTTCAAGATGTTTTTAAGTATGAAGTGCACCCATGTTTAAACACACACCTATAGAAAATCCATTGCGAATGACACATTAGGAATAATATCCTGAATGGCCAGAATTTGCAAAGCAGAAAGATTTCATTACCGCTTTACAAGTTTTAGGCATTCAAGATATCATTACTAAGGTGTCGATCTCAATGGATTTTCTATAGATGTGTCTTTGAACATAGGGGAATTCACAAACTTTTCGATGCAGGTGATTCCACAACAGCTCCATAGGGTTTAAATGAGGTACTTGAGCTGGCCACTGTATATATATATATATAATTTTTTTTTGTGTGTATGTCATTTTCTTAAGAATTTCCAATTATGTTTTGGGTTATTTGTTTTGCTGTAACACAATGTTTCTTCCATTTGATCTGTGTGCTAATCACTTGAGATTTCAAACTTTTAAGTGGCGGTGCTTGTCCTTAAATATCAAAATATAGAAAGTTAAAATGCTTTGAAGAACAAATGAATTGGTGAATTCAATAAGGGCCCAACTCCACACATTTTCGACATGGAGTTATGCCCTTATTGAATTCACTGATTCAATTGAAAAGCTAATTAATAAGACACATTTCAATTTTCCAACCCTTATTGTATGAAGAAGTAATTTCTGGCTATTTTTATCTTTTCATGGTCAATTGTCATCATCATGCAAAGGTTGCTGGCAATATGTGCAAAATGTAAAAACAGGCCATGTACGATAAGGATAGGGATGCCACATAAAGGGAGGGCGCCAATATTGTTTTTTATAAAATGTGCATGCAGCTTAATAGCCTAGAACAAATACAAAACCCAAAACCAGTGAAGTTGGCACGTTGTGTAAATCGTAAATAAAAACAGAATACAATGATTTGCAAATCCTTTTCAACCTATATTCAATTGAATACACTGCAAAGACAAGTGACTTAATGTTCGAACAGGTAAACTTTGTAATTTTTTGCAAATATTAGCTCATTTGGAATTTGATGCCTGCAACATGTTTCAAAAAAGCTGGCACAAGTGGCAAAAAAGACTGAGAGAGTTGAGGAATGCTCATCAAACACTTATTTGGAACATCCCACAGGTGAACGGGCTGATTGGGAACAGGTGGGTGCCATGATTCGTATAAAAAGCAGCTTCCTGAAATGCTCAGTCATTCACAAACAAGGATGGGGGCGAGGGTCACCACTTAGTGAACAAATGCGTGAGCTGATTGTCGAACAGTTTAAAAACAACATTCCTCAACGAGCTATTGCAAGAAATTTAGGGATTTCATCATCTACGGTCCGTAATATCGTCAAAAGGTTCAGAGAATCTGGAGAAATCACTGCACGTAAGCAACAAGGCCGAAAACCAACATTGAATGCCCGTGACCTTCGATCCCTCAGGCGGTACTGCATCAAAAACCAACATCAGTGTCTAAAGGACATCACCACATGGGCTCAGGAACACTTCAGAAAACCACTGTCAGTAACTACAGTTCGTCGTTACATCTGCAAGTGCAAGTTAAAACTCTACAATGCAAAGCGAAAAGCCATTTATCAACAGCACCCAGAAACGCCGCCGGCTTCGCTGGGCCCAAGCTCATCTAAGATGGACTGATGCAAAGTGGAAAAGTGTTCTGTGGTCTGACGAGTCCACATTTCAAATTGTTTTTGGAAACTGTGGACGTCGTGTCCTCCGGACCAAAGAGGAAAAGAACCATCCGGACTGTTATAGGCGCAAAGTTCAAAAGCCAGCATCTGTGATGGTATGGGGTGTATTAGTGCCCAAGGCATGGGCAACTTACACATATGTGAAGGCACCATTAATGCTGAAAGGTACATACAGGTTTTGGAGCAACATATGTTGCCATCCAAGCAACGTCTTTTTTTCATGGACGCCCTGCTTATTTCAGCAAGACAATGCCAAGCCACATTCTGCACGTGTTACAACAGCATGGCTCCGTAGTAAAAGAGTGCGGTACTAGACTGGCCTGCCTGTAGTCCAGACCTGTCTCCCATTGAAAATGTGTGGCGCATTATGAAGCGTAAAAATACGACAACGGAGACCCCGGACTGTTGAACAACTTAAGCTGTACATCAAGCAAGAATGGGAAAGAGTTCCACCTGAAAAGCTTCAAAATTGGTCTCCTCAGTTCCCAAACGTTTACTGAGTGTCGTTAAAAGGAAAGGTGATGTAACACAGTGGTAAAAAGGCCCCCTGTGCCAACTTTTTTGCAATGTGTTGCTGCCTTTAAATTCTAAGTTAATGATTATTTGCAAAAAAAAAAAAAGTTTCTCAGTTTGAACATTAAACATCTTGTCTTTGCAGTGTATTCAATTGAATATAAGTTGAAAAGGATTTGCAAATCATTGCATTCTGTTTTTATCTACGATTTACATAACGTGCCAACTTCACTGGTTTTGGGTTTTGTAATAAAAAGATGGAGAAGCCTTGTGTTGAAATGAGGGGAAAATTGATTTAAGGAGACTCGCTGGCTCAAAATGAACTTGTCACCGAAACTCTTTTGGAAGGCTTGAGACTGGCCAACATTTAACTTCACAGGGACTAAAATGTCCACTCCAGATTGTTGGTTATGAAAGAGGTAAACACATCAAGCTATACACTACCGCTCAAAAGTTTGGGATCACTTGCAAATTTCTTTGTTTTCCAAAGAAAAATACATTTTCATGCATTTCACAAACATTTTTATCCATTTCACAAACGATTAAAATTAATCAGATGATTTTCAAAGAATGATCTACATTTTTGCATAGAGGCCTATTATCAGCAACTGTCAGTCCTCTGCATCAATCTCCTGGTATGGCTGCTAATCCAAGTTAAGCATTTTATAAGGCTAATTGATTATTAGAAAACCCTTCTGCAAATGTGTTGCACAGCTGAAAACCGTTGAACTAATAAGGGAGCGCAAAAGGGAGCATGGCATTCTTGAGGTTGGTTTAGTACCTGAAGCATCAGCAGTTGTTTGTTTACAGGCTCAAAATGGCCAGAAAGAAAGAACTTCCTTTAGAGACCCGCCAGTCTATTGTTATGCTTAGAAAAGAAGGCTATTCAATGCGAGAAATTGAAAACTTAAAATCTCTTACCATGCTGTCAACTACTCCCTGCAGAGAGCAGCACAAACTGGCACTAACAAGGACAGAAAAAAGGAGTGGGAGGCCCCGATGCACAACTGTGCAAGAAGACAAATATCTGAGAGTGTGTAGTTTAAGACAAAGATGCCTCACAGGTTGTCAACTAGCAGCTGCGCTAAATAGTTCCTGTGAAACACTAGTTTCAGTATCAACAGTGAAGGTGGTTTTTTTTTGATGAAGGCAAAGTTTGAAGTACATATTCATCATTTTCCATTAAAATCATTATTTCTAACTCAGACAATGTCAGCATGTTCTGTTCATTTGCTATATTTCCTATTCAGACTAATTTCATGTGTGTTTTCATGGAAAACAAGAAAATTTCCAAGTGATCCCAAACTTTTGAGTGGTAATGCATCTCTGGACTCACAATAACCAATATTGGCTTTACTCCATTTGCTGTAGCTACCTACATGCGGCCAATAGGAAAATGTAACAGCTCATTGCCCCCTCCCATAGCATGAATATTCTCAGTGGCCTACTCTGCTTGGCCCTGGCCCAGCACAGAGTATACAGTAGTCTATATCTGCCCAACCATGCCATCTTGGAAACTTGCCTACATTTCATTATAATTCCAGGTACAAAGAAAATAAACTAAGCATGACATGTACATTGTATTTCCTCTCTGTGTAACTTTGTGTTTAGAATTCTTACGGCAGCCTATGAGTAATGCACATATTAGTAGCCCATGATTGAACTTGGAGCCGCGGAGATGTAGAAAGCAGGGAGGAGAGCGCAAATGACTCCACAAAAGAGCAAGAGACTGCATGCAGTGGACATCAGAGATGCGCTGTCTTAGGTAATTTACGGTCAGAAAAGCAGAATCCTCACATTTTACGATATGACTTCTCTGAACCAGTACAAGTTCACTTTGCTCCTTTAGCAATGAAAATGGATACTTTTAATTCCTGAAATGAATCAGTAGAATGACTGGCCTATTTATGTTTCAAACGTATTATTTTGAATTTAAATGCTAGCGAAAGACACAACACAGGTATGGGTAAATCTTTTTACTTGGCTTGTTGTTAGTAAAGTTGTAACCCTTTCATATGTTGCGTCCAAAGCTAGTTCAATATGTTTGAATATTTTTTTTCCATTGTAACTGTATGCTTTTTAAAGCTTAAAACTAAATCAAGTGTGATTTAATTAATGTTTTTGATTGATAATTGCTAATCTCTGATGATTGAAATCCATCAGTGGGAGACAGAATTCAGGGAAAGTGCAGATTTTTTTCCAAAATTCTGACTATTATCACGTTGTTGCCTAGTTATCCCTTTGTCACAACTCCAGCTCAAAAAAGTTGGGACAGTATGGAAAATGCACATCAAAACAGAATGTAGTGATTTCTAACCATCAACTAATTAGCTACTTAATTACCCAGCTCGTGATCTTGTTAAGTAGCTAATTAGTTGAATCAGGTTTGCTGAATAGGAGGTAGAGCAGAAACCTACAGGATGGTAGCCCTCCAGGAACAGAGTGGGTGACCCCTGGTCAAGAGCAAAGATGGGACAAATCTCTCCAATTCGACCGCAAGTGCACGAGAAAATCATTGAAAGATTTCAAAGCAGTGTTCGTCAAAGAAGCATGGGGAGGGATTTGAGTATTTCAGCCTCTACGTTGAATAATATAATTAAACAATTCAAGGAATCCAGAGGAATTTCTGTGCATAAAGGGTTGGGTTCCAACTGGCACAGACACATCCCTTTATGACAAGAATTAGTCCTGGCAAGTTCTCAATCATTTTCCTTTATTGACGCGTTTTCCAATTATCGTAATTGGCAACTGAAGACACGGTTTCTCTCCATATGCGATCTACCAGCGATGAAATCATGGGCTAAATTCAGTACCGTGGCGGAGCCAGAACTGAGAATTGGGGTGCATAAAACATCCGTTTAAAACACTTATTAGTCCCGACCTGTTCTCAGTCATTTTCATGATTAACAAAAGGTTCACTCCGAGAGCACTCCACACTTAACAGGTGCTGCTTGTTCTCCCCAATTAGGTAAGATGACAATCATTCATCTGGACGCGTATTTGCTGTATTTAAATCAACGTTATTCAAAATTGCATACGTGCACAAATAGCTTGAGCCGCAGGCTATTTATAGCCTATTTAACTGCCGAGTGCCACTTTTTTTTTTTTTTATCTACCCACGCAATACCGAGAGTGAAAGGTCATATTTCATTGGAACACGGACCAGTTCAATCAACGCAACGCATTGGCCTATTAATAAGTAAATTATTTTTCTGTACTGAATTTAGCCCATGATTTCATCGCTGTTAGATCGCATATGGAGAGAAACTGTGTCTTCAGTTGCCAATTACGATAATTGGAAAACGTGTCAATAAAGGAAAATGATTGAGAACTCGCCAGGACTAATTCTTGGCATAAAGGGACGTGTCTGTGCCACCCAAATTCCCAGTTCTAGCACCGTGGCAGGGTTGTAAGCCTAAGCTGAATACCTGTGATCTCTGATCACTTAGATGGCACTGCATCAAGACCTGCCATTTTTCTCTAAGTGAAATAATGACATGGGCTCAGGATTACTTTGCTAAGTCTTTGTGAAGTACTACAATACGCAGTACACCTAATGTTAACTGTGTCCAAAAGTTCTGTCGACTTCTCTGAGCTCGAGTGTATCGGTTGCACACACAAAGTTCAACTTGCTTGCAGGAGGAATGGGACAAAATACAGTGCTGTGAAAAAGTATTTGCCCCCTTCCTGTTTTCTTATTTTTTTTGCATGTTTGTCACGCTTAAATGTTTAAGATCATCAAACAAATTTTTATATTAGACAAAGATAACCCGAGTAAAGACAAAATGCAGTTTTTAAATGATAATTTCATTTATTGAGGGAAAAAGCAATCCAAACCGACCTGGACTAATGTGAAAAAGTAATTGCCCCCTAAACCAATAACTGGTTGTGCCACCCTCAGCAACAATAACTGCAATCAAGCATTTGCGATAACTGGCAATGAGTCTTTCACATCGCTGTGGAGGAATTTTGGCGTATTCCTCTTTGCAGAATTGTTTTAATTCAGCCACATTGGAGGGTTTTTGAACATGAACAGCCTGTTTAAGGTCATGCCTCAGCATCTCAATCGGATTTAAGTGTGGACTTTGACTAGGCCACTCCAAAAGCTCATTTTATTTTTTTACGCCATTCAGAGGTGGACTTGCTGGTGCGCTTCAGATCGTTGTCCTGCTGCATAACCCAAAGTGCGCTTGAGCTTGAGATCACAAACTGATGGTCAGACATTCTCCTTCAGGATTTTCTGGTGGAGAGCAGAATTCATCGTTCCATCAATTACGGCAAGTCCTCAAGGTCCTGAAGCAGCAAAGCAGCCCCAGACCATCACACTACTACCACCATGTTTTACTGTTGGTATGATGCTCTTTTTATGAAATGCTGCGTTAGTTTTACGCCAGAAGAAATGGGACGCACACCTTCCAAAAAGTTCAACTTTTGTCTTGTCAGTCCACAGAATATTCTCCCAAAAGTCTTGGGGATCATCAAGATGTTTTTTTGGCAAATATGGGATGAGCCTTTGTGTTCTTTTTGGTCAGCAGTGCTTTTCGCCTTGAAACTCTCCCACGGATGCCATTTTTGCCCAGTCTCTTTCTTATTGTTGAATCATGGACACTGACTTTAACTGAGGCCAGTGAGGCCTGCAGTTCTTTAGATGTTGTTCTGGGTTCTTTTGTGACCTCCTGGGCGAGTCGTCGATGCGCTCTTGGAGTAATTTTGGTAGGCCGACCACTCCTGGTTTACCACTGTGCCAAGTTTTCATTTGTGGATAATAGTACTCATTATGGTTCGCTGGAGTCCCAAAGCCTTAGAAATGGCTTTTGTAACCCTTTCCAGACTGATAGATGTCAATGACTTTGTTTCTCATCTTTTCTTGAATTTCTTTAGATTGCGGCATGATGTGTTGCTTTTTAAGATCTTTCAGCCTACTTCACTTTGTCAGACAGGTTCTATTGAAGCGATTTCTTGATTCAATAGGTCTGGCAGTAATCAGTCCTGGGTGTGGCCAGTGAAATTAAACTCAAAAAATGAGGTTAATCACAGTTAATTCATGATTTAACAAGGGAGGGGAATTACTTTTTCGCATAGGGCCAGGTAGGTTTGGATAGCTTTTTTCCCTTAATAAATAAAATCATCATTTAAAAACTGCATTTTTTTTCGTCTAATATTAAAAATTGTTTGATGATCTGAAACATTGAAGTGTGAAAAATATGCAAAAAAATGAGAAATCAGGAAGGGGGCAAATACTTTTTCATAGCACTGTAACCCATGAAACACTTAATCACTTGATGCCTTCAGTCTCAAAATGTTTATGAAGTGTCGTGAGAAGTAATAGCAACAGTACAAAGGGGTAAACACCTTACAGTCCCAATTTTTTTTTTTTATTATGTTGCGAGAATCAAAATTGTAATAAGTGTGCATTTTGAAAAAACAATAAAATCTGTCATTATCCCAACAAAGAACCAGATGCAAAGACAGAGTAAAATCCTGTCGTTAGTTTTATTACAGTAATGACTATTAGGGATGGAGCCCAGAGCAGAATGGCACAGTGCAGGTCTGATGGTAGTGGGCTTGGTTGAAGGGCATGTTTGCGCCCCACCAGTGGCATCCTGAAGCAGCAGCCAGATGGAGATCACCATCGCCAGAGCAGAACTGTCAGATGGCAGGACCAGGGAGTTCAGCAGGGAGGCAGTCCCAATCCCAATGACCTCAGAAGGCTTGGGAAGTGTTCCTAATAAACTGGGCAGAGGAACAGACTAAAGACTGGTTAAAAGGAACGTGGTCCAAATCCTGGAGACCAAGAGAAAGGCTTGGGAGCTTGCACCTATTAATAAGACTGGGAAGGGTACTTCTGTATTGAACTATCATTAAAGGTTACACTCATTTACAAAAACAACAAGGCAACATTGTCACCAATATCCCCCGCCACGGTAAGAATGGTCACGGGGGAATGGGGAAAACTTGTCCCCATTAAACACCCATACACCAAGTTCAGAGTCAAGGGCCATAACTCCATAAAAAAACAAATTTCTCAGATTCAACTGTCAAACTCATTCAATAGGATCATTAGTACTGTTCACCCAAAGAATTTCATCAATTTCATCAATTTCAAGGGCCATAACTCCGTAAAAATTAATTTCTCAGAATCAATTGTCGAACTCATTCAGTAGGTCATCAGTACTGGCCACATACAAAATTTCACTCACGGAGGTGCAATAGTTTCCGAGAAAACTTGTCCCCATTGCAAATCCCATACACCAAGTCGAAAAAAAAAAAATTACCCAAAAGTTCTCGTTGTTGCCGCCATCTTGTTCCACTGGACTCACAACGACCCTGCCTAAAGTTGAGAGCGCCGAGGTCGAGTCATAGTGTGACCCAAGTCCAAAATTCTGGCCGTTCAATTGATCAACCCGAGTGACACGGATTGCACATCTGAACACACCCCTAATGATCAGTAAGGATTACTATTACTACCTACAGTTGCAATCACAATTATTCAACCCCCGCTGCAAATTAGGTTTACTGGAAAAATTTACAAACTTTCAGCTGTTTGCAATGAACAGATCAAACAAGAACAATTTAATTGGCTCAACACAACAAATATTAAAAGTGGCTTATCCAAATTCAACACAAAATGCCACTTATAATGACTACTGCAGGCTCAAAATTATTCAACCCCTTCATGACAAGCATCTTTAATACTTAGTAGAGCACCCGTTTGCTGCTATGACCTGCAGGAAATGTGATGCATATGCAGATGCCAGCTTTTGGCAGCATTCCCAAGGAATCTTAGCCCAGTTCTCATGAACAATAGCCTCCAGTTCACTAATATTCTTGGGTTTGCATGCTGCAACTGTGTTCTTCAAATCCTACCAGAGATTGTTTATGGGGTTCAAGCGAGGCGACTGCGATGGGCACTCTAGAATCTTCCCAGACTTCTTCTGAAACCAAGCCTTGGTGGATGTTGAGGTATGCTTAGGATCATTGTCGTTTTGGAAGGTCCAATGATGCCCAAGCGTCAGCTTCCCCACAGACGGCATGACATTTTCTTCTTGGATATCCTGGTACTTGACTGAATCCATCTTGCCCTCCGCATTTTGCAGATTTCCAGTGCCAGAGGGAGCAAGGCAGCCGCAGAACATCAAAAAGCCCCCACAATTCTTCACTGTAGGCGGGGTGTACTTTTCAGCATATGCTTCTTTATTCCTCCTGCAGACATACCACTGATTCATAAGCCCGAAATATTCCAGTTTTGTTTCGTCACTCCACAAAACAATATGCCCAAACTTCTGTGGCTTATTCATATGGTTTTGAGCATATTGGAGCTTGTGCTTTTGGATCAGTTGTGGTGTATGTCTTGGAGACATTCAACGTTTAGTATGCGCCCTACTTTGCAATCTGAAACCTCAGTGCCTCCTGCCTCCAAGTCTTGCTGCGGGTCTCCTGCAGTCACTCGAGGGTTTTTGACCACCCGTCTCCTCAGGAATCTGGTGACAGCCATTGACAGCTTCTTCTTTCTGCAACATCCTGGTACGATAGCCACTCTTCCTTTAACTCTGAGCTTGCGAACTATGCATCCAACTGAATCTCGATGAAAATTCAGTGCCTGTGCTACCTTTTTGTATCCTTTTCCTTGTTTGTGCCAGGCAATGATCTCCTCTATTAGCTTTTGTGCAATTCTTTTGACAGCCACATTTTGAATATGCAATCAAATATCACTGTCAACAAACCCCTAGTGAGTGCAAGTATGTGATATGTTCTATCTCGGGGGGGTTGAATAATTTTGAGACTGCAGTAGTCATTAAAAATGGCATTTTGTGTTAAATTTGGAGAAACCACTTGTAATATTAGTTATGTTGACCTATTTAAAATGTTCTTGTTTAATCTGTTTATCACAAACAGCTGAAAGTTCATAAATTTTGCTATTAAACCCAATTTGCAATGGGGGTTGAATAGTTTTGTTGTAACTGTGTATATACTGTGGCTTATGCTCTAACATGCCAGCAGTATGTGGCTGCGCATTGGACGCGGTTGCTTTCGTACCTTCTTGTGCACGTCTTCTAACTCAGTTGGTGGCCATATTGGATTTCGCCGATATGGCGACCCCAGGGGGCGCTCGTCTCGGCGCCCGTCAAAAATCGAAAACGTTTGGTATGAGCAACATACGGACCAAATTTGGTGCTTTTAGAAAAAATCTGGACCAAATAAATCCCCAACTTCCCTGACTATTTGACTGAGGCTTGTCTCGGCAGGGTATGATGAATGTGTGAAGTGCGCCTTAGTGAATGTGCATGTCTGTACGGTGCATCTATGGGAGTGTGTCTAATACTCTGGAGGCCTAGTGACATGGATTTGGAGGTAGGGTAGCAGAGATGGGATTAGGATTACAAAGCGGATAATGGTGGTATGGTTTAATGCAGAGGCTAACAAGAGGAAAGTGATTCCTGGTTTTTAATTACAGCTCTGGAGAGACGTAGCCTTCACAAGGCAAGGAGCTACTCACAGAGAGACAAAGAGAAGGCAGAAAGATAAGTTAATTTGCGGATTGTACACCGCTGTCAGTCATCTGTTTTGAAGTAAATCAATCCGGGGGGGAAAAATCTGAGAAAAAAAAAGATATTGTGGAACCAAACTAAACATTTCACGAATAAGTAAACAGCTATTTATTTAATTAAATACAGGGGTGGTAAATTAATCAGAAATACCTGCTTTTGCGGAAGTACTCGCGTTTGAAGGGCTCTTGACGAGCTGTTTTCGTTATGACTGGTTTAGATATGGCAGTTGTTACGGGTTCGGCAGTTTTCCAATGCATTTCAATGTAGAGAGGTACGGCAGTCCCAATTTCAAACCCTGCCCTAACCTAACCCTGACCCTAACCCTAACCACAATCCCTAATCCTTATCCTAATCCCTTCAAATCAATAGCCATACCCATAAAACTGCCGTATCTCTAGGGGCAGATATTGACTCAACTCCGAGCCGATTTTGCAAGCTGTGGTTCGGTGATTAGCAACTATCCTATCAGGTGTCACTGTCATTGGCGGAGATCTTGACACCTCAGTTTTTTGTTTTTTCCCCCTGGTTCTGCCTGAGGGTGTTTGGCACATTGCTGTAGGCCTACTTTTTGACCGCAGTGTTTAGAGATATGGCAGTTTTATGGGTACGGCTGTCGATTTGAAGGGATTAGGATAAGGATTAGGGATTATGGTTAGGGTTAGGGGTCAGGGTTAGGGTTAGGGTCAGGCTTAGGTTAGGGCAGGGATTGAAATTGGGACTGCCATACCTCTCTATATTGAAATGCATTGGAAAACTGCCGTACCCGTAGCAACTGCCTTTTTTTTGACACGGTTCCTCTTGGCACCTTCAGAAACCTAATTCTGGCGTTTTTGTGACTGTCGCGCTTGCAATTCGGGTTTCAACTTTGGTCACATTTGGAACTGCTTTTGGTATTAGTATCCTCATCTTGATTTGGAGAATTATCTAGCAAAGTGCTGCAGGTTTTACCGCATTTTAGTGGATATACGCTGCTAATTAGCTTCAAACAAATACGAATCAGCTTCGTACATGTCGCTAAAACGTCAATCGCATCCCAGAAAACCTGTCTGTTCTCTCCGCTTAAGCATTGACTCCCTTACCGGTAAAAATTAAATAAATGAAATGCAGTACTGTTTTTAAACTGGCGGGGGCGCTGATGACCAGGTGTAGTATTCTGGCTTTTGCCATCCATGCTTTAGCTTCTCATATTACTGAAGCTTTGTGAACCATGATGTGCCCTAGGATTTTGAAAAATGGTTGTGAGTGGTGACTGTATTAGTTTTCTTTTATGGCAGTAATTTTAGTCAATTTGGTTGTTTACTAAAATATTTTAGGGTAATCTATCTGATCTTTCAGGCTGCCATAATCTTTTAGCATTTGGGTAACACTTTCAGGGTACAGGTGACATCACAGAGATCAAGCTGGTAACATAGTGCTTCACTACTTTGCCACTGGTAACCATTGGTTATTGTTTTTTTCCCAGTCTGGTGCAATATTAACACATGGATTACCTCATTGTTGGCACTATTTTTAAATTGGGCTCTCCCTCATTTTAGATGAGTTTCCATTTATTTCTCTCTTTCTGTCTCCTCCTTTTTTTCTTTCAAACTCACTCATTATTCTGCCTTTCTTTCTGTTGCTGTATCTGAGCAGTGCTCCTGTGATGAGTATAGGAGAGAGATCGGGGAAATCTCTATCCTCTTTGATTTTGCCGATTCCATTTGTGGATTTGTAAAATGCAGCTGCTTCATTCACACCTGTGGAACTCCGGGCCCAATTTAAATTCTAGAGGAGATCCTAAGGTTTCCAAAGATCCTAAATATGTCCTACTGAATTACAGGAAAATTTGTATGAAATGATGCATGAGATTTTGATATTTTCCATTTTACATAATGCTGTGGCTTTAAAAACATGGCATCCTGGGTTTGAATATTTCTCCCAATGTAAGAGCGATGTAGCTTCAGTGCAGTTGAAACCAGCAGATACAGAACATGCATGCGACATCGTCCTACAATGTGGAATAAATGCTTATTCTAACCCTGAACTTACTTAAGGAGAAATTTAAGTGAAAATCAAAGTTTAAGGGGTTAATATACCAGGAAGACGGAGGATAAAGGCAGCGCAGAGACTGAGGAGGGACTGCAGAGGAGATGATGTGTGCCTATGGAGATAAGGTGATATTTGTATTTTGCCGAAGGAGTTCATTAACTGAACGGCAGTTCGCAGAAACAGGCGTCTCCTGATGTATTCAATAACATTCTGGTATGGGCGGGGGTGTGGGGAGAGTGTGATTTCCTGTCTGCAGAGTTTCAGCCTATCAGGGAAGAATCTACGGGAGTGATAAAGACGAGAGATGCAGCTCCAGGTTTTCGACTCTAATATAGAAAATGAGAGAAATTTTACAGGAAATTACAAAGCCAGGAGTCAAAGCAAAGGAGTGCGCTACTATTAAAAAAAACCCACAGCATAAACTGCACACACCATCCTGACAAACATATACGCATTAGACAGAATGAACATATTCAATACTGCCTATAATGGCGTTCACTGTGGCAAGCTACAGGGAAGAATGGATCACAAAATGGAGACTCGCGAATGGAGGCCATTACACTTCAAAATGTCAATTAATGTGCTCATACTCTTTACTGGTCCTTGTCTGTCTTTACTAGCTATTGTACTGGCGAAATATTCTGCCCAAGCATTCCGTTTATTCAAGCAGCAGAATATTCCCGTGTTTTTCTGCTTTCTACTATACATTTTGAGACTGACTCACTTTGGTGGATCAAGCCCAATCTTTCCAGTTTTTCTCATTTCCAGAAAACGAAATGAGAGCGTGATGGCAGTCACGATCAAAAAAGTGCCATTTAAACAAAACTGACTTGATTAACTTCAGATGTAGCATGGAAAGTCACTTCATCCATTGGAAAGAGTTTTGACTCATCTTCAACACCCCCAAGTAATTTCCAAACCTGATGAAGAAAGAAATAGAAGTGTATTTATACATGTCATGCATTTATTTTAATTTGTTTAGTGTTTTTAATGGAAGGACTGACACTGAGATACTTGTCAGAGGAGTAGAAGGGCAAACTCTGGCCCCAAACACCTAAATAGCAAATGAGGTCTTAAAAAACCTTGTTTTAAGACCCTTCAATGATCAGAGTAAACTCACTGATGGAAAGAAATCTTACGAGGAACCCAGGTTTGGTGAGGTGAGCTGACCCTCTGCTGGAGAACGGGGGCAGAGTAAATTAATTGTAAACGAGAGGCACTCCCAGAGTGCAAACCACCGCCAAGGCAGCACAGTCCAAATCTTGCTGAGTGGGAGCAAAGTTCAGTTATCACGTGCCATAGGATTTCAAGATGGCTGCCGTGGCGGCCATATTGTTTCACTGATCGCGGTCAAAATCAATAGGGTCCATCCCTGATGTAATAGCGACCCACCCACAAAATCTCAGAGATATCCGTTCAGTACTTTTTGAGTTGTCTTGTTCACAAACAAACAGACAAACAAACAAACGGCACCGATAACATAACCTCCTGCCAGCTTCGTTTGGCAGAGGACATTACTATAACCTGATTTCTGATAGGACCATTTTGTCAAAAAGAAAAGTTTATTTCAAAGCTGTCGGAGCATATTTTGAGATTGGCGACATGGTTCTGTTCTGGGAATTTTCCATCCCTCCAAGAGTGGAACAGAAGGCCAAGAGCAGCGTCTACCCACCCCTCCATAAGACAGCCTACAGCGACAAGGACCTCAGAGATGAGATGCTGTCATAGATCAGTGCAACTCTGTTATCAAATATGATTGAATAACCTCATACTAGACGGGTCCAGCTGAGGTGGTCGAGGGTTTGCGAAGCGAGTGCTGCGAGAAGCAGCTTCTTCAGACGACGCTTAAATGAGAGTATGGATGGGCAATCGTCCGACGGGAAATGTCAGGTGACTGTCAGGTGTTCTCAGGTGACTATTTGGCGGACTGAAAACCGCCGATCTGCTGCTGATCAAAGAGCTTGACGAGGTGGCCTGTTAGGACTGCAATGAGCTCCTTTAGTGAGGCACACAGTGTACACGCCGTGAAGACGCATGATGTGCTCAAAGGGCTGATTCTCAGCTTTTATACAAGGATAATTTATGCATTTTGGTAGAAATTTCGGCGCACCTAATGCATATTTGACCTATAGTACCAGTCAAAAGTTTGGACACACTTTGCTAATGTCACAGCGCTCTGTTTTTAGAGAAATTGAAACGGTTTAACTTCTCTATAATCTCAAATGGAATCTGGTAAGAGGTAAACAGTCAGAAGTTAAAAGAGAATAATTCACTGGTTTGAATAGTGTCCAAAATTTTTGAATTCTCAAAGAAGCCATATTTTGCAAAGTAAGCAGACAAACAAGCTCTTTCCATTTTCCAACAGCCAAATTAAAGACAAGCTGTTTTGGAACTTATTGGGCAAAAAAGTCAATGAAAAGCAAACTACAGGAGCAGCACATCTTTGGGAACTTAGACGGCCACTCAGCAGTAAACTCATTATAGCCATATAACTGCTCTTGTAAAAAAAAAAATGTGAGTATGCTCTGCAAATATGACAGAAAATGCTGGTTATTTTGATGGATTTAAGAATTAGATCTTTTTTTTTTCCCGCAAAATAAATGGCACCTATTTCTTTATTACCTCCGCCCAACGAAATTGGAGGTTATGTGATCATTACCGTTTGTCTGTTGGTTGGTTTGTTAGTTTGTTTGTAAGCAGGATTACGTAAAAAAATTATGAATGGATTTTCATCAAATTTGGTGGAATGATTAAGTATTGTTCAAGGAAGAGGTGATTCGATTTTGGGAGGTCAAGGTCAAAGGTCAAAGGTCAAGGGCATGCAAAAGGTCAAAAACACATTAAAAACATATTTGCGCGAAGACTACAGGACTGCATAAGCACAGGGGTTGCTAGCTAATACTGGCAAAAATAACATTGAGTACATTGGCGGAGGTACTTGCGCTCTCTGATCGCAGCTCTAGTTTAACATATCTTGTAAGAAAAATGTGGGTATGTCCAAACTTCTGACTGGTACTGTACGTATTTCAGAGGACTGATGTTTGGAACAAATGGTTTTACCTAAACTGGGTGTATTAAATAGCTTTCCTGGGGAAGACATAACAGTGATGTCAGGATCTTGACTTGATGGTCTGCTTTAGTGTTCCCATGGAATCTGTTATTGTCCGTCCACAATATGAGGACTGGAGGGACAGGAAGGGTCTATGCAGAGATTGTTAGGCAGAGAAATATGAAGAGTGCTGAGTAATCAGAAAGTACCTGGGGGTTTCTCAAAAACCTCAACTGAACGTCTCATCATGGTGAACAAAAACCCTCAAACAACAGTCCGAAAGCTCACAAACACTCTTCAGCAGGAAGGCATGCATCCCTCAGTGACTGCAGTCTGCAGAAGATGATAGAAATAAAAATTCAGAGGCACCAGTGCAAGATGAACACTGCTAGTTATCTGTAAAAACAGGTTTGCCCAGTTACAGCTTATGATGAAGTACATAATATAGAGTACAGAATTCTTGCAGAGAGATGAGGACAAGATCTTTAATAGTATTTACAACCCCAATTCCAAAATAGTTGGGACAAAGTGTAAATTGTGAATAAAATCAAAACGCAATGACTTTCAAATCACACCAGTCAGTATTTTATTCACAATAGAACAGAGATAACATAGCAAATGTTGAAACTGAGAAATTTTACAATTTTATCCACAAAATGAGCTTATTTCAAATTTGATGGCTGCTGCAGGTCTCAAAAGTTGGGACAGGATCCTGTTTACCATGGTGTAGCATCCCCTCTTCTTTTTAACAGAGTGGAGGAGTCTGGGCATTGAGTAGACAAGTTTCTTGAGTTTAGCCATTGGAATATGATCCCACTCTTGCTTAATACAGGCTTCCAGCTGCCGGAGAGTTTTGGGTCTCCTTTGACGGACTTTTTGTTTAATAATGCGCCAAATGTTCTCAATCGGTGAAAGATCAGGACTGCAGACAGGCCAGTTCAGCACATGGACTCCTCTACTACGAAGCCATGCTGTTGTAATAGCTGCAGTATGTGGTTTTGCATTGTCCTGCTGAAATACACAAGGTGTTCCCCGGAATAGATGTCGTCTGGAGGGGAGCATATGTTGCTCTAAAACCTTTGTATACCTTTCAGCATTCATGGTGCTTTTTAAAATATGCAAGTGTCTCACAACATATGCACTAATGCATCCCCATACTATCAGAGATGCTGGCTTTTGAACTGAACGCTGATAACAGGAGGGATGGTCTTTCTCCTCTTTAGCCCGGAGGACACGATGCTCATGATTTCAAACAAGAATGTCAAATTTGGACTCGTCTGACCACAGGACACTTTGCTGCTTTGCTACAGTCCATTTTAAATGAGCCTTGGCCCACAGAACATGGCAGTGCTTCTGGATCATGCTCAACAATGGCATCCTTTTTGCATGATAGAGTTTTAGGTGGCATCTGTGGATGGCACGGCAGACTGTGTGTACAGACAGTGGTTTCTTGATGTATTCCTGGGCCCATTTAGTAATGTCAATGACAGAATTATGCCGGTGAGTGATGTAGTGGCGTCAGAGGGCCCGAAGATCACGGGCATCCAGTAAAGGTCTTCAGCCTTGTCCCTTACGCACAGAGATTTTTCCAGTTTCTCTGAATCTTTTGATGATGTTATGCACTGTCAATGATGAGACCTTCAAAGCCTTTGCAATTTGACGTTGAGGACCATTGTTTTTAAAGTATTCCACAATTTTTTTATGCAAGGCTTCACAGGTTGGAGAGCCTCTGACCATCTTTACTTCTGAGAGACTCAGCCTTTCTAAGACATCCCTTTTATAGCCAATCATGTTACACACCTGACGCCAGTTAACTTAATTACTTGCTAAATGTTCTTTCAGCTGATTCTCTTATATATTAATCGCTTTTTCAGCCCTTTTTTGCCTGTGTCCCAACTTTTTTGAGACCTGTTGCAGCCAGAAAATTTGAAATGAGCTAATTTTGTGGATAAAAATGTAAGCTGTCTCAGTTTCAGCATTTGAAATGTTATCTATGTTCTATTGTAAATAACATATTGGCTCGTGATCTGAAAGTCATTGCATTTTGATTTTACTCACAATTTACACTTCGTCCCAACTATTTCGGAATTGGGGTTGTATAATATATAGACCTTTTTTGCGTCCATAACCATGTGATGATGATGATGATGATGATGATGATTATTATTATTATTATCTGTCCAAAAGACTTATTGCAGAACTCCAGAACAGGTTATAAAGAGCCATTTGCATCAAAAAGAGACAGATAATCTATAGAGCAGGTTTAAGGCACCCCAGATTTTTAAAATTTAAAATTTGTCTGATTTTTCTTTGTCGTCCGCATCAGTGTAACAGTAAATAAAAAGCACATCTGACTCAGCAAATGTTCAATTAACTTCTGTGGGGACTACTAGTGTAGAGAGAAGCAAATGAGACCATCTGCTGAATTACTGTGGCAGATTCTCTAATGCGCTTTTAACAAACGGGCAATTACCTTACGAAACTTTGAAACTTCAGGAAAGATTTTCCCATTTTAGGCAAAAAGTGGTTGCTCCAAATTATTGATTTGATTTTGGTTTTAACAGTTCACAGCTATATATAATAAATTTTTTTTTAGAAAATCTTTAGAAATTTTTTATTTCATGTTTTTTGGAGGCATCTTTGTCTCATGGAATTGCTGTAGTTGTTCCTAAAACTTCTACATGATACTGTCCAAAGGCATGAGAGTGCAGAGCTGCAAGAGGAGCAGAAAATATAAATAAATCAATTTAACTAAAAATGAAAGTTGGGGAAAACAATAAAAAAAAAATGGCCATAAGATAGTAAGAGCGCAAGAGAAAGGGACTATTCTAAAGGTAGGAATGATATGTACGGGATATGGAGATGAATAGATAAGGTGGTAGAGGTGAGAGGTGCAATGGATGTACTGCGGTGCTTAAAATAGACCCTAGATGATAATCAATACAGAGGAAATGGAAGGTTTTTATCATTCTGGACAGTGCCCTCGCTGAAAATTGCAGTCTGATTCAGTGATCTTCTCGATTGCACCTTTAGTCCCCATCTAGAGTTCTTTGGTGTCATTGCCAATCAATGCGTTACAGCAAGGTGGACCTGAACTCTCAACAGTAATGGTCAGAAAACAATTCATTGTGACTCGTATGCCATTCTGAATGCAGCACAGCCATTTCTGGTTGGCCTTGAGGACAGAATACAAGATTATTTTCCGATGGCTTGCAAGAACAAACACACCTCAAGTATTGCCACATTATCTGAAATTAATGCATCTAAAATTTCATGGTTGTCCACCCAACAGAGCTAAACTTTGACCAATTTTTTGTGCATTTTTTCCAGTTGACTTTTGCAGTGTGCTTTCGCAATAAAGATATTTTCCATATGTAAAGATGTTTCCGGCTGCCATATAGCCTCTCAATGACGCAAATTAGGCATTCAAATGTTGTTTATTGTCTAAAGTGAGAAAATGAGCTTTTGGTTAACTTAATGTGCACAAAGAAAACTGTGCCAATGAAAAATGAGCAAGAGTAGAAAAAATAAGGAGGAGAGGTTGATCTGTTGCTGTAAGGCTCCAAAATTACTGGTATCCCTGACTTGCAATACACAAACAATATTTAAAAAAATATATTTGCGCAAAAACTCTGAATAACAGTATGTGAAAGATATTGTCTGATATTCCAATGGAAAGAACCAAAATGATTTACAGATTTAATTGCAAATCAATTTTCTCCAAATCAAGGTTTCACAATTAATGGCACCCTTAAAGATTATTGTAAATAACATTTACCAAAATTAAACCAGATTCCAGATTCGAAGCTCTCGATTTACTGGTCGATCTACGTGCCAACCCTCACCTGTGGTCACAAGCTTTGGGTAGTGACCGAAAGAATAAGATCGCTAATACAAGCGGCCAAAATGAGCTTTCTCCTCAGGGTGGCTGGGCTGACCCTTAGGGACGGGCTGAGGAGCTCGGACATCCGGGACCGGCTCAGAGTAGAACCGCTGCTCCTCTGCGTCGAGAGGAGTCAGTGGAGGTGGTTCGGGCATCTAGTCCGGATGCCTCCTGGACGCCTCCCTTTAGAGGTTCTCCAGGCATGTCCGACTGGGAGGAGCCCCAAGGCAGACCCAGGACCCGCTGGAGGGATTATATCTCCCTGCTGGCCTGGGAACAGCTTAGGGTCCCCCAGGTAGAGTTGGAGGAAGTGGCTGGGGAGGGGGGCACCCGGGCCTCTCCGCTTAGTCTGTTACCACCGCGACCCGGCCCTGGATAAGCGCCAGAAAATGGTGGATGGAAAATTAAACCAGGTATTAAATTCCACTTATTTAAGTTTTATCGAAGTGTTAAGGAACTATATTGAGCCATTACATGACTTTCTGATTCACTTGAGTATTAAAAATGAGGTAACACACATGTAATATCTCTTTGTCATCCAACAGCATGAAGAAAACAAAACAAATGTCAGTTCAAAAGAGGGAGATGGTCATAGACCTAGTAATGGCTAGAAGAAGATTCACAAACCATTGAATTTGCCACAGAGCACTGTCAGGGAAATCAGTGAAAAATTCCAAAGATATGGAGCTGTTAAAAACCTCAAGGGTAGAGGACACAGCTGCATTTTGCCCCCCAGTATACTGACGAGGATGGTGAGAGAAGCAACAAAATCCCCAAGAATCACTGTGAAGAAATTGCAGGCCTTGGTGGCATCTTAGGGTCATGGGGTTTCAAAAAGCACCATCAGGCACCATCTCAGCAACCACAGGCCTTTAGGAGGGTTGCCAGAAGACAGCTTTTTCTGATCAGAAGACCCAGAAGCGAGGGCTTGGAGTTTGCCAAACGTCATTCAAATTGTGACTGGTACAAGATGCTTTGGTCAGATGGGACCAAAATTGTACGTTTCGGTCAGATACAGCATCAGCATGTTTGGCACTGAAGCAGAGATGCATACAACAAGAAGGACCTCATACCCACAATGAACTCTGATGGTGGGTCAGTCATGTTTTGGGGTTGTTTTAATTCAAGAGTTCCAGGGGCACTGGTTAAGATTAATGGCATAATGAATTCCAGCAAGTATCAGAATATTTTGGCCAAAAATCTGGTTGCCTCCGCCAGAAGATCCACAAGATCTTAAAGATACTTCGAGATCCACAATAAAATGGTTCCATGACAATAAAATCAACGTACTGCAATGGCCATCTCAGTCACTAGAATCCAGTTGAATCCAGTTGAAAACCTGTGGGCTGAGTTGAAGAGGGGTTTGCGTTTTTCAACTGCCAAGAATGTGAAGGATCTTAAAAGGATCTGCTGAGAGGAATGGTCCAAAATCCCCCCAAATGTGTGCCTTAGCCTTGTTCAAAATGACAAGAATTCATGCTGTTATCCTTGCCAGAGGTGGTTGCACTGAGTACCAAATGAAGGGTGCCAATTATTATGAAACCTTCATTTTGTTGAAATTTATTTTGTATTTAATGATTGTTATGATTTTGGTTGTTTCCATTGAAACATTAATACAGAAAAGTATTTCACATGTTGGTATATTCCATTTCTCAATAATTACATTGTTTATATATTTTTTGTTTTGTTTGTGCATTGCCACTCAGGGGTGCCAGTAATTTTGGAGCCCACTGTATATCCTCCAACTGTACACAATGGCCACATTCACATTTAGTTTTTTCTCAGGAATGAAATAGGCTACGGTTACGTCGCTACCTGCTGTCATAAATGCGGTCTATCATGAAGAGTACAATTTTTCCAAAAAAACTGTTGCCTTTTTTCATTCCGATGGGCAAGTTCATCTTTTGTAACAATAAATAACTGTAAAAGTAATGTTTTGTCTTTGAGGCCTGGCCATGGCAGAGATGATAAGTAGATGCCTTACTCCCAGGATATGTCCTTTTCTCTCTATGGAGACTTGGCATGTGCTGACAAGAGATCGCACTGTTTATTAAGAGATGCACAGCAGGTCGGGTCAGAGATGAAGAAAATAGTGTTTAATGAAGTGTGCATGCAGAATTGCAAGTAAGCTTTGCGCCGGAGCCAAAAAAATGTTCTGTACCAAAAGAGGTACAACTCTGGGTGCGCACCATACACGGATTCTGGAGTGAAAAACTCAGCGCTCTCGTCGTAGACTGACAGCCATTTTCTTACTAGCTGGAAGACGATGATACATCATATCCATAATGTAATTTAAAAGCAGTATTAATAATCCCAGTGCACGATGCTGTTTTACACACTCATTTTATTTATTTTCTCTTATAATACAGATAATCTTATTTATGTATATATTTCCTCCATATATTTTTTCAGGCTTATAGAAATCATATTTACTGTAAACTTGAAACAATGAAGTATTTACTTGTTATTTCACAGGATAGTATTGTTATGAGAAATACACAGATAAACAGCAGGTATGGAGTGATATCTCTGTACACAGTAAAACACAGAACTGCACCTAAAATGGCCGCTCACTTTCTCTCTCTCTCACACACGCAGGCAGACATACACACTCATACATAAAGCCACTTTCACTCAGTGACACCTCCAGCTCAATCATGTGCTCACTCTCTGAACCACACCAAATTCACAAATATGCCTTTACAGAGTAGACACAAATACATTTGTATGCTTATATGTGCTGGTATACTAGTACAACGGTTTGAAATGAAAACATTTTTGGCCATATCAAAAAACCCACAATAACAAAGAAAAATAAGAACAGTCCTGGAAATCATTGTCATTTTCCTTAACATTATAATCTCGGGTTTCCTCAGGTAAATAAAAAACAACAACAAAATAATAATAATAATAATAATAATAATGTATGAAATGGAAATGACCAATTAAGTGACCAAGAGTCTTTCCATTAGCATTTGTATCTGACAAAATATTCCTCACTCTGACATATTAAATCTCTACTTTCTTTAAAATGCCTGCCTGTGCAGAAGTACATTGCATTTTGATGGCAAAATTAAGCATTTTGGTTTAAAAAAATTGGAAAAAGAATAATTACGCAGTACATAAAAATGATGTAACACCAACTTTTCAGAAAAATCGTAAGAGTGTGACTTACGACAGAAAGACATTTCTGACATTAGCGTTAGTGAGGACTCCGATCAGTGGGATTGTTTTTATCAGCGGGATTTGTGCCAACATCACGTGTAGAGATAGAGTCAGAGACAATGATGTGCTACAATGAATGTCTGGGGGACTTCACATCCCCAAATAAATGAAAAAGAAAAACTGCCCACACGAACTTAAATAATGCCCTTCTATGCTTAGGGGGGGCCACAAGTAATCGCTATTCTTGCAGTTCATCCTTTTGTCCAGAGGAGGGCAGTACTCTTATCATCAAGATCAGACAGCGTTGGCAATGATTGTGCTTCTGAGCGCCCTTTCACTTGCAGGCTCTGGAGTGACGCTTTTCAGCAGCCGCTGAGCAAGATATGAGACCAGAACAAAATGGGGAGGCAAAAAGGAAGACAGGATTAAATGTTCGCGCACATCGACGATCAGAGAAAGTGCCAGAAAATTTTTTACGCTTTTGCCGTCACATATAAAGAAAAACACTGCAGGAATTTTTCAAAACTACTGTGCTGCACTCCAAACTGCATGCCATACCGCGCACTACCTGCTACGCACAGCAGTCCTCCCGACTTGTCCATCTTCCTGTCTCCAAATTCATTACATTTTCGATCAAGAAAACTCAGACATGATCAAAAGCATTAGCTGCATTAATGCACACCAAAATATCAAATACTAGCTTTACTTAAAATGTAAAATTTGTAAAACGTTACATTGACTGGCTCAGCATATCCAAGTTAAATGACTTCCAAAATTACGATGATTCAGTAAACTGGCTTAAAATCTGAGAAGTTAACTGAAAGTACATTGCCCAACATGGATATAAGGAACCAGCTGGTAGGACATCTTAAGTTAATCTAACATTTCACTACTGTGATGTCACCCCCCGAACCCCAACAGGTCAGTGCAAAAAAAATACCAATATATATTTGCAGCCGATTTTTACATTTCTACATAACACCATTTATACCCTCCCACCCATACACCTGAGGAGGCTGGTGAACTGGCGATAGGGGAGGCTCAAAACAATCCCTTAAAATTAATGATTGGTCACGACCCATTTTCAATCATTCATTTAAATTGCCATTACAGAAACTCCGAAAACTCTCAGCATTATCAGGTGTGGCCAGTTTTCATTTATAACGCACACCTGTCAACTCTCACGCATTCGGTGTTAGTTTTAGTGGCATATTTACGTTCCTCTGCTGTAGTCAGCAATTATTCAATCAAGGCGTATGTAAGAGATTCTTGCGCGGAATTGAAGTCCTTGTGCACTGGAGGGGTTGGAAGCAATGGAATTGCATAAAGACCTTTCAAATGATCTTATTTCATTTAAATGATCATGAAACACATGCATTGCTTCCAATCCCTGAACAAAGTAAAGCGTGAGAAGTCCGGAGTCGTAATCTGTATGCGTTATAAATGAAAACTGGCCACATCTGACAATGTTGAGAGTTTTCGGAGTTTCTGTGATGGTAATTTAAATGAATGATTGAAAACGGGTTGTGACCAATCATTAATTTTATGGGATTGTTTTGAGCCTCCCCTGTCGCCAGTTCACCAGCCGCCACTGCAATACACCCTACCGTGGTCAGCCCAGCTGCGGCTCTCACCTGTTTAAATGTCCCTGGAGTAGAGAGAAGATAGTAAACCATGTATACAGGCACACAGATAAGGGAGGAGACTCCAATGCAGTAGCCAACCGCGGTGGTCCATGGAGGGTAGAGGTAGTTGAACAGTTTCACTTCCGGGGGAAATGCCAGGAAGCTGCCGATTATGAACTATGAGGAAATGGTGATGACAGGCACCCAGACAGTGTTTATACACCGAGCTCATAAAAAACTAGTGCAATGCAAATCACAAATGAACATTTCTTAAAATATTGTATATCTATGCTTGAATACCCTGTCAAAGAAATACGCATTGCAACACTTTTTTTGTCAGGAGCTTTCATCTCATTAGATGATCAAGATGGGCACAAATGTGTCTTCCATTTGAGAGTTTAGCATTGATATAAGCTCAAAGTTGTATGCGTACATCAGGCATGATGTAAAATATGAGAATTTTTTTGGGACTACAATCAGTGTATATGGCTGGATGTAGTTTCCTCCATCCCAAGCTCTGGCCAAATAATCCTGGGGCGCCATCTTCCTGTTATGGCTGCCTTCGCAGCTGCCTTTAGAAACGGTGGCAAATTTCCACCGGGGAAACAAGGTGTTCAAAATAATGAAACAAATAAGCCATTATACAGCACCTACTCATCTGAAGTCACTGGACTTCGACAAAAAAATAATAATTCAACATCCATCAATCTCATCCCTTATTCCTGGTCTGGGTTGCTGGAGCCCTTTCAAACAAAAGCCAAACCACTCAAGGTGTAACACAAATATGCGTTTATAGCGGTGTCTACTGATCGTTCCAATGCCAATATAACAATCGCAACCGTAATGGAACAAAAGAGAGTTTTTAAACTCAGACTTAGCTTTATAAAAGATAGATAAATAAATAAAAAAGACCAAAACACCTATTCCACAAAGGGTTAAATTAAAGACTTAGGTTCTGACCCCAGCAAGACAACAGGCCTCGAGTTTGAGATCCGAAGTATATAGCTGTCTGATTAAAGACCGGAAGGGGCCATGCCCTTTACTGTCCTGCAAGCTAGGCGAGTACCGAAGTTTTTAAATGCGGGATATGGGTCATTGCAGGCAGCTACCAGAGGGAAATGAGAAAAAGGCAACAAGGGAGTTCTTAGGAAGTGATAGTATATCAAGTGAGCATTCCAAAGAAGCAGCAGCAGTCGAATGGCAAAGACAGCAAGCACTTAAGGACTGAGTTGGAGGGATGAAGTTTGGCTGACTGTGAGATCTTCACACTGTTGGTTCCAAAATTCAATCCAGGGGCATCACCGTGTATGCTGGCTTTTGTTCCAACACAACTGCAATAGTGGGATTTCAACAGGCTAATAATTTGACTAAACTAGGTGCATAGCTGATCCCCTTAAAGGAGCTGTGTCACGATTACTGCACATGCTCAGAACGTACATCGCAAGAAAGTGAATCTGCTTGACTGCAAATCATAATCTGACTCCATCCTTGCCAATCTGTCTTCATTTTGCATTGTATTTATATATTTTAGTTAGTCCAGCATTATGCTTTTTATTTTAAGGAGCCTTCTATGGAAATTCAAGGATTCAAAATGCTATTTTAAGCTTTAGCTAACAGATACAAAGAATGTAAGCTGGTTGTAATTGCCAATTTTAATAGAAGGAAGATACCCTCTAAATTTCCATTCGCAGTTGAGCAGATTTATTTTATTCATAACTGTCAGTATGCGCAGTAAACATGACACAGCTCCTTTAAGCCACATTTTGACAGACATGCCACGAAAACTTGAGGTTCCACATCCACATTGTGATACATTTAAAACAACTACATGAAAAGAGGGAAAATGTAACCAACTAAAAGAAAAAATTATTAAGTTTCATAATGATGAAACTATGGACAGATGGTCACAACAACAATTTATTAGGTAAACAATTGATAAGATTCAAACTAGTTTTGTATCATATTTATGTAAATAAGTTCAAGAAAATTATTTTGAATGAACTGTTAACACCAATGATCAGGAACATAATTTTATAGCTTCCTGATTTTCTCAGTGTCTAATTTGACCTATTTAAAAAATGTTGTGACCTGAAATTGCTTGCAATGTAGAAAAATAAACACAATATTTTCAATTGTCTTTTATTCTTCATGGCACACAAGGATATTTTTGTCAAAATGTGGCTTAAGATGGAAAAAAACTGCTTTAAACATGAAATTCATCTAATTAGGAGAAATTAAAACCTTATTAAAATCCTGCAATTGGAATTGTGGCATAAACCAGGCCCAGCATATACACGAGGCCGCAGGAGCGAGTGTGGCAACCATTGCGTTAAGCAGTGCATCCGCTAGCCTTTGGTGTCCTGAATTTAAAGAGAATGTTGAGGCAAGACAATAGGCAGCATTCTTGAATGTGAAATTATGGCTTAAAGAGCTTAGGACATGAAATTCAGCTCTGTTTTTTATGTGATAAAATGCTACAAAGTACCTATCTTGAACGATTACTGATGGTTTTAATATCGTGTACTTCACACAATGTTTTTAAAAAACCGTATTTTATCTGCTAAATTATCCACTTGAGGGAACGCCCCCTTTGCCTCAATCGAGAACATTTGCGCTGGGCCAGCTCAGCCACGTGACGTCATAAGTTGTACACGGATTGTGTGTAGGTGGTTAGCTGTAGTTTACGACTCTGGTCTCAACGGAGAATATCTTAAAGAATGGGCCAACAAAAATCACTGAGAGTGAACGGCAAGCGATGTGTAGTGTGGGCATGCAGTGCAACGCATGCATACGGCCATGGAATGTTTCTGTGGCCGAAAGATGCAGAGATATCGAGAATATGGACAAAACAAGTGCAACGTACTAGTGCCGACTTTGCTGGCCCAGGCAAGCCCGGGTCACTGAAACCTACGATATGCGGCCAACATTTCGAGTATTCGTGTTTTTACATATTATTATTATTATTATTATTTGCGGAACCCAAATCGTCTCTCTGCACTGCCTGTTCAGTAGCCAGCCAACTCGCTGTTCAGTGTGATCTAGCCAACTAAGTAGTGAAATGATACTATTCACGGCGCTCTATTTATTTCTGTGCACTGTGTGCTTGCTAGCTTACTACCTAATAATAGCAAGCTGCAAGATATGGTTTACACACGTAGTGATATCATTCACGACTCTATATTTCTGCGTACTGCGTGTTCGCTCGCTAACTAGCTAACAAGTGTCGAAGCGAGCAAAGCTCACATACCCCCGCTCCCCATTTTTCGCTCAATAAACTTCAGTAGCAAAAGACAAATCAATGGAAATACAATATGCAGTCGTATATACAGGTCTATTACCAAAAATGCCAACTTGGGGAGTTTAGTTGATGTGTGTATGAAGTGTGATGAAGCTACCAAGCTAAGTTTGAGAGATATGTATTCTATGAGCATCACATGGGCAATCATGTGTCCATGGTAATTGCAACAATATGATTACTGTAGAAAAAAATGATATATATTTGAAAATATACACCCAAAAGTGGCCAGTGAAACATTGTACATTTGAATTGACAAAAATTTGCAATCACTACTTAAAACGTAGATAATAGCACTATCAGTTTAAGCATATCTTAAAAAATGAAAAGTTTAGGTACACATTCTCAGCTGTCATTACTTTGCTTTTCCTTGTTTTGAAACACATTCCAGAAAGAAGAAGAATGTATCAATAAATAATAATTTTAATTTAAAATAAATTTTGGATTGTGTGATATCATGAACTAGAATGTGAAGTAGCTAGCCAGTGCAAATGAAAAACATCTTTCTGAAAAATGTTGCCACCTTTGAAACAAAACAAAATAGCAGTAAAATCTGACCTATCATGTAGAATGTTGAAGTCCGAGTCTCACAGCAAACGTTTGTATAAGTCACAAGGAAAATGTTAAAAACTTGAAAAGGTTGAAGTTATAACAAGTCTTTCTTCGCAGTAGAATAGGAAATGAAAATAACGTTGCAAATTTAGGCATGTTTCGGCCAATTTTCAGAAATGCCAATATAAGTGATTGTTGCATAGTAAATTTAAAGGTTGCAAGTGTTATAGTTTTGTAGTTATTCTGGGGAAAATGAGTCTGAAAATGTGGTTGTTTTTGGTGTAAATCACAGAGATTTTGGGCACTAGTAATTGGAACCCACAAAAGAAAAATACCAGCATGAGGGTAAGATGTATACCAATTCTAAAGTTTGTAAGTGATACAGTGAGACAAAGTTCCAAATTTGGGCCGTTTTGTGGTGAAAATTGCAAAAATTTTGGGCACTTCAGAGCTGAAACCCCCTAAAGACACAAAGGCACCCTAAGGGTAATATCCATACCAAATTTGAAGTTTGTATGTGCTATAGTTTTTGACATATGCTCCGGAAACGAAACTAAGTCCAAAATTTGGGCCGTTTTTGGTGAAAATTTCATAAATTTTGGGCACTTCAGAACTGAAACCCCCAAAAGGCACAATGGCACCCTAAGGGTAATATACATACCAAATTTGAAGTTTGTATGTGCTATAGTTTTTGAGTTATGCTCCGGAAACGAATCTAAGTCCAAAATTTGGGCCGTTTTTGGTGAAAATTTCAAAAATTTTGGGCACTTCAGAACTGAAACCCCCAAAAGGCACAATGGCACCCTAAGGGTAATATCCATGCCAAATTTGAAGTTTCTATGTGGTCTAGTTTTTGAGTTATGCTCCGGAAACCATTCCGGACGCACGGACTCACGGACAGACGGACGGGCGGAGCGCTATATACCCCGACTACATCGTAGTTGGGGTATAATAATAACAGCAAGCTGCGAGGTACGCCTTACACGCATTGTTTCGAGAGCTCATGAAACACAGTGCACAGAAATGAATAGAGCCGCGAACATTCTCATTTCACTACTGGCTAGATCAGGCCTGAGTTCAACCACCACTAACGCTATTCTTAGCCTAATATATTATATATGGTCTTGCTAGGTAAGGTAGCCAAGCGTCAGGTCTGTTGAACTCACTTAAGGTTGAAAAGTGAGTAGGCTGGTTATCCAACACGCAGTGCACAGAAACAATTGTAGAACCGGGATAATAATCATTCCACTACTTGGCTGGTAAGTGTTGTACAGTTCGGGACAGGCGGAGACACTGCAAATTAGCTGTCTTCATTGCTCGAGTACTCAGGCTGGAATCTGTATGGTTGTGAATCCCGTGTTAAGCTGCTTTCACACCGGACGCAAAACAAATTTTTTCGCACGACAGATTACATTCAAAGTCAAAGCAAAGACGCGAATACACGCAAAACGTATTCGCGTCTTTGCATTGACTTTGAAAGTAATCTGTCGTGCGAAAAAATTTGTTTCGCGTCCGGTGTGAAAGCAGCTTTATGTTGAGTTTCCTCATCTTCCATAAAAAAAGTACTCTTCTTCATCAAAATGGGCAGATTCAACTAAAAATTCTGAGGAACTATCAGAATCTGACTCGGATGCCATCGTTATTGGACGCACAGTCGCCCACCGTGTGCTACTTATGACGTGACCACACAGGGGAGTGCCAGAATCGCTTTTCTGTGTTGCTCAGAATGTTTGCTAATGAGGGGGGCAGGGCAAGTAACAAAAAAATTGCGATTTTTGTTAAAATTTATTTTCTACATTTTTTTTTTTGGCAGACGATGGGAATTATTTTAATTGTACCCTTTTATATTCATAAACATGCTCAGTTCATGTCCTAAGCTCTTTAAAATGTAATGACAACATGATGTGCTGCAAGACAAAAAAAAAGTAATGGAAAACCTGAAACATGGAAAATCAAGACACATGTCCAGTATAAACGAGCCCTCAGAGGTGAGAATTCAGTGAAAAGGTTCATTACCTACCCAGCTGACCTGCAACAAGAATCTGTCCCATACTAAACACTTTTGCTTGGTGGACCAAGCTAAACCACTGAGGCACCATTTAATGGATTCAAGTTTGCACAGACAGAAATCAGTCCGGTGCGAGGAGGTATGACTGAAATTAGCATAATTTGGTGTTCATTGTTTAACCAGACAGATGAACAGACAGATGTCTTTCTTAGCATCAGAGAGACCACTTCCACTCTTGCAGTTATTTGGTGGGAGCGCTAACAATCATGTACTTACAGACTATTCAACAGGCTGTCAAGTGCAGTCAGGGTGATCATTTCAATTTCAGAAAAGATCTCCCCACTGCATGCACTTACCATGAGGAAAGTGGGACAAATAGCCACCCAGCACACCCTCCAGAACAGGCCTGGAGAAAACCCCAGCATCGTATGCAGGTCATTGCAAAACCGAGGCATCCCTGCAGGGGTGAGCAAAGGAGAGGAGGGAGGGAATGATATAATTGATGGAAGGCATTATGAGTAATTCATAAAAAAGGTGGAAAAGTTTCTCTATGCACAGGACAGTGATTTCATGCACTATTTTTTTTTTCTTTAAGTTATGAGTGCAGTAACTGAGTTAATGTTGATATTGCTGTACACGTATATACATCGAGATCCATTATAAAAATTGTGCAGCAAAACAAATTTAAAGGCTTCTGCGACTTTGTTCAATTTTGAATCGGTCAAGTGAACCACGTGGGAATCACAGCCATTTGCGATCGTATTGTGGTCCAAACAGATGGGGAAATTGCTGGATGCAACGTTATATTTAACAAGCGCGGATTCTCCCGAGGTTTCGCCAAGTGGGGATTTATTTACCGTAAAACCAGGAGACTGCGATGACTTCCAGGAGGACCACGGCGATGACGGCGGGGCCTGTGGCGTACTCCTCAAACAGCTTCACCACATATGCTCCTCCCTGAGAGCAAGAAGTCAGGGGAAGAGAGGAGGAAATCATCAGAGCTAGCTAAGGACCTCTAAGGCTGAATTCCTTAAACTCTGACTTTTCACTTAAGAGTACCCTGCAGTAGGTCTGAAGTCAGAAAAGGCATTTTTATCATGTTGCAGGACACTGTCACATAAATATTCTGTACCAGCAGTTACAGCGCGTCACTGAAGCTACATCACATTATGTTGAAAGAAACATAAAAAATTTTTAAAAAATTCTAACTCAGGACGCCGTATTTTTAAGGCCACAGCATTACATCAAATTGAAAATATCTAAATCTAGCGCGTCATTTTACAAATCCCAATTCCAATGAAGTTGGGACGTTGGGTGAAACGTGAATGAAAACAGAATACAATGATTTGCAAATCCTTTTCAACGTATATTCAATTGAGTACACTACAAAGACAAGATATTTAATGTTCAAACTGATAAACTTTATTGTTTTTTTGGAAATATTCACTCATTTTGAATTTGATGCCTGCAGCACATTCCAAAAAAGCTGGGACAGGGGCATGTTTACCACTGTGTTACATCACCTTTCCTTTTAACAACACTCAATAAGCGTTTGGGAACTGAGGACACTAATTATTGAAGCTTTGTAGGTGGAATTCTTTCCCATTCTTGCTTGATGTACGACTTCAGTTGCTCAACAGCCCGGGGTCTCCGTTGTCTTATTTTGAGCTTCATAATGCGCCACATATTTTAAATGGGAGACAGGTCTGGACTGCAGGCAGGCCAGTCTATTACCCGCACTCTTTTACGCTGGCGGCGTTTATGGGTGTTATTGATATATGGCTTTCACTTTGCGTGGTAGAGTTTTAACTTGCACTTGTAGATGTAGCGACGAACAGTGTTAACTGACAATGGTTTTCCAAAGTGTTCCTGAGCCCACATGGTAATATTCTTTACAGAATGGTGACGGTTTTTAATGCAGTCTGCCTGAGGGACTGATGGTTACGGGCATTCAATGTTGATTTTTGGCCTTGCCGCTTACTTGTAGAGATTTCTCCGGATTCTTTGAATCTTCTGATGATATTATGATGGTGATGAAATATGATGATGAAATCCCTAAATTCCTTGCAATTGCACTTTGAGAAACGTTGTTCTTATACTGTTGGACTATTTGCTCACACAGTTGTTCACACAGTGGTGAACCTCACCCCATCCTTGCTTGTGAAGGTATGAGCCTTTCAAGGATGCTCCTTTTATCCCTAATCATGACACTCACCTGTTTCCAATTAACCTATTCACCTGTGGAATGTTCCAAACAGGTGTTTTTTGAGCATTCCTCAACTTTCCCAGTCTTTTGTGGCCCAATCCCAGCTTTTTCGGAACTTGTTGCAGGCAGCAAATTCAAAATGAGTGAATATTTCCAAAAAAACAAAGTTTATCAGTTTGAACATTAAATATCTTGCCTTTGTAGGGTACTCAGTTGAATATAGGTCGATAAGGACTTGCAAATCATTGTATGCTGTTTTTATTCACGTTTTACACAACGTCCCAACTTCATTGGAATTGGGGTTTGTATATGCATTTCAGCAGGACATATTTGGGATTGTTGGAAACCTTGGGATCTCCACTAGAATTTAAAATAGGCCTGAAGTTGCACAGGTTTAAATACAGCAGCTGCATTCGAGAGGTCTTATGGGGTTAAGCATGTCATAGCAATTCAAGACACATCCTTAGAACAAGAGCTGCAACCATTAATCCCTTAAATTAAAGAGTCGACCCACAGAAAATTAAATGCCAACTATCTTGATAATCGATTAATAGGTTTTACTATTTCTGAAGCAAAGATGTCAAACATTTTGTGATTCCAGCTTCCAGAATGTAAGGATTTGCTGGCTTTTCTTTGACATTTATGACGGTAAATGCAGAATCTTTGGATTTTGGACTGTTATGTGAAGAAGTCACTTTGAGTTCCAGGAAATTAGCGGTAATTAATTGAGAAGGAAAATAATACTTAATTGCAGCCCTGCTTAGAATATGCATTTTTCTGCAGCATTACGAGCACAATACAGGTTGCTTGCATCCTTTTTTATGTGGTGTATAATTCCTTGTCAACCCCAAAGAAATTTTAGTTTATGAAAGTATTCATTTTGGAGGGTTGTCATATTTTGAAACCAAAAACATTTTCAGACATTTCTGCCCATCTCTGCAAGTTCCTCATATAAATTATGTCAAATACTGGAAGTTCACCTTAGGTAATGATAATTTGATTACCACAATATGATTGTTTTGTTTGTTTGTTAGTTGCTTTACCAAACCAGGGTAGCCAGAGGGCAGCCTGAGGTGTTGCTTCAGAAACACTTAAACATTACCAGTGCTCTAGCGATTAGAAATCTGGCAAAAAGATTTTGTATTCTGCATATAATAATGCAAAATAGTGAGCTATTTTTTACACAAATTCTCCACCTGCCCCCACAGTGCAAATCACTGTATGCCTTCGCCATCTTGATTGTGTATTATGGATTCATTTACTTGTTTCCTGAATGATAAAATTGTATCTATCCCTGTCGCAGGTGAAATCAACCAGGTCATGTGATACAGTCCTTCACCAATCACCAATCAGATAGGGAACTCACATATGCCAGAGTGGAGAGGGCTCCGAGATAGCAGACGCACACGAGGCCCAGGACAAACCACTCCCTCCGCTTCAACAGAACGTCAGGAAACTCGTCCAAAATGGCGGTGATTACGCCCTCCAGACCGGCAAACTGCCACAGGGGAAGAACAGAGGTGGAGAGAGAGGTGACGGGGGGAGGGTCAGAGAGAGGTCACAAGAGATGTTGGGAGAGGGTGAGGAGAGAGTCATGAGGAAAGAGTAGAAGAAATGGAAGAAAGCCGTTGGTAACAGAGGAGCGAGAGACGAAGGGTGAGGTGTGCAGATGGGGGGAGAGACAGAGAGGGCACAAGTGATGTTTTTCGAGGAACGGTAGAGTGCAGAAACAGAGGACAGACACTGATAATGGAGAAGAAAGGGAGGAAGGGAGAGGATAAATCGAGAAAAGAGACCAGACTTTGAGAGGCGGAGAGAGAGAGAAAAAGAGAGAATGATACTGCGAGAAATGGGTAAAGAGAGCAGCGATTGGGCAAAAAACAAAAACAAGATGACAGACCACAGCAAGGAGCTGAAAGGTATGAATAACGAGAGGGGGAAAAGATCATGTTGGCGAAGACTTGAAGAGAAAAGAAGCCCAAGTTTCTGAGGATTACGATGTGTTTACCACGCTTTACCCCGGTTTTTTTTTTCTTTTTTTTTCCAGAAAACCTGTCACCCAGGTAATCCTGAGAACTAGCAAGTGGTTGGCAAACATGAGCTAAATGAAGTCACAGGTGATAAGGCTAGGCGCACAGAAAAGGCCATGGAGGCACACGTGTGCGTTTGTGTGTGTGCGTGTGTGTGCGTGTGTGTGTGTGTGTACTGGGTCCTGTTGACAGCTCCACCACCACAGTGTGAGCCCATACAACTGCACACACTCCACCCACAAACGTTAATAGAGCCAGTTGATGACAAATGAACCCGCAGCCTTAACAAATATTGTATCGGGGCAGGGCACGAAAGAAAAAAAGAGAGAGAGAGAGAGAGAGAGCGAGAGAGAGAGGAAGTTCATCTTGATCAGCAATTTTTTTGCACCTATCATTTCAAAAACACAATGAGATCAGGAAGGCAATACCAATATCAATATTTGCATCTTGATAGTTTTAACCGGCTTCCAGGTGCAAACAGGTACGGCTTCCTGGGGTATAACTCAGTTCCAGCCATTAAAGTGAAATGGAGATCTGAGCAGCCCTTAGCTAATGCAGAGCTCCACGCAAAACTAAAATGGTGCGTGAGACCTGGTCTGGGCCATGCAGCTGTGAGTGTGGTCAGTTGGTAGGCGCTAGCAGGGCTACTGACCGTGCTATCCAGCCCCAGCATGATGATCATAAGGAAGAAGATTATAGCAAAGAAGGTGGAGGCGGGCATGTTGGCAAGGGCCTCTGCATAGGTGATGAAGAGAAGGCTGGGGCCTACAGACAGGGGGGGGGTAAGAAAAGAAGGACAGGGAAGTGGGGGGAAGGAGGGAGTGTGTGAGGAGGATAGAGGGTGAAAAAGAGAAGGGGAGAGGGAGAGAGAGTCAATTTTCCGCACTCGGCATGATTAAAGAAGATTATCATTGCGAATCCCCAACTCAAGTCTTGTTCGAGCAAGATCATCCCAAAATCAACGGGCATAACACTGAGGGTTCGATCTTCTTTTGAATAATAATTTATAATAATAATATTACTTAAAAACATTGACAGAACACCATGCTGTACACTGAAAGCAACTAAAAATAATTTGTCTGGATGTGTAGATGTAGAATTCACGCATAACCTTTGAATACATGTAATCTCGTAACAGAGGACTCATTGGCCTCCAGTGCTTCATGTGAGCCTAAACTCCTTTTGGTAATTTTAAAATAAACCCAACTTAAAAGCAGCTAATGGCTAATTTTCCAGCCATCAAACATTCCCGGAGCACCCACTAAAATATGCTCTGAAGTTGACTCAGAATGTCTTTTGATGCTAGACTGCTGGCTGTTCATCTATAAAACGCCACCTTTGCCGATTCAATGAACTGAAGCCATTAATTTGCTCAATTTCAAAGCGTTGTCCTTCTCATTCGGATATGATGGGGTAACATGAGTCGAGTTTCCATCTCATGTCAAGCGAATTTTAAGTGAATTTTAGAAAATTCCCTGAAAAGAAAATTTGAATTACCTGCATTTCCATTAACTCGCTGGGAGCGAATAAACTCCAATTCTTTTGGCCAAGATGGCAGTAGAGGACACTCGTCACATGAACAGAATAGCAGAAGAAGAAGAGGTCGCAAAATGGAAAAGAAACAAACTGAAGCGAAACAACTGGAAGAAAACAACTGGAGGAGAAACGAGACGCTGCAAAAAAAAAAAAAAAAAAAAAAGGAGAGAGGTCTACGGGAGTTGCATGCAATTCGGAAAATCGTCGTAGAGCTTTTCTTTCAGTTAATGATTGCACTGTTTGAAACTGTCCAGGGAAGAAGACGGAGTCGAATACAAATGTATGCTGCGGCAGCCAGGCAGCTACATCAGAACTTACTCGGCTATGCGGTTTGCATCCCAGATATTACGTGTTAACTCTTCATCGCAGAAGGCAAAAACCACCTCAAGCCAGCGTATATACTTCTATACGACTTAAACTGCTTTCACACTGGACGCAAAATGAATTTTTCGCACGATAGATTACATTCAAAGTCAATGCAAAGACGTAAATTTGACTTTGAATCTAATCTGTCGTGCGAATTAGTTTCGCGTCCGGTGTGGAAGCAGCTTTAGAGGAACTTAATTAGCATTTTGCAGTTTCCATCTGCTTTTTCAAATGCAAATTTTCAAAATGCGCATAAGAATGGGGAGATGGAAACGCGACCACAGACAGTCTATACGGTCGTTGCTTTGTCCTGTAGCATAACGAATTCCTTTCCACTGGTGCCTTCGATTTTTCTGCTGGTCAGATGTTAACTGGCTATTTGTTAAATGGAGGGATGTGTTTATTCTGTCTCATCTGAACTTTTCTACTCATTTCAAAATTTATAAAACTGGATCATGCTCCCATTTTTTGGAAATCAAAAAAACATCAACTGCAAATGCCAACCCTCTGATTTCCCCTGAAAGGAGTAACCGCACTCCTACACAGCTCATTAAATTTGGCCATAAGCCCATCTGATTTTGCCCAATAATTTTACCCTGTACCCCTCCCACATTATCCTTACTCTCCATCAACACTCTCTTTGTCTCCGCAGTAGACAAAGGAGTATATTGTTTATAGATTTTAATTTACATGTTTTCATAACCGACAAAAACAACTCTTAGGATTTAATATCACTAAATGGTGCTGTTCCCTCTCTGACAAACATCCTGCATGTTTTCTTCAACTAATACCACAGCCCCAAATCCGAAAAAGTTGGGCTGGTATGAAAAATGCACATAAAAACAGTAAGCAGTCAATTTTAAAATTACTTTGACTTTGATTTCATTGCAGACAGGATGAAGACAAGATATTTCATGTTTTGTCTAATCAACTGTGTAAAATATATGTTAATAAAATAATGCAATGATTTGCAGATCATTTGAACTCTATATTTAATTTGAAATAATACTAAGACAACATATCAGATGTTGAAACAGAGGTTGTTTTGTTTCTTGAAAAATATATTCTCATTTTGAATTTAATACCAATAACCAGTTTCAAAAAAGTTGGAACAGGGTTTACCACCACTCTGTTGCATCACCTTTTCTTTTAACACTCTGTAAGTGTTTGGGAACTGAAGAGAGTGAACACTGTAGGTTTGAAAGCAAACCGTTCTCCCATTCTTGGTTGATGTAGGATTTCTCTGCTTGTCACTTTGCAGCCTCCTTTGTCGCGTTTTTTGTTTCATAATGCGCCAAATATTTTTATTGGGTGACAGGTCTGGATTGCAGGCAGGTCAGTTTAGTACCCAGACTGTTTTACTACGATGCCATGTTGTTGTAATATTTGCATAACGTGGTGTTTGGCATTGTCTTGCTGAAATAAACTAGACCTTCCCTGAAAACGATGTCTGCATGGCAGTATATGCTGCTCCAAAACCTGTATATATTGTGCGGCATTAATTGTGTCTTCACTGATGTGCAAGGTACCCATGTCATGTGCACAAATGCACAACTATTCTATCATGGATGCTGGATTTTGAACTGGATACTGATACTTCTTGATGGTCCCTCACCTCTTTTGCCCATAGGATGTGGCATCTGTGATTTTGCTAAAGAGTTTAATATTTTGATTGGTCAAACAACAGGACAGTTTTACACTTCACTCCACTCCATCTTAAATGAGCTCAGGCCCAGAGAAGGTGACAGTATTTCTGGATCTTCTTTTTTATATTGCTTAATCTTTACATGACAGATTTTCAGCTTGTAGTGATGGATACAGTGGCAAACTGTGTTCACTGACAATGCTTCACAGTAGTGTTCCTGAGCCTATGCAGTGATTTCCCGACAAAATCCTGTCTGTTTTTAATACAGTGCAGCCTGGAGTCTTGAAGATCACAGTCATTCACTATTGGTTTTCTAGCTTGTCCCTTGCATACAGAGATATCTTTGGATTCTTTGAATCTTTTAATGATATTACATACCATAGATAATGAAATCCCCAAATTCATTGCAGTTTTACTTTGAGAAACATTATTCTTAATTTGTTTAACCATTGCATGCAGTCTTTCGCAGAGTGGTGAGGCCTTCGCATTCTGTACTTCTGAAAGACTTTTTCTACCCAATCATGTGGCTAATCTGATGCCAATTTACCTAATTAGCGATGAGATGTTCCACCAGGTGTATTGTTTTTAACATCATACAGCTTTTCCAGTCTTTTGTTGCGTATATCCCAACTTTTATGAAACGTGTTGCTGGCATAAATTTCAAGATGAGCAGATAGTTTTCAAAAAACAATTAAATTTCTCAGTTTCAACATCTGATTTATTGATATATTGTTATAATTTTTTCCTATTACATACAGGGTGAAATTGTTTTACAAATCATTAATTTCTCTTTTTATTTATATTTAACACGGTGTCCCAACTTTTTTGGAAATGGGATTGTACATCCATTCCAACCATTCAGGCCTGCAACAAATTCTAAAAAAGAATTTGGACGGGGGGCAGTTTAGGACAAGTATTGCAGGTAAACTTCTGATTAATGATGTGATTTGAAATGGATAAGGATTTCCAATTTGCATACAAATGCATGAGAAAATCATTGAAGTGTTTAAAAACGATGCTCCTCAAAAATAAATAAATAAATAGGAAGGGATTTGGATATTTCACCCTCAACAGTGGACATAGTAATCAAAAGATTCAAGGAATCTGGTGAAATTTCTGTGCATAAACGGTTAGGGCACAAATCTGATCCGAATACCTGTGATCCCTGAACACTAGGATAGCACTACATTATGAATCGTCATTTAGCTATGAGCGAAATAACCACAGGGGCTCAACATTACTTAGGCAAACCTTTGTCGCATGCTACAACAACACAGTCGTATCCACAAATGCCAGAAAAAACGTAACTGTGCAAAAAGGATGCTTTACGTTAACAGCACTCCGAAGCGCTGTCAACTTCTCTGGGCTTGAAGGGGTCTGCAGTGGACCATGGCATATAGTGGAAATGTGTATTGCGGTCAAACAACTCGACATTTCAGGTCTTGTTTGGAAGACATGGACACCAAGTGCCCCAGACTGAAGATGAAAAAGATCATCCTAACTGTTACCACCAAAAAGTCCCAAAGCGAAGCCCTGTTACAGTATGGGGTTGCGCCAGTGCCCAAGAGTAGGTAAACTTATGCCTCTGAGAGGGCATCATTAATGCTGAAAGGTAAATGGATATTTATGCTGCCTTCAAGATGACATCCTTTCGAAGGACACCCGAGCAAAAGACAATGCAAAATCGCGCTTTGCACACATTGCAAAGGGATGGCTGCATAAGAGGACGGTGCAGTTCCTGGACTGGCATGCCTTCAGTCCCAAATTGTCCCCAATGGAGAATAAATGGCAGATTTTGAAATGCAAAGTGGGACGAACAAGACCCAGTACCGTTGCATACCTCAAGACTTGTTTGAAGGAAGACTGGGACAAAACCCAACCTGAAACATTTAATCACTGGGTGACTCTTATCCCTAAATGTTGTGAAAAGGAAGGGGATCATTACTGAAAGGTAAATACTTTTCTGTCCCAACTGTTTTTGAAATATGTGCAAAAATCAAAACCGAAATGTGTTTATTTAAAAAAAAAAAAAAAATCTATAAATTGCATGAGATGAAATTTCAAATAATGTGCTTTCATAATATTTTCAGGGTAATACAGGTCAAAGATCACTGCTTTCAGTTTTTTAACATACCATCCCAACTTTGTCTGATGTGTAGTTGGGATGTTGTGTAAAACGTGACTAAAAACAGAATACAATGATTTGCAAGTCCTTATTGACTTATATTCAACTGAGTGCACCACCAAGACAAGATATTTAATGTTCAAACTGATAAACTTTGTTCTCTTTGGAAATATTTAATCATTTTGAATTTGATGCCTGCAACACATTCCAAAAAAGCTGGAACAGGGGACGGGGAAAAAAGACTGGGAAAGTTAAGGAATGCTCAAAAAACACCGGTTTGGAAAATTCCACAGGTGAATAGGTTAATTGGAAACAGAAGAGTGTCATGATTAGGTATAAAAGGAGCATCCCCAAAAGGCTCAGTTGTTCACAAGCAAGGATGGGACGAGGTTCACTGCTTTGAGAACAACCACATGAGCAAATAGTTCAACAGTTTAAGAACAATGTTTCTCAACGTGCAATTTCAAGGAATTTAGGGATTTCATCATCTGAAGTCCAAAATATCATCAAAAGATTCAGATAATCTGGTGAAATCTCTTCTCATAAGCGGCAAGACCAAAAACCAACATTGAATGCCCGTGACCGTCGGTCCCTCAGGCGGCACTGCATTAAAAACCGACATCATTCTGTAAAGGACATTACCATGTGGACTCAGGAACACTTCTGAAAACCATCATCAGTTAATACAGTTCATCGCTACATCTACAAGTGCAAGTTAAACCTCTGCCATGCAAAGCGAAAGCCATATATCAACAACACCCAGAAACGCCACAGGCTTCTCTGGGCCCGAGCTCATCTGAGATGGACTGACACAAAGTGGAAAAGTGTGCTGTGGTCTGACGAGTCCACATTTCTAATTCTTTTTGGAAATAATGGACGTCGTGTCCTCCGGGCTAAAGAGGAAAAGGACCATCCAGATTGTTATTAGCGCAAAGTTCAAAAGCCAGCATCTGTGATGGTATGGGGGTGTGTTAGTGCCCATGGCATGGGTAACTTACACATCTTTGAAGGCACCATTAATGCTGAAAGGTGCATACAGGTTTTGGAGCAACATATGCTGCCATCCAAGCAACGTCTTTTTCAGGGACGTCCCTGCTTATTTCAGCAAGACAATGCCGAGCCACATTCTGTACGTGTTACAACAGCGTAGCTTCGTAGTAAAAGAGTGCAGGTAATAGACTGGCCTGCCTGCAGTCCAGACCTGTCTCCCATTTAAAATATGTGGCGCATTATGAAGCGCAAAATACGACAACGGAGACCCCAGACTGTTGAACAACGGAAGTCGTACATCAAGCAAGAATGGGAAAGAATTCCACCTACAAAGCTTCAACAATTAGTGTCCTCAGTTCCCAAACACTTATTGAGTGTTGTTAAAAGGAAAGGTGATGTAACAAAGTGGTGAACATGCCCCTGCCCCAGCTTTTTTGGAATGTGTTGCAGGCATCAAATTCAAAATGAGTGAATATCTCCAAAAAAACAAAAATAAAGTGTATCAGTTTGAACATTAAATATCTTGTCTTTGTAGTGCACTCAATTGAATATAGGTCGAAAAGGATTTGCAAATCATTGTATTCTGTTTTTATTTACGTTTTACACAACGTCCCAACTTCATTGGAATTGGGGTTTGTACTACATACATCAAGTACTCGTACAAAATCAGCTACCTTCAATTAATAGTTTCTTCCATTCATCCCTGACTCAGTGTAATTGCTGGCCACTCAACAAATATTCCGTGAGTTTCTTGACATAAAACCAACATATTCTACAAAACTGAGTAGCCAAAGCTTTACTATGTAATCAATGTCCCTGGCATAGGTGAAATTGCAAAAATCTATGTTTAAAGCAGCCCACAAGATTAACACACTTTTCAACCTATTTATAATATCTTGCTGGGAAATGCTGTCGTGCACTCTGCAGTAGCACAGTTTATGAGACGCACTATCAAAGATCGCTACCTCCGCAACACCGGGTCCAGCCCTTGCTTATCAAAAAAATGTATTTCCATCAGAGATTTTTTTTTACCCAAGCCCATATGCCTTTGACCCTTTGTTCTCACAAGAAAATTAAAAACATCCTCCACAGGATACCACAGCCCATTACCCAGCTGACTTACCGTTATCTGTGAAACACTGGAACAATGTAGACAAAGAGCCCCCTCGTATTTTGCCGTTTCAGACTCTTGCTCCGACAGAGAACCATTGCTCATCCCTTCCACAAAATCCTCAGCTACTGAAAGGACACTGCATGGCCAATATGTTTGTGGAGACTTTTAAGTCTGGGGACGTTTTTTTCATAGCTCAAGTCAGGCATCTTAGTACCACTGAAAGAAAATCTTGATGTAATGAATGACATAGCACATGATTCTTAGAACGATTTATGGAAGACCGTCTCCTGTTTCAACGTGACAGTGCCTTCATGGGTATACTGAGGTCCATACGTAGTTTGTCAACATCAGTGAGGAATAACTTCACTTGCCGAGACACAGATCTTTGAATTCTGCTCCATAAAACACAATCCGAACTAACAGGACAGCCGACCACAAGTTAGGCCAAATCGCCCAAGGTCACTGCGCCAACTCATGAAAATTTTTCTGGATGGAATGCTCTCACATCAACTGCAAAGCCTTTCCAGAGTCTGCTGCATAGCACCATAAAAAGGCCAAATTAATGCCCATGATTTTGGAATGCGATTCCTGATGAGCAGTAGTCCACATTTTTTTGGCATCATATCTGGAGATGCTCTCGATGGAGTCTGCCTGTGCTGCGCCAAACCTCCACCCTCTCCTTAACCCTGGGTTATTGACTGGCTAATAACTCGTCCAGCCTGCAAGACCACCTACACCTCGAATTGCCAAAAAAAGAGCTTCTGCAGAGAGGTGTCCACAAGAAGTACGACAACAGGAGCACATTTTCACTTTCATATTGTCATTTATCAGTTTGATGAGGCAGGAGACTAAAGATTGAAGGAATTCCCTGTTTCTCAAAGAGAATCACATGTTTTGTCCAAATAAACGTCCTCTGCACCCAGGTATTCTTATTAAATATGCAATAAATATCATCATTCAAACTCCTCTCACTTGGAATGTCCCATTTCTAACATTTTGCTCATTCAGTAACCCAACTGAATATTTGCACATCGGAGAAGCAACACAATTGTCAAAAGTCACTTTTAAAAACTTATCTTTTTTCACCAAAAGTTTTTCAAAACTTGTTCATTTAAATGTAATAGATGATAATCTTTGTCCACATTATTATCTCCATGGTACGGTCAATAATCTCAAGGCTGAACCTGCCACACACTTAGCACATGAGCTGAAGCTTTAGTTTTTGCCATTTTTGCGAGTCTGGTTATACAGTAGTGTACAGTGATGATTATACACCACCACTTTCGTTTAAAAGGAGTCCTAATATATTACTTCTCCATAATTTTTTGATGAAAATACACTGAAAAATACAATGTACTACTGTAGGCAATGAGAACAAAAAAATAATAATAATTCCCACAAGTATATTAGGGTAAAAATATGGACCATAAACATTAGGAATGAGAACACCAATTTTTATAACAATTAAAAGGTGCCGAAAAATTTATATTTTTGATTCTTTCATAGCCTGAATGCATGTTTGAAGGCTCATTCCATGATGCTAAAAAATTTTTTTAAACCAGTTCGAGGCAACACTGTTCTGTAAAATTACCGCTGATGGTCAGTTGTTCCAGTATACAAAGTGACATGAACTTTGAGCAGTGTCACAGTGTTAAACACGATGGCACAACAGAAGGAGCTCTCTGAGATTGTTTGTAGCAGATTTGTGGCTTTACATGATGATGAAGACGTTAAATGCTGCCATGGCACTGTAAGAAACAGCATCAAGCATCAAAGGCACCGGTTTGCTGAAAAATAGTGGCAATAGAGGTGCAAAAACAGAAATTAAGTGCCACCGATGTTCATTATTCATGTATGACCAAAAAAATAAATAAAAATAAATAAAAATTTTATATATATATCAGCGAATGACAGCATGACAACTCCGTGATGATACTAATAACACCCGTAGTCTGTGTGAAAATGGTCTGATTAGTCGTGTTGTTGCCAAGAACTGGCAACATAAAAAAACACTGGAGTTTGCAAAGAAATTCAAGGATTGCAGACCGATGGACTGGGAACAAGTCCTTTCGATCGATGAATCAAAATTCAAAATTTTCTCATCCAAACACAGGACTTATGTACACCATTGAGTTGGAGAACGTTTCCAAACTGACTGTTTAACCCCTTCAGTAAAACATGGAGGTGGTAATATTATGGTTTGGGGTTCAGTCTGCTAGACAGGAGCTGGTGATCTCATTAAAATCCACAGAATCATGGATCAAAAGAACAGTCAAAGCATCCTTGTGAGGCACGCACTGCCATCTGGAAAGAGACTGATTGGTTGGGGATTTTATTTTCAACAAGATAATGACCCTAAACACACTTCTAAGTTGTGCAAGAATTATTTCAGTCAGAAAGAAACATCTGGTGACATAAAAGTTATGATTTGGCCTGCTGAAAGTCTAGACCTTAATCCAATTGAGCAAATCTGTAGTTACATCGAAAGAATCTTTTTGGAATAAACTTCAAATCATATGGAATGGTTAGCAAGTGAGGAAATTAAAAAAATATGTGAAAACTGTGCCAGAAAGATTAAATGCTGTAATCAAAGCAAAGGGTGGCCACATTAGATACTGACTTTTTCTCTCAAAAACAAATACTTTGCAGATGATTCAAACAAGGCTTTAGAGTATCTCCAAAATGCTTTTGATATTCTGCCCGCGCAATTCACCAATTAAAGCTTGTTGTAAAAGCAGAAAAAAAAATAAACTCATGGTCTTTTCAAACTCAAAGAATCTGTCTTTGAATCAGAGTATTGTTACATTTCAAGGTGAACAAATTGACACCGTCTCTACTAACAAATACTTGGGATTTTTGATTGATGACAAACTGTCATAAAATCCTCACATACCCAGTCTTGTTAAAAAGTTGACATTGAGATTAAGACTTTATTCAATATAAAAAAAACTTGTTTTACTTTCAATGCCAGAAAAAGACTTGTAGAAGCTACATTTTTCTCAATTCTTGACTGTGCTGATCTGCTGAATATGAACTCATCATCTCATGGTCTGCAAATGCTGGATGCCATGTATCATGGAGCCCCGAGATTCATTGCAAACTGCAGAAGCCTAACACATTGTTGTGTACTGTACTCAAAGGTAAATTGGCTGTCTCTTTCCACACGTTGACTGAGCCATTGGTTTGTTTTTATCTATAAGGCTATTCTTGGTAGAACCCCGTGTTATTCATCGTGTTACATGTCCCAGAAAAGTGGCTCCTATGGATTGCGGTCTCAGCACATTGTGCTTATGAATGTTCCTAAGACTCGGACTGAGTTGGGCAAGAAGGCCTTTATGTTCTCTGCACCCTCAACCTGGAACAGCTTACAGAGAAAGACTAAGTTTCGAGATTCAGTGACGCTCGGTGAATTTAATGCTGTTATGAAGTGTATGAAAGCAAAGTCTATGGCTGTGTTTCCATTTCCCTGTTTTAAAGCGCATTTTGAAGTTTCGCATCAAAAAAGGTAATGGAAACACTATAATTTAAAAAAAAAATCCTCTGATTTGCAAAAAAAGTTTTTACGCTCGCTTGAGGTGGATTTTGACTTATGCGAAAAAAAAAAAAAGACTTAATGCGCATAATCTGAAATGGAAACACATTTTTTGAATAAACTCTGACGTAGCGAGCGTTTCTGCTGCTGTTCTCCATTTTCGCTTTTGAGGTTGCCCAGCAACGACATACATACGTGTTTATCTGACATACATACGCACACACGTCACCGCCTACGTAGTGTTGTTTATTTGCTCTCAACCGCTTGAGGGAAACATATGGAAACGCACTTAATTCCTGCTTAATTCGCATTTCGTTTTTGCGAATTTTCACAAGATTCGCTTCAAAGTTAAATGGAAACAGCTTATGAAGAGTAAGCTATGTAATATTATATGAATAACTTAATTTTTAAATTTATTTTTATGTTTCAATGTACAGCACTTTGGCTACCCCTGTGGTTTTTTTTAAATGTGCAATATAAATAAAGTTGATTTGATTGATTGATGAAAACCTGTGAATGTTCATTATAATTGAGTTGTGACTGCTGCACTTTTTTATGAATTGTATATTGTATTGTTTGATTTGTTTTGTCTTGATGTGTTTGTCAGTGAACCATTTGTACTGCTGCTAGTCTTGGCCAGGTCTCTCTTGTAAAAGAGATTATAATCTCAATGGAACCAACCTGGTTAAAAAGGTTAAATAAATAAATAAATAAAATATAATTATTTTTGTTTTTACTTTATAATGTTATCTGTTTACTTTATCCTCATCTATATGATTCATTATTACATGAAATAAATATTTGAAGAGTACTAGCGTTCTGATTCATCTTCATTTAGTTAAGTGTATTATCATCATTGCACACTGCTGTAGTTTGTCAGTAAAAATGAAGGTTTTGTGAATTTGGAGTCAAAAGTAACATTAGCTGATAAATACTACAGCTAGGATCCTAGTAAAACTGACTGTAGAACGACATGTATTGACATTGTATCTCCATAGCTGTTATTGGCATAACATTAAATGTTCATGAGTACTTGTGTAACATTAATGACCTGAAGATCATATCTTAAAATAATCAAAAAATCATTACTCAAACACGAACCACACAGCACCACTCCCACTGGGTTATCGAAATCATTAAGCTGTGGGAAATTATGTGAACTTCCCTTATCCAGCTACCATGAAAAATAATAACAGTCAGGGGCTCATATTTTAAAGCATGTTATATTTTTATGTCTGACTTCAGTTTTATCCCAGCTGCAAAAACAATTTCAGGAAATTCGCCAGGACTGCAGCCATTTTCAGGCAGCTACTTCAGCTAAGAAGCCATACAAAACAAAGTGGACATCACCAATTTGCATATTTTCTAGATCTTTAGCTTTCAAGTCTTTCACTTAAATCAACACTACGTTTGTACTGAGAATTTAGATTTGCATTAATTTAATATTCACATAAAACATTTTCATCTACATATGTGACCTGTAACGCAAAAAGGGTACTATCCAACCAAAACATGGGTTTTGAGATTTTTACTTTAATTGACCAGCATTCAGTGATGCTGAAGTGCAGAAGAGCTAATCTCACCAACTGCTGCTTCTTTCCATCTGAAATGAATTTGAATCTGACCTTTGAACTTTGCTTTCTATTTAAGCGAATATCTCAAAAACCACTTCCTGGAGGATAGTATCCTTTTCGCGTGACAGGTCACATATTTTATCATTTACGAGTATATTGAACAATAAAATCAACTTTTAATGTTTATATTTAATATAATATTAAATGCAGCTTTAATGCAGTTCATCACTCTGGAAAAGTGATTATAGTAATTTTGACAAATTTTTTTTAAAATTAATGTAATGCTGCATGTGCAAACGCTGAGCGCGATTACAGAAACCATTACATTTTTCTAATGGCTCCCCATACCCTCCGGGTTAGCCTGGCCTCAGGGAGACACAAATGTTCCCAACCGTATTAGCAAATAGCTTCCGTTGCAGACGTCGTCTATGGTTCGCCTTCTGCACACAATAACGTTTGCCCACTCAAGCTGAATTTTGTGTTCAACCAATCAGAGAGAAGCTCTGAAATTTCAAAGCTATCGGCACATACTGTTGTAGGAGGTAAGTGAAGCAAGTAAGACTTCTGCAAGGGAAGCCAACCAACACCAACACGCTGAAAATGTTCAAACGGTGGAATTTCTCCTGGTTTCTTCGGTGCTGAAGTTTCCCCGAACATAAGTTCTTTAGCTTCTTTAAGAACAAGCATTCTGATTAGTTTATTTGGCACAATGCCATTAAATCATGGAACTCAAAACACGGTGCGAGTGTGCCAACGTTGGTGTGTGAGGGAAGCGAACGCAACGGAGGCCAATTGGCAAAATGGCTAAAATAAAAATTTCCCATAGTTATGCCTGCTTGCATTATTTCCTCTTAGTTAGGGAACTGTCATAGAGCATTTATGCTACCAAAAGCAACCATCTGCTCAGATACATAATAATGAGAACATAAAGTCAAATTTTGTCAAGGTAACCAGTGATTTTATCGCGAAGGATGATCATTCATTAACATCACCCGTTGTTCCATCAACTTTGCCTCTTTCGCAGAAGCAAACATCTTATACCAAGTAACTACGCACAGCGAGAACTCCTTACCCATGTGCTCGCATTCACACACTCGGGATGCACCATGTCTTCAGCAAAACAAAGAGGCAGAAATCTCACTGTTACGCTTCAAATCCTGTGCCAGGCGTGCCGCTCACCAGCATTTTTGGCTACGGCCTCCACGCCCTGCTGCCTCATCTCGGCCATGTAGCCCAGCACAGAAAATATGACAAATCCAGACAGGAAACTGGTCAGACAGTTGACAGAGCTCGTCACTAAAGCGTCCCTGCGAAGCAAGATAGAAAAACAGTTAAACATCATGCGTCAGTTTCTCTCTTGTGACCACACTGTTCAAACTGAAGTTTCTTTTTTTGTTTGCTTTCTTTGGTATTACACACCACCTGTCCTTCTCTCTAAATGTTATCGCCAGGGCCACATGGCCGGAAAGCGAGGCCTCTGTGTAAAGCTAAAATCTTTTTGGTCTTTTGCTGATTGGAGCAAAAGCAATTCTATCAAATCAAATCAAGTCAAAATGTATTTTATAGCGCATTTCACAAACGTTTGTCACAATGTAATTTAAGTTAAACTCTAGCGAACCCCCCTCAAAAGCAATTAAAATGTAAAGGCACAGAACTAAGACAGTAAAAAATAAGTCTGATGTCCCCGCTATGTGATGAAATTGGAGGTACAGTTTGGGTTTAGGTCTTTGATCTGGGGAATAGACCTCACCTGTAGCAGTTGTTGTGGAAGGGATTGTAACTGGACAAGGCCAGAAGGACTCCAAATCCAGGGCCGAGAGAAAAGAAAATCTGAGCAGCTGCATCAATCCAAACCTTGGGGAAGTAGAGAGATTTTTGGATTTAGCAGCTATCAAACTATCTATCAAGACGCCATGAGGTCACCACCACATTTACTTGCTCATCAATCAGAATGAGTATCCAACTTCTTGGTTATTTTTATCTATCGTACATTCTTTTTTTACATAGTCTTTAAGAAAATAACTAGAACTAGAAGCAAGATTCTCATCATTCAATACTAGGCTAAATGAATTTTAAAAATGTGTATATGCCGTCAGTTTAAAGTTTTCACACACAACTCTCAAGCAGTCTAACTCAGATTCTCAAAATAGTCATTTTCTGCCAAAATAATTGTCATTTTTTGGACAAGGGCAGTCATATGGTTTTGAAAGTTGACAGTGAACACTTCAGTTAGAGTTCCTGATGGATGTGTTGCACTTACTAGATGCTTGTTCTTGATTATTATGACCAATTTTTACAAAATTATCTGCACTCGCCCTGTTGGAAAATTTAAATTTTTTGTACCATTTTTATTTTGTGGTTGTTGCCAAATATGGCATGTCTGTGACTGAAAAGTACATGCCGCTGTACTGCCAAATAACAGACACTTCTTTAGTTTTCACAGAAGTGATAATTGAGGCCATTTCCATAAGTTATAACCCGCATATCTGTCACTGAAAACACAAAAAACCATGCGTAGAGTTTTAAATGGCAATGCATATGCCGCGGGCAGGGAACCCCGCTCCTGAAGAGCAATAGCCCAGATGTCTCTCTGCTCTAACACACCTGATTCTGACCGTAGCCTGTTGAAGGCTTGATAACAAGGCAATCGTTTGAATCAAGTGAGTAAGAGAAGAGAGAGATCTAAAACACGCAGGGCATAGCTCTGAAGGAGCAGAGCTCCTTTACCTTACTGTACACTGTACTGTATATGGAGTCGGATTTCTCTTTCCACAAACCATTCCCACCCCCTCACCGTGGTGCTGAGAAGCTTCTCCCAATCAGGCTTAAGATAAAAGGCCACACCCTTCCAGGCGCCAGGGAGCGTAACCCCTCGAACCAGGAGCACCAGCAGGACCACATAGGGGAAGGTGGCAGTCACCCACACCACCTGAAATACAAGGCAGACGCAGTGTTGTTTTTACGACCATTACGATTTTATTGCACTGGCCACTCTTCATACGCAATCAACTGGGAATAACATAAACTCTGAAATTTAACAGCCGGTTCAAATATGGGCCTTTTCACTCAGAAAAGTAATGCATGCAAAAGAAGAGATCAACCAGCAGGACTGCATCGTTCGCAGAGCAAGCACTGATTTAACAGAGTTAGGGGGGGGTTTTCTAAAAGCAGACAGTTTACCTTCAATCAGAAAACATTAAAAAAAAAAACTGTGTATTTTTTTTTTTAAACACTTGCGCCAGTTTTTAAGGGTCACTGTAGCAGTGCCACGCAGTTGTACGTAGAAACACCTCCTTCTCTCCACCACTTCTCTCCCATTTGGGCGGGAGGTCCTCCAGCCCCATCTCCTCCCCCCCCTCGCTGTCACTCACCTTTCCTGAAGTCTTTACCCCCTTCCAGATGCTGAAGTAGACGACGATGAAGATAAGAAGCAGACAGAGAGCCAGCTGCCAGCTCACACCCCCGAGATGGTGTAGTCCTGGACTCTTGTGCACCTGTAGCACATACCGTCTGGGGCCAGAGGTGTGTGTGTGTGTGTGTGTGTGTGTGTGTGTGTGTGTGTGTGTGTGTGTGTTTCCAGAGAGAGAGGCACAGGGAGAAGGTCAACTGTACTGCTATACACTGCGGCTGCACATTGCATGTACTTCCTGCCAAAGAACAGATCTCAATATAAACTAAAGACCTATTTGTCTCTGCATTTAAACACACTGCATGCACCACAGTCAAAGTGCAGATCAAAAATGGCTGCAAAGGACGGTCAGACATATTACTCCATTACTGAGCTGGGGCACTGGAGTAGCATCTGTCCAGATTGAAGTGCGCCCCCTACTGGTACCCAGATGCACTAATATTCTGTGAAATGCATCATTTTCTCTGGGCTCATATTTATTCCAATCGCTTATTTTTCTCAACTTTTTCTGGTCCTTAGCTCCACCCATCAGGGAGAGAAGAAAAGAACAGAAATTAGAAGAGAGAGGAGAACAATGAAACATGATTTTATTTTTTTTATTTTTTTTTTTTTTAATTGAGCGTCCTTGACCATTAGAATATATTTTCAAAGGGACATCAAATACAGACAGTAACAAAGACAGCAAATGTGCGGGGAGAGCTAAATTCACACGTCTGTCATTTAGACGTCACACAGTCCGGAAGAAACACTTCCACAAAGGATCATCTCCGCGTTACTGCTCATGTTACCTTGGAGAAAACCTACTCCCCCCCACTCCCCCACTCCAACTCACTGAAACAAATTAAATCTCGTTAATGGTCACAGAACTTGACCGATTTGCAGGTCAGAGGCAAGGATGGAGGAAATTTCATGAAGAATAAGTGATTGGAATGAGTCTCATCCTTCTCTCTCCATCCACTGCTTGGCTCTAATGAGTAGCACGACACGCACTTACATAAAAAACTCCTCGCTAGGGGAGGTGGAACTGTTGAACCAGGACTGGTTGATATTGCTTGGGTTGTAGGGCGTGCAGTAGGGCGTGTTCCAAGCATTTGAGCAGGTGATCCAGGGTAGAGTGGTTCGGAAGGAGGACAGAAGGTAGTACAGGGCCCAGGCCATGATGGTGTTGTAGTAGAAGGCAATGTACAGCGCAATGACACAGATGGCAAAGCCAATCCCTGAAAGGAACAAGCGTCTGTTTTTTGTTTTTTTTTCCCCCTCAGGATGCAAAAGAGCCCATTGTGGTAAAAATTTTTGTTTGTTAAAAATTACATTTTGAAAAAGTGGCGAAAATTTTGTTTATTTGTGCTCCCACGATACATTTTTTTTTTCTTGTATCGTTATCTGCTTATGTATTATACTTAAGAAACATGTTTTTTCAGGGAGTCAAAACAAATGAACAAATATAGAGCCAAAACTATTCAACATACAATGAAATCTATACTCAAGTCTTTAATTTAGTCATCCATAACTGGTTAAAAGCAGCGTTCGCCTTTTGTAATCAGTTCAGTACACAGTATTAATTTTTCTAATTGCACTTTTTTTATCATAACAAATGTTTCTATTGTATTTCAGAAATGAAACGCTTATCTGTTTACTTTCCCAGATACGGGCCGATACTCATAGGTGCTCTGGAGACTCTTATCTCTCACACCATCAGCAATTTCATCTGAGCCCTACGGCGCTTGCTCACCGATATGTCCATATTGTCATATTGCGATTCAATATTTAAAGAGCTGTCTCTTGCCGAGCACTGCTTTTTTTCCTCCTCTCGTCCTACAGGATATGATTTTTATGAGCAGTCCTGAACCAGAAAAACAATCAAATAAAGCAAGACGGGCGCAATATATGCCAAAGCCGGGATAAATCATGTAATCTGCAGTCAAAATGGGCGTAATAAATGCCCAAGCCGGGATAAATCATGTAATGTGCAGTTAGCTCGCAGCTGTGCAGTTAAGCTAGCCATTGGAGAAAGACACAGATTTTGTTTTTTTTTTTACTTTGTGAATTCACTACAGAACTAAAATGTGGAATCTTTTATATGATTTACCATTCTGGATAGATTTCTTGACAAACTCTTCAGTCAAAACTGTAGTCTTTCCTTTTGTCTCAAAATGATTTCCTTTTCTTCCAGGAATTTAAATGCTTCCTCATCAACAGTAAATGACTGAACATGAATAAAATGTTATTTTAACACGTACCAACATGCACAGGTATAAAACAGGGACATGACAGGCACATTCATGGTGCTTCTATCCATTTTTTTGCCCCACACTACTGCCCCTTCCTTCTCACCCTTGAATATGGGGCAGATGTGCCTCCACACAGATATGCATCCGCTACGATGAAACTGTCCCAATGCTAGCTCCATGTAGAATAGAGGTACCCCCCCAAACACTGCCATCAACAGGTAGGGTAGGAGAAATGCACCTGGAGACAGGGAGGGATGGGGTACGGGTGTGGGTGGGTAAGGGAGGAGGTTGACACACAAAGTAAGATTTGTGAAAGATATGGGAAGATGGGACAATAGTAATCCTGCTGAGGCACAGTCAACAGCAACACAGATGACTTCAGCGTTCAGGACATTGCGTTGCCAAATCAGCCCAGTCAAATTAGTCATAAATCGAGATTAACCACCCTCAGCTCCAACCAAACAGTTGCAGAGTTGGGCTGTTTGAACTGATAATCCACACTAATGTGTTTGAGGCTACACACACTTAATTTGCAGTTTTATTTTGAGACTGGGGACTGGAAAGAGTCTATCTCTAGAACATTCTGGATCATTCTGGTCTATTAACATATAAATCCTCAAATGTCGTCTTTGGTGCTTAAATATAATCAAAAACATGATTGCTGCAGGTCGCACAAAATATATATTATGTATATATTATATATAATTATAATTATAATATATATAAATTAATAAATAAATAAAAATTCAGGTGCGCATGTTTGTGTGCAAGCATTATGCGTACCATGTGAGCACATACAGTTATGCGTAAGGGTCTTTTGTGGATATAAACGTAATATTGCCCGTTTTCATCACGGACATTGCAAATTTCTTATGAAGCGACAAAAAAAAAAAAAAAAAAACGGCAGTGGGCATGCACATGCACAACTGCAATAAACATTCAGGGCATTTGCTAATTAACAGTGAGGATAGCATAAGGCCGCATGACTGTAGTTAAACCCAGTGACTTTATATTGCGCACATTTACTGACGTTACACATTAGTTTAACTCTTAACTGCAATATCCCTTTCATACAGCACACAAACCTCATGAAACATCTGAAGTCCCTTAATAGGCTAGGCAAACTGCCCAGGTCCATTATATAGAAATGGCAAAGGGAAAGCATATTTATTTACGCCATCACATAATATAAAGTGCATCCACAAGCACAGAACCATGTTCATTGGAAGTCAGGGTGTAGGATGCTGATGTTCTGGCAGTGGAGGGAGCAAGGACAGGCTGACCCCTTAAGGGTAGTTGATTTTATGTTCTCAGGATCGTTCGAGATGTTTTCCGCAATGTTGCTGATTGCAAAGCCAGGACATGATTACACAGTCCCTGGTAATGTTTTCCATTCGAAACTATTTCTTTGAAAATAATTCTAACTTATTTTAACCCCCAGCCAACATCATCACCCCCCTCCCCCCCGTTCTAAAATCTGCCCTAAAAACTCTTCTCATGACTGAAATTGCAGCCTCATTTCTCTTCTCACTCACTCTTTGCCCATCACAGACCTCCAAACACTTTAGAGTCTCACCTCCTCCATTCTGGTAACAGATGTAAGGGAACCGCCAGACATTTCCAAGGTCGACGGCGTATCCGATGACCGACAGCAAAAAATCCACTTTCTTGTCCCAAGTTTCCCTGGGCTTCTCTAAAGTTGTTTGCTGGACCATTAGCATCCTGGGGTACGCAGCGACACACCCCCTGTCCCTCGTCCCATCACTGGCACCACCCCCTTCTGGGGTTTGGGTTGAAGACGGGGCATAGTCATCGGGAGAAGAGCTGGTCCTGTCCTGCATCGCCACCATACCATCTGCCACTCCGCCCGCCAACAGAAGGCTTCCATTCTTCTTCGAGTCTTCCCCACTCTCAGTTTCCCCTTGGTAGTTTTCCCTGATTGCCATTGGCAGGTTCATCTCCATAGCAAAGCTGACCAGAAGGAAAGCGTGGTGAGCAATGTGAGTGCTCCTCTGCTCCGGTGCTCACCAAGGGATCAGGCAGGAGTGTGGTGACAACCAAGGGAAACCATACTTTGTTGGAATTGACAGGACAAGATGGAATGTTCCTCCCCACTACGATTGGCTGGTGCTGGTAAAGATGGAACGTTCTTGCCTGTTCTGATTGGCTCTCAGCTCCCCTTCATCTGATGAGCCAAAGCAGTCAGATCACCTTTTTCAAACTACCAGAAAAAGAAGAAAAATTCTGGAGTAATGACTTTCTTTCATGCCCGTGACATTTCCACCACTTTTAACTCCGCACCATTTTCCATATTTGCTTGAATCTACTTTCTCTTTCAGTCGTTGAATGCTAACAATACTGAGATCACATTACAAAAATAAATGCTATATATAGAGAGATCTCATGATAATCATAAGATTTGCATTTAAGAAGTTTTACAGTAAACAAATTTTGTCCTTAAGTTTAACTTCCTGTCTTTGAATTACATTTACAGAACATAGAGGCATTTCTCTGAACTAAGCTGCAGATACTGCAGTTTATCACCATCCCTTTAAATGGTTTAAAGATTACATTTATGCTGAAAGAGATTAAGAAACACTTCCAAGGAAATGTTTATTTGAAATGGCTAAACCTCCAATAATAACCGACGGTGTAAATCCCAGAAATATGCAGGGCATTGTTACCCAGATTAACTCGTACAGCACGATGCCTGACCAATTATATTTCGGACCCCTGTGACCAAAAAGACATACAAAGTCCGTAACCACATTCAGCACTCTTAAACCAAAATGCATTCGATTACTTGAGTGGAAATCAAAGCGTGCAATTTAGGTTTCGCGGGTATATTTATGAATGTTACAGAACAGGCGACGGAGTTCCGTGCATCGAGCTCCCCAAAGATAATATCAGGACATAACTATGTGTTCGTGTATTTTTCATTAACGTCTGAGTTCGTTTTCAAGTCCTCAAAAAAAATAAAAAATAAAAAATAAATAAATAAAATAATTATAATAAATAAATTAGAGAATAAGGGGAAAAAAACTTGTTCTAATTTTGGCTATTAACGACACAGGATTTGTGATTTCGATGAGTCAGGAATGCTGCCTCATTTCGCCAATTCCTCAAACGCACTTGAGCAAATTGCGCGCGAGAAAGCGGGCTGTTTCGATCCAGCCTGATCGACCACGAGCTCCTTACTTTGAAGCAAGAAAAACATCTCTTCAAGCGCGAGAACTACGGAACCTTCTTTGCTGTTTGTTTGCAATATGCTGGCAAAATACAAGAGGTTAAATGTAATGGCATCATCACGTCCGAGCTCCGAGTTGGAAGGATAATTGAATAATTCCTTGATCACCTCTCGCACACGAAAACCCGGAGTAAACATGAATATTACCGAAATTATTCAATACGTGATCTGGGGGTTTAAAGAGATCACCATGACCCCTCTCACCCAAAAAACAACGAAAAGAATCGAGGAAAATCGAAGTCGGGGCAAAAAGCAGGTGAGCGAGCAAAGAAGCGAAGTTTACTAGTCACAGCGTGGAGCACGTTTTTTCCCCCAAACATAATACTGCTACGTTTATCGGCTTAACATTATTTACACTTTAAGTCTGACTTATTAACTGAAATAATGTTGTGTATTATAGTTAAGGGAAAAGGTCTACCAAATTACTTCGACTTAGTTTTGCCTGGACCCAAAATGAAAAATCTAAAATATAAATCCGCTATTCATTAATAAACCTGTTTCTGTTCTTTACGTAGGTATTGACTTTGTCAAATAGTAACTGATGAACGCGCCAAATATTCTGCATCCTCTGATATTTAAGTAGTAATACGTTACAGTCAAAAACAACTCACATATTCCAAAGCGCGTTGGGGAGCCACAGGTCTCGCGTTGTAACTTGGACGGCAATCGAATTCCAAAAAGGTAATTTATGAGCTTTTGTATTATTCACCTACATCTGTTGGCCAACTCAAGTCTGATCAAACTTGCCTTTCAAATATAAAGTGAATAAGTGTAAACAAAAGTAAAACTTCCAATAAGCACACTGCATGGAAAGTCCACCTTCTCATTTTTATCAACCCATAATCAAACTGTATATCAACCTGAGGCAAAACAGTGGTATAATACCTCAGACAAATGACAGAGATGAGTGTTGTGTACACCAATGAAATGAACAGGATGCATGCAGTACAGCAAAGCTTCGCTCTAAGCGCTCTCCAAAGCTGTCCTGATGCTGCGCCCACATGGGTAGCTGCAGACCCTCAGGTTTAACACAGGAGTCGAATAAGTGTGCCTTCAGGTGGACGAGAGGACAGTGCATCTGCCTGCAGTACCACAAGGCAACAGTAGCTCCTACCTTACAGGTTGTCAGCCCTGGGGCTGGTCTCTTCCTCTCCTAGTGGTCCTCACCGAAGTCCTGCTTCTCTTTGGGCTCCCTCAGTCCCTTCTCCTCCCTCTCTCTCCGACACCAGAACACACATTTCCTATTCCCTTCTGTTACGTCACGTTACCCCTCTCGTTTACTTTAGCAAGCTGCTGAGTTTTTTTCCCCTCTGGCTTGTTTAAGTGTCTTGGTAGAAAAAAAAAAAATTTTTTTTTTTTTTTTTTTTTTTAAATTTGCGGAGCTGGCAGACTACCTTTTAGCCCCCTTCAACTCTCCCCCTTTCCTCTCAAGATTTCCAGGAACTTAGACCCAGGACTATAGCGTGAGTAGTACTGCTAAAGTGCATAAGTACTTCCCTTGGTTTCCTTTTCCCTGCACTTGCTCAGGTTTGTCAAGCAGCAGTTACCAAACGCCAAGTCCCCCTCTGCCCCTTCCTGACGTACAGCCTGTCTTTGTATCTCCAATGTTCCTCTCCACAGCTGCCCCCTTATGGATCTGTGTTTCACGGCACACCTGTGCTGCCAGCCACTGAAACGCTTTTGCGTTTTGTCTGCCTTCTGTGACTGGAATAGGGCGCAGTGCACCAGGCTGTTGCGTTGGCGCACAGTTGCTCTTGTACACATAGCATATTGTGTCTGCACTTGGCAGCAGCAATTACAGAACATGCAGGGGAATCTTGGGGAACTCTGTCCTAAATACCGGATTTGCATGGCTCACGGCACAGTTTTTTTTTTTTTTTTTTTTTTTTTTGCGACCTGTTCAAATATGGTTTGTTTCCATTCAGTGGTGATTTTTAGAACCAGTTCAATGGCTAGTAGCAATCAACCGTTAATAGGAATGACCTGCGCATATGTTTTTTGATTGTGGATATGAGACTTTTAAGTCAAAGCTTTTTTTTTTTTTTGATCAGCCTCCCGTATTTTGTCCACCCCATGAAAGTATTTACTTTGACCAGTGGAGCCAAACCTAAAGGATCTAACATTAATTCGATAGGGGCGGTTTACAGAGCTACAATCTATGGATTGTCCACAATGTGAATGCCTATTAATTGAAAATTATTAAGGTAATTATAGCCAGTTTCACTGTCTCAATATGCAATGTCTTTCATCATATTTCTTGCCCTTATTTGCGTAATTAAATATTTCAATGAAATGTAACAGAATCAGCCGAGTGCAGACATAAGCTTGAGTAGTTCTGAATGTAAACAAGCATAAATACCACAAGGTTTAACCCAGAGAAGGCTTATTGCAAGAAAAGCAACCACCGTCCCTTTCAAATTCAGAGAAAAAGTGACTGATGCAGCCAAAAATACAGCAGTGAACAGCGTCCAGATCAAACCGCTCTCCGCCGGAGTTCTCCTGCGGACCAGAACAGATCGGTGAACCGCAGGGGTCAGAAAGCCACATTACGATCGGGTCATTGCCGTGTTTGCGGCTGAACCCCTTTTGATCAGGCACTATGTTCAACTGCCAGAAATGTGAGGTGAACGGCTGTAGCAGGCGTTCGTTTCAAGTTTAACTGCACCAATGCCCTCTGCCCCAGGCAACCCAGTCGGGAGAGACTGACCAGCACTTCCTGTTCCAAGAATCATTGTCTGTCAGATATGAGAAGGGAAACAAGTCATTAGACTGATATGGTGTAAAATTTAATGAGCTGGGAGGCAAATGTTACATTCCCGAGTGGCAGTTGAAGGAGGTCCAGCATGTAAGTGGGGCTGTACCGCATTCCCACCGCAGGAACATTTGCTCCTGAAAATTAGCGTGCCAACTAGAAAAAAAAAAATTTGGACCACAAATCGTAATTACGGGCCATTAGTGTCGTGCTGAGTTTTTCCACTAGGGAGAACTATCTCGAGCTCTGAGCACTGAGAACAGGGGGTGGAGGCTGATGGAGAAAGCGTGGCTTCCATTCCCGACGGAGGTGGCTGTAGTTGCTGAAAGCTAGAATCCACTGCATTTAATTCAGGTGCTCTTAATTCCCAGTGAAATATTTTGCCATTTTCTGGAGCAGACAAAAGTTGTCCGAGTATTCATGTAACTGTAAAAAGAGAATAAATTGTCTCTATTTGAGTTTAAAACTGGATGCTTACAATGCAAAAAGGAGAGTGTACCACTTCACATCCAACTGCAGAATTAACAGTGATGTAAAACAGCACCCCCTGGAAGGATTAAGGAAGTTGCAACTTGTTGGGAAAGCTCATAACACTGGACATGCTGGGGTAGGTTTCCCAGAAGCGTAACGGCTGACTGGCAATTAGCTTTTTCAGCCGGAGACCATTGGCCTCTATTCATTTTGTCATCACAAGGTTAGCATGTAGCATGGAATGTAACTAAATCCCATCATTTTTACTTTCAGACCCCCATATCCTGAAGTCAGGTTCAGTCAAACACCCTGCCTAAATTTAAACCCTGATTTAACTAAACCCCACTCAGACTGATACTCCTGTCTAAGAGGGGTTTAAATCAGTTTTTGTTTCTGAAGGGGAGGTTTAGTTAAACCTCAGACTAAGTGTAATCTAAATGTGGTTTAACTTTAAACCTGGAGTCTTAATTTAAACCGGAGTCTAATTGCCCTGGAGACGTAGTCTGCTTCTACTGCAAATGCTCAATAGAGTGCAACCAAGTTTCTGCTACGATTTCTGCGTGTCATCTACGTGACCAGCATTTGTACTAAGTCTGCTAGATTGTCAAAATCCAAAAGCTGTGAGTGGTGTCCAATCTTATCTGTGAAGGGCCAGTGTGGGCGCTGGTCTTTATTACAGTACAGGGCTACAGCTCCTGATTCAACTAATTAAGTGATCAGGAGGTTCAATCAAGACCTTGATAATTAAAAGCTGGTGTACTAGTGTTGGGCCATCACAAAAACCAGCAACCACACTGGCCCTTTATGGACAAGACTGGACACCAGGAGTTTTTCCTGTCAAACAATGGTCCCGCTGGTGCAGCAGCTGCCAACTGCCTTAGAACTTCCTAAAGATGAGCCATGCCGGTCACGAAAGAGAGTTAAAACAAACTTAAACCATCCCTACACCTAGTTTAAAAACCTGCAGAAAGTTTAGACCGAGGTCTACGTTAAACCGTACATCAAAAAGTGAATTTTAAAACCCACATTTAAATATTGACAGAATCGATAAATAAACTTCACTTAAAACATGCTTAGACCAGGGTCTTAGTTAAACCATAATTAGACCTGACTTCAGAATACAGGCCAGAAAGTCTAAGCCAGCATCCACATGAGCCTTTTCTGATGATGCTGCTTATACCAGCCCTTGCGGATTCACAGAATTACTGATCTTTATTGAAGATCGTCATTGCTTAAAGGTATTCCGAGTAAGGTTTGTCAGTTGCGGTTTGTGAACAGAACATTCAAAGTTGGTCCATCCTCCCCACCTAAAGGACCCCAGAAGTGCTATGCCCCACCCTCACACCCTGTGCGCTGCTATTGGCTGGGGGCAGCACAACTACTGCCCAAACGCCGATGCCCGGAAAGTCCCGCTCAAAGAAAAATAAAGAAATAAAGGCAGACACTGGCATCTCTGGAGAGAGAGACACTGCCACATACTTCAAGTGGGTCATAAGTGATGACTGAGAGGGACTATACCAAGAGGCATTAAAAACTTAACTAGCAACAATGTACAAAATTTTGTGGAAATAATATAAAAAGGAAAAAATAAATATAAGGATATTTAAAGTAGAGTATTAGCTCACAAATGGGTTAGTCGGCAGACCACGTGCCAACAACAATAGTCTTATATATGAGCCATTCCCTAAATTATCCTTAAAAAGGAGAGTGAGCAAGGAAATGTTGCGTGCATTGCTTAACATTAACCCTGGCTATAAAAATCCTGGCTTAAAAACTTCACGTTTGTGGAGAGTCATGATGCCACGACTGACACAATAAAGCGGGGGTCAGGCGATCGGAATGTTGACGGGCGGAATGAGTGCGGCCAGAGTTGCGGCACACTTTGGAGTGCGTCACCCGACTGTTTTAGGCTTGCAAATTCGATACAGGCAGGCAGGAGTCACCCAAGATCGACCGCAGCCGAGGCAGCATGCCCAGGACCGTAGCATAAGTGTGACGCATCTCAGTGACCGTTTTCGTCCAGCAACATCGACCCCTGCCGAGGTTCCCTGAAGACACCGTGACCATATCAGCTTCCACACGGTGCGAAAGACGGCTTCAGGATGAGGGCATCTCTTAATTTAGAGCACATATTGGTACGGTCCTGACAGACTGCAGCTGTGCTACTCATTCTCTGTGGGGACACGACCATACAGCAAGTAGCGTGGCCTGCCACAAAAAATCATGTGACCGCATTGACAATTTGGCAAATTTGGCCTGTCCCCACTGACGATGAGTAGCACATCTGCGATCTGTCAAGACCATCCTAACAGTCACATGCAGTCACTGCAGTCCTCCAGGGCTGGAGTTAAACCTGCAGACACTGCAGTCTACCTGAACTGGAGTTCAGCATGCAGTCTCTGCAACACATCGGAACAGGAGTGAAATGTCCAGTCACTTCAACTGTCAAGGACTGGAGTTACAGCTGCAAATATTGCTGCCCTCCAGGCTCCAGGACTGCAATTATACTTGCAGACACTGCAGCCCTCCAGGACTATTGTGAAATGTTCAGAGCCTGCAGACTGCCAGGACTTGAGTAAATTCTGTACATACTGCAGCCCTCCAGGACTGGAATTTAACCCGCAGTCACTGCAGTCCTCCAGTAATGGAGTTAAACCTGCAGACACAGCACCCCTCAAAGACTGGAGTTATATACCTGGCAGATACTGCAGACCTCAAGGGCTGGAGTTAAACTTGCAGTCACTGCAGTCTTCCAGGACAGGAGTTAAATCTGCCAACATTGCAGCCTTCAAGAACTGGAGTTCAACCTGAAGATACTGAGGCCCTCCAGAAATGAAGTTGAACCTACGGACCCTGCAGCTGTCCATTATTGGAGTTAATCCTGTGGACACTGCAGCCATCCAGGTCAGGAGTTTACCCTGCAGGCAGTCCAGCCTTCCAGGACTGGAATTTAAAATGCAATCGCAGGGCTCCAGGACTGGGGATAAACCTGCAGATACTGAAGCCTTGGAGGAATGGAGTGGAGGCACACTGTTGGCATCCAGCACTGGAGTCAAACCCACAGACATTGCAGGCCTTCAAGACTGGAAACAAACCTGCAGTCACTGTCGGCCTGCAGGACTGGGGATAGACCTGCAGAAAGGAGATGAACCCGCACAGTTTGGCCATCTATGACAACAGATAAACCTGTGGGAAGTGTGGCTCTCCGGCACTGAGGTTTGATATCAATTATCAAATGTAATGCTGTGACACCAAATACTACTGCACTATGTTATTTAAACCTCTTCATATTACAACTGATGCCGCAGTATCTGCGGGGATATTCTGTACTGTGAAGTTCAGAATAGGATATAATCCTGACAAAATAAACTAATATAAAACTATCCAAAGGACGGGGAGAAGAACTAATTTCACTCAAAACCTTATGTAAGATTGATGTTAGTAAATCCCAATAGTCAGGCTGGAGTGATAACAACTTCCTGTCTTATCAAACGGATACGTCACTCATGCTACATTTTGTTTGGCAATGCTTGCAGTTCCTCCATTTGGCTCCCCACCCTTTAAAAGAACAAACTATTTTTGATTTCTTGAGGGTGGGAACACCTGGGCTAAAAGACGCATTTCCACCAAAGCATGAAATGGAGGCGCCACTGCGACAGCTGAACAAAGACTGAGAAACGCTCACAACACACACACATGCGCGCGCACACACACACAAAAAAAAACAAAAAAAAAAAACAAAACATACACACACGCATACACACGTGCACACACACAAGGCACACGCACACAAAGCAAGGTCCAGGGTATGAGACTCGTTGAGATGTTCCAGCTGGCCTCCGCTTCAAGGTTGAAACTGATCAAACAGAATGAGAGGCAGGAGACAAAACAGGGACACAGTGGAGGAGAAAAAAGATGAGCAGAAGTGTGTGTGTGTGTGTGTGTGTGTGGGTCAGGGAGTCTTGGTTGACAAGGACAAACGTACTGCGCCTTTCAGCAAATGCCACTACCAGACTCATCAGAGCACAATTCATGCTACATACTGAGAAGTACTATACTCTCAAGCTCACACTTAAACAAGTCATTGCCTGAAGACGTAGGTGAGGAAAACTCGGGACCCATTTAAGATGAAAAGTATATGCACATTTGCATGAATACGTTAGCCCAATTTTCATCATCAATCATCCAAGTACTCAAGCGCAGTGCACCAGTTCTTAGATTCAGTTGTGTGGTATCAACCCACATGCTATTTTTTTGTGACGGCTGGTCTGCTGCCGATTTAAAGTTGTTGAACCCACATTTCATTTCTTCTGGAATATTTTCCTTAAACTGGTTAACACAAGGCAGGTTTGACTTACTTTCATTTGCCAACGACTCCCTCTGTCTCAACAAAATGGTTAGTTTTAGTGGTAAGGTATCCATAATTTCATCTAAATAAAGCACGATGTGCATACCAGATTTCCACTCAAGAAACATAACCATTTCTAACAAACTGTAGCTTAAATGGGAAACCAATCCATTGAAATGCAAAAAGTGTAATTCAGACAAAAATGAGCTTGATAAAAATCAGTTTTTCAACAGTGGTTCGAACCAAGAACTAGAATGTTCAGTACTCCAGGGTCTAGTTTCTGAAACAGTGGCTTTGCTGACAGCGTAGTTTACATTATGTATACAATAATCCAATCTTTGAAAATTTTGCCCTCGAGGATTACATTTTTGTGGCTTCCTTGACTACTGCTCTCAAATTTCAATAAGAAATTTTTTATCTGACATTTCTATGCAAATTTTTGTTTTTGATGCAAAATTCTGGTGAAAACAATAGATTGCAGTTTTACTACAGTTCATAATTGTAATCACTCTGGCCAAGCGCTCAAGTTTTCAAAAGGTGTGATATGGAACTTCAGAGGCAAAATCCAGCCATTCATGCAAGGCGCAGTTTGAAATTAAGTGGGAGATAAATTTTTCCTGTAACTGTCAAAAGCACTAAGAAAAATTGGGATGATGCCTAAAGGAACATTAATGAGGTCCTTCATTTAGACAAGTCAATGAAGAACACACAGTTATGCCATTTGATGAGAAAAATTCTCTTGGCAAAGTAAGCAGGAGTTTCATATTTTTTTTCCCCATGATCAGAAACGCTCTGTACAGAGTTCTTGGATGACGTCCATGGGAACCTGTTATAGACTTGCTCCTGAGGTGCACAAAACCTTTTTCAGCGGTAAACCTCTCTCGGCGATGTAAGCAAGCCTGTAAACATGGTTCGCCTTGGGAGATGAGATTGCAGCCTCCCTTGATCTCATCTCGAAACCAACACCTCTGGGGTTATGTGGTTTACGTAGGTCAAACCCAGATTACCAGACATACTGCGGTCATAAGTGGGGACAACAGACAACGCCACACGGAACTTGGCTTTTGTGAGCGGTGTTAGAGATGGTACATTCCTTCTGTCAGCGGCATTAAAGATGGTACATTCCTTCTGTGAGCAGCATTAGAGATGGTACACTCCTTCTGTGAGCAGCATTAGAGATGGTATACTCCTGTGAGCGGCATTAGAGATGGTACATTCCTTCTGTGAGCGGCATCAGAGATGGTACATTCCTTCTGTGAGCGGCATTAGAGATGGTACATTCCTTCTGTGAGCGGCATTAGAGATGGTACATTCCTTCTGTGAGCGGCATTAGAGATGGTACATTCCTTCTGTGAGCGGCATTAGAGATGGTACATTCCTTCTGTGAGCGGCATTAGAGATGGTACATTCCTTCTGTGAGCGGCATTACAGGTGGTACATTCCTTCTGTGAGCGGCAGTAGAGATGGTACAGCCCTTCTGTGAGCGGCATTAGAGATGGTACAGCCCTTCTGTGAGCGGCATTAGAGATGGTACATTCCTTCTGTCAGCAGCATTACGATGGTTCATTCCTTCTGTGAACAGCATTAGAGATGGGACATTCCTTCTATGAGCGGCATTACAGATGGTACATTCGTTCTGCGAGCGGTATTAGAGCTGGTACACTCCTGGGAGTGGCATTACAGATGTTACAGTCCTTCTGTGCACAGCATTAGAGATGGTACATTCCTTCTGTGAACAGCATTAAAGATGGTGCATTCCTTCTGTGAGCAGCATTAGAGATGGTGCATTCCTTCTGTGAGCGGCATTAGAGATGGTGCATTCCTTCTGTGAGCGGCATTAGAGATGGTGCATTCCTTCTGTGAGCGGCATTAGAGATGGTGCTTTCCTTCTGAGAGCAGCATTAGAGATGGTACATTCCTTCTGTGAGCGGCATTAGAGATGGTACATTCCTTCTGTGAGCGGCATTAGAGATGGTACATTCCTTCTGTGAGCGGCATTAGAGATGGTACATTCCTTCTGTGAGCGGCATTAGAGATGGTACATTCCTTCTGTGAGCGGCATTACAGGTGGTACATTCCTTCTGTAAGCAGCATTACGATGGTACATTCCTTCTGTGAGTACCATTAGAGATGGTACATTCCTTCTGTGAGTGGCATTAGACATGGTACATTCCTTTTGTGAGCGGCGTTAGAGGTGGTGCATTCCTTCTGTGAGCGGCATTAGAGATGGTACATTCCTTCTGTGAGCTGCATTAGAGATGGTACATTCCTTCTGTGAGCCGCATTAGAGATGGTACATTCCTTCTGTGAGCGGCATAAGAGATGGTACATTCCTTCTGTGAGCAGCATCAGAGATAGTACATTCCTTCTGTGAGCGGCATTAGAGATGGTACATTCCTTCTGTGAGCGGCATTAGAGATGGTACATTCCTTCTGTGAGCGGCATTAGAGATAGTACAGTCCCTCTGTGAGCAGCATTAGAGATGGTACATTCCTTTTGTGAGCTGCATTAGAGATGGTACATTCCTTATGAGTGGCATTAGAGATGGTACATTCCTTCTGTGAGCTGCATTAGAGATGGTACATTCCTTTTGTGAGCTGCATTAGAGATGGTACATTCCTTATGAGTGGCATTAGAGATGGTACATTCCTTCTGTGAGCTGCATTAGAGATGGTACATTCCTTCTGTGAGCTGCATTAGAGATGGTACAGTCCTTCTGTGAGCAGCATTAGAGATGGTACATTCCTTTTGTGAGCTGCATTAGAGATGGTACATTCCTTATGAGTGGCATTAGAGATGGTACATTCCTTCTGTGAGCTGCATTAGAGATGGTACATTCCTTCTGTGAGCTGCATTAGAGATGGTACAGTCCTTCTGTGAGCAGCATTAGAGATGGTACATTCCTTCTGTGAGCTGCATTAGAGATGGTATAGTCCTTCTGTGACCAGCATTATAGATGGTACATTCCTTATGAGCGGCATTGGAGATGGTACATTCCTTCTGTGAGCGGCATTAGAGATGGTACACTCCTTGAGAAGGAGCTAAATTGACAGCAGACAAAGAATGCCTTTATCTTCAGATTCCAAGTCTGCTTCTGAGCTCAAATTACCAAGCAAAAAAAAATAACTTGAATCAGAGTAGACAGCGCTTGAATGTCGGGTTAATGAAAAAATGGATAAGTGCCAAAAAAATGATGCATCCAAGCTGGGCTGCAAGATTTTAGAGAGCAAATTGCCTCAGGAAGTGGCGAATTGAGAAAAAGTATAATGAGGACTTACGAGGGAATGAAAGATGGAGGGAATGGCAGAGGAAAAAAGCTTGGGAAAGGAAGGAAAAGGGAGTGGGAGATGGTGGGAGAAGAAAACGGAGTGGAAATGGTTCCTGGGAAAAACCGCGAGGGCAGAAAGAGAGAGAGAGAGAGATTTGTGAAAAACAGGCCTCCCACATCTGAAGCTGAAGTCTAAGCCTTTTTCTGAGGCCGCTCTACCAATCATACTGTAAACAAGTTCACAACCCTGATCGCCCACACAAGCCTACCTCAATGCAGAGACTAATCTCCACGGGAACAACTTGGATGGCTTGGGTCAAACAAGAAAAATATACAACAGAACACACTGACAAACCGCATTATGCAATCCAAGACCGCAAACTAAGGGACACACTGCAGGAAAGACAGACAGCAAATCACAAAATGGGGATCGAAGGACTTGATGTTTTTTTTTTTTTCCTTCAAAAACTACATACAATAGCTGCCGAGGTCTGGACACGACGCTTTAATATACATTTTTTTCTATCCGTATGACTGGTTTCAGCATGCGAGCACCTGTTTGCACACGTGCACACACATGCACACGTGCACACACCTCCCCCGATTGTAGAGCTCGACCACTTGGCTTTATTGAAAAGTACAGCACAGATCATAAATCCAGAGACCATAGATCCAGGCCCATAGATCCATAATTACTATTTTTTGTTTCTTAGCTGGGGTGGAATGGGAGTGGTGGTCAGTTTCATTTAGATCCAACTGTCCTTAAAACTAGCATCACTGGACAAAAGACTGGCGGTTTCACAGAGCAATTTCTGTATTTTAATGTTAAAACACGTCTGAGAATTAATATTGCTCATTCAATATTACGGTTGGTTTTTTTGACCGAGTCACACGTTCACCGGCTATTCGGTACCCGCCTCCTCCTGTGCCAGCGCTTCTTTGCGTAGAACGTCCCTCCATGATGGATTAGCAGAACGTCCTGGGTAAGTAGGTCTGGCAAATGACACAGCAGCATAAAAACAGTTTCAGAGAACTCACCTGGCCTCTCTCATCCTATGTGTATGACAAACTCACCCGCGCCACTTTTGGCACTGGTCATGTGCCTGTCTACTGTTGCTCCCAGCAACGTGTACTGTACTGGATGGAAAAAGACTAGCGTGTTCTTCTGGAGTAAAAAAAAAAAAAAAAAAAAATCTACCGTGTGACTGAAAAGTCCAACCACACTGACGCAGAGTTTATGGGACCCAGATTATTGGGAGAGGCCAGCGGGGAGAGGGGACACATCCAAGTGTTTGAGCAGCACACAGTATAACGTCCTTATTGAATGAATAGCAGAATGTGAAAAAGGGCAATCATGAAACAACAGATGGAGAGATCAAACTAAACTGAAGTTGCGGAATAATTCCAGTTAAAAAAAGGGATTCTGTGTAGATTAGTTCATTGCCCCGAATGTCACTGAGAAGGTGGCCCCAGAGACAGGAGCAAGTCTGACAGACCAGGCCCCAGACCGACGCAGGCAGCACTTTCCATTTCCACGGTTATGCGAGGGCTCCCATTGGGTCCCAGGCAGGAAGTACAACAGGTTCCTGTTTCATCACTTCCAGGACTTCGTCAGAGAGGAACTTCTTGTCCACGACAACCTCGTACACATACTCTGAGAACCAATCATCTGTCATGATCAGATAACCTGCGAAAAAAGGGAAAAAAAAGGCGACCGTTAAGGCACCATCCACCTGGTTTGAACTACATAAGGTGCGTCAACCTAGCTGCAAAGCTAATGCTGCGACTGAAGCGTGGTTCCCCATAGCAACGCATACTGCTGAGAACACATGAAAGTGAAAAGCACCAATGACGATGCGGTCCTGACTAATTGCGCATCATTTGAAAGCCAAAGTATAATAACATAAAGTTGCTGATTATGCGTACGCCGTCATAGCTAATCTGCCTTATTAAAATTGATCTTTCAAGCAGGATAATGCGCCATGTTACGAAGTGCAAATCACAAGCCCCGGCCAGGGACACGACTATGACATTGATCAACTCCACTGAACTGCACAGTCCCTGATGGCTAAATGAAAAACAGCACCTTTGTACTGACAGGGAATGGGTTATTTTGCTTAAAAGTTTGCACGCACAGCATAATGCTGGCACGTCCAGTTGCTCAAACCCTCGAAGGAATGTTTCCATGTCTTGTTAAATTCACATCGCAAAAAATACAAGCTGTTGTTGAGACGGAAAAAGGGGAGCCCAACCGGATACTGGATAGGATCAGCTAATGAAGTGGCAGCCCAGTATATACACACCCACAGGCAGACTTCTGAAGTTGAAATGACACTAAAGTATCTTAAAAATATTGGACGTTTTTTGCCAATATTAATTTAATTCCACTAAAAAATTGTAATGCAAGCAGCACTTCATACTTTTTCATTCCCAACTGCCTTTAGGATTCAGTCACACTACCAAATGTTAGCTGTAGAGGGCCAGATTACGGAGAACTCAAAGTCCAATCAGTGAACTCTGTGTGAGCATGCTCATATACAACTAAGGCTGCCATCTCGGGAGAGCGAAGACAGTTCACAAATCTCCAACGAAATGCACGCTGGTCAGCTGCCGCTGCTTTTCACTCGCAGTTTCAAACCTCGCATGCACAAATCAGGAAGTGGAACTAACAAAGTGTAACCAGCTTAACCCCTATTATCCCTGGCGAGGCTGCGCCAATTGTTGCCCGGCCCATGCCAACCTGCCGCCGTAGCCGGTAAAGGTGTGGCAGGGATTCGAACACCCAACCACAGGACTCGCAGATGAACGTCTTAGCTGTGAGCTACGCGGAGGTCCCAAACTGTTCACTCAAGATGAGCGGCCATCAAGGTACAAGTATTTGGCAGACTCTTATCCAAGGCAACTTGCAGTCTATAACACCAAGTAAGGGCCAATTGCCCTTAGAGTAATCTGAGACTAAGGCCCTTACTCAAGGGCCTCACAGTATAGTATGGTGAATAAACTGGAGCCAAAACCACCAGCGCAATGTGCTCGCCATGAGGCTTATGCGAGTCAGACCCTCATTAAATACAGCTGTGACAGCCTGGCATAAAGTCATCTGGTTTCTGCCTTTCACGTGTACAATACACAATTCCATCCTCCAGTGTTAATTACCCTTCCTGTTTCTCGCCCTTACAAACGGTCGCTGGCAGTTAGCCACACGTATATGCAAGACATTAAGCCGCAGACCACCCACAATTATACTATCCCAGTAAGCATGTAAATTACTGACGCAATTAAAATATCATTTATTTCTACATTGGTTCCGACTGCACAAACCACACTTTCAGTTCTCGATTTGTGGCAAATGCGACGGGGCGAACAGGCCTGCTTGTTACGACAGCTCTTTGTACACCAGCAGATTAGCAGCATGGGATTTAAATGGGGACGAATGCTTTGTGTGTCTTTCACGGATGAACGGGTCTGAGGTCAGGATCATACAGGGCAGAGGCCCATGATTGCGCCAGTCCGTGCCCACCCTCTCCTGCTGCGGACCGGGCTCGGTGGGGTCAGGGTTACGGTACTCTACTCATCTGAGGGGAAAGCTTGAGACAAACACGAACTTATTCCAGTATCTTAACACGCGCTTCTTCTTTCCTGACCTGCTTGAATCCACACAGTTCGACCTCCTGACATGTCACTACTCCTGGCCGCTACATTATTTGTTTTAATTCACATTTTTCTGGTCAAATTCTGGAGCAAGAGAGTTTTAATCAAGCCAGGACTGTTAACTTGAACTCTGCGGGGCCTCAGATAACTTCAAGAGACAAACAAACGCAGAGACGTGATTCGAGAAACAAACATCAACAAACCAACTTCCAAGTAACACAAACAAACGCGCACACACACACACTTCCTAATTGTCAGAACACACAAGATGAAAAAACACATTCGTGTCAATGTACAAACCACAAAAAAAAAAAAAAAAAACAAACACGGAAAAACGCTATTCCATTCCATTCTCCCATGAGGTCAATAGGAGTTAAAGAATTTCTACAATTCTGAGTGAACTCCTCACTAATCTGGCCGTGAACACGGATGATGGAAGGTGGAGGAGGTGAGGGAACGCGCTCCACAGTAGCGCAGGCAGCCAGGGCAGGTGAAGTGGGGGAATGAGAACAGTACACTGGAGGCTGAGCTCCCCACGCCCCAGAGAGTGAGATCCAGCCCTTCGAAACCTCACTGCAGCCTCACCTTTATTCCCACGGTCGTCTCCCCACGAGTTCTCCACCCTCCATTTCTCGTATTCTCCTTCCTTCCCATCCTGTAGAGAGAAAGGGAGAGGGAAAATACAAGAATGAGAGAGCGTGTGAGAGGAGGGAGAGAGGCGATAATCAGAGGAAGAGAGGAGAAGATGAGAATGAAGAAAATCGGGACAGCAAAGTTAGAGATGGATACGGTTGGAGACAGAGAGGGAGAGGGGGAAAAGGGAAAGAGAGAAAGCCTCAGCCGAACCAAGCAGAACAGAGCATGGTGGACGGGCCCTGTTGCCGCAAGCGCATTCAACCCCCCCACCCCCCACCCCACGCCCACCAAATCCTGGCCACCGATGAACCGGCAGCTGTGCAAACGCTTTTCGCTGAAGGCGCGAGGTTTTCAGGCTACCCTGCAGAAGAAAATAAACAGCACGGCGAGGCCCGAAACTGTGTGTTCCGATGGACAAGGAGAGCAAACACAGCAGCAGCACTCGGAGCTGCGCTAACCTCCAGTCTGAGGTGTCTTAAGCCCTCCTTAAACAGCCACCGCACGCCCCGGCCCAAATATTAGACACTGTCCGTGAAATGTCTTTGAGCTGGCTCTGAGGACACCGTAAATGGCACCATGTTCATTTACAACCTCCTCGGAAGAGCTTTAGAATGGATTTGGTAAAAATATAAAAACGCAATGGCAAACAAGCGTTGACTCTCAACGTACAGAATGACGATAATACATTAGCTAATTTTATGCCCATGGACAGAACTACGGACAGACAATGACATCATCAGGCCTTACAATGCAGCTGTGATATCTGTCCATAACTTGTGAGCCATGAAATGACCAATAACCAAAGAGCTGAGCATTGATCTAGAACTCTCCATGGGACGTTTCAGCTTGAATGCATCGGACGAATGTCATTCACTTAAAACGCAGACTTCTCCGAGCTTGGCTTTTTACCCTCACCTTCTGCACCACAGCAGCATTCTCCTGCTTTGAATCTGAAAATGGCGCCACACCGTCTCATGACCATCTTGTGCCTCCAAGTCACGGATTTATCTTTGCTTTTTTTGTGATAGTTCCTCAAGATTTTGGATGCTGCAGGTATAGCCGCACAAAGGTTTTTAATTTCGCAGAAAGCAGTCATTTTTTGGTTTGTTAACCAAATCACACTTTCAGCTTCAAGGTGATAATGCACCTTCAGATAGTGCAGAGCCCAACAATTCCAACACTTTTGTTTGCAACTTTCAATAAGAATAACTGTTAAGTGACAGTATTAAACAATAATGCAAGGAGAACAACGCTACCTAAAAATGTTGATGATTAACTGGTTCTGAACTGTTTGAGAACAGTTCATCAGGCTTTACGTAGAGCGAGGTTGATAAATATTTGAAAAATGGCACAGGTCCTACGTGATCCCCCCCATACATGCAAAACTAGACAGTCCGGTCGCTGCGACCGCATGGGTGAAGCCCCCGAGAACCCGCCTCTCCCCTTTTTTGCTCATTATTCCACCAATATGGTCGCCATGGCAACCAAAATCGATACGTGTCACAACTTAAGTATAACACTTGTTCATACCAAACATGAAAGTAATTGCTCAAAAATTACAGCCTGTCCAGCGCACATGAGGAAGTGTTTACGGACACGGGGCTGCGGAGACGACAAGCATGAATCCATAATTGCCACCCGACTTCGTACAGGGGCCACAAATACTCAATATCGTGCTCTTTCAGTTATAAATTAAGGGCGTTTACATCCATAGCACATGACACAGGAAGGAACTGGAGCCAAGCAATATGGTATCGGTGCCCAAACACTTCTAGATGTCAGTATATACCATACACAATGTCCAGCTGCTGAGGTCACACACAGGGGACACTGAGGACAGCCCAAGCTACTTGATATGGGGAAAAATTTAAGGTAATTTCAAAAAGGAATCAGAGGAAGGCAGCAGCTCCTCCATCATTCGCACAAAATCGAAAATGAGAATGAAGCTGTGGGATGCCCTGCTTCAGCTTCCGCACGCAGCTGAAGCAGAGTTTCATACGGGGCGAATCCAACACAGTGTCTCTTCATCATTCTCCCTCACCGAATTCCTCCCACCCAACTCAGTACTCCGATTCCAGGTCCAGCCTCTAGTCTTTCTCCCTCCTCATTTCTCTCTCTCTTTGTTACTTAAACGAGCTGTGTCAAGATTACTGCCCAAGCTTGGGTTTGGCAGATGCAAACGAGTAAACAGGGCCATGACCACATGTGAAAACCGCTGGCCGGTATTGATCGTGGCGTTAAACAGGGCTCCAGACTAACTTTTTTTACAAGGAGCACTGTAGCCCCTTACTGAAAATTTTAGGAGCCCAAGCAGAATCAACCTGCAACGCAATTAGTCACACTTTCGCCAATTTTAACTATATTACTGATAATTTGATAAATAGACAACTTACAGAAATTAAAACGTGCCGTTTTATTTTAAGTTCAGAATGTCTCAAATTCAACAAATGTACTTTCATGAATGTATACAAAGTATGTAAACAAAGTATGTGGTCAGTACCCTTCCTAACCTACCAACTGTTATTACAGTAGGAAAACCTAAACAAGTGCAAGACCCCTGCAATTGACTAATCACAGCTAATCACTCTCTCCCGGACCCTCCACCTCTCACACACATTGGCCTACGGGGACGATTAGGTTTTCATCACTTCCACTGCAGTGCAATTTCACATGCCCTTGGAGGGGTACAAACAAAAATGCAGAAGGCCGCCCGTTGGCTTATTCGGTGAAAACGCAGTCAGATCTGGACAGACTCTTCAGATTATATAGCCATCTTGCTAGCTAGCAAACATTCATCATGGAAAGTCTTTGTACATAATCGTCACATTTAAGCGATGCCATTTGGTTTACATCCTAACTTCACCAGCCAGCTGTAACAGCCACTGCAATTTGAGCTAGCTGGCTAACGTCCCAAAGATCTGAGAATACAGTTGGGACACACGGGGAACTCTCAACACTGAAAGCACAAGAGTTAGCCAGTATATGAGGGATAGAAGTTGCGATGTTACGGAGACTTTCTCCTCGCATGTGGCATTCAACAATGCAAGCAGTTTTGCTAATAGCCAAAATGGCAAATCTCCATGGTGATCATCAGGCCATGATGTCACATTAATCTTCCCTCCACTGGCGGACTCGCTCTTTTTTTTTTCTCCCCATGTTGAAAAACTAAAGTCTGCAAATTTGCAGGTCGCATACGTGCGATTAGTAGAAAAACATACTCGCACTGCCTCAAAAAATGGTCGCAGTCTGGAGCCTTGTTAACAGAGACTTTACTGAAGATGTCTCCTAGAAAGCTTCAGAAAGGAGCACCTTGGCTGACCAAGGCACGATTTTAGCGTTAAGTGTCCCCATTTTGTTTTGGCTACAGTGTTTTTAAAATAGCGCTTTGAATCCTCGAATTTCCATAGAAAACTCCTAAATATAAAAAGCCTAATGCCTGAGTAACTAAATATACAAATACAATGCAAAACGAAGACTGATTCGTGATGATGGCATCAGATTTTGACTCGCAGTCAAGCGGATTCACTTCGTTTGACTTCTTGTTGGGCTGAACTGTTCTGAAGTTCTGAGCATGTGCAGTAACAGGCCTTGAACTAGTTTATGAAAAGGGCACGGAAAAAATAGTCGGTTTCCACAAAAATCACAAGGGCACCAATGCAATTTTATTATTATTCAATTTGGCCCATTCTCCATAAGACCCAATGTTAAAGTACAGCGCCCCCACTAGACCCACTTCTGTCGATTCAATCAAAATGGCACTCGCACTGTACATAAAGTGTATCAAGGTGAGTTGATTGCCAGATTTAGAAAAAAAGTTATCAGACGGTTTTTGAGAAATAATTTTTTGAAATCTCAAGGCATATCTTTTAACATTGTTAATATATTCCCTGACCTCGAGTTTGACCTTTCAAAGTCATCTGTGGTCAAATTTAATATTGCCAAAACATAGGTCATATATGACTTCCTATATATCGATAATACAAACCTAATCTCCATCTGCAACCATGTGGCCTCCACAGACCATCTTGCATATTCATAAAGTACAGCGCCCCCAATAGACCCACTTCCGTCGATTCAATCAAAATGGCGCTCGCACTATAAATTGGCGGTAGCAAGAGTTGATTGCCTGATTTAGAGGAAAATTCATCACGCTGTTTTTGAGAAATTATTTTTCAAAGTTTCTCAGTCCTATCTTTAACATTGGAGCCAAAATTTCAAGGGCCCATAAAACGGACAAAAATGATTCAATCAAAAATCCGAGAAAAACAACTGGAGATATGGTCTAGTAGTATGTTATTGCAAATTTACACGAAAATTCATCAGGCCAAAAAAAGAAAAGATAAATGTTCCATACGACGGATGCCACACCACGACAATAGCTTATCAGCCCATAGGGCCAGTAAGCTAAAAATAGAACCAAGGGTCCTGTAGCTTACCGGCAAGCAGTCTTACAGCGATGATACAAGTTATGAAAATTTCATGCGAACTTTGACATTTGAATCAATGAAAATCAATGTCCGGTCACTAAATAAAAGTTTACATACATTTATAAGACTTTCTGTAATACAATCCTAATCTTTGAAGCAGTTTTGGTGATACAAGTCATTTAACCCTTTCGCAGGCAAATTTTGGCCCAGATGCATACCCCCACGGACGGATTAATTTTGGGTTTTTACCAAAATATGATTGTTATTCAAAATAACAATAAAATAACACCAAATCTCATAATAAGTTTCCCATAACTGATGTTTTTATGTTTTAATCCTCTCCAGAATCGCTAAAATCGCTTGGATCCAAGTCACCCCCGCTCTCTGGATATTCAAACTCATCGTCAGAGTCATTCAATAAAGCAAAAACTTCATCCACGCTGTAATTACGTTTAGAAACACGGCTAGAATGCCGCTATTTGTACTGCCGATGCCATGTTCACATGTCCCACAATTTGACCGAAGTAGTCTCAGATTTAGCGTTTTAGGAAATCCCATGCCTCGCTCACGGCTAAAAATACAGTGCTGGGTGACCTGAGAGACAGCCAATGGTAATGAGTGTAACTAACAAGGGAATTCCCGCAATCGGGGAATTTAAAGAAGACTTTATAAAACACGTTGGTTAAAACGACAAAAATGTCGCTGTGCCTGCGAAAGGGTTAAAATATGCCAATATGTATTCAATATGTCAACTGTGAACTTTAAAGGTCATAGAATGTCAAGTTGTGGTCAGCAAATGGACTTCATATATGACTTTCTAAATGTCTCTATACAAACCTTGGCTCAATCTGTGACCATTTTGGTGATACAAGTCATTGTAATTTCACTGTCGAGTTTGACCCTCAAAGGTCACTGACAGTCAAGTTGAATGTCACCAAATGAAAGTTCATATATGACTTCCTAGATGTCAGTAACACAAACTTAGGCTCCATCTGTGACCGTTTTAGTGATACAAGTCATTGAATTCTCACTGGGTCACATCTGACCTAGGAAGGTCAATACGAAGGTCACCAAATGAAAGTTCATATATGACTTCCTATATGGCTCCAATACAAACCTAGACTCCATCTGTGACCGTTTTGGCAAGACAAGTCATTGTAATTGTATTATGTCAAGTTTGACCTTCAAATGTCATCAACAGTCAAGCTGAATGTCACCAAATGAAAGTTCATATGTGACTTCCTATACATCTCTAATACAAACCTACAAGCAATCTGTAACAATTTTGCTGACATAAGTCATTGAAATTTCACTGTATAGTTTGGCCGTTCAAGGTCACTGAAGGTCAAGTTCAAGGTCACCCAATGAAACTTCAAACATGACTTCCTAAATGGCCACAATACAAACCTAAGCTCTATCTGTAATAGTTCTGGTGATAGAAGTCATTGAAATTTCACTATGTGAAGTTTGACCTTCAAAGGTCACCGAAGGTGAAGTTCAAAGCCACCAAATGAAAGTTCATGTATGACTTCCTATACCTCTCCAATACAAACCGAAACTATCTGTAACGATTTTGCTGATATAAGTCATTGAAATTTCACTGTGAAGTTTGGGCATTCAAGGTCTCTGAAGGTCAAGTTCAATGTCACTAAATGAAACTTCATACATTACTTCCTATATGCCCACAATACAAACCTAAGCTCTATCTGTAATAGTTTTGGTGTTAGAAGTCATTGAAATTTCACTATGTGAAGTCTGACCTTCGAAGGTTGCCGAAGGTCAAGCTCAAGGCCACCAAATGAAAGTTTACACATGACTTCCTATAAGTGTTCAATGCCATATGTTCCAAATCTTCAATATTTTCAAGCCTAGAAACCTTTGAAAATTGTAACATTTTGCTTGACCTCAAGTTTGACCTTTCTAGGTCATCTGAGGTCAACGTTAACACAGCCAAAATATAGGTCATATATTACTTCCTATATGTCAGTAATACAAACTTAATCTCTATCTGCAACCATTTAGCTTCCACAGGCGATTTGGCCCATTCTCCATAAGACCCAATGTTAAAGTACAGTGCCCCCACTGGACCCACTTCCGTTGATTCAATCAAAATGGCACTCGCACTGTACATAAAGTGTATCAAGGTGGTTGATTGCCAGATTTAGAAAAAAAGTTATCACAGTTTTTGAGAATTTTTTTCTGAAATTTCAAGTCATATCTTTTCACATTGTTAATATATTCCCTGACCTCGAGTTTGACCTTTCAAAGTCATCTGTGGTCAAATTTAATATTGCCAAAATATAGGTCATATATGACTTCCCATATGTCGATAATACAAACTTAATCTCCATCTGCAACCATTTGGCCTCCACAGGCCATATTGCATATTCATAAAGTACAGCGCCCCCAATAGACCCACTTCCGTCGATTCAATCAAAATGGGGCTCCCACTGTACATTGACAGTACCAAGGAAAGTTGATTGCCTGATTTAGAAAAAAATTTATCACGCAGTTTTTGAGAAATAATTTTTAAAAATTTCTCAGTCCCATCTTTAATTTCAAGGGCCCATAAAACGGACAAAAATTATTCAATCAAAAATCCTAGAAAAACATCTGGAGATATGGTCTAGTGGTATGTTATTGCAAATTTACACAAAAATTCATCAGGCCAAAAAAAAGATAAAAAATGTTCCGGACGACGGACGCCAAACCACGACAATAGCTTATCAGCGAATAGGGCTGGTAAGATAACAATAAACTGAACAAACAAAACAGGGACAGTGCAGAGTTGTCTGAAGGGCTCAAATAGCAGTTTTCAAGTGAAGATAAGTTCTGTACTAAAGTACACAAGAGGCTGTACTGTGTACTATGCTGCTGATTAAGCCTGTCTTTTACCGTGAAGCTGGCTAGTTAGCAAGATTAGCCGCACTGCCGCCATCATTGAAGGTGAAGTGGATCGCATCTTTGCCTGCATGATACCGGGTCGTGACGAGCTTCAGTGGTCGTCGCTGATGTCTTGCTCCATGCTGCAGATGATCGACTAACGACGGAGATATACGGTAAAAGTTGTTTTTACTTCACCCAAGAAGGTAATGGGTAACACGGCTCTTCGGGGTTTTTTTTCTTCATGAGCTCCAACATTAAGCGCGCCTAATAACTTAAAAGCAAGCTTGCTCAATGTAAAAAAAAAAAAAAAACCTGAAGCGAAAAGTGCACTTATTTTAGCATGGGCTATTTCCCAGGCCTCTCTGTTAAATACTGTTCATTTTTTCCATATTGGGTTTTTGTAATTTCACATACACCTTTTCTGCATTCAGTCAATATAAGGTTAAAACGGAGATACTGTATTGTGTTCATCCTCATCACATGCTGTGTAAAGGAGCAGGTTAATTGTTGTATTTCCTTGGTAACATCATATTGGGTTATTAAAATCTCGAATGTTCCCTTAGCTTCTCACCGTTAATTAGGGAGAGAGTGAGAGTAATAATTTATCCTAGACGTGTTTATCATACAATGCAATGTCTCTTTCACCATTTTATAAAGTAGTTGAAGTTTAATGGAGTGCAAATGCTTTATTAAATAAGTGAACAACACACAGATCTGTCTGCAGCGCTTCAGATTATCGCAAGTTGTTTTTAATTTAAATTTGATTACTGGTAAAGTTGAAATAAGTAATGCTTTTAATCAGCATTTTGTCACAGCAGGCTATCTTTTGGAGATGAACAAAGTAGCAGACCGAAGTCTCACTAAGCAGACCAATGATAAGCAGTGCACCTCTAATCTATCTAGCTGTCCTACAACCTCTTATTTGTTGAATAATAATACTGTATTTTCTTTACATTGCGTTTCATCTGCGTAAGTTCTTGAAGCTCTTAAATTAATGTAAATAAGTCTACAAGGGATCAATTGATAGATCCATATCTTTTGCAACTCTCTGCCTCACTCATTGCCAAACCTCTGACTCATATATTTAATATGTCTATTATGACAAGCAACATAGCAAAAGTATGGAAAACTGCTAGTGTTTTTTTAACTGAAAATTCCATTTTGAACACTCACCAATCTGGTTTCAGGTCTGGGCATAGCACTGTTACTGCTACTTGTTTAGTTATAAATGACATCGTAAGAGTACTAGATAACTGACAGCATTGTGCAGCCCTTTTCATTGACCTGTCTAAGGCATTTGATACTGTTGATCATGCCCTTCTTTTGAAAAGATTATCAGACATTGGCCTTGGCAAATCTGCTTGTAATTGGTTTAAAAACTATCTTGAGGATAGGACTCAATATATTTCATTTGAAAACATTCAGTCTCGAAGTGTTCCAATCAGCAGAGGAGTTCCACAAGGTTCAATTCTTGGCCCTTTGTTACTCACTATCTATATTAATAATATTGGCTTATCTTTGGATTATTGTAAATTCCATTTATATGCTGACGATACCATCTTTTACTCGACTGCTTCTTCAGTTCAGCAGGCCATATCTAATCTGCAGCATGATTTTAACTCTATTCAAAGATCCCTAATTGAGTTGAAGCTCGTCTTAAATGAGGACAAAACCAAGTTCATGGTATTCACCAAAGCTAGAAAAAAGGACCCCCTTGATTTTCATATTTGTACCCTGCAGGGTAGCCAAATTGAACATGTCCACCATTATAAATACTTGGGCATTTGGCTGGATGACAAGCTGACCTTTTACATGCAAATTGAAAATTTAACAAAAAAGATAAGGAGTAAAATAGGCTTCTTATACAGAAATAGGGCTTGTTTCAATTTCAAAAGTAAAAAGAAGATTGTGCACTCAGTAATACTCCCCATGCTTGATTATGGTGATGTGATTTATAGAAATGCATCTACTTCTGTTATAAAACCTTTAGATTCCATTTATCATTCTGTTATTAGATTTATCACAGATCTTGACTTCCACACCCACCATTGTGTTTTATACAAGTCAGTAGGGTGGGGGTCATTGAAAGCTAGACGAGACTACTGCTGGTTTTCATTTGTTTATAAATGTGTTTTATTGAAAATCCCTCTTTATTTCGCTAGTCTTCTTAAGAGGCGAGTGGGTTGCCATGGGACACGGTCACAGGACTCATTGTGTCTGAATCTTCCTCGTGTAAGAACAGAGCTCGGTAAGACAGCTTTTTATTACAATGTCCCACACACCTGGAACCAGTTACAAGTTAATCTGAAACTGAATGAACTGGTTCCATTTGGACATTTTAAAACTTTGATCAAATCATTTTATCAAGAGAATTGTTGTTGTTTTAATTAATGTTTCCCTTTAATAATGGCATTGTATTTTTTTTTCCCTCTTCTTCTTGGTTCCACAAATGTCCTTGTAAACTGTGTTATTTTAATTGTTTGTAATGCAGGGCCCTGCTGAAAAGGAGACATGGTCTCAGTCAGGCCCCCTGCTTAAATAAATAAAAATAAATAAATAAAAAATAAAGTGTTGTTAGAGACGGTTCACATGATTGCGGATCGTTAACATGAAATGACAGTCACTACGGGTCAGAGGCAAGACTGGAAATTAAATGACGGTTCATAACTGCAGATTTCATGATTTGAGAATAAAACAGACATTCACTTTTGTCAGTTGCAAGTCTGGGCACTGACAGCAAAGGCATACAGTAGGGCACGGCTATTACTGCCGCTGTTCAGGGCACAACTGACGGGGCATTAAGGCGATGGGATTGGGCAATGATGGCTTTTGCCATTGATGTCGTCGTGAATTTCAAGGACTGCAGTAAACGTGCCTCAGCTCCGTTAATGATCTTTATTCAGCTCCCTAAGCTCCCGGACTGTGTGAAGTGCTTGTGTAACTCCGTGTTAAGTACCCAGCCGGCCTCCCCGTGACCAGTACCTTGTCTGTGACAGCAGTGAGGGTCATGGCGTGTGCCATAAGCGAGTCCCCGTATGTTAGCCGCTCCGCCTTGGACATATTCTTCACAGAGATCCCGAAAACTAGATCATGGTTAAACCTGGGAACAGCCACCAGAGAGAAAGAAATGCTAAGAAACAGCCGATCGCAAAGACAGGAATGAAATGCTCAGACGCGCAGTGGTCACAATGGCAAATGTATCCAGACAATGAGACCTCGGGCACAAACACGTATGCACACGTTTTTCATATACTTGAGGGGGCCAAAAATTTATTTCAGCACTAAAACCCCATTTCCATGCCTCCCAAACCCAGAAACCAACCCTAATCCTAACCCCTTCCCCAACTCTCTTCGTAAACCAGAGCAAGGATTTAGCCAGGTACTGGTCTTCCCGTCTTTTAGAGGGGCATTGTAAAATTTACCCCGTTAAAGTCGGGTATGAGTTTTTAAGGTACTGCTCTGATTTTATTTTTTCTGGTCTAAACCCATTTAAATTTTAATACGCCCCTCTAAAATACGCCCCAGTGCTAGGCTAAACCCTTGACTGAAAATTTAACCCTAAATCCCCCCCCTTGAAATTAGAGCATAATGAAAATACCTAGCCTTATAAAAAGACCATTGCCTAACCATAATCCCAATCACAGTCCGCAGCCTGAACCCAGCCAATAATCCCAATCACAGACCGCGGCCTAAACCCAGCCCATAATCCCAATCACAGCCTGCAGCCTAAACCCAGCCCATAATCCCAATCACAGCCCACCGCCTAAACCCAGCCCATAATCCCAATCACAGCCCACAGCCTAAACCCAGCCCATAATCCCAATCACAGCCCGCAGCCTAAACCCAGCCCATAATCCCAATTGCAGCCGGCAACCTAAACCCAGCCCATAATCCCAATCACAGCCCTCGGCCTAAACCCAGCCCATAATCCCAATCACAGCCTGCAGCCTAAACCCAGCCCATAATCCCAATCACAGTCCGCAGCCTAAACCCAGCCCATAATCCCAATCACAGCCCACCGCCTAAACCCAGCCCATAATCCCAATCACAGCCCACAGCCTAAACCCAGCCCATAATCCCAATCACAGCCCGCAGCCTAAACCCAGCCCATAATCCCAATTGCAGCCGCAACCTAAACCCAGCCCATAATCCCAATCACAGCCCTCGGCCTAAACCCAGCCCATAATCCCAATCACAGCCTGCAGCCTAAACCCACCCCATAATCCCAATCACAGCCCGCGGCCTAAACCCAGCCCAGAATCCCAATCACAGTCCGCAGCCTAAACCCACCCAATAATCCCAATCACAGCCCGCGGCCTAAACCCACCCCATAATCCCAATCACAGCCTGCAGCCTAAACCCACCCCATAATCCCAATCACAGCCCGTGGCCCAAACCCACCCCATAATCCTAATCACAGCCTGCAGCCTAAACCCAGCCCATAATCCCAATCACAGAACCCAGCCCATGGCCACAATCAGGCCTTTCTCTCATGGCGACCCAAAAACAGAACTTCATTTCAGTCGGGGGGTTCATCAGGTCCCAACAAGTATAGATAAACACGTGTACACACACACTCACACACGCTCGCACGCACATGTGCACGCACACACCAGAGTTTGGTGCTAATACAGATGAAAAGAGGCATCTGCTCAGGAAGGCAAAAGACAAAAGCCTGTTGAGACTGGAGCAGGTTATCAGATGGGTGACGGAGGGATACCCACACGTTCATGTCATTGATGCCCAGCTTGCCGTGAAAGTGCTTCCCCACGTCACAGCCGAACCACACGGCCTGCGGGAAAGAAGACACGTCACACACACTTTGTACAAAATGATGAGGAGATAAAGAGACAATGACAGTGTGCGCTCGGGCCAAACCGTTGGAGAAACACAGCACTTCCATGCGAACGGCCCTGACCACACGTACACACGCGATTCATATGCACACGCACACACACTCCCAAACGCACCTCTCCAGCTTTGATAGATCCAGCTGCAGCCTGCTTCAACACGTGAATGGGCTGGTTGTTGTAAAGAGTTTTGCGGCCTCCCACCATGTTGCCCAGGTATTCGACCGTATACATCTGCTCATAGGGGTTCTGGGCCCTGGGGTCATTCACCAGGCAGATCTACGGTGAGCACAGAGGGACAGCTCAGATCCTGCATTAGTTCAGCCGCAGTGAGGTACGCCATAGGAGAGGAGCTGCACCTGTCACCATGGTTTCCGGAGACTGCCCTTTACTGTGGGTCACATGGCACATGCACGTTACCCTGGGTTTCAGAGAGCGCCCTACCTTTCCCTCCATGTCGTAGAGCGGCTTAACGTGCTCCCTGTAGAACTGCACGGGTGTGAGGGGGGGCATTCGGTGGAAGTTCTTCTCCTTGTCTCTGTACTCCCAACAAATGGTCTCAGGGGGGCTGCCTAGGCACACGCTGGCTACGCGGAACACCTGACAACAAACACACACACACACACACACACACACACAGAGGCGGTGAACGCAACCTGGCTTTTACAAATGCTGTACCCGCGTTTTCCAGAACTGTGCCCCGTCCCAACTCCTACAGCAATCTCAGGAATTTCCTCTATTCCTTCAACACATAAGCTTCAGGTTGATGGTGAAAACATGCCAATATTATGAAAAGCGTAACCAGTTTCTGTCAATGAAAAGTCGCTGTGTCGGGCACAGATTAGAAATCTAAATGAAGAGGGCGTTTGTGGAGGGAGAAAAGGGAATGAAGTGACTCCCTCCCTCTCCTCCTTACAAGCACAAACATTCACAGGGCAGTGACTCCCTTCCCTCTCCTCCTTACAAGCACAAACATTCACAGGGCAGTGACTCCTTCCCTCTCCTCCTTACAAGCACAAACATTCACAGGGCAGTGACTCTTTCCCTCTCCTCCTTACAAGCACAAACATTCACAGAGCAGTGACTCCTTCCCTCTCCTTCTTACAAGCACAAACATTCATAGGGCAGTAACTCATTCCCTCTCCTCCTTACAAGCACAAACATTCACAGAGCAGTGACTCCTTCCCTCTCCTCCTTACAAGCACAAACATTCACAGGGCAGTGACTCCTTCCCTCTCCTCCCATAAAGCACAAACATTCACAGAGCAGTGACTCCTTCCCTCTCCTTCTTACAAGCACAAACATTCATACGGCAGTAACTCATTCCCTCTCCTCCTTACAAGCACAAACATTCACAGAGCAGTGACTCCTTCCCTCTCCTTCTTACAAGCACAAACATTCATAGGGCAATAACTCCTTCCCTGTCCTCCTTACAAGCACAAACATTCACAGAGCAGTGACTCCCTCCCAGTCCTCCTTACAAGCACAAACATTCACAGAGCAGTGACTCCTTCCCTCTCCTCCCATCCCTGACCCTTCCCTCCTCCTCGCCTAGCACAAACATTCACAGAGCAGTGACTCCTTCCCAAGCACAAACATTCACAGGGCAGTGACTCCTTCCCTCTCCTCCCCATAAGCACAAACATTCACAGGGCAGTGACTCCTTCCCTCTCCTCCTTACAAGCACAAACATTCACAGAGCAGTGACTCCTTCCCTCTCCTCCCCATAAGCACAAACATTCATAGGGCAGTGACTCCTTCCCTCTCCCCTCCCATTCACAGCAGCAGTGACTCCATTCATCGGGCAGTGACTCCTTCCCTCTCCTCCCCATACAAGCACAAACATTCACAGAGCAGTGACTCCTCCCTCTCCTCCCCACAAGCACAAACATTCACAGAGCAGTGACTCCTTCCCTCTCCTCCTTACACAAACATTCAAACATTCACAGGGCACAAACATTCACAGAGCAGTGACTCCTTCCCTCTCCTCCTTACAAGCACAAACATTCACAGAGCAGTGACTCCTTCCCACTCCTCCTTACAAGCACAAACATTCACAGAGCAGTGACTCCTTCCCTCTCCTCCCTACAAGCACAAACATTCACAGGGCAGTGACTCCTTCCCTCCCTCCCCAAAGCACAAACATTCACAGGGCAGTGACTCCTTCCCTCTCCTCCTTACAAGCACAAACATTCACAGAGCAGTGACTCCCTCCCTCTCCTCCTTACAAGCACAAACATTCACAGAGCAGTGACTCCGTCCCTCTCCTCCTTACAAGCACAAACATTCATAGGGCAGTGACTCCTTCCCTCTCCTCCTTACAAGCACAAACATTCACAGAGCAGTGACTCCTTCCCTCTCCTCCTTACAAGCACAAACATTCACAGGGCAGTGACTCCGTCCCTCTCCCTCCTCCAAAGCACAAACATTCATAGGGCAGTGACTCCTTCCCCTCCTCCTCAAGCACAAACATTCACAAGCACAAACATTCATAGGGCAGTGACTCCTTCCCTCCCCTCCCCACAAGCACAAACATTCACAGAGCAGTGACTCCTCCCTCCCTCCTTACAAGCACAAACATTTACAGGGCAGTGACTCCTTCCCTCCCCTCCTCCTTAAAGCACAAACATTCACAGGGCAGTGACTCCTTCCTCTCCTCCTCCTAAAACACAAACATTCACAGAGCAGTGACTCCTTCCCTCTCCTCCTTACAAGCACAAACATTCACAGAGCAGTGACTCCGTCCCTCTCCTCCTTACAAGCACAAACATTCATAGGGCAGTGACTCCTTCCCTCTCCTCCTTACAAGCACTAACATTCATAGAGCAGTGACTCCTTCCCTCTCCTCCTTACAAGCACAAACATTCACAGAGCAGTGACTCCCTCCCTCTCCTCCTTACAAGCACAAACATTCACAGAGCAGTGACTCCGTCCCTCTCCTCCTTACAAGCACAAACATTCATAGGGCAGTGACTCCTTCCCTCTCCTCCTTACAAGCACAAACATTCATAGGGGGCCTCTCCTCCTTACAAGCACAAACATTCACAGAGCAGTGACTCCTTCCCTCTCCTCCTTACAAGCACAAACATTCATAGGGCAGTGACTCCGTCCCTCTCCTCCTTACAAGCACAAACATTCATAGGGCAGTGACTCCTTCCCTCTCCTCCTTACAAGCACAAACATTCATAGGGCAGTGACTCCTTCCCTCTCCTCCTTACAAGCACAAACATTCACAGAGCAGTGACTCCCTCCCTCTCCTCCTTACAAGCACAAACATTCACAGGGCAGTGACTCCTTCCCTCTCCTCCTTACAAGCACAAACATTCACAGGGCAGTGACTCCTTCCCTCTCCTCCTTACAAGCACAAACATTCATAGGGCTGGGTTTATAGGGCCTCCCTCCGAGTTCCATAATATTTTTGCACGTTCAAAGTCCACACGGATGCACTCACTGGGAAAAAGATGGACAGAATGAATTATTTTTGGCGCTGAGGCTTCTTGAGAAGCTGATGGTGGACTTGAAATTAGACCCAAGAGTACTTTTTAAAATATGGGGAAAAAACCCTGAATGTTGGAAAAAAGAAGCGATGGAGGGACTGAGAACTCAGATATTTGGGTTTAGTGGGTTTAGAGGGTTGAGCTATCAAAGGTCTGTGGTTCTGGACGGCACAGGTGAGGTGGAAAGGAGGAACACAGCAGAACGTGTGACAGGAACACGGACTCAGGAGCACCTGTAGCCACGCGGGGTTCACCTCTGTCAAGCAGATCACCCGTTATTTATGAGGGTTAGGAACACAAGAGGAGTAACCAGAATACGGGAAACAAGCAATGAGAGTGTGGCCCACCCAGTGGAGCGAAAACGAGTCACATGACGACTCAGGACAGCAAGCTGAGGAGGAGGGTGACGGACTCGAAGACTGTTCAGCGAAGGCAAGGAGAGAGAGAGAAGAGAAACAAGGAAAGAGCAGGAAATATTTGGGTGAAAAACTGGTGGGGGGGGCACATCTGAGCCAATCCTGGGGGACTCTACTGTCAAGGGAGGGGCGAAAGGCATTTCCCGAGCCCAGCTTTTCTCCAGTTCTCCTGGTCCTGACCCCGGCAAGCGTAGTACACAGCACACCTTATTAAACTCCTGTCAGTGCTCTCCCTCTCCGCGCCCCCCCGCCCAAGCAGGCCCCCTGAAACAAAGTCCACGTGAGGATAATAATCCTTTAATCAAGTTCAGCGCACCAGCCGTACGCTCTCTCCTGCTTTCATGTCGCCCTGTTCAGGTTTAACGGTAACAAAAAAAAAAAAAAAAAAAACGCTCAAAGCAGCTGCACCGTAAGATTGACTCCACTCCCATCCCCCCTTTCTCTCCCGAACCGGCACACAAACCGCTGTCACGCACAAATCGGACGCACAAAAGAACAGTAATTGCCAGGCACAAATGTACGCTCATGTCGCTGACACCTCCCCAACACAATCCCCATTCCTGAAACGAGACCACGGCTCACGGACGAGGGACAGCTGGGTCAGACCGCGGTAGAAGACATTGAGGCTTGTTGACACAGAAGGCACACGTACTCCATTGCTGCCGGTTTAACAACGTTGGCCATCCCGCGGGCGCGCCGCGCGGTAACCAGACTCTGCAAGCGATTTCTGTTAACCGGTTGACGACGGACGGCCGCCGCCGTGGCGTCGAGCGCAAACACGAAAACAATAAGCGCGAAGACACCGGCGCTGTCTGTGGCTGCTGGGTAATCAGATTCCCAGCTCAGCTCATTACAGTGGACCAGTGTTGCACAGAAAGGCTCCCTTCTCAAGGGCCCACGCTTACCCGGAGACACAGCCACACGGCTCCACCCGCTGGCGTCGCGGCAACCTGCAGCTTTCCTTTGCCCCGCAATCCCCTCCGAGTAAATCCTGCAAAGAATGTTTTAAAGGCCATTTTTCTCCTGCCAGTGCGGAGAGCTCAGTCGCATTGGCAAACCCATGCTCATCGCTGGAACATCATAGCAAACGTGCCAAACATGCAGCCGTACCTTCAAGCCCGCGACACTGAACTACTGCATCCATTCAGACTGCAGTCCTTCAAAGTGAGCTCCGGTAGATGATGGCGGTAAACACTAGAATGGCCTTTGGGCATCTGGATTTAAAACAACTCCAGCACAGCACGAAAAATTCTTGTTCTTACAGAACTCTCCTTAAATATTAATGTTTAAAATAAGTATGTTTGACATGTAAAAATAAAAAATAATAATGAAACTACGCATATGGGCAGTTTGTACAGTTTTCTGCTAAAAAAAAATCCCCCAACGACTAACAGGCAGCAGGTCACCAGGCATCAGTGTTTCTCTCTAACTCAGCTACTGAACTGCCAGTACCGTGATCCCAACGGCTCAGCCAATCACAGACAAAACTAGTTTTACACGCATAATCACACAAAATGACTTCACTTCAATCGTGAGACACAGCTGAAACTTAAAAAAGCCAATCGGATGCTGGGAAACATTGCCAAAAGTATTGAGTACAAATCCAAGGAGGTCATACTTATCTTGTACAACACATTCGTCAGACCACATCTGGAGTATTGTGTACAGTTCTGGGGACCATACTTTAAGAAAGATATACAGGCTCTAAAAAAAGTTCAGAGAACGGCCACAAAGCTAATTCCAGATATAAAAGATGAAAGCTATGAGAAGAGGCTGAAGATCCTTAATCTCTTTAGTCTTAGGAAAAGGAGACTTAGGGGTGATCTAATTGAGGTTTTAAATATGTTAAAGGGATTAATGAAGTGAATTATGTAGGATTCCTTCGGCCAAGTTTTGTTAGTAGAACTCGGGGGTCACAAATGGAAGTTGACCAAGAGTAAATTTAGCACTGATATATGGAAATATTTTTTCACCCAGAGAGTAATTTCGATGTGGAATAGCTTGCCTGACCATATTGTTGAGGCAGAAACCTTGGGAATTTTCAAGAGCAGGCTTGACTTAAAGCTAGATACCACTGAGTCATTGAGTATCTGAAGTGATATATTCACAATAGTAAAAAGAAACTGGCGAGCCTAGTTGGGCTGAACGGCCTGTTCTCGCCACTCATGTTATTTCATGTCATGTTATGTCAAGACCAAAAAAAAAAAAAAAAAATCACTGATTTTACTGCAGTCTCTTAGCTTTAAGGGTTCTTTACCGACCTTTTCCATTTTACATCTCACGTCTTAGTCCTTGTCTCCGTTTTGGCTGTTAAATACCTGTATTATACCAGGATACATCGTCTCCATAACGTATATGTGGACTTTGACATGTTCAACATGCAGTAATTTCCATTGACAAATGTGTCCAAAAAATGTCACAGCTCCTTTTGTGCAATAGAAGTATTACAGTTACACTACATTATCATAATGAATTCGCTTGGGGTGGCAAAAAATCCACCCTAATCAGTGCTTTATCAGTGCTCTGTGAATGCAATGCCTGCATACTGTACGTTAACAGATTTCTTTTTGAAATAAGTGAAAATACTGTGTAGGCTTGTAAAATATAGATTAACACACTGCATACGGCAACAGGAGCAAACTCCAGTCTTGGGGGGCGGGGTACAGTGTCTCCAGGCTTTTGCGGTCGCCTTTCAAATAGCAGGCAATCCAAACCTCGAGAACAAAGTCTGTGGACTCATTAGCCAATAGGTGGCGTAAGCAAACAATTGAGCGGAAATGTCCTGAAAACCAGCAGATACTGTAGCCCTCCAGCACTAGAGTGATGCTGCTGACATATTCACACACACACAAGCAGGGGACAGGACTCACCTCCTCGATCATTGTGTCGATGGCGTCATTGATCTCCGCCTTAGTAGAGTCACTAGCCACCATGTTCCTCAGCCTAAGACAGTATTCCCGCAGCTGAAACACAGAATAACAGTAAAGCCACGTCACAGCTCCACAGTGGCCTTACGCAATGCTTTCTAGACTACTAAACATGTGACCCTGCCCTGGACTGTCATCCTAGCACCCATTTCAAGCTTTAAGGGCGAATGAACTTACTTCACAGACAAATTTTGAAAACGTTAACTCAACAGATGCAAGCTGAACTTGTCTGCTACATTACAGGCAATTTTAAACCATTGTAAGGTGCATTTTAAGTGTGGCTGACATTAAGACGGTAACTTGGCACAATAAAATCAAAAATTTGAGTGCGAGAAATAAATCTCTTGTAGAATATCTGCTTATTACTCGGTTAATAAATGAATATGAGAATAAAATGATTCTGGTGGTAAACCTGGTTTTACAGTTGTGCATTTCTAAATAAAACACCCACTGAGTTTAGACAAATTGACACTGCTCAGTTGATGAAATATACTCTAGATCTAGATATTTATTAATATTCTGCCCAGAGGTAAATAAGAGAAAAGTATCCCAGTTGCAATAATTAGACAAGTCAACTGGCCTAGACCTTGACTAATCCCATCATGAAGCAGGCAAAAAAATAAAATCTCAATCCATTTATTAAGAATCTTATTTATTTACAATAGTGGATCATCACAAGCATTCAACACCAACCATGATCCGTGTCAATTTCTATTGCTTCCCCTTCTTCGCCTTCAGCATTGGACACCTGCACATCATTGTCATCTGCTGCATAAGGTTTGAACACAACGGGCCGCATTTCCCCTGTTTACACACTCTCAGAGGTCTCTGCTTCTTCAGGGGAAAATTCCCCTCAAACCAAGACAACAAATCCCTAATATCAGCAGAATAATCGTTAACTTCTGACTTTGCCCATCCTTTGAGCCATTACAGCTTTCTTTGCCTCAGCATAGCCTCCTGTTTACGGCAGCCAGCCAGAAGCTGGGAAAGCCGAGCCGTCTGTTTGCCGAAGTCAAAATTTATCAAACCGCATTCATGTTTCACCGAAAATGTTTAGAATATTATACAAAAGCTAATTTTTCGTAGTTTATTAAAAAATAAATTCCCATTATTATTCCCATCAGCGTCACTTTTATTTACATTCAAGTCAATACATCCCACGTGAAATTCAAGATGGACGCCCTTTTCTTCTCTCCCTAAGTGGAACACCGTTTTGCTGCATTGTGCTCAGTGCTGCAGATGGGAAATGTTAGAATTGTGGTGCAGTTGGAATCCATATCGTAACCGTCACTTCCATGACAGCGACATTGACCCGTAAAGGATCCATTTCCTGAAAAACACATTTTTCCTAGTTATTGCATGTACACATTGGTCATCCCTCACTCTTACAAAATTTGAGATGTTTTAGAGTCAAAGCAGCTTCCTTCCTTCCTTTTTTCCTCATCAACTCCAAAGGCATGAAAAATTTAGATTTCGGATTGGGCATACTGATGACGTGCACCTGCGCGGAGGAGGAGTCGAGGTGTGGCTAGGGAGTAGCAAATCCCGCCTACTGTTTTCCGCAAACATGCCTCGGAGACGACAGGAGCTATAGGTTCCGGTGCACACAAATGCTCTGTTGTTGGTTCCCAGAATCCACATAAAAACGTTTTTAACATTCCATTGAGCGACGAATGGAAGAGGAACAAGCGGATTGCATTTATTTTTGCCGACAACGTCCCTGCAGCCCCTGTCACAAACCTATTCCAGTGTGCTCAGTATTTCACGTCGGACTCTTTCTCCAACTTAGGCCAGTACAAAGCTGTCTTAGCTAAAAAACCTGCGCCTCCAGAAAGGTGTTGTTCCAACACTACGGAACCCGCCACTTTAATATTGTCTGTACATGAAATACAAGTTTCCGGGATATAATGGTTTCGCCCCACCCGCCGCCGCCGCGTCCGCGGATTTTAGCTGTTAGCGCGGTAATTCACAAAATACTTTACACTGGCTTTTCATTTTTAGCATATGGGTAGATATGGTAGAGAGGATGAACTGATTAGATTTTGGGCAAGTATGCGCTCCTAGGTTTGCCACCAGGTGGCGCTATATATTGAAAAAAAATCAGGTTTTTTTACCATATCTCTGGAACAATTACTTACACAGACCTCAAATTTGCCTCATATCGTAGGTCTAGTAAAGGGGAACCTAATGAAGGGGGCTTCGAGGATTGGGGAATTTCGGGGATATACCCCTTGCTGTTGGCTGCCGACAGCGTAGGCCTAGTTTGTTGATGGATGGCTGTATATTGTCTTTTTATGCTGTCCAAACACAGCATGTTACTCTTGATTATATGATCATGGGACTTAGATGTACTAATGTTAGCTTGCATGTGACATTTATATTCCCCCTGTTTTCAGGCCATTTCGTTAGTACATCTCACGTAGGGCACAGTGCATCGCACTCAGACAGCAGGAGCACATCGATGCAACCCAGAATAGTCGACAGATTCAGCCATGATGAGGTCACATGTTGTGTTACTATGCACGCATTGCTACGGCTGTGCTTTCAAGCCACTCCTCCCTCCTCCCACCCTCTTCCCTCGCACCACCCCCTCCGCCCAGCCATGCCGCTATCTTCCGGCCAAGTCAAAATCTCGAAATTTTCTCGCGAGAGCAAGATTGGCTTGATAGAAAGGGCAAAATAAATATGCAAATTACCGCAAAACATTATGTTTTAGACCCAAATCACTTATTTTTAACGGGTGTAAATACCAGGTAATGGACCCTTTAAGAACAAAATATGGATGTATGAAAATTTCCATTCATTTTCTCTAGAAATGATGGGTTTTCTCTCGCATAACCTTGCAAGAAAGACCTACTTCTCTAGTCTTTTAGCAATGGCGCAAGTGCCATCTAAAACTTAGCCATCAAGTTATTTAGGGCCAATGGACCGCAGCATTCTTCAAAATCTCTTGGACATCATGTGGTGCAATCTAGCCAAAAAATGTTCCTTTGCTTTTTGAATTGGTACTAGAGCAAAACGGGTGTACGTTTCACACATGTCTGAATGCTCGATGAAGGTTTGTCCCGAGCAAAGTGGCTCATCAGGCCGGTGCTAAACCCCAGTTTCCTGTAGGTGGAAGTGATTAGGAGTATAGCCGCTGCCCCTGGATGGGATGCTAGTCTATCGCAGGCAACCCCCCCAGCTCTTAGTCAGGTTTCCCTGACTATTTGCTAGTACCCAGTTATACACCTATGTGGAGTGAGACAGTGTGGGAGTGAAGTGTTTTTGCCCGAGAACACACCACGAAAGCTCACTAAAGAATAATAATGCTCAACTGGGGTAATGCAATTTACACAGGGGGACCATTTTTGCCCAAGAATCAAGGGACATTTCAAGAGGAATGGAGGCAAACTGCAAGATAACATTTCAGCTTCTGAGCAATTTGAAAAAAACCCATAGAAGGCATTAGTCATGGGCTATATAACAAGAATGCGCCGTGATTTCAGACTATCTTTTCTGTGACCAACGCTCAGGGTGCATCCGAATTCTCAACAACAGGCAGCCTTTCCCCTTTCCTCTCCACTTCACCTGGAGCTTGACAGAAAATGTCACAAGGGTCAAGGCAAAGTCGCAGGGAGATTTTGAATCAAACTTGGGACATGTTTGAGAAACATTGAATGTCCTCTTATTCAATATGTCATGGGTTTGAAAGGTAAAGATAATGACACGACTGATCCAACAGAGAGATGGGGGGGGACTACAGTTAATGACATATCCAATCGCTACAGCAGCAATGAATTGTTTTCCATAATCAATCTTTCCTGTCTTTCAACATTGGTCTGGTGATTCTTTGCAGAAAAGAAGCAAAAAAGGAGCTAATTGCCTCCTTTCCTTCATGAAATGGACAATTCAGGCACTCTCAGTCATGGCCACCAGCCAAACTATTTCCAGTTTGTGTCTGTTATCGAGGAAATCTCCCTGTTCTTTAGAGACTAAGGCCGCTTTCACACGGATGCGAAAAAAATTTTTTGCACGACAGATTACATTCAAAGTCAATGCAAAGACGCGAACATGCGCATTTCGCGTGTATTCGCGTCTTTGCATTGACTTTAAATGTAATCTGTCGTGTGAAAAATTTGTTTCGCGTCTGGTGTGAAAGCAGCTTAAGGAGGCACTTCCAGCCTTCAGATGAAGTGGCATAATAAGTAAGGGATAATCAACTCGTAGGTGTGCATCACACGGCTTTAAGGCACGACCTGGAGGTGAATAACCAACCGACGCCTCCGCGAAGTGCCTTAAAACCATGTAATGCACACCTACGAGTTGATTATCCCGCTTATACCATGGTCATTTGCCAGCAATATCAAATCAAAGCATTCAAAAATTTTTGGTGAAAGTTTTGCACTTAAAATCTAAATTTTATGAAGCAAGAGTTTACCGTCGTCATGACGAGGAATAATTCTAGCCTCTTTTACAACCATGTCAGTTAGCCACAGTTTGAGAGGGTGAGGAGAGTGATGGTCTTTTTTTTTTTATTTCAAATAAATAGCAGATAACAAAACATTCATTCGTTAATTCATCAATTTAACTGGTTCATTTTTTATTTCAAATAAACAATAGCAGATAACAAAACGTTCATTCATTAATTCATCAATTTAATTTTTTAATAAATAGCAGATAACAAAACGCAACATTCTAGGTCTAACCAACCGGCATTAAATAAATAACAATCCCCTTCATCAAAATTCTTATACTCTCCAAATACATTAAAAGAAATGTTAAAATCATCCATTTGTGTTTTGTTGTGCTCTGCTCTCGACAGTTTGACAGCGACACTCTCTAACGTTGCTATGGTTACAGGTTGGCTAGCAGATGAATTTCGAACGGTGAAACTACCATAGCCGAACTACCTGTGTGTTCCACGGTTTTAACGCATACCTGCAAGCCAATCAGAAAAGAGTATTCACCCAGACCATGGTATAACTCAGAATAATGGTGAAGACAGAAGGACCATATCTCTCCCCTGCTTTGTGATTTCAATGGGCATTTTAAGAAATCATGAGGGCGTTTCTGCCCTTTCCACTCCTTAAGTTCTTATGCTCTGCAAAAATCACCAAAACCATTTCAGTTCAGATTGACACAGCTGGCGTGCGATGCGAGCTCACCTTGTGATTAAGTATGTCATTCATCCTTCGAGAAGCTTCCGAGCTGTGAGACTCCGGGAAACACTTCTTCGGGACGACTCCATATTTTTCTGACAAACATAAAAAACAAACAAAAATATGAAGCACCTTAACAACGACTCCTACACTCACACCAGAGCCGAACAGAGTCGTTCCAATGAAAACTGCTTCGTGGACATGAAAAAACACACAGCGATGACAGCCTTGGGTCTATTTCAGATCCAACACACTGACTGATGCTCATTCCGACTCCGATGACCCCGACAGCATGAGGACATGTCTCCTTACTGCCAATACCTGGATTAAAGACAAACTTTGCAGCAACTCAGAAGAATCCTTGTTTCCTCCTTATTTTTTTTCTTACACCCCTTAATATAATGCGCATGCCTGTTGTGCAATCACGGTACTGCAGTTACAGGGGCCCGTGGGTGGATGGGGTCACGTGCCTCAGATAACAAGAGGCATCAGGAGAGGGCATATCCCCCACGCCATCAACTTCGGATTAGCAACAGGCATCACGTCAGGTCATGATTAATGTGCACACCAAGTTCTGTGAAAAATATTAAACGGTTTTCAAGTTATGCTCCAGAAACGAAATGTTCGCAGAAAGACAGACGGACGGACAGACAGACGAGTGAGACGACCGTACCCATGACTATATCCCCCCGCATTATATGCCGGAGGGGATAACAAAAGATCCAAAATTAAGAGAAACCACAAATGGTCTCTCCGTGCTCTTGGACGGCACTGAGAAACACAGCCAGCCACAGTTTGAGCGTTATGATGGATGCAAATATGCAAGCGCACAGCACAACACCACCGCACTTCATTAAAACAATGGAGTTAAGGAACTGAGAGGAAACCTCTGACATTCAAAAGCCACGTGAACTGCTCGAGAGGGAAAAACACAAGACTGTATGCGTGTTGGGAACTGATTACGCCGGCAATCAGCACCAACGGTATCGAGCCTTCCTGTGATCAAGCCACCTTCAATTTTCAATGCCAACAAGCACAAGAAAGTTGCAAAGCCATGCTTTCCATTAGATTTTACACCATTTCCCAACACTCCATGACATGATCCAGAGGTCAATCCCCACAACAGATAAGAATTTTTAAACAAAGGTGAAAAATAACAACTCAAGGTGTGGCTGCAATGAATTCCATCATATGCTCATAAAGTAGTTGATAAGAGTTAGAGTTCAGCACCTGGCCTCATGTCGGTTAACCCATTAGTCGCAGGAGAAACCTCAGCTGCGAACACATGAAGCTTTAATTTAGTAAATACTGAGCTTTAAAAATGACGTATACCAGCAAATACAGAGTAAAGCCCTCCGAATTAGAATGTCTGCAAAATCCCTTCAAGCAAGAAGAACGCAGATGCAGTAGCCAATGAAAGGACAGAGAGAGGAACAAGAACGGCCACGAAGATGAAGTGTTTGGGTAAGGGGCGGGACACAACGATGTCAGCGTGACCAGTTGGGCGACGGCTCACCAATGAGGTTGACCAGCATGTCCCACTGCCCCCCGTCATTGGTGGGATTAGACAGCAGGAACTGGATCAACCGCCCGTCCACAGGCTCATTCCGTCGAGCTGTCTCAACGTAAGCGTGCAAGAAGTAGTAGCACCTTTCCACCTGGGGAAGACAGCACAAGTTGGGACAGAAGCATGAAAACTGTACCAGGCAGATATCAAGGGTAAGTTATCCTCAAAACAAAAATGAGAGAAAAACTTCAGCATACCGGTGAGAGGATATTCAGGAAATCACCATAAAAATGGTAAACAATGGGCATAGCGACACCAATAGTTATGGGAAGAAAAAAAAAAATGCAGCCTTGCCTTGTCCCAGAAGAAGAGGTAGGACTGACTGAACTCAAACTCCTCAATGTTGAACTTTTTCATGAAGGGAAGACGCATCACATTGAGACAGGAGAAGATCCAACATCTCCCTACAGTGAGGTAAAAAGGAATGAAGAATATATAACATTTAAAATTAGTATTTGAGTGTGAGTGAATGAGTATTTTAGATAACATCTTAAATCACAGCAAGTAAACCCATTGGCTTGTTCATCGCAGGTTCATTAAAATTTGAGTCAATGGGACATAGATGCCCCCCGCATTTGAGAAAGTTGACAAAATTTACCTAAATGACTGTCAAAATTGAGAAAAATTCAGAAACAAAGCATACTGAGTCCCTACAAAGCAAGTGTATACAAGCTAAATGAATTCTGTTGAGCAGTTTGTCATAAGTGGATAGACTACACCCCCTATTACAGCAATGCGAGAGGGAAACCTGACAAAATTAACCTCAGTTCAAAAATCTGAATAACCATAAAAAGTTTAGAAATTCAAAAACAAGGTATGAGATGCACAACTGTGTCCTGGGAAAGCACACATATAAGTTCAATGAATTCTGTTGACCGGTTTTTGAGGAGAAGCGGATAAACGATCAACCCCCGACGGATGTACTGTACATATGGACAAGGGTAATCCTATATGCCCCCAGCCATATATGGCGCGGGGCAAACAACAGTCACTCGCTTTTAAAATTTCCAGGCGAGTGGCTAAAAGCTTGCCTAGGAATTCAGGGCAAGCTTTTTTTGCGGCCCTTGCAGCTCGATCCCAGGCTGGGACAACCGGAAGAATGAAAAGATTGGATGTCTCCTTGCTATAATGGGCATGTTACTCCACGATAGACTCATTCTGAGGTACAGGGCCCATTATGATGCGTAACAAGTTTAAACTCAGTTTACCTCTTACACAAAACATGCTGAGATTTTGAGAAGCACCTTGAACCTATCCTCCAATAAAAGCTTAATGCAACTGCATGGGCCAAATAGGAGTCTATCCTGAGAATACAGAAACAAAGTGCAGATTTACCAAAAACATTGACTTTTTTATTAAAACGTTTTTATCCAAAATTAAAGAAGGAATATAATGAAAACAAAATCGTCAGAATTATGAAATTCTCAGTTGCATTATAGGGGCTTACCTCAATAGCTGCTTACCCTGACATGGCTCAAAAGAGTCACTGAATCACTATCAGAAATGGTAGCTGCCATTTGGCTACATTAGCAAACCATGCACATGGACTCCGTATTGTAACCTGACCAAATTTGGAAACCAAAAACAAACGTCACTGTCTAAACCTCGTCCATAGTACCCACTGACGCTTCAGCCAAGTTAACACAATGCGTGTCCGCAGCAAATGAATTTCTGGGAACAAGAATCGTTAATTTACGCATATGTCTGCTGTAGACAAGCATTCTTGAAAGCCGTGATTCACCTCGGAATGTCCCATTTTGCAGAAGTTTCTTCCCTAATGGTATGTTCCGCGGCTATGTTCGCCATCGACAGCCGCTCCAAAGGCAAAAATTAAACACAGGCGATTGGTTCAAAAAGGGTCACTTGGTACGGGTTGCCCAATCACAGAACAGGTATCTCACGCTTTTGGTTTCCCAGTATCTACGAAGACTTGTTCCCATCTTTTCTACAAAGCAGTGTTGGCGCTACCGTTCTGTACCATACGGAATGTCTACCTGCGGAGTGTAACGATGGAGACGGAACCAGTCTAGTTTCCACGAGGTGCGCGTTTTTCTCGAGCTTTGTTTTTGTGAGGTGCGCACTTTTTTTCCTCACCTCAATTTTTTTTGGCGCGCTATGGTACACGCATTTTCGCGCGCCTTAAAAGACAGTGACTGCATACAAACCGTTAAAATATTTTGTCTGACTTGTCAGTACATGAAATAGCTTTTCAAATCATATAATAAAGGTAGTATTACATGGTAACAATTCTCTCCTATGTGAATTCAGATTTTTTTTATAGCATGAAGAAAAAACCTGCCAGAAAAATGCATGTAATAGTACATATGGGTACACAGCTAAACATCTCAAAGTACATATTTCAATACCCGCATATTAACAAAGATAAAATTCAGATTCATATGAATTTCAGCGCTCGTCGTGAATATGAATGACCCATGACTGCACGTTAAGTGTGTGTACACACGCCTTTTTCCTGGTTTATGCTCAGCTGAGGCCAAATATGGTCCATGATCTGCGGTTTTAAAGTCCCTTTTTTCACCAGGTGCCACTACACGTCATCAAAATCAGTTCTTTGTGACATCACAAGGGGAGGGACCACCCAGAATAATGAGGGAACTGATTAACTGGTTGGCTGAAGTTGATCAGCCCTTCTTGCCTCTGGGCGCTCACTTCACCATGTGATGTCACAAAGAAACAGATTTTAAATTGGCTAGTAATGACCAATTGGAGCGACCTGATATAGCGAAAATTGTCGTAAATCGGGAGATGAGATGAATGAAGGGGATTTCTTGTAGACGTCTGCACCTCCGGTAATAAAGCCAGCTTCGCCAAGCAAAGCCATGCAATGCATGCATGTCGGAATGCGATGAGCATTGTGCAGCTTCGCAGTAGAAAACCATCGTGGACACACAGATATGAACATGAAAAATACCACAAAATTCAAATATACGCTAAACTCAAGTTAAAGCTGGAGTCCACGTCTTGGAACTAAACGCTATAAATCGCAATTATATTAGCTAGCGTTTGACCACGCGCAGGTATGGGCGGAAGTTCACTCGTCTACATTTTGACCTTTGATTCATCATTATCAACGATCATATCCGCCATGCAGTGCGCCGTATTGTATATCAGGTCGCTCCAATTGGCTGGGCACTTCGCGACACGATGGGGGACTTTCAATATGACTGTACCGGAGTTCTTCTGATTGGTGACAGGCTTTCCTTCGGTAGGGATTGAGTGCTGGAAGATGTGCACTGTATCTTGCACCGTCTGCCTGTGCAGGCAAACCTCCAGAGGGTCGATGCAGGTGGAGACATTCTGGGCCAGCAGGTACCGTGGTTCTTCTCGGAAACGCTTTGTGAAGGAGGAGATCTTCTCTTGACTCAGGCCTGAAGCAGAAAGAGCAACAGAGAGAGACCAGTTCACACATCAGCCATATGAATAGCAAAAATAGATCCACATGTTCGGTGAGGATGAAAGTGAGAAGCTTGGGGCTTGGGTTCTAGAGGGAGAGAGAAAGAGTCGGGGGCCAAGACGGCTAGAATGGCATTAAAGAGACAGCAAACAGAATTGCATCTGGGAGATGGAAAAACTATGGGCAGAAACAGGTTGCTAAAAACTGAATATGAATCATTTATTTTTGAATTGTTCAACTTGAAAATCTCAAAAAAAAAAAAACCTGAATATGAATCGCATAATTTGAAATTGTACAATTGAACAAGAATAATTGCTAGCGCTCGACCGATATGAGATTTTTGAGACAGATATCGATTTTCAGGTGACTTAAATTCGCCGATTACCAATATGGCGTCCAATATTTAATTTTTGAGCTGGAAGAAAAAAGAAAAATTTTACACCAATATGACAATGCAAAAATACCCAGAAGTGACCTGTTGTCAGCCAGTTTTGACCAGAGATAAATACTGATCAACTAAAGAATAAAAGGAAATAGCCAAGTTAATATCAATACTGTATGCTGAACTACAGTAATAAACATTGTGGTAGCCCCCGATCGGCCGCATTTTTCATTTTGGCTCATTTTTGATGCAAAATTTTTTGTTATTTAGTGAATTATGTTACCATGGCAACCAAAATCGATAGGCGCCGTGCCCCAAGCACTGCCTACATAAATACCAAATATAAAAGAAATAGCTTTAAATTTGTGGCCTGAGGAGCGTCCACAAGGGAATCTCTATGGCGGCGGACGCGTGACGAGGCCAAATGCATTGTAGCCCCAACTTCGCCTGGGAACTACAAAAATAAATGGCTAAACAAACATCAGTACTGTACACTGAATGACAGACAATGAACATCTCCTTCTTCTATGATGTTTATTGGCAGTTTTCAAACCGTCTTACATCCTTCATATCCTTTGGCTAAAGCACTAAAATAGCGCTTTGAATCCTCAAATTTCCATAGAAAACTCCTTGAAGGAGCTGTGTCATGATTACTAGGCATGCTCAGAACTTAACATCCCAAGAAAGTGAATCTGCTTTACTGCAAGTTAGAGTCTGAGTCCATCCTATCAGTCCGTCTTTGTTTTCCATATATCTTAGTTACTCAGGCATTTTGCTTTTTATATTTATGAGCTTTATATGGAAACTCGAGGATTCAAGGCGCTATTTTAAGCTTTAGCCTAGCCGAGATACAAAGAATGTAAGCTGGTTTCCAACGCCAATAATCACTGAAGAAAAATACCTTCTACATTTTGACTTGCAGTTGAACGGATTTACTTCGTTCAAAGTTGTGCGCATGCGCAGTAATCGTGACACAACTCCTTTAAAGGAAACCGAACATCAGGAAATTTCTATGCATCATATTCTTGAGAACAGAGAACCTTTTAATTTGATGCATCGACCATCGAATTTCGCGCCGTAAGTGCGCGGCTAGAGCTTGTCAAAAGGTACCAAAAATTTCAAACCGCTTACGTCATCCGCTCCACATGGATGCGGCCATGTTCTTGCATTTTGTCTGGACACCTCCCATAATATGATGTAGCAGACGCAGAACTAGAATATCGTTTACACTCGATCATTATAGTTTACTGCCAAGCGTACGGGAGTACAAATGCCAGCGTTAAAAGCGGAGGGAATAGTTTTCATGCCATTCCCGATCCGGTAAAAAGGCCTAAAATAATCGATTGCTTGCCCTAAAGCTCGAAACATTCAATGTAAAGATTTACACGTACAACTGCTGCAATGTGGTCTGCAGTGACCACTTTGTGCCTGAGGACTTCGTGGACGATGTGCGGGCTCAGGTTACAGGGACAGGTTTGGTATCTGCAAAAATTCCATCTTGAATTTCACAATCTTCTGACAAATCAGATATTTCAGCGGACTCCAAAAACAAAGCAGTTTCTCTCTCATCCTCACTACTGTTGTTAGAAGTGTTACACATGACCTGTATTAAATTCGAAAGTGAAAAATGCGAACGTTTGTTAGTAACTTGAGATGAAGGTGTGGAGCACTGCAACTCCCTTCCCCTGTGTCTGTTCAGAGCATTGTCCTTCTGGAGATGACGTAACATGGATTAGGCCTACTTAATCTTATAGCAATTTTCAAGGGGCATTCCCAAACAAGGTTTTAATTTGCATTTTACACTTCTCATGAATAGAAGTATGAAAAACTAGTGTCAGATTCAAATTCACTAGGTAAAAGTACTGTGGAAGGGTTTAAAGGAGGACTATACAGAACTACCCATTTTGACTTAATCTTATAGTAATTTACTCCAACATAATATCCACAGTCGATATTTTGTCCATACATACCCCGTTCGTTTAAAAGACCATTAATTAGCCATAATTGTCCCCTAAGGCCGTTTCCAGGAGGCTGCCATTAACGCCACGCGTGGCATGAGAAGTTGCGAGATCATGACGTCACTGCGGCTGCCACATGCATTCATGTGCATGAAAAAAATGATATCTAAATAAATTAGACTAACAACCAATTTAAAATTATTCATTGAGCGAATCAACTGTTTGATTGCAAATTGAGCCAAGTAAATGGGAAGGGGGTGAAAGCAATTGTCGAGTAGAGGAGGATGATTTTGAAGACCTTAACTTCGCTTAGTTCAGCACGCAATTTGCCTGAATGTGTTTGCTTGATTATTACATTTGGCCGTTGTGTGCAAATCTTTTTCAATTATTAAATAAAAAAATGTTAAAAATTTGCGGCACAGATTTGCCTGAACGTGCTTGCCCAGTCTTCGGTGCATTTGTCCATTGCTTGCAACGCGAAAATAATTTCTCTCTCACATTCACGCTTTGATGCGCTTCGCACGATGTTTTCTACTTTGCGTATATTTTTAGACGCTTAAAAACCAGGGCCATCTTAAAAAAAGATTTCTTAAAAATAAAATCAAAGTTCTGTCTGCCCAATAGAGGAAGGGAATATCTAAATGGCTTGATCATTCAACAATCTCAATGAAGGACCTTATTTAATTATGGACAATGGAAATTCATGTTAGGTTGTGTCGGATAAAAAAATGTAATAATCAAGCTCGCCTGTCTGCCCAATAGAGGAAGCGGGAATATCTCGGTCATTCAACAATCTCAATGAAGGACCACGATTAGGGGCGCCCCAAAAGCGGATATTTTCAAAAATCGAGGCTGAATTTTCGCCTGCTGTGGTGATAATGGCGCGGTCCACTAGTTTTGTAAAATCGCTTATAAAAATTAAAGAAATCGCAAAATAAAAGAAAAAAAAGTTGTAGGAGCTTTTTTCATGATATATTGAAATAATAAAACCCACTTTTCCCAGCTATGATAGTCCTCCTTTAAAGGTGCACTACGCAAGTTTGTTTACATTCACTTCTGTTGACATTCGAACTCAAGAGGTAGCCTGCCCCTCCCTCCCATAGTTCCCTCCCTCCCATGCTTCCGTAACTGTCAACTCTTGTCGGTGATTGCCCGGAATGGTTTGTTATGTTATGGGGCACAGCCTGTGCCCCTTGTGTTTATTTGCAGTTTGTGACGCCTGTGCGGTCTCCAGAGCCCGGATGTTTTTTCAGTGAATTTACGGGCAGGCAGCTAGCGGATCGTGGAGAGATGTCTGCGAATTGAGACAAAAATATATTTAATTATTTAACCTTTATTTATACAGGGGAACCCATTGAGACCTCAGTCTCATTTGCGATGGTGCCCTGTTAACAACACAAAACACAAAACAGAATACAAACACAAAACAGAATACAATATAATCGAGCAGAAAGTAAACAAACTTGCATAGTGCACCTTTAAAAGCAATTTTTTTAAATCTTGGGTGTCATGGGACCTTTAATATAATAAGCATAATTCCAGAGTAACGAAAATACATAAATACATTGTAAAACGAAGACAGATTAGCAACGATGGGATCAGATTTTGACTTGCAGTCGAGCGGAATCACTTTGTTTGATTTCTTGATAGTTTTCAAAGTTCCGAGCATGTGAAGTTATCGTGACACAGCTCCTTTAAATGCCACCGTTTCAGCTAAAAAACAAGGTAAAATGTACAGTGGGCTTCAAAATTACTGGCACCCCTGACTGCGCAAAAAACACTTAAAAAATTCTAAAAAAAAATTAATTTATACAGAAACTCTAAATAGCAAAATGTGAGAAAAACGGTACAATATTAATGTTCCAATGGAACCAACCAAAATCATTTACTGATTTAATTAAAAATCTATTTCCTCCAAATTAAGGTTTCACAATTAATGGCACCCTTAAAGATTATTATAAATAAAATCTACCAAAATTAAACGGGGAATTAAATTCCACTTATAGTTTTATCTAAGTGTTAAGGAGTGTTAAGGAACTATACTGAGCCTGTTTCACTAGGGTATAAAAATTAGGTAACACACATGCAATATCCCTAGTTGTTATCCAACACCATGAAGAAAACAAAACAACTGTCAGATCAAAAGAGGCAGATGGTCATAGACCTTCATAAATCTGGTAATGGTATATAATGGCTGGTATACAACAGGCATTGTGGCCTGGCTGAGGCAAATGAAAACATACATCAAAAGCTTACTGTTTGACTGAATGCATGAATGCCAGCCTGCCTGCCTGACCTCTGACCTAAAAGAAAAAAAAAATGGTGTGGTAACGCCAGCTGAGCTCCGCTATGCCACGGAAAAAAAAAATAAATAAAAATTATATATAAGCAACATGTCGGCCAATGTATCGACCACATTTTGTCCGCAACTACCAACACAGACGTGGTCAAAAAATGCAAATACCTGCCCGATATTTCGATTGGTCACTAAAATAGCATTGTAAAAGTAAATCGGAATAGCATAATTCAAAATTGAATTTATAAATCCGGAATTGAATTCCGATTAGCTTGAAATGGAATGTAATACTGCGTAATTGTACTAATTTGCTCTGAAACTGCAATTTTATCCTCACTAAAAATTCAACTCTAGATTATAAACTTCCACATTCAGTTCTCATAATTCAAATTCAACATCAACTTCATAAAGCTGTGAAAAAGCATCTGCTTCCTCTCCCCGCCCCCAATTCTATATCTGCATATTTGTCACACTTAAATGTTTCAGATGATCAAACTAATTTTTATATTTGACAAAGATAATTTGAATGAACAAACAACGCAGTCCTTAAATGATGATTTCATCTACTGAAGGAAAAACACTTCCCAACCCCACCCAGCCCTGTGTGAAAATGTGGGCGTAACTGACCCCTCATTCACTAAATCAACCAATGAAACTAACTCAATTGTTCTCTGGGTTCGGTTTGACTGGACAAACCCAGGCATGATAACAGGCTGAATCTAAACAATACTGAAATAGAACCCGTCCTGCAATTTGAAGTAAACAAAATGAAGCACTTGATGCTGCAATCAAAAGAAATTCAAGAAGAAGTTGCTGAGATCTATCAGCCTGGGAAGGGTTACAAAGCCATTTCTAAGGCTCTGGGACTCCAGCAAACCATGATAAAAGCCATCACCCACACATATAGAAAACTTGGAACTGTGGTGAACCTTCCCAGGAGTGGAAAGCCTGCTGAAAATTCATCCAAGAGTGCTTTGACAACTCATCCAGGAGGACACAAAAGAACCCTGACCAATGTCTAAAGCACTGCAGGCCTCACTTGCCTCAGTTAAGGCCAGAGTTCACAATTCCACTAGAACAATGAAACTGAGAGAGTTGCAAGGCGAAAACCACTGCTGACCAAAAGGAACACCAATGGTCATCTCACATTTGCCAAAAAAAACATCAAGACAACCCTAAGACTTTTGGGACCATATTCAGTGGACTGATGAGTCAAAAATAAAACTTTTTGACAGACATGGGTCCCCGTTACAACTGGCATAAAGCTAACACAGCATTCCACAATAAGAACATCATACCAAGAGTCATACACATTGGTGATAGTGTGATGGTCTGGGACTGCTTTGCTGCTTCAGGACCTAGGTGACCTAACTGACAGAACCAGGAATTCTGCCCTCTACCAGGAAATCCTGACAGAGAATTTTCAGCCATCAGTTAGCGGCCTACAGCTTAGGTGCAGTTGGGTCATGCAGGAGAACAGTGATTCAAGTCCACCACTAAATGGTTTCAAAGAAACAAAAATAAGTTTTTGGGGTGGCCCAGTCAAAGCCCTGACTTGAATCCAATTGAGATGCCAAGGCATGACCTTAAAAGGCTGTTCATAGTCAAAAACTCTCCAATATGGCAAATAAAACAATTCCGTAAAGAGCAGCTGACCACAATTCCTCCGTAGTAAAAGAATCATTGCCAATAATCGCAAACTTTTGATTGCCCTTGTTGCCTCCAAGTTATTAGGTTTAGGGGGGCAATTTTTTCACATAGGCAATTTAGGTTCTGCTACCTTAAACTGATGACATACTCATTTAAAAGCTGCGTTTTGTTTTTATACTCACTTGGTCTCATATTAAAACTATTTGGATGATCTAAGAAATATCAAAATGAGAAATAAGCAAAACAATGAGAAATCACAAAGGGGGCAAATACGTTTTCACAGCGCTGTAAATGATTCAAATTCAGTTTCTAGGAAACCATACCTGGCCAAAATAAAAGAGAAAAATGGGCTCGACAATTCCAAAAAAAAAGCTGAAAAATGTTTGTAGTGAATGCGGAGCGTGAATGGAGGTTATAAAAAATAATACTTTGGATTCAGTATTTCCTGAGACGAGCCATTTGATCTTGCCACTCTTTGCTATTCACTATGTACTTTGAGTACGAAAATAAATAAATAAATAAATCGAAACAATTTTGCTTCGTCATGCATGCTCATTGGCTCTTTTTCCCCTTTTCATACTGTGAACAATGATGTTGGGAAGTGAGAGCCATTGCGGCAACCCCTATGTCAGATCAGAGAGAAGGGAAAAGATAAAGCGCAGAAAACTAACTGTAAGAGGAATAAAAGATAGCCAAGTAAGAGAAAGGTCCAAATACGTGAAGTTAGGGTGACTTGGGACTTTCTACTGCATCAGAATGCATATTCAAGTAACAGAGTCAGGTGGCATAAACTTATATCAAAGTATCGTAAAAAGCTAGTATCGAGGACAGTCGCTAAACCCTGTCGGAATACGAAATCACCTGCTAATCTGCAGTCGTGATAATGCATGGAGTTCTAAAGTCAAACTGCGAGCGGCCAACGACGACATGGAGCCAGTAATAAGCGTTAGATTTAAGGGTTAGCCATCAGACGGTTCTCAACAAGCAACCCTTATGTCTCACTATGTAGCTAGCTGTAGCGCAAGCTAGTGAGCCAGCTAGATAGACAGCAACGGTAACGTTAACTACGATGCAACCCGATCGTGGATCATTTTGCAATGCTGAATGATTCCAGCTAACTCTCAAACATTAACAATTTAACGTTGGTTGGCTGTGCAGGTGAAATTTCTGATAAAATCTATAATTGCGAGATATTTCACGGACTATCAAACAACGACAATTTGAAATGAAACCAGCGAGCTATCCGACATGGGAAGGAAGAGAATAATGAGAGGAGGACATGTATCATACCAGTGTCCATTGCTCCAGGGAGGATTTCACTGCTAACTTGATAAATCACCTGATCTGATGGAGAATACTGTCGGTATTCTTTAATGTTTCAATGATATGTGAGTTACCGGGTGGCTCAATCAGTCCGTCCGATCCTCGTCCCGGAAACAGGAAATAGGAGCATGTAGACCAGGGCTAATCACGATAAGTAGCACTCCGACGCTTCACCCGTTCGTAGCGTTGATTATTTATTTATTTATTTTGTGTTACATATTATCTGGACTTGTTAAAAGAGTATGAATTTGGCGTAATCAAAATTGGACAAGCATTGCATGACCTAGAAACGAAACTCGTGGGCAGTTATTGAATTGTGCATGAAAAGTTGACCATTGGAGGCGGGATCTAAATGTGTAACTATACAGCTCGGTCGGCCGCGACCGCATGGGTGTAGCCCCCGAGAGCCCGCTTCTCCCATTTTTTGTGCATATTCGGCCAATACTGTCGCCATGGCCACCATAATTGGTAGGGGTCATAAGCGAAGTATAACACATGTCATCGGTGAAAGTCATCGGTTTAAAATTACAGCCTGTACAGCGTCCTCAAGGACGTGTGTATGTTTCAGCACAAATTTACACGCATTATTCAGCCAATACAGTCGCCATGGCAACCAAAATCGATAGGTGTCATAAGTGAAGTATACCACATGTCCAAACCAAATATGAAAGTAATCAGTCAAAAATTACAGCCTGTAGAGTGTCCACAAGGAGACCAACGGACACCACAGCGGCGGCAGAGACAACATGCTTGAATCCATAGTGGCCGCCCGACTTCGTCCGGGGCTGCCATTATTCAGTAGGCTGTGTGTTTGTGATTCAGAGCTGCGAAAATGCATTGGCCTCCGTGCCGATTTCTTCTATTTTTAGCTTTTAAATGTTGAAGATTGTCCAACTAAATTTAAAACAAATACAACGTGAGTAAACACAAAATGCATCTCTGAAATGAAGACCTGCGTGCAAGAAGTAGCCTACCCAAGTCACAAAATGATACTTTTGAGATTTTGGGGGTCAAAGTTCTCGAAACATGATGCACATGATGACACTGAAAACGGACCAGTTCACAAGACTTGAGTGCTTCTTTGCAGAAATCTTTGGTATCAGATGATGCTCTGGCCATTATGGTTTTTAATACTGGTGTCAGCTCATTTTTTGCAAAATGTGACTTAAGTACTTCCCGGCCAGCATGTCCATTTGGGGCTCACAAGGGTTTAATATGGGCTATGTGGGTACTGAGTGGGCATGGGCTTGAATTGGGCAAATTTCGCAGGTACCATGTGGTTTCATTTTCATGGGCCCCACATGTGAAGCCCATGTGGGCTAGCCATATAAGCCTCATAAGGGATCTAAGTGGGCATGGGCATAAACAGGGCAAAGTGTAAGGGCCCCATAATTTTTCAGAAACATGGGCCCCACATGAGGAGCCCATGTAGGCTGGCTAAATGGGCCCCATAAACTATTTATGTGGGCTAAGTGAGTCTGGGCTGGAACTGGGTAACATGGACATGGGCCCTATATGGAATATACGTGGGCTAATAGGGCATGGTATGGAACTGGGAAACGCTATGTGGGACCCATTTGGTTTAGTTACATGGGGGCCATGTGAGGAGCCCATGTAGGCTGGCTAAATGGGCCCCATTAAATAAATATGTGGGCTAAGTGAGTCTGGGCTGTAAATGGGTAACATGGACATAGGCCCTATATGGAATATACGTGGGCTAATAGGGCATGGTACGGAACTGGGAAATGCTATGTGGGACCCATTTGGGTTTAGTTACATGGGGGCCATGTGAGGAGCCCATGTAGGCTGGCTAAATGGGCCCCATTAAATAAATATGTGGGCTAAGTGAGTCTGGGCTGTAACTGGGTAACATGGACATGGGCCCTATATGGAATATATGTGGGCTGAGTGGGCATGGTTTGGAACTGGGAAACGCTATGTGGGACCCATTTGGGTTTAGTTACATGGGGGCCACGTGAGGAGCCCATGTAGGCTGGCTGAATGGGCCCGATTAAGTATATATGTAGGCTAAGTGAGTCTGGGCTGTAAATGGGTAACATGGACATGGGCCCTATATGGAATATGTGTGGGCTAAGTGGGCATGGTGTGGAACTGGGAAACGCTATGTGGGACCCATTTGGGTTTAGTTACATGGGGTTAACCTGAGGAGCCCATGTAGGCTGGCTAAATGGGCCCCATTAAGTATATATGTGGGCGAAGTGAGTCTGGGCTGTAAATGAGTAACATGGACATTGGCCCTATATGGAATATACGTGGGCTAAGTGGGCATGGTGTGGAACTGGGAAACGTTATGTGGGACCCATTTGGCTTTAGTTACATGGGGCCATGTGAGAAGCCCATGTAGGCTGGCTAAATTGGCCCCATTAAGTATATTTGTGGGCTAAGTGAGTCTGGGCTGTAACTGGGTAACATGGACATGGGCCCTATATGGAATATATGTGGGCTGAGTGGGCATGGTATGGAACTGGGAAACACTAATGGGGGGCCCATTTGGTTTTAATAATGTGAGCCCTACAATTGAAGCCCCATGGAATATGAAGCCCTTTTTAGAAAGAATTTGGATGACATTTGTGAAAGTGAACCCATAAGTCTTCGTCGATTTACGCACAAAAAACCAAGAATTGAAAAGTTCTTTTAGTAAAGTGAAGGCTCATAGATGCGCATCCCCAGCGTGTGAACAGCACCATCAGGACTGGACTCAACTTGAGTTCTCACGGAGTTCGTGCGGCATTCACAAAAATTGTAGGAGGCCGGGTGAGCGCAGTGGGATCACCTAGAGTGCAGCGGCATCTCTGTGGCATTTCCACTAAACACCGTGGGGTCTCCTAGAATGCTGAGCCACGGCATTTGTTTTGTGTATGCACAAAACAAATGCCGTGGCTCTGCGTTCTGATTTGAACGCTGTTGGAACTCCGTGGGATTGTTGTAGCAGCTCAGTGAGGTCTCCTACAGCGCCACGGGATCGCCATAGGCACACCCCAAGATCGCATATGAACACCACACGCACGCAGCTAATAGTGACGGCGTTCACTCGGAGACCTCACGGAGTCCATTGAGATACCATCTTTTATACCATCTGGGAAAACGCAAATGGACACTTTGGGGACGCAGTGAACTCAGCGTGCATGCAGTGGGTGTGCAGTGAACATGCCTAGCTCACAGTGGACACATAACGAGAACTCTGTGACAACGCCATCGATCCCAAACGAGAACGCTGTGGGAATGCATCAGCACGCCACGGGAACTCCGTACGAACGGCACAATCGGCGTGAGAATGCCCTGAGATTTCCAGCTTGTGAAAATTTAAAATAATTTGCAGCACGATTTCCAAATTTCTCTGCGATCCCACGGAGTTCTGATAAGTTTCAGATCACGGTGACACCTCCGGGGGAACTCTGTCTGGTGTGACAGGGGTATTACTTTTTGCAATCTAACTAAACATATCCCAAAATTGAAATCCAAATAAATGTCCACCAAGTGAGTAGAAAATTGTCAGATATATATGTGTAAGTGTCAAAATCTTTATCTGTTACAGATCCAAAAAATGGATTACTATGGTAGTTCTCGAACCAAATGAAGACATCTGTGGAACTCCCTGTCTGAAGATGTCCGGCAAGCAAACTGTTTCCTCTTTTAACTATCTCATTAAAACTCATTTTTATGCTTGGCTTTCTCTTAACCGTTGACTTTCTGTATTTCTATCATACCCTGCTCTGAGAATTCAGTGTATTGTTTTTATTATTGCCTCACTAACTGTATTGCCTTATTGTCTCTGCTTGTTTTATTGTTTATTGTTTTTGTTTTTAATTGTAAAGCACTTTGTAACTTGTTTTAGAAAAGTGCTATAAACATAAAATGTATTATTATTATTATTATTATTATAGCCAAAGTTGCAGAGCACTTGAAGATGTTGGAAGACTTGTGTGCCAAAAACTAAGTGTCTTCAGATCTGGAGTGTCACGGAAATAAACAGCCAGATTCCTCATGAAGTGTTGGATTCCCAGGCTCAGGCTGTTTACATTGAAAGTGGCCAAGAATCTGATTCTGAGATGTTCTACAGTGATAGCAGTGAAGAATTAAATATGGATGGTAGCACTCAATGAACTAATTCTTGTAATGATCTGAAAAGGAAATTTGCTGATTGGGCCCCAAATCACAATATTTCACACAGTGCATTGTCAGAACTATTGCATATTTTAGTGCAGTCTGGCCTGGATTTACCCACTTTTCATAAGAAATGCAGCTCACTTGTTCTATGTATAAAGCAAGATTTCCTTTTTATAAGCAGTGCAGCTCACTTGTTTTATGTTTAAAGCAAGATTTTTTTTTATAAAAAGAAGTGCAGCTCAAATGTTTTATGTTTAAATCAAGTTGTATTAAACATTCATCGAAATACAACTTTATATTGTGGTTTTTGCTGCTAAATGGTAGCATTATTTTGTGTATTTACTTGAAGAGGAACTATGCAAATTGTATCCTTTATTAAATTTAAATTATTAATTTATCAAATGGTTACAGAGTAATTGTGATGGTTAAATGACTTGTTCTGGGGAGTATGGAGGCTCTCTGCCTTCCAAGTAGTGTCCCTTGACCAAAATCCAACCTTGCAGGATCAGCGCCTCCAACCCGGTGTCCCAGCTCTCGTCTTGGCAGCATCATGACGCAAACACGTTCCATAATTTCTTGTTTATGACAGATAAGACTACACAAATATACACATTGTAACGCGTATATAATGTTATCCCCCGCTCCATGTGTACAAATTCACTTTAATTGAGCCTGAACTAGTAAAATCCCTCAAACCTACATGGGGACACACAGGTGGAGCCTTCATAGGTCTAATAGAACTCACCCACTTAGGACCCACCTAAAGCCCTGCCTGAGCTCACTTCAAGACCACATGGGGGCACACACTTGGGGCTTACATGGGTCTCATAAAAGTCTTCGACTTGGGTCCCACTTAAAGCCCAGTCAGACCCCTCTTAAAGTGAAACAGCTGCGGCCTAAATGGGTCTCAGATAAACTACCCGGTTGGGGCCCATTTAAGGTCCAGTCTGATCCCTCTTTGTGCCCATATGGGCAAACATATGGGGCCTACATGGGTCCTGTGTAACTCACCAAGTTGGGCCCTACCTGAAACCCAGTCAGAACCAACTTGAAACCCATATGAGCAAACACAGGTGAGGCCACCATGGAAACTGCGGACAAACCCACTTGGGACCCTTATCTGCAGCCCAAATTCAACCCTTATGGGCCCCAGATAGACATGCTGGCTGGGTTCTTGCACACAGGTCTTCAAATGATTTCATTTATTGAAGGCAAAGAAACCACTTCATGATGCTAGCACATCTCAAACACTTTCTATTGGTTAAGGTCACGACTCTTTGGTGGCCAATTCATGTGCAAAAATTATCCCTCATGGTTGCCCAACCAGTCTTTCACAACTTGAGCCTGTTGACTCTTGGCATTGTCATCTTGGAATATGCCTGTGTTGTCAGTTATTTTAAAAAATCCATCGCTGGCATAACCTGGTCATTCAGAGAGCATTCAGGTAGTCTCATGACTTCATTTCACTGTTCCAAACATTGCTGAGCCTTCTCCTGACCAAAGAAGCAGCCGCAGCTCATAATACTGCCTCCATCAACACGTTCTCATCCCAACTCCTCATACAGTGATGCTACCTGACTGGGCTCCCATAGTGAGCACTTCATTGGCTTCCTTTCCAACCCTGACATACCCATTGCTCTGGGTAACTGTACATTTTGACTCATCAGACCACATGACCTCTTTCCATTGCTCCATCTTTATGCTCCCTAGCAAACTGAAGTCATTTTTTTTTCCTGATTAGCCTCACAAATGTGGCTTTCTTGTGGCCACACAGCTTTTTAATCCCAATCCTGCAAGTTCTTGTCACACTGTGCTTGTGGAAATGTTCTTATAAACATAGTTATGAGTTCTTCTGTTAATTTTTTATGATGAGATGACATTCATGATCCCCCTCCCCCCAACCCCTAAGCTTCTTCTACAGCATAACTGACAGTTCATCACCACCCTTCCAGTTTTTAATAATGCACTGGGCAGTTCTTAACCCGTTTCCAGTGATTTCAGCCATCTCCTTAATTGTGTTCTTTGCTTGATACAGGGCAGTAATTTGGCCTCTTGAAACACAGTAACATGTTTTCCACAATAATGTATCAGCATCAGTCAAGGTTAAAAGATTTTTTGCCATCTGAAACATATTAATCCCTGCAATAATGATTCAGTCATATCCTCTTAAATATTTGCCCAGGCAGTGTATATCACCAATGGAAAAAAATAATAGCTCCCCCAAACCCAATAATTGAATTGGTGAATTCAATAAGGGCCCAACTCCACACATTTTCAACATGGAGTTGGGCCCTTATTGAATTCACCAATTCAATTGGTTGTGCCACCCTTGGTGGCAGCAACTGCAATCAAACATTTGCGATAACTGGCTTTGAGAGTTCTACATCGCTGTTGAGAAATTTTGTCCCACTCCTCTTCCCAGATTTGCTTTAATTCACCCACCTTGGAGGGTTTTTGAGCTTGATTAATCAGATTCAAGTCAAGACTTTCACTAGGCCATTCTAAACCTTCAGTTTGTTTCTTTTGAGCCATTCAGAGGGGGACTTGCTTGTGTGCTTCAGGTCATTGTCCTGTTGCCTAACCCAACTGTGCTGGCGTTTTAGGGTCACAGACTATTGGGCAGACATTTTCCTTCAGGACTTTTTGGTAGAGAACAGAATTCACGGTTCCATCTATTACGGCAAGTCACCCAGGTCTCAAAACAGCAAAGCTGCCCTGGACCATCACAAGTCCACCAACTGTGTGACTGTTGGTGTGATGTTCTCATAGTGGAACTCTGTGTTAGCTTTACGCCCAATGCAACGGGACCCATGTCTTATGAAAAGTTCCACTTTTGACTCATCAGTCGACATATTATACCTAATCTGGGTGTCATCAAAATGTTTTTGGCAAATGTGAAACAAGCCTTTGAGTTCTTTTTGGCCAGCAGTGGTTTTCACCTTTCAGCTCTCCAATGGGTGCAATTTTTACCCAGTCTCTTTCTTATTGTGGAATAGTGAACACTGACCTTAACCCCTTAGTGATGGGGAGCTTTATGCCTGGTAGCGCCTAGTATACTGAATGCATTCTGCGTCACTAGCCCGTCAGCTGGGAAACGCTTCTATGTGGGCGAAAGCTTCGGTCAGCAGGCCAGGAACTGCGTATATACGGGAATGAATACGAGTGCGGTTATCGGTCGGTAAAACCGCATATGCGCGGTTCCCGGCATGTGGCCCAGTGGGTCAGGCCTGCGCGTATGTGTTTCCTGTCACTAAGCTTAACAGAGGCAAATGAGGCCATCAGGTTTTTAGAGGTTATTCTGTCGTTTTGTTGCCCCTTGGATGAGTTGCTGATGTGCTCTTAGATAAAATTTAGTGGGCTGGCCACACTATGGAATGTTCACCATTGTTCCAAGTTTTCGCCATTTGTAGATAATGGCTCTCACCATGGTTTGCTTGAGTCTCATAGCCTTTGGCCAAGTCTGCACGTACAACTGTATTTTAAAAAATAGAAATTTTCCCCCTTTGTTTTCCAAAAAAATCTCCATCCACACAACCACGCAAAAATGCAGTTCAAGCACTTCCAATAACATGACAAACCAAAAAGCCGCAATAATCTAACGAAAGAACATGTACGCCAATCACAAGCATTTAGAAACTCACAAAAAGATGCACACACTCTGATGTTTCACTCTGAGTTTCTAGAAATCTTCACTGTGAAAGACTTTTTCCAGAGGGTCTGTGCACAGTGACCGAACACGCAGTTTGTGTGGATGTAAGGCTGAAACGCATAAGAAATGCTACTAATGCAGACACACTCCTGTGAGTCTGGACAAGACCTTAAAATGATTTTTTAACCCTTTCCAGATTGAGAGTTCCCCGACTTTCATATCTGTTCTTAAATTTGTTTCAGGTACAGCATCATGTGCTGCTTTTTGCCTACTTCACACTGACAGGCAGGTTCTTCTTAAGTGATGTTAAGATTCAACAGGGCAGTAATCATGCCTAGGTGTGACGAGTGAAATTGAACCCAATTATCGATTAAATATGTTTGTTGATTTAATAACCAAGAGGGCAATTACTTTTTCATATAGTGCTGGGTAGGCTTGGATCACTTTTCCCTTTCAATAAATGTAATCATTTAAAAACTGAATTTTGCATTTACTACAGTTAATATTTAATATCAAAATTAGTCTGTCCTTGAAACACCTGAGACAAATATGCAAAAATAGGACCAAGGGTCTTGTAGCTTACCGGCAAGCAATCTTCTAGTGATGATACAAGTTATGAAAATTTCATGTGAAGTTTGGCCCGAATCATTGAAGGTTAATGTTACGGTCACTAAATGAAAGTTGTCATACATTTATAAGACCTCCTGTATGTCTGTAATATAATCCGAAGCTCTGAAGGCTGAAGCAGTTTTGGTGATACAAGTCATTCAAAATTCAATATGTCAATTGTGAACTTCAAAGGTCACAGATGGTCAAGTTGAGGTCAGCAAATGGACTTCAAATATGACTTTCTAAAAGTCTCTCTACAAACCTTGGCTCCATCTATGACCATTTTGGTGATACAAGTCATTGTAATTTCACTGTCGAGTTTGACCCTCAAAGGTCACTGACAGTCAAGTTGAATGTCACCAAATGAAAGTTCATATGTGACTTCCTAGATGTCAGTAACACAAACTTAGGCTCCATCTGTGACCGTTTTAGTGATACAAGTCATTGAATTTTCACTAGGTCACATTCCACCTTTGAAGATCAATACGAAGGTCACCAAATGACAGTTCATATATATGTCTGTAATACAAACCTAGACTTCATCTGTGACCATTTTGGCAAAACAAGTCATTGTAATTGTATTATGTCAAGTTTGAGCTTCTAATGTCATCAACGGTCAAGCTGAATGTCACCAAATGAAAGTTCATATCTGACTTCCTATGTCAGTAACACAAACCTAAGCTCCATCTGTGGATAGAAGTCATTGAATCCTCTCTAGGTCAAGTTAGACCTTCAAAGGTCAATATGAAGGTGACCAAATGAAAGTTCATACATGACTTCCTATACATCTCCAATACAAACCTACACTCAATCACACGATTTTGCTGATATAAGTCATTGAAATTTCACTGAAATTCAAGGTCAAGGACACTGAAGGTCAAGTTTAAGGTCACCCAATGAAACTTCATACATGACTTCCTATATGGCCACAATACAAACCTAAGATCTATCTGTCATATTTTTGGTGATAGAAGTCATCGAAATTTCACTATGTGGAGTTTGACCTTCGAAGGTCACCGAAAGTCAAGTTCAAGGCCACCAAATGAAAGTTCATACATGACTTCCTATAAGTGTTCAATGCACATATGTTCCTAATCTTCAATATTTTAAAGCCTAGAAACCTTTGAAAATTGTAACATTATGCTTGACCTCAAGTTTGACCTTTCAAGGTCATCTGAGGTCAACTTTAACACAGCCAATATATAGGTCATATATTACTTCCTATATGTCAGTAATACAAACTTAATCTCTATCCGCAACCATTTAGCTTCCACAGGCGATTTGGCCCATTCTCCATAAGACGCAATGTTAAAGTACAGCGCCCCCACTAGACCCACTTCCGTTGATTCAATCAAAATGGCACTCGCACTGTACATAAAGTGTATCAAGGTGAGTTGAATGCCAGATTTAGAAAAAAAGTTATAAGTTTTTGAGAAAATTTTTTTTGAAATTTCAAGTCATATCTTTTAACATTGTTAATATATTCCCTGAACTCGAGTTTGACCTTTAAAAGTCATCTGTGGTCACATTTAATATTGCCAAAATATAGATCATACATGACTTCCTGTATGTCGATAATACAAACTTAATCTCTATCTGCAACCATTTGGCCTCCACAGGCCATCTTGCATATTCATAAAGTACAGCGCCCCCAACAGACCCACTTCCGTCGATTCAATCAAAATGGCGCTCGCACTGTACATTGACGGTACCAAGGTAAGTTGATTGCCTGATTTAGAAAAAAATTTATCATGCAGTTTTTGAGAAATCATTTTTTTAAATTTCTCAGTCCTATCTTTAACATTGGAGCCAAAATTTCAAGGGCCCATAAAATGGACAAAAATGGTTCAATCAAAAATCAGAGAAAAAAAGCCTGGAGATATGGTCTAGTAGTATGTTATTGCAAATTTACACGAAAATTCATCTGGCCAAAAACAAGATAAAAAATGTTCCGGACGATGGACGCCACACCACGACAATAGCTTATTGGCCCATAGGGCCGGTACACTGAAAAGAACATCATACCAACAGTCAAACATGGAGTTGGTAGTGTGATGGTCTTGGGCTGCTTTGCTGCCTCAGGACCTGGACGACTTGCCGTAATTGAGGGTACCATTAATTCTGTTCTCTACCAGAAAATCCTGAAGGAGAATGTCCGACCATCAGTTCATGACCTCAAGCTCAAGTGCACTTTGGTTAAGCAGCAGGACAATGATCTGAAACACACCAGCAAGTCCACCTCTGAATGGCTTTAAAAAAAAAAAAAAAAATGAAGGTTTTGGAGAGGCCCAGTCAACGTCCAGGCTTAAATCCGATTGAGATCCTTTGGCATGACTTCAAACAGGCCGTTCATGCTCGAAAACCCTCCAATGCAGCTGAATTAATAGGATTCTGCACAGAAGAGCATGCCAAAATTCCTCCACAGCAATGTGAAAGACTTTGCCAGTTATCGCAAACACTTGATTGCAGTCGTTCTCGCTGAGGGTGGCACGACCAGTTATTAGGTTTAGGGGGCAATTACTTTTTTCACATAGGGCCAGGTAGGTTTGAATAGCTTTTTCCCTCAATTAATGAAATCATTTAAAAATTGCATTTTGTATTTACTTGGGTTATCTTTGTCTAAAATTAAAATTTGTTTGATCTGAAACATTTAAGTGTGACAGGTATGCAAATAAAAGAAGAAATCAGGAAGGGGGCAAACACTTTTTCACGGCACTGTATGACTTCCTATATGTCGATAATACAAACTTAACACGTTGACTGCCAACTACGAGATAACTCGTAATGGCGGGTCCGGGCCAGCGCTAGACTTGAAAATTCGGGGGAAATTATCCATCCCTTTATTGACAACAATTAATCCTGGCTTATTCTAGATGGTTTTCCTTTATAAACACGTTTTCCAATTCAAGAATAATCAAGTGGCAATTGAAGACACGGCTTCTCTCCCTCATGCGATCTAACAGCAAATAATGGGCTACATTCAGTAGAGAAAATAATTTAATTATAATTAGGTCTATGCACTGGCACTCTGCAACGCATAATTTTTTTTTTTTTTTCCAGCGAGAGCGGCATTTCAGAACTAATTTGCGAATGAAGGTAATTTCGCACGTCGTTACACCTGTTTTTGCAGCATGATCACGCAACTTGCTGTAAAAAATAGACAGCTGTCAGACTGGAAAATGTAAACAGAGGAAACCACGATACTTGTCACCAGAATTACCTTCATTCGCAAAAAGAGTTCTGAAATGCCGCCTCGCTGGAAAAAAAAAAATACCGTTGAGTGCCAGTGCATAGACCTAATTATTGAATAATTTTTCTGTACTGAACGTAGCCCATTATTTGCCGTTAGATCGCATGGGGGAGAGAATCCGTGTCTTCAATTGCCACTTGATTATTATTGAATTGGAAAACGTGTTAATATAGGAAAACCATCTAGAATTAGCCAGGATTAATTGTTGTCAATAAAGGGATGGATAATTTCCCCCGAATTTTCAAGTCTAGCGCTGGCCCGGTGTAATGTGGTAAATAGCCACTAGATGGCAGTATTGACTTTTTTTTTGTGAAGCCCAGTCTGAAGCTAGGTTGGGCATGTCCAGGGCATGCCCAGAGGGGAAAGTCCCAGAATGGGAGGGGGCTGGACAAGAGTATATAAGGAGAAAAATTGAGAGAGTAGTAGTAGTAGGAGAAATTGCAAGAAGGATACATTTGACCAGACCTATCACTCTTTTCAAGACCTGTTAAGCTTTGTGTGGATTTTTGCCTGTGTTGGAGCATTTTCCTGTCCCAGGACATCACAACATAGCAGCCCATCTCCATTACAGGGAATTGTAAATATCTCATTTTTTTTTTTATTTTCTTTTTCAATCTTGGTCAGTAGTGTAGGGTGTAGATTAGTTCTATGTGTTTGTTTAATTAAATCTGTTGAACTTAAAGGATTTTGTCTGTCATCCCTTGCTGTCCGTGACGCCATAACAAATTGGGGCCATAACAAATTGGGGGCTCGTCCGGGATAGACCATTGTGCGAGTCATTTATTGAAAATCTAAAATTTCAAATTGTGAAATTGTTTTTTGAATTTTCCTAGATATATATTGGCAGATCAACAGCAATGGATGATTTCTTGGCATCACCAACCGTAGAGGTTTTAAAGTCTTTTAAAAAGACAGAACTGCTAGAAATATGCAGACAGTTAGAGCTGACAGATGTAAAACCAGCCATGCGAAAAGCAAGACTGGCGAGAGAGATTGTTGAATATTACATTGATGAAAATGTGTTTGCACCAGGAGATCTGGAACAGTTTCCGGTGGAAAATCCAAATGTAGAATTGGAACTTAAATTAAAAATGCTAGAAATTGAAGAAAAAGAAAAACAAAGAGAGTTCGAGAGAGCAGAAAGAGAGAAAGAAAGGCAGTTTGAGTTAGAAAAATTAGCAAGAGAAGAGGAAAGAGCAGAAAGAGAGAGACAGAGACAGAGAGATTTCGATTTAGAAAAATTAGACAGAGAAGAAAGGCTCCAAATGGAGCAACTAAAAATTAAAATAGAAGCCGAAAACAAATTTCGGGCTAGCCAGGAGGTAAGCTGGTGCCTCCATTCTCAGAGAAGGAGGTTGATAAGTATTTCCAGTGCTTCGAGAAGGTAGCTAAGAGTTGTCAGTGGCCAAAGGAACACTGGCCTCTGATGTTGCAAACTGTCCTCAAGGGTAAAGCTCAACAAGCCTATTCGGCTTTGTCTGCAGATGATTCCTCTGATTATGAGGTTGTCAAAAAGGTTATTTTGACAGCTTATGAGTTGGTTCCAGAGGCTTACCCACAGAAATTCAGAGGTCTGAAGAAATCTGACAATCAGACTTATGTTGAATTTGCTAACGAGAAGAAGGTTTGCTTTGAGCGCTGGTGTACTTCTATGGAGGTCAAGGATGATTTCAACTCACTAAAAGAGATGGTGTTAGTTGAAGAATTCAAGAACTGTGTCAAGGATGATATTAAGACCTACCTTAATGAGAAGCAAGCACTGAATTTGCAATCAGCTGCCAAGTTTGCAGACGAATATGTTTTCACACATAAGTCCAAATTTCAGTCTAGCAGAAACAATAGATGGTCCCAATTTCAGAAGAAAGGTAACGGTGATACCCAAGATTCCTCACCCAAAGACAAAGACAAATCTGGTGATGGTGCTCAGAAATCCAGGCAAAGGTCTGATCAAAGTGTGAAAGCTGACAGTGACAAAAGTGGTCTAGTTTGCAATTATTGCAAGAAATCTGGTCATGTTACAACTAACTGTTGGTTCCTTAAAGCTAAGAAAGAAAAAGAAAAGGATACCAAACCCAATGCCTTTGTGAAGACAAGGTTAGAAACCCCTGTAGTAGATGACCGACCTGCTAAATTGCCTGCTCCTTGTGAGGCTAAGAAGCCTGATACTGCTGACTTTGTGAGGGAGGAATTTCTTCCATTTGTGTCAGAGGGATTTGTAGCTCTGAATGAGCATTCTCCTCCTGTCCCCATATATATCCTAAGGGATACCGGAGCTTCTCAGTCACTTTTGTTGATGGACTCCTTGGAGTTACGTGATGAGACCGCTTCTGGGGATTTCATACTTGTACAAGGTATTGAAGGGAGGACTGTATCTGTACCCCCGTGCTCTGTATTCTTGAAGTCAGATTTAGTTACAGGACAGTTAAAGGTGGGACTTATGTCAAGTCTACCTATCAAGGGTGTTTCTCTGTTGCTAGGCAATGACCTGGCTGGGGGCAATGTAGTTCCCCCTGTTCATCTTACTTCACAGCCGAGCACTGAAGATGGCGATGAAGACCCATCTCTGTATCCTTCCTGTGCAGTGACTCGTGCTATGGCCAAGAAGGCTCAAGAAGAAGATGATGTGGTGCCGTCAAGCACTTTGAATAGTCATGACTCAGGTGGTTCGCCTCATGACTCTGTTCAGCCTACTATGGTTTCTCCATTTGAGGACTTATCAGACACTTTTATCAGTTCTCTATTCAGCCAGCCAGATGGGTCTGGTGATTCTGATGTGTCTGGAGACTTGTCTCTGTCCAGAAAGCAGTTGATTCAGGAGCAAACCAATGATCCTGAAATTTGTGTACTAAAGAAGAGAGCCCTTCCTGATGAAGAAATAGACACAGTTCCAGTTGGGTATTATCTCAAGGATGGAGTGTTGATGCGAAGTGGCGCCCTCCTGATATCCCTGCCAATGCAGATTGGGCAGTGGTCAAGCAAATTGTTGTTCGAAGGTCTACAGGAATGAGATCTTAACAATGGCTCATAGTTTGCCTTTAGGAGGTCATCTTGGTGTTAACAAGACTGTTGATAAGATCATGAAACACTTCTTCTGGCCTGGACTTCGGAAAGATGTTTCCAACTTTTGCAAAACCTGTCACACTTGTCAGGTAGTTGGAAAACACCAGTTAGACCCACCTGTAGCTCCATTGCAGCCTATCCCAGCATTTGGGGAGCCCTTCTCCAAGGTCATTGTTGATTGTGTTGGTCCATTACCCAAGACTAGATCTGGAAATCAGTACTTGTTGACAATCATGTGTGCATCTACCAGATTCCCTGAAGCCATCCCTCTACGCAACATCAAGGCAACTGCAATTTCAAGGCTTTGATAAAGTTCTTCACGTTGTTTGGCCTTCCCAGGAAATTCAGTCAGATCAAGGTAGCAATTTCACTTCCGGATTGTTTCAGCAGGTTGTGTATGAACTAGGTGCGGCAGATTCTTTCCAGTGCCTATCATCCAGAGAGTCAGGGTGCCATAGAGCGGTTTCATTCCAATCTCAAGACAATGATGAGGACTTATTGTTATGACCATGAGAAAGACTGGGATGAAGGTGTTCATTTGCTGTTGTTTGCAGCTAGGGAAGCAGTGCAGGAGTCTACTGGATTCAGTCCGTTTGAGTTAGTGTTTGGCTATGAAGTGAGAGGACCTTTGATATTGTTGAGTGAACAATGGCAAGAGAAAGAGCCGCATATCAGTGTGTTAGACTATGTTAGCAAGTTCAAGGAAAGACTGCATGCAGCTTGTGACCTAGCCAAAGAGAACTTGAAATCAAGTCAGGGAAAAATGAAAACTTGGTATGATCATAAGGCTAGAAGCCGTGAGTTTAAAACCAGGAGACAAGGTCCTTGTGTTGTTTCCCTTACAGTCCAATCCATTGCAGGCTAGATTTCATGGTCCTTATGAAATTCTGACAAAACTCAATGATCTCAATTACATTGTGAAGACTCCAGATAGGAGAAAGCCAAAACAATTGTGTCACATTAACATGCTGAAGCCTTATCATGATAGGAATGCTAGGGTTGCAGCTGTCACTTCAGATCCTCCTATGACCGAGACTTGTGAAGATGAGGGGGAGTTTCAAGATGATGAACCTAGAATTAAAGCTGAAGTTCTTTCATGTAAATTGTCAAATTCTGAAGTGTTGCAAAATCTTGATGTAAAACTCCAGCACTTAGAACCCTCACAGAGAGATCAGTTTGAGAAGTTGATCAAGAAATATAAAGATCTATTTCCTGATGTTCCAAAGAGAGTTTCTATAGCCTCTCATGATGTAGATGTTGGTGATGCCAAACCAATAAAACAGCATCCATACCGGATGAATCCTGAAAAGAGAAAGATTGCTGAGAAAGAGGTTGAGTACATGTTAGAACATGATATTATCAGACCCTCTAACTCAGATTGGAGTTCACCCTGTGTTCTAGTTCCAAAACCTGATGGAAGCACTAGATTCTGCACAGATTATCGCAAAGTCAATGCTGTAACTAGAACTGATGTGTTTCCAATACCTAGGATTGATGATTGTATCGGTAGAGTAGGGCAAGCAAAGTTTCTGACCAAGATTGATTTATTGAAGGGTTATTGGTGTGTGCCTTTAACTGAGAGGGCCAAGAGCATCTCTGCTTTTGCCACACTATCTGGGTTATACCAGTATGAAGTCCTACCCTTTGGCATGAAAAATGCCCCAGCCACGTTCCAAAGGATGATACAGTCTACAATCGCCGGATTGCCACACACGGGTGCGTATATCGACGACCTGATCACATGGAGTGACTCCTGGGAAGAACATCTGAAAGATGTAGAGACGTTGTTCCAGCGCTTGACGCAGGCTAACCTCACTGTTAACCTGAACAAGAGTGACTTTGGTTGTGCTACTGTCACATATCTTGGCTACGTCATAGGCCAGGGTAAGGTGGCACCCATAAATGCTAAAGTCCAAGCCATCATGGACTTTCCAGTTCCTGACAACAAAAAAGCTTTTGCGCCGCTTCCTTGAATGATCGGGTACTACCGCAAGTTCTGCAAGAACTTTGCTGAGATTGCTCTCAGTCTCACCAACCAACTGAAGAAAGGCGTGAAGTTCACTTGGGATGACGCATGCCAAAGAGCCTTCGATCGCCTGAAGTCTCTGCTGTGTCACTTCCCCGTGCTCAAATCTCCTGACTTCAACAAACCGTTCTCCATAGCGGTCGATGCTAGCGACCAAGCTTGTGGATCTGTGCTCCTACAGAGTAGTGACTCTAATGACATTGAGCATCCCGTGGCATACTTCTCCAGGAAGTTCAATCGCCACCAAAAGAACTATTCCACAATTGAGAAGGAGCTGTTGGCTCTGGTTCTATCCTTACAACACTTTGAGGTCTATGTTGTACGGGGCAAAAGCCAATGATTGTATATACTGACCACAATCCGTTAATGTTTTTGAGTAAGATGAAAAACAAAAATCGGAGATTGTTGAATTGGAGTTTGATTTTACAAGAGTTTGACTTGGAAATTAAGCATGTAAAGGGTGCTGACAATGTAATTGCCGATTGCTTATCCCGTGTTTGAATATGTGTATATATATCACCTGTGTTTATTAGCATATTGTATTATATGTTTGTATATACAAGTGTCAACTTAACCATTTTTGTATTGAAAAGAAAAATTTTGCCTTTACGAGTCAAAATTTTCCCCTTTTGGAATGGAGGTGTAATGTGGTAAATAGCCACTAGATGGCAGTATTGACTTTTTTTTTTGTGAAGCCCAGTCTGAAGCTAGGTTGGGCATGTCCAGGGCATGCCCAGAGGGGAAAGTCCCAGAATGGGAGGGGGCTGGACAAGAGTATATAAGGAGAAAAATTGAGAGAGTAGTAGTAGTAGTAGGAGAAATTGCAAGAAGGATACATTTGACCAGACCTGTCACTCTTTTCAAGACCTGTTAAGCTTTGTGTGGATTTTTGCCTGTGTTGGAGCATTTTCCTGTCCCAGGACATCACAACATAGCAGCCCATCTCCATTACAGGGAATTGTAAATATCTCATTTTTTTAAATTTTCTTTTCAATCTTGGTCAGTAGTGTAGGGTGTAGATTAGCTCTATGTGTTTGTTTAATTAAATCTGTTGAACTTAAAGGATTTTGTCTGTCATCCCTTGCTGTCCGTGACGCCATAACAAATTGGGGCCATAACACCGGACCCGCCATTAAGATGTTATCTCGTAGTTGGCAGTCAACGTGTTAATCTCTATTTGCAACCATTTTCCTTCCGCAGGTGATTTTGCCCATTTTCCATGAGACCCAAAGTTAAAGTACAGCGCCCCCACTAGACCCACTTCCGTCGATTCAATTAAAATGACACTCGCACTGTACATAGTGTAATGCGGCGAGTTGATTGCCAGATTTAGAAGAAAAGTTAGTTTGAGAAATAATTTCTTGAAATTACAAGTCCCATCTTTTAACACTGATATTTTCCTTGACCTTGAGTTTGATCTTTCAAAGTCATCTGTGGTTAAATTTAATATTGCCAAAATATAGGTCATTTTGACTTCCTATATGTCGATAATACAAACTTAATCTCTATCTGCAATCATTTGGCCTCCACAGGCCATCTCGCAAATTCTCCATTAGACCCAATGTTAAAGAACGGCACCCCCACTAGATCCACTTCCGTCAATTCAATCAAAATGGTGCTTGCACTGTACATTGACAGTACCAAGGCAAGTTGATTGCCCAATTTAGAGAAAAAAAAAATTGCGGTTTTTTAAAAAAAAATTTTAATTTCTCATTCCGATCTTTCACATTGGTGCCAAAATTTCAAGGGCCCATAAAACAGACAAAAATGATTCACTAAAAAACCTGGATATATGGTCTCATAGTATGTCATGGCAAATTTACAGGAAAATTCATGAGGCCAAAAAATGTGAAAAAAAATAATTACAATGGGGTGCAAAAATTTGGGTACCCCTGGTTTAAATGCCTGTTACAATTAATCTCCAAGTGATTGAAAGCAAACCTGAGCACTAAACGCTACAAAGTTAAACATGACACCTTTCTGCAAATTTAAAAGGTTTCTTTTTGAGTTTTTAAATGATAAGAAAGGAAAAAGGGCCCTGTGCAAAAGTTTGGGAACCCCTTTGGATTATTCTTTGTTACCTTTTAAGATGATTACTAAGGCCCAGACCCAGGTAATTTACTCGTTAGGGCTTCAATTAGTCAGGTGAATATAATTCCAGGGTTGAACTATATATTCTGAAGTAACTCCATGCCTTCTAAAGTATCTGACTGTGGTTGCTGTTGTGTCTGGTGTTAAAAACCATGTGTTCCTCTAAACAGTTGTCCAAGGATGTCAAAATCAAGAAAATTCACTTCCACCAACAAGGAGAGGGCTACAAAAAACTCTCGCAACGTTTCAAACTACCCATTTCTACTGTCAGAAACATAAGAAAATGGAAAATAAATGGAACAATTGAAGTCAAGGCAAGATCTGGAAGACCAAGAAAAATTTCAGATAGAATGGCCCGAGATCTGGTGAGAAATGCTCAGAAGAACCCACACATCACTGCAAAAGAGCTGCAAAAAAAAAAAAAAAAAAAAAAAAGTAGCAGACACAGGTTGAGTTGTTCTCAGGACAACAATACAGCGTACCTTCTCTTGCGAGAAAGAAGCCTTTCCTATGACCTCAACACAAAATTAAGCGCCTGAAGTACGCAAAAGAGGACCTTGAGAAACCTCAAGCCTATTAGAACAATGTGCTTTGAACTGACGAAACCAAAATTAAACTTTTTGGTTAAACCCAAAGAAGGTATGTTTGGAGAAAAAAGGGTGAAGCATTTGTAGAGAAGAACACATTGTCAACTGTTAAGCATGGAGGTGGATCCATTATGCTTTGGGGTTGTGTAGCAGCTGGGGGCACAGGCAATATTGCGTGGGTGGAAGGAAGAATGGATTCCACCAAATATCAAGACATTCTACAATCTAGAGGGTAATGTTCAAAGCTCAGTCCAGAAATTGAAGTTGAAGAGATGTTGGGTACTCCAGCAAGACAATGACCAGAAGCATACCTCAAAATCCACCAATGAAGTACCTCCAGGAAAGACGGATGAAGGTTTTGGAATGGCCATCATAGTCCCCAGAGTTGAATATTATTGAAAATCTGTGGAGACCCCTCAAACATGCTGTGCATGCAAGAAGGCTGAAGAATATTTCGGAGCTGGAGGTGTTCTGCCAGGAAGAATAAGGAAAAATTCCAAAGACAAGAATTGAAAGACTCTTAGCTGGCTACAGGAAGCGTTAGCGAGCTGCTATAGCTGCTCGAGGAGGAGTTACAAAGTACTAGCTGACAGGGTTCCCAAACTTCTGCACAAGGCCTTTTTCCTTGTTTTATTATGAAACTGTAAAAAAATTAAAAATAAAAACTATTCTTGCTTTAAAATGGTTAACTGCATAGTAAATGGTACAGTTGCTGTGGGGCACTTTTTTAAACAAAGACATACTTGTACAAGTAAACTTTCAGGATGTGTGTGCAGGACTAGGAAAAGGGGTCACTTGGGATTTTTCCCCCCCATTCTGAGATTAAAGGGGTCAAAGTTCAACCTGTTCAATTTAACCGTAAATGCATGTGCCAAGTAGAATTTCAAACGGACAAAGAAAAAGAGCTACCATGGCTACGGGCATGTCGAGTATGAGTCCAGAGGAGTATGGGGAGCAGCTTATGGCAGATGAGTATACACTACACGGGGAGCTAGTCCAGAGAGTCGTGATCGTGAATCTGGAGACAGTGGAAGTGAAGATTATAGTCCCAGTTATCAAGCAGCCAGGCCTTTGCTGGAGCCACGTACTCTTGATGTTGAGGAAGAGAGACTTCGTCCCATGAATAAAAGGTTTCAAGTGACATTCTTGATGAAACCTGTTATTCTGCACCACGAAGCACTACAGCGGCTGAAGTACTTCATGGTGCAGAAAAACAAGTTTCATCAGGAATGTCACTTAAGTAACTTCTGTCATTCATGGACGACTTGTCAAGGAGTTTTATGAACACGTGTCAGAAGAAAAGGAGGCCCATGTAGCGCCTATTTTAGCGTTGCACATGTGACCAAACAAAAAAAAAAAAAAAAAAACCAACCATGCCCAGAACTTCTGAAAGATCTAGAATTCAATTAGTAGTTTTGTGTAAACCATACTACTGTACTTACTGATATCCCAGCACTACTGTACTGTCAATTTACAACCCTGCTGTGCAAATTCGCTTAATTTCTCTCTCAAAATGAAAACTTGGATCACCCTTTGATTTTGTTGGAAAATCACAATTTTCATGACCCAAGTGACCCCTTTTCCTAGTCCAGCACACAACCAATGAGATCAAAATCAGGTAAACTGAAACTCAAATATTTTTACCCATAATTCAAAGCTACAGTTTGAAAACCCATTACTGCAGTTCACAGCCAGCAGCGCAGCAGGAACTAAGCACTTTGGCACATCCAAATTGGTTAAAGCACTACATGCCTTGTTTTGCCACGACTGGATGTTTAAGCAAACTTGCCACGAGAAAGGCGGCTTTCAGCGGTCTAGTTTTTTCTCTACGCCATTGGTAAGCACAATTGTGTTGTGCCACCCATTTCCTGACCAGCATGTTGTTTCACAGTTGCTGTATGTCATTTGGCTACTGTGCATGTGCTTAGAACCATCAGACTCATACAGCATCTGTAGATTTGTCAAGCATATTGGAAATAATTCACACAAATGAATATTTTAAAGGTTTAATGAGTCAAAATAGTTACAATGCAGGCATTTAGGAGATGCCCTTATCCGTAGGTACAAAACTTGCTGGATACCTGAGGGAAGCACTGCCCCCTAGTGACCACAATGCTAGGAACTAATGACCCAAGCAATCCTGACCCAAAAAAAAAAAAAATAAAAAAAGCTTGCAGCAATACACAGCAGTATAACCTAGAAAACTGAAATTCACTGAAACCAAACCAATAAATTAGTGAGATCCAGTTTGAAGAGGAGTCTTGAGACGATGCTTCTCCAGTCCAATCTTCGGCAGGAGGGCCATTCCACCCTCAAGTCCAAACAGATGGCACAGAAGTGTTGTCCAAAATGGAAATCTAGAGGCACATCAATGTGCAGAGAACTCCACCTGAGGAATCACACTTCCTGAAAGTAGACAGCACAAATCAGCACAAAACCCCCCCAACATACAAACTACCATATTAGATTTCTGGAGCCTCAAGCACATTTTTTAATGGCAAAAAAATAAAATAACTGAATGGTTAACCCAAGTCTTCAGAAAACCAGAAGTCAGCACTGAACAATCAGCCGGTAATTCCAGCTTTCAGTCATGTTTTCATCATTAAACCAGCAGAAATATTTTAAGTGGGGTAAATGGGGGTATTAAGCACCAGACTAAGATTTTAAAATATCAATGAACAGCTAGGGGAATCACAGATCCAAAATGCCAAGGTCAAAGTTTACAGACAGAACAGAAACAATTTTCATTATGGTCAAGTTTAAAGGCAAAGAAAACCCTTTTGCAGGTCTTGCCCAATAAAAGAACACTGCCCCTACCATTCAAAAATTACTCAAGAAAGTATTGAAAATTTTTGGAATCAGGGTAGCTCGCAGTGCCACCCGGACACCGGAAATCTTGAGCACGTGGAGGTCATAAATATCAAGAAAAATGGGACCAAGGGTCCTGTAGCTTACCAGTAAGCAATCTTACAAGTTATGAAAATTTCATATGAAGTTGGACCTTTAACTCATTGAAGGTCAATCTCAAGGTTATTGAATAAAAGTTCACGCATTTAAGACCTGTGTGTCTGTAATACAATCCAAAGCTCTGAAGCAGTTTTGGTGATACAAGTAATTGAAAATTCATTGAGTCAATTTTGAACTTTAAATGGTCACAGAAGGTCAAGATGAGGTCACCAAATGGGCTTCATATACGACTTTCTGAATGTCCATCTGTGACCATTTTAGTGATACAAGTAATTGTAATTTCACTATGTTGAGTTTGACCTTCGAAGTTCACCAACAGTCAAGTTAAATGTCACCAAATAAAAGTTCATTTGACTTCCTAGATGTCTGTAACACAAACCTAGGCTCCATCTGTGACCATTATAGTGATATACATCATTGAAATTTCCCTGTTAAAGTTTGTCCTTTCAAAAGGTCAAGTTCATGGTCACCAAATGAAAGTTAATCTATGACTTCCTGTGTTCAATACACGTTCTCCATCTTGAATATTTTCAAGCATAGAAACCTTTGAAAACTGTCAGTTTGCTTGACCTCAAGTTTGACCTTTCAAAGTCGTCTGAGGTGAGCTTCAGCATTGCCAAAATATAGGTCATATACGACTTCCTATACGTCAATAATACAAACAGTTACCCCCTTCATACTGCACTGAGACATTTGCCACTTCTGACGCACTTTAACTGGGTCCGACATAAGTCATTTCATACTGCCCTTCACGATCGCCCGGGTGCATGAGACCAATGCAGTTGCCAGGGAAACCTATCGCCCCCCCCCCCATGTATGCATCACAAGCAAAATTTCAATACGTTACGTCTACATGAATGTGTGGTTACAATATGCCATTTATCCCATAAACAATGGAGGCCAGAGGACAGAGCAGGGAGGGCAATAAACGTCTTTAAACTTTAGTCTTGATCTGTTTTCAGACATTTTCCCTGATTAAAGATACTTTAACTCTCCCTTCTCAGGTGTAGCCAATTCTCTTCATTAAGATGAGAAATAAAACGCATCAACTGAATGCAAAAAAGTGCGTCTTTTAATCTGTTTTCCAGTAAACAATCATAAAGCACGTTTGATGGCTTGTTTTACAGGATGTGACAAAAGTTCAGAAAAAAACTACTGCAGATTTTCCACGTCGAGTTGCCAATTAAGGCAAGTGAATGAAACATTTATTGAATTTATTATTCATTCGCCTTAACATTTCATTAGTAGGGAAACGGTACTTAACCGCCAATGGATTATTCATATTGTTGGAAAACGCGATAACCAGGAACAATGATTGAAATCGGGTCAGTAATCTCATCCGTTTCATGGGATGTTTTCAATCCCCTCGGTTTTCCATCCACCGGCCACCACTGCCCATAAATGAAAAATCGGCGAGATGCAACCCATTCGATACATGTTGGTATTGCACATGACTAACACAGCTTTCTCACGTCGTGATTACTCAGATTCTGTTCATTGGCGAACTGCAATGTTCGTAAAGCCAACTGCACTAGAAACATTCACCATCGTTTGGCGTTTGCCTCCATCTTCGAGTCACTGGGATGAATGATTAGTAAGCTAGCATGCGAACGCTTTTGGCCAGGAAAGTGAGACAAGTTTAACTGTTATTGTAAGCACTTGAATTTATAAATTTAATGGTGAAAAGTGTTAGCATGCTAGCCAATTCATTCCATTGGCTTGAGAAGATTGCCAACCCTAAGCCAACACCATTTCTCCATTTTCCAAATACTACGCAGACATTCATGCGATAAGTAGGATCTCAAATTCACAAAGCGCAGAATATCAGCCTAAAATTCAACCTTTCTTCGAACGTTACACGAAAACACTCAACGGCACTCATCTTTCCTCAACTGAACATCGCCCAACATTGGAGATCACCTACATATTGATACTTGCGAAGCTTGCAGCTCACCTTGGACAACCCCCAGGCAGTTTCAGAAATAATTTCTCTTCATTTCTAAGTCTTATCTTTAACATTGGGGCCAACATTAAGGGCCAATTAAAATGCACAAAAATGATTCCAAGAAAAATTAAAAATACAATAAAAACAAGAGTCAGAAGATGACATATCCCACCGGTCCCCACATAATTCGTGAGTTACTGATTGCAGGAGAGTTGTATACTTTCTCATCCCTTTAGTAATTTAATACTTATATATAGTTGAATAGGCAAAGGAAAGGGGATTTGAGCAATGATGATATTTGATGAAAGCACACCGAACACCAAGTGCAGGGAAGATGACATCAATCAGAAGTATAATCACCTTTAGCATCTTGCTGTTCATGTTACCAGCACTCACTGCGAGGAAGTAGACTACCTGGAGTGCCGTTGTTGTATTGTTGTTAAAACATTTGAAAGAAAAATGCAAACTAGAGAGTGTTTTTACCCGTAAAAACATGTCTCCCCCTTTTCCGCCACCTGATCTCTCAAGATATAAATATCGAAATACATAAAGAAAACTGAGAATAACTTACATATCTATCTAGGAACTTGACATAGGGAAGATTTATACCAAATTTTGTTGAAATTTGTTGAGTAGTTTGAGAGATATGCTCCGGAAACGAACCCCGCCCTTCAAAATGACTAAGTCCCAACTGTTGCCATGGAAACAGAAAAAAATGAAAATGAAAAAGAGCTCAAACCCCCAAAAGGCACATCTACATGACATAGGGAAGGTTCATTCCAAATTTGGTTGAAATCGGACCAGTAGTTTTAGAGTTCTGCTCCGGAAACGATGGGAACGCCGACGCCAACGTCGACGGGAACTCACCCGAAAACAATGTCTCCCGACCCTTCAGGGGGAGACATAATTATGGAATTTATAGTCTCAGAATGAACAATGCAACCCTGCAATGGTAAGATGCTTACCAAATATGGAGTTTGTAAGTGGTATAGTACGCAAGTTCTGCTCCGAAACAAAACAAAAGGAAATTTGGGCGTTTGGAATTGAAAAAAAGGCACAATTTCCAAAATTTTGGGCCCAATGTAATTTTTGAAAACCGAAACAAAAGGCACAATGGTACCCTAAGGGGAAATTGCATACCAAATATGAAGTTTGTAAGTGGTATAGTTTTTGAGTTCTGCTCCGGAAATGAAAATGATTACGGACGGACGGACAGACGGACCGGGTGATGACTACATCCCACGGTATTCATACCGGTGGGATAAAAAGGAAGACTACACCACAATAGCTTACTGGCCCATAAGGCAGGTAAGCTGATAAAATCAGTGGCGTAGCGAGAGCTGAAAATTAGGTGGGGCACAGGACACCTTTCAAATATTAGTCCTGAATTACTCTCAACCATTTCAATAGATTCACTCAGAGATCACGTCATCAGGTGCTGCTAGTTCTCCCTGTTTAAGACTTGTCATTCACTTGGACTTGTAATTTGGTCCATTTAAATCAGCGTCATTCAAAATTGCATATCTGGCAACTCTCATGCATATGGCGCGAGTCATGCCTTTTAGTGCCATATCACATTCTAACGCCACAGTCAGCAATCTCACCATAAAATTGAAAATTTTATTCCAAAAAAATCTTTAATTGCTGGGTCCCACTTTTTTAAAATCAACCCATTCTGTACAGAGAGAAAGGCGATATTTCATTGGAACGCAAATCAGTCATTATTCAATCAACACGTATTTAAGAGATTATCACGCAGAATTGAGGTCCTTGTGCATGGAAGTTTCAATTTCATGTGCGTTACGGTAGACTTCACCACTCGTAACATGGAACTAGTAACACTAGTAACTTCCGAGCTCTAACATAACTTCCTGTACAAGGAAAAACGATGCTGCAGGGTGAAGTTGCCTTCAGACGTCGACTTCCAGGCTGCTCAGCCTGTCAGGCTGCGTAAACGCCGCTTCCCAAGTACAAGCCAATCAGATCGCGAGCTAGAGTACAACCAATCCGCTCACGAGGCAGCCAATTCAATTAAAAGCCTTTTACTCGGTAAGAGGGGCTTAAGACCAACAATATTTTTTAAAAACGAATGCATTTAATCGGGAGTTTTCTCATTAAAGAAACTGATTCGTCTTGGCGGTAACATTAGATATTTCAGCTATTTTGATTATGTGAACCAATGCAAACAAAGCGTAATTTTTTGTCTTACAGTTAACTTGTAGACCAACCTTAGCTAAACAGGTAATACTCGTTAACTTAAACACTTCTACAATATAACTTCAAGTGTAACTCTGTTTGAGACATAAAATTGACCCAATTTTGTGAGATATTTTGTTCAATAAGCTGTCTAGTTGGGCTTAAAACTTCAACTGCAAGTTGCTATAACGTTAGCTGCCTTCAAGGCTGATTGTAGAGACTAGTGCCTTGCAGGCTGGTTAGAAGGCTAATGTTGATTTGATATTGTATAATCTTCTATAGTATTGCCTCAGATGCCTTCAAGGCTGATTGTAGAGACTAGTGCCTTGCAGGCTGGTTAGAAGGCTAATGTTGATTTCATATTGTATAATCTTTGATAGTATTCAGTCCGATGCCTTCAAGGCTGATTAGTAGAGACTAGTGCCTTCCAGGCTGACCGTGACTACTAGTGCCTTGCAGGCTGGTTAGAAGGCTAATGTTGATTTCATATTGTATTATCTTTAATAGTATTGCCTCGATGCCTTCAAGGCTGATTGTAGAGCTACTAGTGCCTTCCAGGCTGGTTAGAAGGCTAATGTTGACTTCATATTGTATAATCTTTAATAGTATTTCCTCGGATGCCCTCAAGGCTGATTGTAGAGCACTACTGCCTTGCAGTCTGGTTAGAAGGCTAATGTTGACTTCATATTGTATAATCTTCAATAGTATTGCTAGTGCTCAAAAGCCTTCAAATGCCTTCCAGGCAGCTCCCATCCTGATTAGACTAACATTACTCACCCAAACTACAAATAGGTGTAGAAAATACAGCCCAAGTAGCTCATGTTGCAAGGTGAGGTTATCTAGCTAGCAAACGTTAGCTAAGTAACGCCAGCGGACCATTTCAATGCCATTAGTCGGCTAGCTACATGGTTTCTCACACACCGTGCAGTCTAGCATATGCACTAACTAACCCAACTGATTACTTCCCTCGTCATAACTAAGGTCGCGGTTAACCCCAGCCGTAGCTTCATCTCACCCACCCTACCACAGCCAAGTCACAGAGTAAGAGGAGGGTATGTGCTCCCGCAAACGTATATATCGGCGGAAGGAAAGAGGCGGAGCCGGTCTCAGTGAGTGACGTCTTTCGCAAATTTATGGGTGCGTTCCAGGCAACCCGTAACTCGTGTTTTTCCAACCTGTTACCCGTGAAAATGCACTGGAACGGCAGTCCAACCCATAACTTCCCACCCGTGAACTCGTACCAAATCGATGTACTCCCAGTTCCGACCTCTGACGTCATATTATCCAGGAAACAATATGGCAGCCCTTACGGTTCATTCAACAATGAAAAAGCCTGGAACGCACCGGTAAACAGGAAGTTTGCAGTTAATTAGCAGTTGTCATGCTTTCCTGGAACGCTATAAAGTCGGAAGTCGTGACTTGAAGTCATGACTTAGGAGTTCAAAAGCCTGCCTGGAACGCACCATATGTCGAGGGAACAGCGCGGAGCAGAAGTTGGGAACCGCTATCATCCTTCACAATCCACCATGCGCTGTAACAATCAGGATATGATGAGTAGGGATGTAATCATTGTGGAAAGCCATTAAACAGTCATAATAATGCAGTCCTGCATTTCGAACTGAATGTGAGTGACTTTAAAAAAAAATGATTTACACCCCCTAAAACGATTCAAGACCAGCCAAAATGACAAATGTCTCAACCCTCGTCCAACCAAGGGTTTTTCTACTACAACCCCGACCAAGGGGGTGGGGGCTCCCGATTATTTCTAAATTGAGTGATAAACATCATCTTGTTTGGTATCAGTGTTACATCAAAATGTTACACACTTGCATAAAAGGTTTATCTATTAATTATAAAATTTTCTTTATGAACAATTCTATGAACGTATAATAGTAGGCCTATAGCACAGTAAAAATAATGCTGGTACAGTAACCAGTCAAACACACACAAGCAATAGTAAAATTATATGGGTCATGCACTTTTAATATTATTAGGTGAAGATCTCTTCAAGGTTACTGGTCACTGCTGGTCATTGTAATTCCAAGATTTACTAATACATGGACAAGCTACATCAATAAATCAATAAGGATGACAATCAGTGAGGTCTACAAAGTTCTTTGAGCATGAAACATAATAATAGCATACTATTTGCAACTAATTTGTAAGCATATTTTGTATCAAAAACAGGCAAAAGTGCTCAGCGCTGGTGCCCACCGCCGACTTTTGACGGCCTACCCTACCCCCGGGGGGTGAGGTACCCTCATCGTTTTTTCATGAAAATGAGCGCAAAGCATGAATAAACAATTACTTAGAAGCATTAGATCATATCTGTTAAAGTTTTTGCACGACAGCAAAAAATCTGTTAGGTTGGACGAGGGTTAAACAACACATCTATTTACATTATTGCCATCTCAGTTTGTTTCCCGAATTCTGCGCCCTCTGCGTGATTCATACCTCAGCGGATTTTATTTATGTCTCAGATAGAGGAAGACATCAGGAAGCATCCGATAGTATTTCTTGCAAAATATTTTTAACTAGCCGGTCACAAAATATTTTCGGGAATGCTTCCTATTAGTTTTTTTTTTCTTCAGCAGTAGTGCATGGCACGGGTTCTGCAAGGGTTCTTTTAGGTGTCACTCATTGCTACACACACCCACAAGACTAAATTGTTATGTGTATCAAAATGCAGAATCTGCGCCAAAGTTGGGCTTTAATTAACAAAAATGAGGAACAAAAAGTGCTTTCACAGGTGGAGAGTGTTTCTGAAAGATTGGTCTCTGGTCAGACAGAAAGCAGCTAGGAACTTTAGGATGAGGTTGGACGGAGTGACTGGTCCTTAAGCTATGTTTCCATTAATACGGCTGAAGTCCGGCTGCAACAGGCTGCGGGGCAGACACGGGACATCGCATGCGTCCCATGGCGCGTCCTCAGTGTTTCCATAGAAACGGCTGAACTACGCTATTCATCCGTTTTCGTCCTCATGGCAGGACCCAACACAGCACTACTTAAACAGCACCTCATGGTGGACGAAGAGCTCATCGTAATAATTAAAAGCTACATTTTAATACAGAAGAAACGAACGAAAAGAAAGCACCGTTAAAGATGATAAAAGATAAAGATGGCTGGAATTATGTTCTGTTGAATAATAAAGTCTGATATTCTGAAGATTTTGCCTCATCCTCTAAATTGCAAGAATTAGATGAAATTATTTGAAACTCCGTAAAACTGTTGCATGAAAACCACTAATCTGTTATCATCTTGTAACAAACTTAAGTTTGTGATACACAGGAACACTTCTGATATACAGAAATCACAAAGGAAACATGTCATCACAAAGCTCAGATCATAATTTAAAGTGGTATTACATGCTTTTGATTCACTGAGAATGGTAATACATGTGTGTTGCTGCAGAAACCTCGGATCTGCTCTGAACAGAACGTAAATACCCGCATTGCTTCAAGTACTAATTTGTTAACAAAATAAAGTGGGGAAACCCCTTTGAACTCTAGGGAATTCCTCGTGCGATTTGTGTGCGCCGGGGCTGGAATCGCTCCCTGGTCCAATCGGAAAAATACGCATGCGGCCCGCCGCGTGAAAATCGCGTGGATGGATACACTTCATATAAAGACAATGATTTGCGATTTTTGACGTACTCGTGTCTGCACCGGCGCCTGACTTCAGCCGTATAAATGGAAACATAGCTTAAGTCAGCAACTGGGATTCTCCGCACATATTGTACTTTGCTTTGGATAAAAAGATGTACCAATCGTAATGAAACAACTCGGTTTCTTGGTCATTTTATCTTTTAGGTGGCTTACATGGGTAAATGTTGCTTCACCAGACTCAAATACGCAGGTAGCTGCAATAAACAAATAAATAAATAACATTCACAGTGACGCATGGAAAAATACTCCAAAGTAATTGCAATCATTGGAGATGTGATTCATAACTCAGCATATACACTTTACCCTGTGGGATCAGACCCACCGACATGAGCTGATGGAAGCAGCAGGAACGCAGTGCTGTGCGTCTCTCACGCGCTGATATGAATCATCACTCACGGGAACAGGACGCAGGATTGTGCTAAATCTGTGACACCTGCCTGTTACTGTATATTAGTGACATGGGCCATCTACCCTTTTGTAGGACAAAGCAGATGAACATAAGCAGCAGGATTATCCCGCATTAGTAGGTCAATTAACCAAATTATGTGTGCAAGATCATCGAGCATATTTCGACATGCCTGTTTGTCTCATATGAGTATGTCACACAAACGTAAATGCAAATGCGCAACCAAGAAACTGCGCAACTGGAAGTTCCGAAAACGAAAGTAACAGCGAAGCGCCATTTCCGGAATAAAGACAGACGAAAACTTTGGAACAGAACAACTAAATTTAGGTAAAGTATCGAACTAAGTTGCGTGTTGTGGAGTGGGATGGGGAGAACATAATCAAAGGTAAATGGAGTGCGGGGAAGAAAAGGAATCTGCCGGGAAGTTAAACTAATTTTAGCGATTTTCAGAAAACATTTCCCCGGGCTATATTTCACAGATCAGGGCGTCGTTCAAATATCGTCAGTATGATCAAATAACGACAAAAAAAAAAAAATCGCTAGTTTTTTGTAAATTCATATCGGCTTTCAGGTCAGGAGCTCAGACATATTTGACAGAAAGGGGGCACATAACTAGAAGGAATAAGCCTATCTAGTCCACTCATGCTCCGGAAATTCCTGATTAATCTCACTATAAAGATGAGTAATGTCAGTTAATTTGAACAGCACTCTTCTCTGCTTTGCTAAAATAATAAACTTAGACTTATATATGTATTTAGCATCCTTAATTTGAGAACATTTGTGACACTATGGCTGGATTTACACTGCAGGTCTTGTTGCCCAAATTGGATATGGATCGGATTTTGAGGCCCATGTCCGACTTGTTCAGCTTCGTGTTTACATCTTGTTTGAGCGTGAATGACCTCCTGTTTCGTTTCCGATTCCGTTTTGTTGGGCTGGGCCGAGCAGCAGCCGGAGCTAAACTGCAGATGTCATGGTACCTGGTGACTGGTGGTGATCAAGTTCAACGATTGGCTGGCTGGCAGGGAAGAAGTTCAGCGATTGGTTGGCCGGCAGGGAAGAGCTTAAACTGGTCGACGATTGGCTGGCCCGCAGGAAGAAGATCAGCGATTGGTCGGCCGGCGGGGAAGAACTTCAACGATTGGTTGGCAGACTACTGGTTTGTGCATTATAAATAGGCTACATGGGGTTCGGATGTCGGCTTTGACGCTTTGCAGCAGGAATGGAATACTCTGTCGTTGGTGGATTTCGGAATTGAAACGGAGCATCTACTTTGCTGTTGCTGGATTTTGGATTTGACCGGAGTTCTTTGCCGTTGATGGATTTTGGATTTGTCCCTAGAACGTAAGTGAAATTTTCACTTTGCTGACTTAATGTGTGCCGAGGTGAAGTCAGACCATTCGAAATTCATGGCTTGAAAAAGTTCACCATTTTAAGGCAGGGCATTAAATGAGTTAAGTCACAATGCCGTGTTGCTTATTTAGGGCTTCTCGGTCGCGATATTGCTCGAAAATTCAGCTAGCTAAGTCACAGTAGATGTTTGTTTAGGGCTTTTCTTGAGGTCGCGATGTTTAACCGAAAATTAAGTTAAGCACCCAGTTTATGTCTTGCACCGGGCATTTCATCACGAGTTAAGTTACAGTGCGTGTCTATTAGCAGCATCTATGTGTCGAGCGATTGTTGCTCAAATTAAGTTAGCTACCCAGTTTTATTCTCTTACATAGGCATTTCATCATGACTTAAGTTACAGTAAGCTGCTGGCGTTTCCATTTTGATACAGTGTCTAGTGTCGAATCGGTGTTGCTCAATTAAGTTAGCTACCCAGTTTTATTCTCTTGCATGAGGTTCATGGCTTGAAAAAAGGGTTAAAAAGTGAATTATGAATTCTGGAAAACCATCCGACTGTCGGAAACGGAGACCTCGAAGCAGTGTCGGACATGGTTTTAATATAACTTCGTGTCCGACAGTCTGATGGTTTCAATAGAAATCTTAATATAGCGGATGCATATGCTGCGCTCGCCCTAGCTAGCATCCCGGTCTTTTAAAAAGTTCCGATGGAATTTTTTAATTGCCAGGCACAATCGAACATTATTAGGCTAATCTTCTTTCCTCTAGATCGATGCGATTTACATTCCCTCTATCTCTATGGAATCTGGCAGTTGCCAGAAAATAAGCATGGAGGATTGAAACAAAGCGAACCAATGTAAGTGAAAAGAATAATAACTATAGTGGAATGTGTTTTTTAATTTCCTATTCAATCTACTTAGCTTGATACGACAGTTAACAAGCATGGAGGACAATGGCCGATTTGAGTTGAACAGGGAAATTAAAAACACATTCCGACCATCGTTAAGATTCTATTTCGTTAGACTGGTACGATGTTACATTCCTCTATCTCCTTATTGAATTCGCGGCAATTACCAGAATCATTTCCTTAATCTCTATTGAATCTACGCCGATGCGAGAGAAAACGGGTACAATGAAGGGACTTGGGATACATTATCATACAGAGGTGTACATGTACCGTTACAATACTTAAGTGATTTTTTTTTTTTTTTTTTTTTTTGAGGATTTTTACTTTACTTTTTCTATTTATATTTTTCAATCAAATATTTATGTTAAACCAGAGCTAAATGATGTATCAAAAGTTTTTGACACTGGCCACTTCTGTTTTTCGTGACACATTAAAACATGAATGTAATTCATCATTTAAGGATTATCTGGATTTGGCGTGTTCGAGAAGAACAACGGTGCTCGGCAGGGTATCTTAAAAGCGTTTTTGTGCAGATGTGTTTGCCAGCGGACATGGAGCTGCAAATTTATGCACGCAGTTACACTATTATATCACTAGATGGCACACCCGGATCAGTTATTGAATATTCACAAGCAAGCCGAGCTCTTAGAATATGGACGAGTTCACTCCAATACCTGTTTTTCAGGACTTGCCTTCATTTAACTCCTCAGCTAAGCCTGATGTGCAAACTGCGCAATATACTTGCCCATAGCAGTTAAAAAAAATCATAATAAAAATTTTATATATGTAGTATCCCAATTAGAAGTTCAGAATAAGCAGTTTTCTGAAGCAAAAATTCAACATGGTATTGATACCGTGTAATTCTATTAATTACAGTCAATTATTTTGGTTTTTTAATCCGCTTGTAAACTCAAAGAAGAAGAAGAAGAAATATATAAAGGAGAGACTGCCAGTTTGTTTTTTAAATACTGTATCTTTCATTCACCTGAAAATTAATTAAAGAGCACAAGGAGAGAACAATGCGTGGTTGCTTTGCTTCTTTCTATGCGTGCTATGAAAAATACTTTGTACTTGCACTTTTGATACTTAATTATATTTTTTCACAAGATACTACTTAAGTACATTTAATGTGAGCTACTTTACTGAAATCATTTTCTTATGGGTGACTTCAACTCTTACCAAAGTAACTTTCAGTAATGGTACTTTTACTCTTTCATAACGTTTTTTCCCAGTACTTTATACACCTTTGTTATCATATTAGCTATGTGACAAAGTGCAATACTTGGTCAGGTTGTAACTGTCACTTATGAAAATCGTTCATGCTTTCTTTCCTGAATTCTTGTATTTTACTGCATTTTTTTAAAACATTGCTGATATCATTTCTTTGACTGTCTACCATATTTGAGGTAAAATTGACCTAAATTGCTCACTTCGCAACATACTTTTTTTCTTTATCTGCAGCGACTGAAATAAATACCAAACAATTCGCTATTTGGGGGCACTATAAAATTTCAAAACTTTCTTATTTCTCAGCCAATTCTCAAAATCTTGGTGTCAACTACAAGGCCTTTTCGAGAGCTTTCAATAGGTAATCAATTCATTAAAATTAATTGCATTTCAATTTTTTTGTCACAGTTAACCATATTCAACCATCACCAATATCAAATACCGCTTTATGTAAACACACTTTCACACTCTCACTCTCCTACTCTCCTCACCCACTTTGTAAATAATTTATCAACTCCAGCTCATTACGAAACTTGCTCTTCATATAACAGAATGTGCTTTGCCTCATTTAGCACCCTTTTCTTGGCACACATTCTCATACAGCACTCGGCGGCCCAGCCATATACTAGGTTGCACCTAGTCTTGTTTACACCACTCACTACCTGGTCATTGTCTTGGGGGATCCACATGCGCACAGTTGAGAAGGCTACCGAAAATAAAAGCAAATGTGCGTGCAGCGCTACTAAAGCATGCATGCCTAGCAGTCATAGAACTGATCAAAACATCAAGCAAGCTCGCACCATTTCATTGGGTAACCGACATCTGCTTCTCCTGTTAACGCCTTTTACACCCATCACCTGCATCATCGCAAATGCGTAGGTCAGCATAAAAACTAATGCCTGTGGTCCACTTTCGCTTTTAAGGACTCCGATTGTCCCGATTCTCCCCTTCCGACCAGTTACGAGCGATTACGAGTGGAAATTTCTGTTACGCGCAAGACATAGGTGGATCATGACTTCCGACCTGTTCTGACCCTTCCGCGTGAATGAGACAGGTTCCGACTGGATCAGATCACGCGGATCCCTCTTCCGACAAAATCAAACCACTTTGATTTTGTCGGATGGTATGAGTTGTCGGAAGGACGCGGGAGTATTGGTTCCTCAAGTGCAAACTAAGTGGCGAATATTTCCTCTGCAATTAGCCAATTAGAAACCGTTTACAAAAACAACCGCCATCTTTATTGTTGACGTTGGCAAAAATCAATTGGAAATGCTCGCGTTAGTGGATCATGGGATAATTTTTTTTCCCCAATCACTCTGACTTTCTACGATTGTTTGCGCGAGTTTCGGATGGTTCCCGGCGCTTCCAAAAGCTTCCGACTGGCCACGATTAGTGATGTTACCGCTGATACCGAGGCTCCGAAGCACGCTTCAAACTCGACGGGGTGTTCTTCTGAAGCACTGTGCCGGAGCTTGCTTCATATCGGGAAAAACCACGTGACTGATGACGTTCGAACCACTTTACTGCTTCATTCAGACTGAATCAGCTGACCGGTTTGGTTCGATAGGCGGAGCTTTGAAACATTGGCGCAATTCAAATGTATTTAAGATGGATGAAACAGCGCTCTGTTAGGCATTTTTATTCAAAAACAATAATGCCAAAGTCGCTCAAGCACACCCAGTATACACCAAGCACAATCAAAAAACATAATAAAATATAACATGTTTTTTGGACAGAGTAAATATTTACAGGATTCAATGTGGCGGAGGATTTAATTAATGTTATTATAGTATAATCTAAATTATTAAGGTAAGGAAGAAAAACAACCGACACATGTAAAACGAAGTTAGATTTCAGCTTTATTGAAGTATTTTTCACAATACAGCATACTCGAAGTGCACACGCAAGGTGCGTCAGCGTCACCTTTGCAAGGCTGTACAACAATCTCTGTGCCAGCAGATGTCACCCACGTGCTCAATGAATGAAGCATCGAGTAGTGAACCAATTTTCAATACAATGGTCCAAAAGGGTCCGAAGCTTCATAAAGCCTCGTTTGGCCATCACTAGCCACGATTGCTTGCGTGCGGAAGCCTTTAAAGCGTAAGTGGATCACAGGCATAATACAATTACCGCCGTTCCATTTGAAAAACGTCATCAGTACGGAAATCATCACAGTTTCAATGACGCAAAGAACACAATTTTTTTTACAAAATATTCCGATCTGCATGTTGATATGCGTTTACACGACGGGCACATTGGCACATATCCAACACACATCAGATGCATATCCGAACAAAAACCATATTTGAATGAGGCCTGGATCCGAACTGACGGATCCGATCGAGGGCGGAATCATTGTGTTTTTTTTCTGTTTACACAGCCATGTGACAGATCGGAGAGTGGCTGCATTTTAGCAAAAGATCCGATTCGTGTCACATTTGTGACACATTTAACTGGCAGTGTAAATCCAGCCAAAGAGAACAGGGTGAGATTTTCAGAACGTGCGACTTTTGTAGTAAGACAGGAGACGAGAGACACGGTCAGGTCATGGTTCGCGATTGCTGTCTAACCTCGATTCTCTCTTTTCTAACCTGAGATAAAGATTCTTATCTCAAATGCAATTAGCCCAATGGCGTGAAAATAAAAACTAAAAAACTAGACCCCTTCCTGGTGGCAAGGTGGCTTCGTCTTTAACTGCGGTCGAGACATCACCAGTTCGGAAAACGACGGTCAAACTATCACCGCTAAAATTTGATGCGCACATACAGCGGATAGCGCAGTAGTAAAATCACATGATACAATTGCTGTCAAAAACGCCCAGGTCTGAAAAGAGGCCCATGCGGAAATCTCTGAAAATTGCATTCTATTTAATCGCCAGCAGATGGCGACGTGTGTGGTTGCAGAAAGAAGTTCAATGCTATAGAAGTCTATGAGAAAATGACCCTACTTTCCCACCTGATTTATTATTTCAATAATTATTTTCCACATTATTTTATGGTATCTATTGCAAGTTTCAAGTCTCCTTCAATATATCATGATGTTCATTTTTGTAAATTATGGTCTCAAATAGACTAAATAAAAGATTAATCCTGATATGCTTTATCGGGCGTGGCTATCCTCGAGTCCTCTTCAGATACAGTTAGATCCACGCGTAGATCCACCCCTCACTCCTCCCTGGATCTTCAATTCACGCTCTCATCCAATAGAAATCACATCCAGTTTCAAAATGACAAAATGGCGCTGTTCAAATTGCCAAAATCGAGGCTTCCTAAATGGTATGCTCAAACCAATGGCTGACGTCACGTTTGCATTGTCCATCTTTTTATGCAGTCTATGGTCAAAAATCGGCTTGTGGAAAGAAATAACAAGGCTTATTCAACGAAAGTATGGGTGTATTTTGTTCAGAAAAAAATCGTAAACAACTTCCATGATTCGTTTTTGAAAATTATTTTTATTGATTTCTTTTTTCACTAAGTAGTTGACACTTTGTGCAGATTGAAATGTGAGATTTTGGTGAAGTGCTGTTACTCCAGATCACTAACAATTGCATGTCACAGTACCAGTGTTTTACTTAAAGCAAAAGGGGAAAAAAAGAAAAGAAAAAAAGGTAGATATTACTTTAACATTAATGTAGGAATTACCATCCAAACTGGTATTTTGAGGTGGACAAAAAAGGAGGAAATTCAAGTGGGGACCATAATACTTGTGTAATTCTAAATGTTTGTAGAAATTAGTGGTCCCCAACCATACTGCATATGCTGTAGTAAAAGCATATTGAATAGAGAGAGAATGCATAGGTGAATTATCAAATAAACAGCCATCATAGTAGGTGCTTTGCAATTGGACACAACTAAATTGGGGCCATGTCCATGTCATAGAGTCCAATCTATTTTCTGTCATGTTAATGTTTAGGTCAAGGAAAATATTTTGAAATAAATGAACACTTGTGTTCAGGTACTTAAGTTGTAGATATCTAATTCAATCATTGACTAATTTGATCCGTTGGAAAATATAATAACTTGAAATTATTTGCATGAAAGAAAAATAAACAGTATGTTTAAGGTTCTTTTATTTTGCAAGGCATACATGGATATTTCTGGTGAAGGGGAAGGTTAAGAGGGTAAATACTCCTAAGAAGACAAATGAATAGTTCAGTGAAAACATACAATTGCAATTGCGTTTGTAACAAAAACCATCAAATGTAGGTGGGCCGCAGGACCGAGTAAGGCAAGTTCAAGCTCACCCATTGTTTTCAATAAAGGCAGCACAAAGTACTTCAGGTGATGCACATTAATTCAAAAATTACCGGTACATTAGGCTGACACTTGATGTAGAATAGTATGAGTAATATGGTATGCAAGCTCTTTTTGACAAATTATTGGTACTAAAACACGGTCATCCATTCAATTTAATTTATGGTCACCCATTCCATTGTCTTCATTGGCACACTGCAAAGTGCCAAATTTGATGGCCATTTATTTAATAATTCCGCCATGGTATCTCTTCATTTTCAATGTGGTTGTACAAGAATACATGAAGTATTGAAAGGAGTGTTACATTTCACAAACTTTCTGACTTGCAGAAATTACAGGCCCTTAAAAATGGCCCCCATTCAATTGTCTCCTTTCGTACATTGCAAGAGTTCCAAATTGGATGGCCATTTATTTAATAATTCCTGGATGGAATCCCTTCATATTCAGTGTGTTTATAATAGAATACATGTAGTACGGCAAGCAAGTGTTATTTTTCACAAAGTTTTTGATTTGCAGGAATTACAGACCCTGAAACGTGGCCCCTCATTCAATCGTCTCCTCTCGCACATTGCAAAGGTTCCGACTTTGATGGCCATTTATTTAATAATTCCAGTATAGAATCTCTTCATATTCGGTCCATTTACATTAGAGTGCCTGTAGTATGGTCAACAATTGTTATTTTCCACAAACTTTTTGATTTGCAGGAATTACAGTCTCCCAAACATGGTGCTCCATTCAATTGTCTCCATTTACACACTGCAGTAGTTCCTGATTTGATGGCCATTTATTCAATAATTCCACCATAAAATATCTTCATATTCAGTCAGTTTACATTAGAGTGCATGAAGTATGGTCTACAATTGTTATTTTCCACAAATGTTTTGATTTGCAGGAATTACAGGCCCTCAAGTATGGCCCCCACATTCAATTGTCTGCATTCACACATTGCACGATACTAATATTGATGGCCATTTATTAAAAAAGGTCCACCACAGAATCTTTTCATATTCTGTAGGCTTATACTAGGATACATGTAATATAGTGTGCAGGTGTTACTTTTTGCAAAATTTTTGATTTGCGGGAATTATATGCCCTCAAACATAAGGACCCCCCCATTCAATTGTCTACATTCTTACATTGCACAGTACCAACTTTGATAGCCATTTATTTCAAAATTCCACCATAGAATCTCTTCATATTCAGTGACCTTATGCAAGTATACATCTTTTATGGCATTTAATTAATAATTTTCACAAACTTTTTCATTTGCAGGAATTACAAGCCCTAAAACATGCACCCCCCATTCAATTGTCTATGTTCGCACATTGCAAAGTACCAAATTTGATAGCCATTAATTTAATATATCCAACACGGAGTCTCTTCCAATTCAGATCTCCTGTACTGGAATACATGCATTGTTGGATGCAAGTCCCATTTTTCACAAACTTTTTCAATTTTAACCATCACAGGCCCTCAGACATGGCCCACATTTAGTTGTGTCCCATGGCAAAGTACAAACTTTGATGGCTGTTTATTTCATGATTCACCCATGCTTTCTGTCTTTATTCAATATGCTTTTACTACAGCGTATGTAGTATGGTTTGGGACCACTAATTTCCACAAACATTTTGAATAACACAAGTATTACGGTCCCCACTTGAATTTTCTTTGCGTAATATCTACCTTTTTTTCTTTTTTTCCCCCTTTTGCTTTAAGTAAAACACTGGTACTGTGACATGCAATTGTTAGTGATCTGGAGTAACAGCACTTCACCAAAATCTCACATTTCAATCTGCACAAAGTGTCAACTACAACCCCAATTCCGAAATAGTTGGGACAAAGTGTAAATTGTGAATGAAATCAAAATGCAATGACTTTCAGATCACATGAGCCAACATGTTATTTACAATAGAACATAGATAACATTTCAAATGATGAAACTGAGACATTTTACATTTTTATCCACAAAATGAGCTTATTTCAAATTTTCTGGCTGCAACAGGTCTCAGAAAAGTTGGGACACAGGCAAAAAAAGGGCTGAAAAAGCAACTTATATATAAAAGAATCAGCTGAAAGAACATTTAGCAAGTAATTAAGTTAACTGGCATCAGGTGTGTAACATGATTGGCTATAAAAGGGATGTCTTAGAGAGGCTGAGTCTCTCAGAAGTAAAGATGGCCAGAGGCTCTCCAACCTGTGAAGGCTTGCAAAAAAAATTGAGGAATACTTTAAAAACAATGTTCCTCAACGTCAATTGCAAAGGCTTTGAAGGTCTCATCATCGACAGTGCATAACATCATCAAAAGATTCAGAGAAACTGGAAAAATCTCTGTGCATAAGGGACAAGGCCGAAGACCTTTACTGGATGCCCGTGATCCTCGGGCCCTCAGACGCCACTGCATCACTCACCGGCATGATTCTGTCATTGACATTACTAAATGGGCCCAGGAATACTTCAAGAAACCACTGTCTGTAAAAACAGTCCGCCGTGCCATCCACAGATGCCACCTACAACTCTATCATGCAAAAAGGAAGCCATTGTTGAGCATGATCCAGAATCGCCGCCATGTCCTGTGGGCAAAGGCTCATTTAAAATGGACAGTAGCAAAGTGGCAAAGTGTCCTGTGGTCAGACGAGTCCAAATTTGATATTCTTGTTGGAAATCATGGGCGTCGTGTCCTCCGGGCTAAAGAGGAGAAAGACCACCCCTCCTGCTATCAGTGTTCAGTTCAAAAGCCAGCATCTCTGATGGTATGGGGATACATTAGTGCATATGGTGTGGGACACTTGCATGTTTTAAAAAGCACCATGAATGCTGAAAGGTATTTAAAGGTTTTAGAGCAACATATGCTCCCCTCCAGATGACATCTATTCCAGGGAAGGCCTTGTGTATTTCAGCAGGACAATGCAAAACCACATTCTGCAGCTATTACAGCAGCATGGCTTCGTAGTAGAGGAGTCCGTGTGCTGAACTGGCCTGCCTGCACTCCTGATCTTTCACCGATTGAAGACATTTGGCGCATAATTAAATGAAAAGTCCATCAAAGGAGACCCAAAACTCTCCAGCAGCTGGAAGCCTGTATTAAACAAGAGTGGGATCAAATTCCAATGACTAAACTCAAGAAACTCGTCTCCTCAATACCCAGACGCCTCCACTCAGTGTTAAAAAGAAGAGGGGATGCTACACCATGGTAAACAGGCCCCTGTCCCAACTTAGCCTCTCTTCCTTTAACGCGCAACTTGCGAACTATGCTTACAACTGTATCTCTATGAAAATTCAGTGCCTGTGCTACCTTTTTATATCCTTTTCCTTGTTTGTCCCAGGCAATGATCTCCTCTATTAGCTTTTTGGACAATTCTTTTGACAGCCATATTTTTAATATGCAATCAAATGTCACTATCGACAAACCCCTAGTGAGTGCAAGTATTTGCTGTGTTCTATCTCAAGCAAACCTGATGCAACTAATTAAGCTCATGATTAGCTGCATTAGGTGTGCTTGAGACAAAACCTGATTTGTAAATATGCTCTAATGAGGGATTCTATTCAGGGGGTTGAATAATTTTGAGGCTGCTGCAGTCATTAAAAATGGCATTTTGTGTTAAATTTGGAGAAACCACATATAATATTAGTTGTGTTGAGCTATTTAAAATGTTCTTGTTTAATCTGTTCATCACAAACAGCTGAAAGTTCATAAATTTTGCTATTAAACCCATTTTGCAATGGGGGTTGAATAATTTTGATTGCAACTGTACTACCTCTACAAATTTTTATGTCCTTTTTTTTTTGTATTACCTTTTTTTTATTTTCTACTTTATTTTTTTCCACCAATGAAGCTGTGAACAAAGCTTTACATGTTAAGTTGGACATTACATTCGCGTCTGCAGCGGGTATCGAACCCAGGAACCTGTGGACGAAGTAAGTCCAAACACACCACAAACCGCGGTCTTTTTTTTTCTTTTTATTTATTTATTGTTGTTAACGAGGAGACGTCATGTGAATATTCATTTTGACGTATTTTATGACTCTCAAGAGGGCTTTGTATGGCGCTGCCACAATCGAAGACGCAGCAGTCGGACGTCCAACCGCAGTATTTGCCGTGGCACCTGGTTCGCCGGCAGCAGGATGTCGATGGAAAAAGTCCCTGGTGCTCACCTACTGCTGGGCGACGCAGATGACAAATAAATCGGCGATAAAGGAATCCAGCCTCGAGGACGGAGTCACAACAAGCAAGAAAACCGTCGTTGACTGGTTCACTTATTGTCGCGAAGTTTGTCTTCACGTGGTCCAGCAGTGCAGTACCACCGCTATGGGGGTCCAGGGCCAGTGTTGGAAAGTGACAAATCCAAATTTGGCCGGTGAAAATACAACAGAAGTCGCCTGCGCGATTGCAAGTGGGTCTTGGGGGGGGCATTTGCCGCGAGACCAAGGAAGTTTTTTTTCATTGAGGTCGAGAACCAGGATTCGGCAACGTTAATACCCCCTATAAAGGAGTATGTTGCCGCCGGTTCGACAATCGTAACCGACTGCTGGCGGGCGTATGATTGCCTCAGTGAGGAGAATTTCCAGCACCTGACGGTAAACCACTCCGTCAACTTCGTTGATCCTGCCGCCCCCGGCGCACACACTCAAAATATTGAGTGCCAATGGTGGCAGATCAAACGGTCCCTGACATCCACCCACGCAAGCAGCTGCGACGGCTTGGGTTTTTACCTGGCCGAGTACATGAGGTGACGTAAACACAGCGGCGTCCACCACTTAAAGCAAATTTTATCCGACATCCTGCTACTTTACACGCCACCAAAGCGCATGTAAGATCTTGCTGCCACTCTCTGGGCTTCTGCTTTGGCAGAGGTCACCAATGAGGTCAAAAGATATAAAAAACTTAAGAACCGCTTTACTTACGGTTCCGGGCACCCCCCCCCAAAACTTTTACCTTACATTCCCAGCTCCTCCCCGAGGACTCATCAGTCCCAAACATAGCTGCTACCTTTGGACCCCCAACCCTGGGAAACAGCAGCATTATCTGCACACCGAGACATCACCACTAGAATAATATTATAAAGCCAACCTCAATGTAAATCCCTAACAGAATGTTGTGAGGAGCTAGGGCCAGAGGTGGGCAGCGAGGGCTGTATCTGTTCCTGGTTTTCACACCAACTTCTGGCCTTTAATTAGTTGATTATCTAAATTAGCCAAACCATTAATGAAATCTGACATTTCAGGCGTATTTATTTAAATTATCATGAATGACCACCAAAGACTATTCTTGTCTCCCTGCATAAAACATTTTTCTTTGATCTAATCATTGCGTAAATCTATATTTGTGTATGCAATCATCAATTAACTTAATTAGTCTGGTTAATTGATAGAAATAAAAACCTGCATACACACCGGCCCTCCAGGACCGGGATTGCCCACCCCTGCGCTAGGCAAACTCAAGTACGCGAATTATTAGGCAAACAGAGGTCCAGATGTGAACAACAACACCCCACAATGACACAAATAACTAGCTGCTGAACACACTAGCGCACAGAAACAGGAGCGCTCGCCCTTGCCGCATGCACGTGCATATGTGATATCGCAAATAATGCATACACTGCGCATGCCCCAGTGTTGTCATCAGTGTCATGGCCGCCACCTTTATCAGTCCAGCGGCTAAGAGCAAAAAATCAGCAGAAAAGTGCATTTTGTGAAGAAATTGTGAAATTTGGCGTAGTGCTAGAGGATACCCAAAGCGTCATTTTTCGTTTAGGACCCGCCTCTGAAATGGTCCCTGGTGGCCGCCATCTTGAATTTCAATATGGCCGCCTTTCGGTACCCATTATCACTCATAACTTCAAAACTAAGACAGATAGAAACATTCTATGTGCAGCTATCCCTCCATTTTTGGGGTCTACAAATCTCATTAACCTGTTTTCAGGTTTTTGTCATACCCGCCATCTTGGATTTCAAGATGGCTGACACCGAAAACAGATATTTTGCAATATCTCCGCATGTACAGCAGATAATGAAACAATTCAAAATGGTAACCCCATATTGTAACTGTCAAAGATTCATTTGAACTAATTTTCCAACTCGTATGTGCTGTCGGCCACCTTGGATTAAAATATGGCTGACCCTAGAAGGCGATATATCTCCATGTCTGCAGAAAGACAGCAAATATTTCTAACTGTTACATTCCTTCATTGGATGAACATTGGGTAAATAGCTAAATAAGTACATTGTAAGTAGTCTCATGTATCATTGCAAAACCTTTGCAATGTCTTTCGGCCATATTAGAATCCAAAATGGCCGCCGTATCGGCTTTCAAGATGGCTACCACCTCATAGATGCGGTACATGAAGTTATGATGAAATACAGTTGAACCTCTGTGTTACTGACAGCCTCTATTTGTCCGTAATGGTAGAGGTGTCCTTCATAACAGTTTTGATTTTGAATGGGAATGACCAATTAGGGTTTCGAGTCAGGTGTCCTTAATAAGGAGGTGTCCGTCTGGCAGAGGTGTCCATTAGGGGAGGTTCTACTGAATACTGTGAATCTCAACACAATCACACTGTCCTGTCATTGGAAAACATGGAAAGGTAAGATTTTGTGGATATAGCTCTCCATATATTTCAGTGCTGCCATCTAAAGAAAATTAATTTGACTAAAACAAAAGAAAGATGAAATGATGAAATTTCACAGTAAAACATAGCAAAACGTGAACATTTGAATCGAGAAACTGAAAATTTAAGATGTCCGAATTAAAGTTTTCACTTCAAGAGAAGTACATGTGTGGAAAATAACTTCCTGAGAAGTCAGCTGGGCTTTCATTTTTCCATGCATTCACCGGCTGCGATACTGTGTCATTTTTTGCAAATTATGGAAAGCGGTCTGCTTGGCAGACATGGCAGACATACCCTGAAGCTACCGACACATTTCAAAGACTGTCATCGACACCAAACAGCGTGACGGATGCTGACATGTTGATCCTGGAACGATTTGTTGTCCTTCTGTTTGATCCCACATGTAAACTTCAGCTCTCCAGGAACATGCTAAAAGTGCTGCATTTCAAGCTGGACATATCTTGGGCCAAGCACTGGATTTAGACCCTCCAGTTCCATCTCCAGCAAAACGGGGGTGGGATTCATCTAATGATTCTTGGATAGCTTTTTGGACTGAATACCAGTGGTAACCAAAGCATATTATGAACTGATATGTTGCAAGTGCAAGAAGGCTTGCAGAGGAAACTGCAAATGTTTCAAGGCAAATCTGAAGTAGACATCTCTCTGTGCTTGTGATGGGCAGTGCTACCAAAATTAAGTCACGAGAGGAGACTGCTGTGATTTCCATGCAACCAGTGTCTATGAATGGTTTTGTGTATGCATCATTTTGGAGGAATCTGCACAGATGACTGACCATTACCCGGTACTTGGAACATCATGTCATTTAACTGACTCTGGAACACGAGGGTATACTTTCACATTTGGTTGGTACCCAATCGAAAGTGGACTACATAGTGCCTTAGTATATCGTATCTGCCATATTGGAATCCAAGATGGCTGACTATAGCTAGGATTTTTAAAAAACTAACAATATTAATTGGCCCTGAATTTATGGTGGAGGCATTTTGAAGCCCTTACCTGCTTTAATTTGGCTGATTTGACATGTATGATAAGATCATGCGTTTATGTGTCCGCCATCTTAGAATCTAATATGGCTGACAGCAAATAGGCATTGGAAAATGGATCCATCTAAATCTTTGACCCTGAAAACATGGGTTTATCATTTCAAATAGTTTAATATCTGCTTTACTTAAGGAGATATCGCAAAATATCTGTTTTTGGTGTCGGCCATTTTCAAATCCAAGATGGCGGACATGACACAGACCTGAAAAAAGTTTACTGAGATTTGTAGACCCCAAAAATGGGGGGATAGCTGCAAACTGAATGTTTCTATCTGTCTTAGTTTTGAAGTTATGAGTGATAATAGGTACTGAAAGTTGGCCATATTGAAATTCAAGATGGCGGCCACCAGAGGGCGTTTCAGAGGTGGGTTCTCATCGAAAAATGACCCTTTTGTGGTCTCCTACCACTATGCCAAATGTCACAATTTCTTCACAAAATGTACTTTTTTTTGAACTGTGCCGCTGGACTATATGCTATTAGCATGTATAGCCGCACAAGAAATTTAAGCGTAAATTCTCTTAACTGGATGTGCGCTCGATTTTTTTTCACACCCTAATATTTCACTTGGTATCTAAACATTGAGGTAAGCTGAAAAAGTTGTGATTTTATTCGATTTTGCTGGAGGTTCTGAGTGGTACTCTTGCCAAGGCGGCAAATATAAAATATACGTCATGAGTTGGGCCATGGGAAAAGTGCAATAGTTACGTGATGAAGAAAGATCTGGAACAAATACCAAATTTGTTTAAAGAAAGGGTGCATCTGAATTCTCAAAAGAGCTCAGAACCCTCCATGTTAACAGGCATGATTTCGAGCTGCAAAATGTGTATGTCATGTCATAGGAAAGAAAGATTAAATAGTGTAACTAGCTAGTAGAATGCCATCTTGTTAAAAAGAATGAAATGGTTAATGTCCAGTCAGTGAACATTAGTGGTTGAATGCATTAAAGGTGATATTGTAGTGAACTGTGTGGGGAAAGAGAAATGCCCTCTGTGAATGAAGTAGGTAATGGGAAACAGTTGTGGACATAGCTAATGATTCAGTGAGTTGAATAATTCCCCTCTCTCATTAGCTTGTGATTGGCTGGGCCATCCCATCCCATCCCCCCTCCCCCCCCCCCCCCCATGGAGCAGGGCTGGGGTCCTACTGTTTCTGGGCCCTGCCCTTGTGAGAGGCGACATCATGGTGAACTCTCCCCAAATAACAGCATTTTAGCCTAAACCTGGCTTCCTCCGGCTGCAGTCTAAAAGCTGCACAACTGTTAGACTGACCTCACATTGAAACATACAAATATACAGTCACAAAATAACATTTCGCAGTGTAAACATATCCCAGACATGAACTCCCTAGAAAACCTGTGATTTGAATTGAACAGAACAGTGTCTATCAATTGTATGTGTATAAGAGTGTGTCTGTATTTTCAGTGCGCTGTATTGTCTTATTGTGCCTTTACAGGTGGGCTAATTTGAACATGGGGTCATATCTCCTTTGTCTCTGTTGCAGCCTGGTGAGACAGGGGGCGCTGTTTCTAAAATGAGTCTCACAGGGGAGCCAGACTCTGAAGATGGAGGCCCCAGCTCTGCCAGAAAGAGGTACACATTCAGTGGGCTCCAAAATTACTGGCACCCCTGACTGGCAATGCACAAACAATACCTTAAAAATTGTGAAAAAATATATATATATTTATCAAGAAACTCTATGTAACAACATGTGAGAAATACTGTAAAATATTAATGTTCTGATGGAACCAAACAAAATCATTTACTGATTTAATAAAAAATCAATTTCCTCCAAATCAAGGTCTCACAATTAATGGTTCCCCTCAAGATTATTGTAAATAACATCTACCAAAATTTAACCAGGTATTAAATTCCACTTACTGCAGTGTTATCTAAGTGTTAAGGAACGATATTGAGCCATTACATCACTCCTGTTCCACAATGTAAAAATGAGGTAAGACACAGGCAATATCCCTTTGTTATCCAACACCATGAAGAAAACAAAGCAACTGTCAGTTCCAAAGCGGCAGATGGTCATGGGCCTTCATAAATCTGGTAATGGCTACAAGGAGATTCACAAGTGATTGAATATGCCACTGAGCACTGTCAGGTGAATTATTAAAACATTTTTAAGTTGTTAAAAATCTCACGGGCTGAGGGTACAACTGCATTTTTCGCCCCAGGGTACTGAGGAGGATGGTGAGCAGCAACAAAATCCCCAAGAATTACTGTGAAGGAATTACGGGTATCTTGGTTATACAAGTTTCAAATAGCACCATCAGGCACCACCTCCATAACCACAGGCTCTTTGGAGGGGATGCCAGAAGAAAACCTTTTCTGACCAGAAAAGACAGGACTAAGCGCTTGGAGTTTGCCCAACGCCTTTTAAATTATCATTTGAACAAGGTGCTTTTGGTCAGGTGAGACCAAAATTGAACGTTTTCGTGAGATACAGCATCGGCATGTTTGGCGTCAAAACAGAGATGCATACAAGGAGAAGCACCTCATACCCACAGTGAAATATGGGTCAGTCATGTTTTAGTCCTGTTTTAATTCAAGAGGTCCAGGGGCACTAGTTAAGATTAATGGCATAATGAACTCCACCTAGTTTCAGGATATTTTTGCTGACAATCTGGTTACCTCCGCCAGAAGGCTGGGACTTAGTCATAGATGGACTTTCCAACAAGACAATGACCCAAGGCATACCTCAGGATCCACACAGAAATGGTTCTTTGACAACAAAATCAACATTCTGCAATGGCCATATCAGTCGCCAAACCTCAATCCAATTGCGAACCTGTGGGCTGAGTCGAAGAGGGCAGTAGATAAACGCAAACCCAAGAATGTGAAGGATCTTGAAAGGATCTGCTTAGAGGAATGGTCCGAAATCCCCCAGGATGTGTGCCTTTACCTTGTCAAAAATTACAGGAAAAGACTCAGTGTTGTTATGCTTGACAGAATGGGTTCCACAAAGTACTAAATGAAGGGTAACGATAATTATGAAACCTTGATTTTGTTGAAATTTATTTCGTATGAAATGATTGTTATGATTTTGGTTGTTTCCATTAAAACTCTAATAAAGTATTTCACACATGTTGGTGCATTCCGTTTTTCTGAAATTATATTGTTTATATTTTATTGTATTGTTTTTGCATTGCCAGTCAGGGGTTCCAGTAATTTTGGAGCCCTTTTTAAAGCAGATATTTCATGTGCTGTAAGTTATTGCTGCAGTAAGAGGATGAGTTTAACTGGAAGCTCTGTCTCCTTGTGCTGTGAGTTAGAGCTGCAGTAAGAGGATGAGTTTAACTGGAAGCTCCGTCTCCGCGTGCTGTGAGTTAGAGCTGCAGTAAGAGGATGAGTTTAACTGGAAGCTCTGTTTCCATGTCCTGTGAGTTAGAGCTGCAGTAAGAGGATGAGTTTAACTGGAAGCTCTGTTTCCTTTTGCTGTGAGTTAGAGCTGCAGTAAGAGGATGAGTTTAACTGGAAGCTCTGTCTCCATGTGCTGTGAGTTAGAGCTGCAGTAAGATGATGAGTTTCACTGGAAGCTCTGTCTCCATGTGCTGTGAGTTAGAGCTGCAGTAAGAGGATGAGTTTAACTGGAAGCTCTGTCTCCACGTGCTGTGAGTTAGAGCTGCAGTAAGAGGATGAGTTTAACTGGAAGCTCTGGTCTCCATGTCCTGTGAGTTGAGCTGTAAGAGGATGAGTTTAACTGGAAGCTCTGTTTCCATGTCCTGTGAGTTAGAGCTGCAGTAAGAGGATGAGTTTTACTGGAAGCTCTGTTTCCATGTCCTGTGAGTTAGAGCTGCAGTAAGAGGATGAGTTTAACTGGAAGCTCTGTTTCCATGTGCTGTGAGTTAGAGCTGCAGTAAGAGGATGAGTTTAACTGGAAGCTCTGTCTCCATGTGCTGTGAGTTAGAGCTGCAGTAAGAGGATGAGTTTAACTGGAAGCCTGTCTCCATGTGCTGTGAGTTAGAGCTGCAGTAAGAGGATGAGTTTAACTGGAAGCTCTGTCTCTCCATGTGAGTTAGAGCTGTGAGGATGAGTAGAGCTGCAGTAAGAGGATGAGTTTAACTGGAAGCTCTGTCTCCAGTTAGAGCTGCAGTAAGTGAGTTTAACTGGAAGCTCTGTCTCCATGTGCTGTGAGTTGTAGCGGCAGTAAGAGGATGAGTTTTACTAGAAGCTCTGTTTCCATGTCCTGTGAGTTAGAGCTGCAGTAAGAGGATGAGTTTAACTGGAAGCTCTGTTTCCTTTTGCTGTAAGTTAGAGCTGCAGTAAGAGGATGAGTTTAACTGGAAGCTCTGTCTCCATGTGCTGTGAGTTAGAGCTGCAGTAAGAGGATGAGTTTAACTGGAAGCTCTGTCTCCACGTGCTGTGAGTTAGAGCTGCAGTAAGAGGATGAGTTTAACTGGAAGCTCTGTCTCCATGTGCTGTGAGTTAGAGCTGCAGTAAGAGGATGAGTTTAACTGGAAGCTCTGTCTCCATGTGCTGTGAGTTAGTGCTGCAGTTATAGGATGAGTTTAACTGGAAGCTCTGTCTCCATGTGCTGTGAGTTAGAGCCGCAGTAAGAGGATGAATTTAAGTGTAAGCTCCTTCTCCATATGCTTTGAGTTAGAGCTGTATTGAGAGGGTGAGTGTCACGGACTTAGCCATTACGCACTAACAGCACGCCGTCAGCCATTTGCTGGCATCGAAACATCTGGGCTGACGTGCCTCTGCGCTAACTACTCAGTTTCATTTTTGTTGATTTTATGACTGGTTCATTATTACTCGGGCCGTTAGGCCACGAGTCTATGTTTCGGCTCCGGATCTTCTTTTTTTTTTTTTTTTTTTCGGGGTCGCGATTGTCCTGCTCATGCGCGCATGCGGTTTCGCGATTGGCCCAACAGTACATTGCTGATAGGGCACGCTCAAGTGAAGCATCTGTCATAGGAGCGTATACACCGGGAAGTTAAATTCGCACGTACACTCCCATTCATTCTCGCCTACTGTAAAATTATAGTTTCAAAAACACTTACGTGCGACTCGGGGTGATTTTGGTATTGCTGTGCAGAGCAATATTTTCTCTCCCTAAATATGTGCTTTTTTGGAGGATGGAAAGCATTTTTAAGTTGTTGAAAATCTCATGGGCAGAGGGTGCAACTGCATTTTTCGCCCCAGGGTACTGAGGAGGATGGTGAGAGCAGCAACAAAATCCCCAAGAATCACCGTGAAGGAATTACAGGTATCTTGGTAATACAAGTTTCAAAAAGCACTATCAGGCACCACCTCCATAACAACAGGCTCTTTGGAGGGAATGCCAGAAGAAAACCTTTTCTGACCAGAAAAGACCGGACTAAGTGCTTGGAGTTTGCCCAGCGTCTTTTAAATTATCATTTGAACAAGGTGCTTTGGTCAGGTGAGACCAAAATTGAACGTTTCGGTGAGATACAGCATCGGCATGTTTGGCGTCAAAACAGAGATGCATACAAGGAGAAGCACCTCATACCCACAGTGAAATATGGGTCAGTCATGTTTTAGTCCTGTTTTAATTCAAGAGGTTCAGGGGCACTAGTTGAGATTAATGGCATAATGAACTCCACCTAGTTTCAGAATATTTTTGCTGACAATCTGGTTGCCTCCGCCAGAAGGCTGGGACTTAGTCATAGATGGACTTTCCAACAAGACAATGACCCAAGGCATACCTGAGGATCCACACAGAAATGGTTCTTTGACAACAAAATCAACATTCTGCAATGGCCATCCCAGTGGCCAAACCTCAATCCAATTGCGAACCTGTAGGCTGAGTCGAAGAGGGCAGCGGATGAACGCAAACCCAAGAATGTGAAGGATCTTGAAAGGATCTGCTTAGACGAATGGTCCGAAATCCCCCCGGATGTGTGCCTTTACCTTGTCAAAAATAACAGGAAAAGACTCAGTGTTGTTATGCTTGACAGAATGGGTTCCACAAAGTACTAAATGAAGGGTAACGATAATTATGAAACCTTGATTTTGTTGAAATTTATTTCGTATTAAATGATAGTTATGATTTTGGTTGTTCCCATTAAAACATTAAAGTATTTCACACATGTTGGTGCATTCCGTTTTTCTGAAATTATATTGTTTATATTTTATTGTATTGTTTTTGTATTGCCAGTCAGGGGTTCCAGTAATTTTGGAGCCCTATTTAAAGCAGATATTTCATGTGCTGTAAGTTATTGCTGCAGTAAGAGGATGAGTTTAACGGGAAGCTCCGTCTCCACGTGCTGTGAGTTAGAGCTGCAGTAAGAGGATGAGTTTAACTGGAAGCTCCGTCTCCACGTGCTGTGAGTTAGAGCTGCAGTAAGAGGATGAGTTTAACTGGAAGCTCTGTCTCCATGTGCTGTGAGTTAGAGCTGCAGTAAGAGGATGAGTTTAACTGGAAGCTCTGTCTCCATGTGCTGTGAGTTAGAGCTGCAGTAAGAGGATGAGTTTAACTGGAAGCTCTGTCTCCATGTGCTGTGAGTTAGAGCTGCAGTAAGAGGATGAGTTTAACTGGAAGCTCTGTATCCATGTGCTGTGAGTTAGAGATAAGAGGATTTTAACTGGAAGCTCTGTCTCCATGTGCTGTGAGTTAGAGCTGCAGTAAGAGGATGAGTTTAACTGGAAGCTCTGTCTCTATGTGCTGTGAGTTAGAGCTGCAGTAAGAGGATGAGTTTAACTGGAAGCTCTGTCTCCATGTGCTGTGAGTTAGAGCTGCAGTAAGAGGATGAGTTTAACTGGAAGCTCTGTATCCATGTGCTGTGAGTTAGAGCTGCAGTAAGAGGATGAGTTTAACTGGAAGCTCTGTGTCCATGTGCTGTGAGTTAGAGCTGCAGTAAGAGGATGAGTTTAACTGGAAGCTCTGTCTCCATGTGCTGTGAGTTAGAGCTGCAGTAAGAGGATGAGTTTAACTGGAAGCTCTGTCTCCATGTGCCGTGAGTTAGAGCTGCTGTTATAGGATGAGTTTAACTGGAAGCTCTGTCTCCATGTGCTGTGAGTTAGAGCTGCAGTTATAGAATGAGTTTAACTGGATGCTCTGTATCCATGTGCTGTGAGTTAGAGCTGCAGTAAGAGGATGAGTTTAACTTGAAGCTCTGTCTCCATGTGCTGTGAGTTATAGCTACAGTAAGAGGATGAGTCTAACTGGAAGCTCAGTCTTTAAGTTTTGTTCACAGGCTCCAGATGCAAAGAGCAGGATCACCTGTGCCTACCTGTTTGTCTTTGGAGAGTGATCATTCAATGCTAGAACCATTTAACTTCAGAGGAGAATTCACTGGTGATCAAAGGTAAGTTATTGATTTGCAAAACAGACCTACAATACTAATTTACAATATTTATTGAATTGAATACGCATGGGAATTTGTACTGATGAAGGATGAAATAGAGTTGAGTAGGTGGAGATCACTGCAGGATGAAGGGAAGCCCCAGGCAATGAGACTCAAGGAGGGAGTCCTGTCCTTTCCTGGAGTCTTAAAGGCTCCTTAAGTCCCCTGGGCATCCTATAGGGTCAGAGAATGTGAAATGAATAAAAGGAAATGGGAGGGAGGGAAGTTGAACAAGACAGATGAGGATTATAGAAAGAAGGAGGGACAAATAGGCTGGTTAAGTCTTGGATAGATGGAGTGACTTTTTCTGGTGTGGTCTGGTTCAATAACCTACATTTAGAACTCCATTAAAATGTTCAAATGAACATTTCTTTATTCCTTAATGTATATTCATGCAGAATTATTCTTGAATATTTCTATTCCCTTTTTGGGAAGATAAGTAAATTCTTTCATTTTCATAGATACGCTGTGAGACAGAGCTTCAAAAAGAGAATTAGTTTCCCTGGATGCTCTGTCTTCATGTGCTGTGAGTTTGAGCTGCAGTAAGAGGATGAGTTTAACTAGAAGCTCTGTATCCATGTGCTGTGAGTTATAGCTACAGTAAGAGGATGAGTTTAACTGGAAGCTCTGTCTCCATGTGCTGTGAGTTAGAGCTGCAGTAAGAGGATGAGTTTAACTGGAAGCTCTGTCTCCATGTGCCGTGAGTTAGAGCTGCTGTTATAGGATGAGTTTAACTGGAAGCTCTGTCTCCATGTGCTGTGAGTTAGAGCTGCAGTTATAGAATGAGTTTAACTGGATGCTCTGTATCCATGTGCTGTGAGTTAGAGCTGCAGTAAGAGGATGAGTTTAACTTGAAGCTCTGTCTCCATGTGCTGTGAGTTATAGCTACAGTAAGAGGATGAGTCTAACTGGAAGCTCAGTCTTTAAGTTTTGTTCACAGGCTCCAGATGCAAAGAGTAGGATCACCTGTGCCTACCTGTTTGTCTTTGGAGAGTGATCATTCAATGCTAGAACCATTTAACTTCAGAGGAGAATTCACTGGTGATCAAAGGTAAGTTATTGATTTGCAAAACAGACCTACAATACTAATTTACAATATTTATTGAATTGAATACGCATGGGAATTTGTACTGATGAAGGATGAAATAGAGTTGAGTAGGTGGAGATCACTGCAGGATGAAGGGAAGCCCCAGGCAATGAGACTCAAGGAGGGAGTCCTGTCCTTTCCTGGAGTCATAAAGGCTCCTTAAGTCCCCTGGGCATCCTATAGGGTCAGAGGATGTGAAATGAATAAAAGGAAATGGGAGGGAGGGAAGTTGAACAAGACAGATGAGGATTGTAGAAAGAAGGAGGGACAAATAGGCTGGTTGGTTAAGTCTTGGATAGATGGAGTGACTTCTTCTGGTGTGGTCTGGTTCAGTAACCTACATTTAGAACTCCATTAAAATGTTCAAATGAACATTTCTTTATTCCTTAATGTATATTCATGCAGAATTATTCTTGAATATTTCTATTCCCTTTTTGGGAAGGTAAGTAAATTCTTTCATTTTCATAGATACGCTGTGAGACAGAGCTTCAAAAAGAGAATTAGTTTCCCTGGATGCTCTGTCTCCATGTGCTGTGAGTTAGAGCTGCAGTTATAGGATGAGTTTAACTGGATGCTCTGTATCCATGTGCTGTGAGTTTGAGCTGCAGTAAGAGGATGAGTTTAACTGAAAGCTCTGTCTCCATGTGTTGTGAGTTTGAGCTGCAGTTAGAGGATGAGTTTAACTGGAAGCTCTGTCTCCATGTGCTGTGAGTTAGAGCTGCAGTTATAGGATGAGTTTAACTGGATGCTCTGTAATCGTGTGCTGTGAGTTAGAGCTGCAGTTAGAGGATGAGTTTAACTGGATGCTCTGTCTCCATGTGCTGTGAGTTAGAGCTGCAGTAAGAGGATGAGTATAACTGGAAGCTCTGTCTCCATGTGCTGTGAGTTATAGCTACAGTAAGAAGCTGAGTTTAACTTGAAGCTCTGTATCCATGTGCTGTGAGTTAGAGCTGCAGTTATAGGATGAGTTTAAATGGAAGCTCTGTCTCCATGTGCTGTGAGTTAGAGCTGCAGTTATAGGATGAGTTTAACTGGATGCTCTGTCTCCATGTGCTGTGAGTTATAGCTACAGTAAGAGGATGAGTTTAACTGGATGCTCTGTCTCCATGTGCTGAGAGTTAGAGCTGCAGTAAGAGGATGAGTTTAACTTGAAGCTCTGTATCCATGTGCTGTGAGTTATAGCTACAGTTAGAGGATGAGTTTAACTGTAAGCTCAGTCTGTAAGTTTTGTTCACAGGCTACAGATGCAAAGAGCAGGATCACCTGTGCCTACCTGTTTGTCTTTGAAGAGTGATCATTCAATGCTAGAACCATTTAACTTGAGAGGAGAACTCACAGGTGATCAAAGGTAAGTTATTGATGTGCAAAACAGACCTACAATACTAATTTACAATATTTATTGAATTGAATACGCATGGGAATTTGTACTGATGAAGGATGAAATAGAGTTGAGTAGGTGGAGATCACTGCAGGATAAAGGGAAGCCCCAGGCAATGAGACTCAAGGAGGGAGTCCTGTCCTTTCCTGGAGTCATAAAGACTCCTTAAGTCCCCTGGGCATCCTATAGGGTCAGAGGATGTGAAATGAATAAAAGCAAATAGGAGGGAGGGAAGTTGAACAAGACAGATGAGGATTATAGAAAGAAGGAGGGACAAATAGGCTGGTTGGTTAAGTCTTGGATAGATGGAGTGACTTTTTCTGGTGTGGTCTGGTTCAATAACCTACATTTAGAACTCCATTAAAATGTTCAAATGAACATTTCTTTATTCCTGAATGTATATTCATGCAGAATTATTCTTGAATATTTCTATTCCCTTTTTGGGAAGGTAAGTAAATTCTTTCATTTCCATAGATACGCTGTGAGACAGAGCTTCAAAAAGAGAATTAGTTTCCCTGGATGCTCTGTCTCCATGTGCTGTGAGTTTGACCTGCAGTAAGAGGATGAGTTTAACTAGAAGCTCTGTATCCATGTGCTGTGAGTTATAGCTACAGTAAGAGGATGAGTCTAACTGGAAGCTCAGTCTCTAAGTTTTGTTCACAGGCTACAGAAGCAAAGAGCAGGATCACCTGTGCCTACCTGTTTGTCTTTGAAGAGTGATCATTCAATGCTAGAACCATTTAACTTGAGAGGAGAATTCACAGGTGATCAAAGGTAAGTTATTGATTTGCAAAACAGACCTACAATACTAATTTACAATATTTATTGAATTGAATACGCATGGGAATTTGTACTGATGAAGCATGAAATAGAGTTGAGTAGGTGGAGATCACTGCAGGATAAACTCTGTCTCCATGTGCTGTGAGTTAGAGGTGCAGTAAGAGGATGAGTTTAACTAGAAGCTCTGTTGCCATGTGCTGTCAGTCAGAACCGCAGTTAGAGGATGAGTTTAACTGGAAGCTCTGTCTCCATGTGCTGTGAGTTAGAGCTGCAGTAAGAGGATGAGTATAACTGGAAGCTCTGTCTCCATGTGCTGTGAGTTTGAGCTGCAGTACGAGGATGAGTATAACTGGAAGCTCTGTCTCCATGTGCTGTGAGGTGGAGCTGCAGTAAGAGGATGAGTTTAACTGGAAGCTCTGTCTCCATGTGCTGAGAGTTAGAGCTGCAGTAAGAGGATGAGTTTAACTGGAAGCTCTGTTTCCATGTGCTGAGAGTTAGAGCTGCAGTAAGAGGATGAGTTTAACTGGAAGCTCTGTCTCCATGTGCTGAGAGTTAGAGCTGCAGTAAGAGGATGAGTTTAAATGGAAGCTCTGTCTCCATGTGCTGTGAGTTAGAGCTGCAGTTATAGGATGAGTTTAACTGGATGCTCTGTATCCATGTGCTGTGAGGTAGAGCTGCAGTAAGAGGATGAGTATAACTGGACACTCTGTCTCCATGTGCTGTGAGTTAGAGCTGCAGTAAGAGGATGAGTATAACTGGATGCTCTGTCTCCATGTGCTGTGAGGTAGAGCTGCTGTTATAGGATGAGTTTAACTGGATGCTCTGTCTCCATGTGCTGTGAGTTTGAGCTGCAGTAAGAGGATGAGTTTAACTGCAAGCTCTGTCTCCATGTGTTGTGAGTTTGAGCTGCAGTAAGAGGATGAGTTTAACTGGAAGCTCTGTCTCCATGGGCTGTGAGTTAGAGCTGCAGTTATAGGATGAGTTTAACTAGATGCTCTGTCTCCATGTGCTGTGAGTTATAGCTACAGTAAGAGGATGAGTTTAACTGGAAGCTCAGTCTCTCAGGTTTTTTCATAGGCTACAGATGCAAAGAGCAGGATCACCTGTGCCTACCTGTTTGTCTATGGAGAGTGATCATTCAATGCTAGAACCATTTAACTTCAGCGGAGAATTCACAGGTGATCAAAGGTAAGTTATTGATTTGCAAAACAGACCTACAATACTAATTTACAATATTTATTGAATTGAATACGCATGGGAATTTGTACTGATGAAGGATGAAATAGAGTTGAGTAGGTGGAGATCACTGCAGGATAAAGGGAAGCCCCAGGCAATGAGACTCAAGGAGGGAGTCCTGTCCTTTCCTGGAGTCATAAAGGCTCCTTAAGTCCCCTGGGCATCCTATAGGGTCAGAGGATGTGAAATGAATAAAAGGAAATGGGAGGGAGGGAAGTTGAACAAGACAGATGAGGATTGTAGAAAGAAGGAGGGACAAATAGGCTGGTTGGTTAAGTCTTGGATAGATGGAGTGACTTTTTCTGGTGTGGTCTGGTTCAATAACCTACATTTGAAACTCCATTAAAATGTTCAAATGAACATTTCTTTATTCCTTAATGTATATTCATGCAGAATTATTCTTGAATATTTCTATTCCCTTTTTGGGAAGGTAAGTAAATTCTTTCATTTTTTCATAGATACGCCAGAGACAGAGCTTCAATAAGAGAATTAGTTTCCCTGGATGCTCTGTCTCCATGTGCTGTGAGTTTGAGCTGCAGTAAGAGGATGAGTTTAACTAGAAGCTCTGTATCCATGTGCTGTGAGTTATAGCTACAGTAAGAGGATGAGTCTAACTGGAAGCTCAGTCTCTAAGTTTTGTTCACAGGCTACAGAAGCAAAGAGCAGGATCACCTGTGCCTACCTGTTTGTCTTTGAAGAGTGATCATTCAATGCTAGAACCATTTAACTTGAGAGGAGAATTCACAGGTGATCAAAGGTAAGTTATTGATTTGCAAAACAGCCCTACAATACTAATTTACAATATTTATTGAATTGAATACGCATGGGAATTTGTACTGATGAAGCATGAAATAGAGTTGAGTAGGTGGAGATCACTGCAGAATAAACTCTGTCTCCATGTGCTGTGAGTTAGAGCTGCAGTTATAGGATGAGTTTAACTGGAAGCTCTGTCTCCATGTGCTGTGAGGTAGAGCTGCAGTAAGAGGATGAGTTTAACTGGAAGCTCTGTCTCCATGTGCTGAGAGTTAGAGCTGCAGTAAGAGGATGAGTTTAACTGGAAGCTCTGTATCCATGTGCTGTGAGTTAGAGCTGCAGTTATAGGATGAGTTTTACTAGAAGTTCTGTCTCCATGTGCTGTGAGTTAGAGCTGCAGTAAGAGGATGAGTTTAACTGGAAGCTCTGTATCCATGTGCTGTGAGTTAGAGCTGCAGTAAGAGGATGAGTTTAACTGGAAGCTCTGTCTCCATGTGCCGTGATTTAGAGCTGCAGTTATAGGATGAGTTTAACTGGATGCTCTGTATCCATGTGCTGTGAGTTAGAGCTGCAGTTATAGGATGAGTTTAACTAGAAGTTTTGTCTCCATGTGCTGTGAGTTATAGCTACAGTAAGAGGATGAGTCTAACTGGAAGCTCAGTCTCTAAGTTTTGTTCACAGCCTACAGATGCAAAGAGCAGGATCACCTGTGCCTACCCGTTTGTCTTTGAAGAGTGATCATTCAATGCTAGAACCATTTAACTTCAGCGGAGAATTCACAGGTGATCAAAGGTAAGTTATTGATTTGCAAAACAGACCTACAATACTAATTTACAATATTTATTGAATTGAATACGCATGGGAATTTGTACTGATGAAGGATGAAATAGAGTTGAGTAGGTGGAGATCACTGCAGGATGAAGGAAAGCCCCAGGCAATGAGACTCAACGAGGGAGTCCTGTGCTTTCCTGGAGTCATAAAGACTCCTTAAGTCCCCTGGGCATCCTATAGGGTCAGAGGATGTGAAATGAATAAAAGCAAATGGGAGGGAGGGAAGTTGAACGAGACAGATGAGGATTGTAGAAAGAAGGAGGGACAAATACGCTGGTTGGTTAAGTCTTGGATAGATGGAGTGACTTTTTCTGGTGTGGTCTGGTTCAATAACCTACATTTAGAACTCCATTAAAATGTTCAAATGAACATTTCTTTATTCCTTAATGTATATTCATGCAGAATTATTCTTGAATATTTCTATTCCCTTTTTGGGAAGGTAAGTAAATTCTTTCATTTTCATAGATACGCTGTGAGACAGAGCTTCAAAAAGAGAATTAGTTTCCCTTGATGCTCTGTCTCCATGTGCTGTGAGTTTGAGCTGCAGTAAGAGGATGAGTTTAACTAGAAGCTCTGTATCCATGTGCTCTGAGTTATAGCTACAGTAAGAGGATGAGTCTAACTGGAAGCTCTGTCTCCATGTGCTGTGAGTTATAGCTACAGTAAGAGGATGAGTTTAACTGGAAGCTCAGTCTCTAAGTTTTGTTCACAGGCTACAGAAGCAAAGAGCAGGATCACCTGTGCCTACCTGTTTGTCTTTGAAGAGTGATCATTCAATGCTAGAACCATTTAACTTGAGAGGAGAATTCACAGGTGATCAAAGGTAAGTTATTGATTTGCAAAACAGACCTACAATACTAATTTACAATATTTATTGAATTGAATACGCATGGGAATTTGTACTGATGAAGCATTAAAATAGAGTTGAGTAGGTGGAGATCACTGCAGGATAAACTCTGTATCCATGTGCTGTGGGGTAGAGCTGCAGTAAGAGGATGAGTTTAACTAGAAGCTCTGTCGCCATGTGCTGTCAGTCAGAACCGCAGTTAGAGGATGAGTTTAACTGGAAGCTCTGTCTCCATGTGCTGTGAGTTAGAGCTGCAGTAAGAGGATGAGTATAACTGGAAGCTCTGTCTCCATGTGCTGTGAGTTAGAGCTGCAGTAAGAGGATGAGTTTAACTGGAAGCTCTGTTTCCATGTGCTGAGAGTTAGAGCTGCAGTAAGAGGATGAGTTTAACTGGAAGCTCTGTCTCCATGTGCTGAGAGTTAGAGCTGCAGTAAGAGGATGAGTTTAAATGTAAGCTCTGTCTCCATGTGCTGTGAGTTCGAGCTGCAGTTATAGGATGAGTTTAACTGGATGCTCTGTCTCCATGTGCTGTGAGGTAGAGCTGCAGTAAGAGGATGAGTTTAACTGGAAGCTCTATCTCCATGTGCTGAGAGTTAGAGCTGCAGTAAGAGGATGAGTTTAACTGGAAGCTCTGTCTCCATGTGCTGTGATTTAGAGCTGCAGTTATAGGATGAGTTTAACTGGACGCTCTGTATCCATGTGCTGTGAGTTAGAGCTGCAGTTATAGGATGAGTTTTACTAGAAGTTCTGTCTCCATGTGCTGTGAGTTATAGCTACAGTAAGAGGATGAGTCTAACTGGAAGCTCAGTCTCTAAGTTTTGTTCACAGCCTACAGATGCAAAGAGCAGGATCACCTGTGCCTACCCGTTTGTCTTTGAAGAGTGATCATTCAATGCTAGAATCATTTAACTTGAGAGGAGAATTCACAGGTGATCAACGGTAAGTTATTGATTTGCAAAACAGACCTACAATACTAATTTACAATATTTATTGAATTGAATACGCATGGGAATTTGTACTGATGAAGGATGAAATAGAGTTGAGTAGGTGGAGATCACTGCAGGATGAAGGGAAGCTTCAGGCAATGAGACTCAAGGAGGGAGTCCTGTCCTTTCCTGGAGTCATAAAGACTCCTTTGGTCCCCTGGGCATCCTATAGGGTCAGCGGATGTGAAATGAATAAAAGGAAATGGGAGGGAGGGAAGTTGAACAAGACAGATGAGGATTGTAGAAAGATGGACGGACAAATAGGCTGGTTAAGTCTTGGATAGATGGAGTGACTTTTTCTGGTGTGGTCTGGTTCAATAATCTACATTTAGAACTCCATTAAAATGTTCAAATGAACATTTCTTTATTCCTTAATGTATATTCATGCAGAATTATTCTTGAATATTTCTATTCCCTTTTTGGGAAGGTAAGTAAATTCTTTCATTTTCATAGATACGCTGTGAGACAGAGCTTCAATAAGAGAATTAGTTTCCCTGGATGCTCTGTCTCCATGTGCTGAGAGTTAGAGCTGCAGTTATAGGATGAGTTTAACTGGAAGCTCTGTCTCCATGTGCTGTGAGTTATAGCTGCAGTTATAGGATGAGTTAAACTGGATGCTCTGTATCCATGTGCTTTGAGTTTGAGCTGCAGTAAGAGGATGAGTTTAACTGGAAGCTCTGTCTCCATGTGCTGTGAGTTAGAGCTGCAGTAAGAGTATGAGTGTAACTGGAAGCTCTGTCTCCATGTGCTGTGAGTTAGAGCTGCAGTAAGAGGATGAGTTTAACTGGAAGCTCTGTTTCCATGTCCTGTGAGTTAGAGCTGCAGTAAGAGGATGAGTTTAACTGGATGCTCTGTCTCCATGTGCTGTGAGGTAGAGCTGCAGTTATAGAATGAGTTTATCTGGATGCTCTGTCTCCATGTGCTGTGAGTTAGAGCTGCAGTTAGAGGATGAGTTTAACTGGATGCTCTGTCTCCATGTGCTGTGAGGTAGAGCTGCAGTAAGAGGATGAGTTTAACTGGAAGCTCTGTCTCCATGTGCTGTGAGTTCGAGCTGCAGTAAGAGGATGAGTATAACTGGAAGCTTTGTCTCCATGTGCTGTGAGGTAGAGCTGCAGTAAGAGGATGAGTTTAACTGGAAGCTCTGTCTCCATGTGCTGAGAGTTAGAACTGCAGTTAGAGGATGAGTTTTACTGGAAGCTCTGTCTCCATGTGCTGTGAGTTAGTGCTGCAGTTATAGGATGAGTTTAACTGGATGCTCTGTATCCATGTGCTGTGAGTTTGAGCTGCAGTAAGAGGATCAGTTTAACTAGAAGCTCTGTCTCCATGTGCTGTGAGTTATAGCTACAGTAAGAGGATGAGTTTAACTGGAAGCTCAGTCTCTAAGTTTTGTTCACAGGCTACAGAAGCAAAGAGCAGGATCACCTGTGCCTACCTGTTTGTCTTTGAAGAGTGATCATTCAATGCTAGAACCATTTTACTTGAGAGGAGAATTCACAGGTGATCAAAGGTAAGTTATTGATTTGCAAAACAGACCTACAATACTAATTTACAATATTTATTGAATTGAATACGCATGGGAATTTGTACTGATGAAGCATGAAACAGAGTTGAGTAGGTGGAGATCACTGCAGGATAAACTCTGTCTCCTTGTGTTGTGAGTTAGAGGTGCAGTAAGAGGATGAGTTTAACTAGAAGCTCTGTCGCCATGTGCCGTCAGTCAGAACCGCAGTTAGAGGATGAGTTTAACTGCAAGCTCTGTCTCCATGTGCTGTGAGTTAGAGCTACATTAAGAGGATGAGTATAACTGAAAGCTCTGTCTCCATGTGCTGTGAGTTAGTGCTGCAGTAAGAGGATGAGTTTAACTGGAAGCTCTGTCTCCATGTGCTGTGAGTTAGAGCTGCAGTAAGAGGATGAGTTTAACTGGATGTTTTTTTTTTCACAGGTTGCAGCAGTCATTGCAGTCCAGCTCCTTCTAAGAGAAGAGTGCAGAGACATTATATTTCCCAATAAAGGCAAGATTTGAAATTTTCCCATATTTTAAATGAGCCTTCCGTGTCTTCGTGGAGCACAGTTAATTGGAGCATTATATGATTCATATTAATGTACTGCTGTCCATACTCAAAAGAATAAGCAGAGAACACATGCCTTTCTAAGAGCTGATCCTAGTTTAAATCATAGCACACTGAGAAAGCCTAAAGAGGCACAGTAATGACAGGCCTCCTTCAGGAATTCAATCAGCCAATAGGAAGCCTCCACAGGTCTGCTCATTTCATTTCATAAACTGCTACTTCTCACAGCATGCTTGTACTTACATTCTGTTTGAAAAGCAATTTGAATCAGGTTTGATTGTTTGTTGTTTTATTACAGTTACAAAGTACATCATGACTACAAGTACATCATGTCTGGGTTTGTAGGATATCTTCAAAAAATAAAGCAGAATCCTTGTGACTAATAGGTCAAAGTTCATTCAATCGATCAGCAAACAAACCACACTTCTTTATAAGATTTCCATAATGTTATGATGCCTCTCCTTATCTTAAAAAAACAATGGTAACCCATCCTTATGTGGATTTTTTTGTCTGATTAATAACATTTATGATAACTTATAATTACTGATGGTGAGGGCCTATAATTCCTCCCCCCCCGGAATCTTCCAACATGACTTTTTAAATTAATGAGAAGCTACGCACTAAATCCATTGGGGTTAAAATAATTAATGCCAGCTTAACCATAGGCTTTTAATCGCTGCAATAATGATCCGGTCGTAGTATTTCTTTATTAGAATCCAAACAGCGAGTACTTTTGGACAGGCAGTGTAGAACACAAATGATCTGCTATCCGAGCAAAATTTCCGCACGAGAGAATGAAACAAATTTCGCTGCTTAAGTTTCCACAGAAGTCCAAACCATTAAATGTCATTAAAAAAGTCTAAGAAATTGCAGTTTTAAAAATGCAGGTTTTTATCTGAAAAGATAATAGAGCAACACTACTAACCTCACAAAACGCACCAATTTCGTTCAGAGATTTACTAACAGACCCACAGAAGCAGTGTATAGAGTGAGCCTGCGCAGGTTCCATACCGATTGTGTTTTGCATAAGACGGTAATATAAATATAATGTAACCTATAAAACTTATAAAACGACAGAATAAAAAGTTCAAGTTGGGCTTTGAAATTATCATGTTTTTTAACCAGTTTTTTGAATATCAAAGAATTTTCCTTTGGAATACTTCAAGAGGATCTGGTATTCTGTTTGTATTCTGTACTTGCTGTGGACGAACTATCTTCTTGCTGTTATATGCCAGTCTTATACAGTGAAGAATCGAATAAAGGTGGTTTTCTGTGCCTTGAATGATTCTTACATTTCCATGTTTGTGTCACACTTTTGTTACCCAGTATTGTGAAAACACACATAAAAACACACATATACAAACTGCTTATTTCTTGCCCATAGACTATATAAAAAGATGGATGCAGCACCCGGGTCTGAAAAGTTAAACCACTGCGGAAATCGTTTAAAATTGCATTCTATTTCGTGGCTGGCAGATTGTTGTAGAAAGAAGTTCAATGCTACAGAAGTCTCTGAGAAAATGACCCTTCTTTCCCACCTGATTTATTATTTCAACAAGTGGTGCCAGGCACAACAAACCCCGCCCCTCGCACATACTTTCACCTACTTGCACGAAATTCAGTAGGGATCTATTCTGGGTCAGTGGCAATCCCTATACCGAATTTGGGGTGAATTTGCCCATTAGTTTTGCTGATAGTGTTAACAAATAAACAAATAAACAAACACACAAACACAGAAACAAACTGAACAAAAAACAATACCCCTAGGGTAATAATGATTTTCCACATTATTTTATGGTATCTATCGCAAGTTTTAAGTCTCCTTTGATATATATCTTGATGTTCATTTTTGTACATTAGGGTCCCATATAGACTAGAATAAAGGATAAAGCCAGAATATGCTTTAGGGGCGTGGCTATCCTCTGGTCCTCGTCAGATATGGTCAGATCCACCCGTAGATCCACCCCTCGCTCCTCCCTGGATCTTCAGTTCACGCTCTCGTCCAATAGGATTCACATCCGGTTTCAAAATGACAAAATGGCGCTATTCAAATTGCCAAAATCAAGGCTTCCTAAATGGTATGCTGAAACCAATGGCACCAGCGAGTTTCTGACTGTTCCAGTTCAGTTGTTCTCTGAAGGCTGGCTATTGGCTGAGGGAGATCTGTCAGGGGACGTCATTGTCATTCCTCTCTATGGCACCAGGGGGTGCTGTGAATCAAGATGAGCTCCTAAGGATGCTGCTTTGTCTTTGCTGAGTTTGTGTAAAAGTGTCTGAGCACTTTTTGCTAATGGTACGGAGGTCCTACTTTTTGGTGGGAATATTTTAACTCCTAAGTGAAAGTTTTTGGCAGTTCTTATGAGTCATTTTGAATGGCTTCGTCCACACGGCCCAGATTTATTCTGCTGGTCCCTAACAACAGTGACAGAGTTGGGCTTCAACCAGACTTTTAACCAAATGGGCCTTCAGTTCAACACATTTACTGAATGAGGTGTGCAGACCAAATCCATTATGATGAAATGCATGATTTATCATCAGCAATATCGTTACAAAAAGCTGCTGTTAAAATATGGGCATCAGCCACTGCTGCATGCTTGGTTTCTGGAAGAATCTGTGTCTGTTCTGGCTGTAATGAACGCACAAAGCATAATGCAATCATCATGATGAATTTACTTTCTATTTACAAGTTCCAAAAAAGTTGGGATGCTATGTAAAAAATAAAAACAGAAAGCAATGATTTACAAAATCTCATAAACTGACATTTTATTCTCAATGGAACATAAACAACATATCAGATGTTGAAAGTGAGACATTTTACCATTTCGTGAAAAATATTAACTCATTTTGAATTTGATGGCAGCAACACTTCTCAAAAAAAGTTGGAATAGGGCCGTGTTTACCATTATTTAGTATCCCCGCTACTTTTAACAACAGTCTGTAAATGTCTGGGAAGTGAGGAGACCAACGGCTGAAGTTTTGGGAGAGGAATGTTTTCCAACTCTTGTCAGATGTACGATTCTAGCTGCTCAACAGTCCTGGGTCGTCTTTGTTGGATTTTTCGTTTTATGATGCGTCAAATGTTTTCTATTAGTGAATGGTCTGGACTGCAGGTAGGCCAGTTCAGCACTTAGACTCATCTACTGCGAAGCCATGCTGTTGTGGTGGGTGCAGTATGTGGTTTGGCATTGTCTTGCTGAAATATGCAAGGCCTTCCCTGAAAGAGACGTTTTCTGTGTGGGAGCAGATGTTGTAAAACCTCTATATACTTTTCAGCATTGATAATGCCTTTCCAGATGTGTAAGCTGCCCACACCATAGGCACTAATGCAGCCCCATACCATCAGAGATGTAGGCTTTTGAACTGTTCACTGATAACAAGCTGGATGGTCCCTCTCCTCTTTAGACCACACGGCACGGCGTCCGTGGTTTCCAAAAAGAATTTCAAATTTTGATTCCTCTGACCACAGAACAGTTTTCCCTTCTGCCTCAGTCCATTTTAAATGAGTTTGGCCCAGAGAAGACGGCGGCATTTCTGGGTCGTGTTCACATATGGCTTCTTCTTTGCGTGATACAGCTTTAGCTTGCATTTGTAGATTGCATGGCAAATTGTGTTCACAGACAGTGATTTCTGGAAGTGTTCTTAGCCCTTGAAGTATATTCCAGTGCAGAATCATGCCTGTTTTTAATGTAGTGCCACCTGAGGGCCCAAAGATCACAAGCATCCAATATTGACCTTTGGACTTGTCCCTTGCACACAGAGATTTCTCCAGACTCTCTGAATCTCTTGATATTATATGCTGAAGATTGAAAGTCTTCACAATTTTACACTGAGGAACATTTTTCTGAAATTGTTCCACAATTCTTAGATGCAGTTTTTTGCAGATTGGTAAATCTCTGGTCATCATTACTGAGAGACTTCGGCACTCTAAAATGCTCTTTTTATACCCAGTCATGTTACTGACTTTGTGCCAAGTAACATAATTATGTGCACAATGCTCCTCCAGCTGTTTTTTATAAGTACCACTTACTTTTCCAACCTTTTGTTGCCCCTGTCCCAACTTTTTTGAGATGTTGCTGCCATCAAATTCAAAATGAGCTAATATTTTTCATGAAATGGAAAAATGTCTCACTTTCAACATCTCATGTTGTCTATGTTCTATTGTGAATAAAAAGTGGGTTTGAGATTTGCAAATCATTGCATTCTGTTTTTATTTACAATTTACACAGGACCCCAACCTTTTTGGAATTGGGGTTGTGCAACCTGTTTGTTTATTTTTTTCAAGGATACCTCTTCATGTGGTTATTTCACACTGAAAGATCTCTTTTATATGTTCATTTCAGTCTCTCCTGCGCTCTCTGATGAAGCTGAAGAAGGATGGAAAGTTGAAGCTGTTTCAGACCCATCTGAGTCAGGATTACCCAGAGTGCTTTAAGGGTCTGTCTGAAGATCCTTCTGTCCTGGATAAGTTTATGAAGATGAAGGAATTGTGTAAGAGTGACCATGATTACCCAGAATGCAGTGAGAGAGGGCAGAAGGATCCTGAGGTCCTGTACATAGCTGAGAAGATGCTGGAGGCCTGTGGCAGTGAGAGGTCTCTGAAGATCACTCTCCACATCCTGAGGATCATGGAGCAGAAGGATCTCGCCGACTCACTGGAGAGAGGTGAGCAGCACAGTAAGACCATTCAAATGACAAATTACTGTTCCTGAAACAAACGATTCACATCAAGCTCAGTTTAAACGAAAAAGAACAAGAGCACTCAGAGCGCAGCACCTCCGCCCAGGGCCCTAACCCTAACCCTAACCCGGATCACTCCCAAAATCTAATCATTTGGTCCTTGTGTCATTTGACCTTTTCTGAAAATTTCATCAAAATCTGTTCATAACTTTTCGTGTAAAGTTGCTGACAGACAAACCAACGCCGGCAAAAACATACACCTTGGCGAAGGTGATCTAAAGCTACTGCTTGAATATTCAGTCTTGCTGACCTGAGTTCTGATGCATCGTCTCCAGGGGTGACCGTGGGATGTCCTTGGAGAGCCAATAGAGAAGCTGTTTATTGCGTTTTGGTGAATTTGTGACAGCTAGAATCTCCTCCAGTGAAGTGCTGTGAAGTTGTGCCCCTTCTCGATTTCTTCGACTTTACGTATTTGTCACTCTGTTTTGTTTGAGATCAAAATAATTGTAATGTTAGAAAAAGATTACCTGAGTTACACAAAATGCAGTTTTTCAAATGATTATTTCATTTATTGAAGGAAAGAAATTACCCTCCCCTACCTGGCCTTTTGAGACGCAATTGTCCCCTTGGTGAATAAATCAAATAAACAAATTGAATTGATATTGGGTCAATTTCGCTTGATGCTCCCGAGCATGATTAGTTCCAGCCTGTTTGAATCTAAACATCACTTAAAAACAGCCTGTCTGGCAGTGTGAAATAGGCAAAATGCAGCGCATGATGCCACAATCTTTAGAAGAAAAGATGAAACAAAGTTGCTGGCATTAATCAGTCTGGAGGAAGTTATAATCCATTTCTAAGGCTCTGGGACTCCAGTGGACACAGTGAGAGCCATTACCTACAGAGGGAGGAAACCTGGAACAGGTGACACTGGTTAACCTTCCCAGCAGTGGGTGGTCTGGCATAGTTCCTGCAAAAGCACATTGATGACTCATCCAGGACATCAGAAAAGAACGACACTCACATCTAATGAACTGCAGGCCTCACATGCCTCAGTTAAAGTCAGCGTACTGGATTCCACAATATGAAAGAGACGGGGCAGAAATGGCATCTATGGGAGAGATGGAAGGGAAAATCCACTGCTGACCAAAAAGAGCACAAAGACTCACCTCACATGGGCTCTGTTGCGTCTGGCATAAAGACAACACATCATTCCACAATAAGAACATCATAACTACAGTCAAACATGGTGACGGTAGTGCGATGGTCTGGGGCTGCCTTACTGCTTCAGGACCTAAGCAACTAGTCATAATAGATGGAACCATGAATTCTGCTCTCTACCAGAAAATTCTGGCAGAGAATATCCAGCCATCAGTTTGTGATCTAAAGCACAGTTGGGTTATGCAGCGGGACAGCGATCCGAAACACCAGGAAGTTCACTTCTAAAAGGCTGAAAAGAAACATGATGGTTTTGGAGTGGCTTAGTCAATGTCCTGACTTGAATCCCAATGAGCTGCGGTAGCATGATCTTAAACAGACAGTTCATGCTGGAAACCCTCCAAAGTGGCAGAATTAATGCAAGAGTAGACCAAAATTCCGCCTCTGCGATGTTAGCCTCACTGTCAGTTATCCCAAACACTTGCAGTTGTACCTGCAAGGGTGGCACAACTAGCTTTAGGTGAAGACATGATTTCACATGGATTATATAATTAAAGAAATTTTACCTTCAGTAATGTGAGGTACCGTTCTGGAACCAAATGCGAGACCAGGAAGTTGCAGCAAAGTGATTTTATTGTAGTTGGGGGGGGGGGTAAACCCCCATAGGGCAGAAAGCAACGGTACAGAGTCCACAATCCAAAATCACAATCCAGTAGGGCAGACTCAGAGTCAAAAACCAGGGCAGCAATAACACTACTCGTGGTCGGGCAAAAACAGGTTCGGTACACAGGCACAGGTTTGTCAGAGAAGCAAGAGCCAAAATCCAGTGGGCGTAATCCAAACCGTTAACAGGGCATCAAACACAAAACTCGTAGTCGGGCAAAAAGGGTTCGTAAACAGATGCAGACAAATAGTACCAAAAAGCAGAGCCAAAAATCAAAGGTCAGACGGTCCAGTCAGAAGAGAAACACTATGAGTACAAGGCAAAAATGATAGCAGCACAGGTAAACAAGAGAAACATTCTGACGGGGAACTGCAGTGAGAAGACAGCTTCGATACACTCAAGGGGAGTCACATGCTATGATTAGGATCAGGTGAAGAGGATTAGACTAATTACGTGGGAGGAAACACAAGGGAGAACCTAACCACATGAAATTGGCAAAAGCCAAAACGCGGACAGGGAACACGAGACAGCCAATGACAAGACATACAGCTCCGGTTAGGGAGTTCTAACGTGCACAGATAATAAGAAGCAGGACAGAGTAGAGCAGGTGCGAAGGATCCGCAGAATTGCAGCAAAGACTAAGTGAAGGCAAGAGGCGGAGACTAGAACAGGGCGAGTGCGGAGAGCTTGTTAATCAATTAGTAAGTGCAGCTATACAATCCCTAGTGCTCGTTAGTAAGTTAGTATTATATACAATGTTAGTCTGGGTTAGTAACTTAAAACAACAAACTGTTAGTATTGTTAGTAATATAGAAAAGAGAGGCGAAGGAAGCAAACGAGATTGGATGGAATGTTTGAAATCCAGAAACCATGAAATCACCTAAACATGTGACACGCAGGACTGGGGAGAAGCTGTAACTAAACAAGAGACCAGACAGGGGAGACAAAGTGCAATGCAGGGCATGGCAAAACATGGACCGGATTATAACAGAGAAGTGGAAGGGAATGGCAAAAACGAAAACATGGCAAAATACAAAAACTAAACAGAACATGACAAAACCTAACAAACATGATCATAAATATAACAGGGCATGGGAAAAACGTAACAAACATGGCAGAACAATAACAGGCAGGGCAGAATCATAACAAGTAAATGAAATCATCATTTAAAAGCTGCATTTTGTGTTTCCTCACATTGTCTTTGTCTTATTTTAAAATTAGTGGGATGATCTGAAACATTTTAATATTACAAACAAGCAAATTAAAAAAAAACTGAAGACATTGGGAAGGGGGAAAATGTTTTTTCACAGCAGTGCATCTGATGCGAGTCTGGGCTTTTCTCCTGTATGCAGTGAGAGATCAGTGTTCTCCAAAGGCATCCTTTACACTGGCAGTAAGAGTCATTTTGGGAGAGTTTATTTGGAAAACTTCATTGGTATTATTCCTTTGCTCTTTGAATTGTCAGCTACCTCAGGATTGTTTGTGTAATACAAACCCCAATTCCAATGAAGTTGAAACATTGTGTAAAACGTGAATAAAAAGAGAATACCATGATTTGCCGATCCTTTTCGACCTATATTCAATTGAGTACACTACAAAGACAAGATATTTATTGTTCAAACTGATAAACTTCATGGTTTTTTGTAAATATTCACTCATTTTGAATTTGATGCCTGCAACAAGTTCCGAAAAAGCTTGGACAGGGGCAACAAAAGATGCTCAAAAAACACCTGTTTGGAACATTCCACAGGTGAATAGGTTAATTGGAAACAGGTGAGTGTCATGATTAGATATAAGAGGAGCATCCCCAAAAGGCTCAGTCGTTCACAAGCAAGGATGGGGTGAGGTTCACCACTGTGTGAACAACTGTGTGTGCAAATAGCCCAACAGTTTAAACGTAACCAATTCGTTCCTTATCCTCAACTTTTTTTACGCATAATTTGCCAGGCTGTTCCAATAAAAAGATTTGTGTGTAAGTTTTAATGTCGTCCTCGACCTTTAACAAGGATAAATTACAAAGGAAAGCAATCACTCAACTGTTACAATCAGCCATTGTAGCTGCTGGACCGCGGACATTTCGACGTGCCTACTACTTAATATGCGTTAGCGATTTGCATGAAAAGTCACGTCAGATCAGACATCAGATTCAACTGCTAGTAAATAAATTACATTGATTCACTAGAAATTCATTACTATAAATATGTCTCGTCACAAATATGGGACGATTTCAAGTACATTAATGATCTGAAAGTGCTAGCAAACGGGGAAATCAAGCATTTTGCACCAGGCGTCAAGTTTACATACGTATCCAGCAAAAGTTTGGTCACATCTTCATCGGAAATATCTCCAAACCTGGCTTTAAAAGTTTGCCAACGATCACTTTGGCCTTTTGTATTTATCAAGGCCTTCAATCGATCTTCTTCCTGGCCTTTTCTAGCACTTTTACGGGCCGAATCAGTCAGATATTTCTTTGCCCGCGGCATTTTGCTGTTGGCCAACTTCTCTTCATTTCTGCATCCACCGCGCACATCCACTTTCACGAGACATAATTTGAGCCCCTAAGAGCCATACTGGGCCAACCCATGTTGGGGAACTTTTGAGAAAATGGGACTCAAAGTTGCCAGCTTCCTGCGTCATCTAGAGTATCTGGGAACTAGAAACACTGCTTCTGTTAAAAACTCAAGATATGTACAGTTACGTAGTGCACTTCTTATGCAGGTTTTGGATGCCCTTCTGTTTCATTTAAAGTGAAAGGTACCTCCTTCTGAAGAGGAACCATCATCTTCTGATTGATTTGGGTCAAACTCTGGGTCTCCATTATCTTCCACTTCACCATCATCATCAATCATAGCAAGCAATTCCTCATCAGTGCGATACCTAGCCGCCATGTTTACATTGAATTATGGAAAAGTTGTGGGATGGTCCACTATGACTAAGGCAGTGCATTGCATATTTACAGTGGCAGAGAGGACGTTTGCTTACATGAACAATCCATGTGGGCAGATTGGGTTGGCTCGTTTAGGAAATGTAGATCTCAGTTTTCTGCACATGCTGACTACCTCAACTCAATTCCGCCAAAAGTGCGGGATGGCCCGGTATGGTTCTTAGGGGCTCATTTTTGCATTTAAAAAGCGATTTAAGAAGCTCATACACCAAAAACACTGCTTTGCCCCCTCAGTCGTATTTTCTGCCCCCCTCGTTTAAGTTTTATGTATCCTATATAGTCCGGGCCCTAAGGGAGCCAATAGGGTGGGATTGAGCAGATTTGTCTTCAAGTATGAAATTTGGCACAGGTGTGGACCAGGTCATACTAAATTCATTTTCAGAGGGCGCCAAAGCTGGCGCTCAATGGGGTCGCCACATTGGTTAATCCAAGATGGCCACCAGTTGTATTTTGAATTTGTCACAACTTCACAATAAGTCATGGGATCATGAGTGAGGACAATTCGTATGGGTTTTTTACGTCAAGGATTCCAAATCTTAACTTTATTTTCACATCAACGAAACATTTGACCAATTTAGATATAATATTCACAGTGGTATATTTCTGGGCAAAATAAATGGAGATTCTTGCATTCAATTTATACATGAGGCACCTTATGGCTGTATTATGGCTGTAAATTTGTAAATTTCACTACTTTGGAGTGAAATAATCACATAACACTTGATGATGACAAAAACTCTCTGGCAGCAACAACTACCAGAAACAGGCAGCAACAACCACCAGAGCAGGAAGCAACAACCATTCCTGTCATGCATGTCTTACAGAAGTGAGAACAGTGGTCTGTTGCATTGGTAGTTGCTTCTATTATTTATGATAAAATTGAAGGTATAAATTGGAAATTCTGCTGTCTTTGTCAGTCTGACAAAATTGAACAGTTACAAACTCCCATGGAGGAAGGACTTTTAAGTCTTGAACGGGACATGAACGATTTCATGGAAATCAACGCTGTTCCTTCTGGAATTACAGTCTCATTGGACCAGCTAAATGATGGATCAGGTGTAGCAGCAACACTCTGATCTCATCATGCTAAATATCACAAAATGCGTAGGAGTTATTGTAGCAGTTCTCGTGTGGAAAGGCTACGCCAAAAGCAGCAGGCCAGTGCGGCAATTTCACCCAAAAAACTCCAGTCAACTGGGACACCTCATCGTAAAGCCAGTGATGTCCATTGCTGCATTATCTGTGATGGAAGTGACACGAATAATTTACGCAAGGTGGTAACAGACAAAGCTGATACCAACTTGAAAAGTTGGGCAAAATCAAATAATAATTTTCAGTTACTAGGTAAACTGATTACACAAGCTGCTGATGCCTATGCTGGTGATACTTATTATCATGTCCAGTGCTACTTCCATCTGCGAGACTCTGCAAGTCGTTGAGCATCTGCAGGCCCTGATCCACCTCCGTTTGACCCAATGGCCTTAGCAGGGGTAGTAGCCCTTGTAGAGGATTCAGACTCTGTGTTTAAGTTATCTGCACTTCGACAGACGTATAGAATGTTGATGGAAAAACAAGGAAGTGCTTGTCATGATACCAGGGATCCACATTCAACACGATTTAAAGAACACCTTCTCTGTTTTCTTCCTGAATGGTCTGAGTTTCCACAGGGGAAGGAAATCTATATCTCCAACAATGTATGCAAAAGTTGGAGCCTTGCTTGCAAAGGCGCACAAGTCTAGAATTGATAAAGATGATGCTGCGGGCAGCAGTCATTTTGCGATTTTCCTTCATCTGGCGCATGTTGCAGCACAGGGCCACCAGAAGCCCATGTTCGCACAGTTGATAGTGATGTGGTGGATCTTGCCATACACTTCTTCTCCACACTTGGGTTCTCAGAACTGTGTGTTTGTTTCGGAAGCGGCAAAAAACTCTGAGATATTCCCATTCATGATATTTGCTCCCGTCTTGGACCTTCAGTGTCATTGGTATGGCCACTTTTCCATGCCATAACAGGGTGTGATACAACGTCACAGCTTCTTGGATGTGGCAAGAAAACTGCTTGGGCGGTATGGCAAAATTCTCCAGGGCTCACTGAAACATTGGTGACACTAACCAATGAACCTGAACGTTTTATCCTAGAGTCTCTTCACGTACAGAAGCTTGAACGTTTTGTTATTCTGATGTATGGCAAGGGATGTGGTTTATCTAAGGTCAACGAAGCCATACATCGTCTTTTCACAAGTGGTAAAAGAACTCTCAAGAACATACCACCAACTCAAGCAGCCTTTTTTGAACACAGAAAGAGGGCATTACTCCAGGCAAACTTAGACTGGAATCAGGCGATGTCAGTTCCCCAGGACATCCCACACCTCAGTGAATGGGGATGGCAAAAGCAAAAGGCAGACAATGGCCCCTGGTTACCTTGCTGGACAAAACTTGAAGATGTCAATAAGGCATGTTCCATCCTTTTGCATTGTGGTTGTGAAAGGTCTTGCAGAGGAAACTGTAAATGCAGTCAAGCTGGAGTCCGTTGCACGGGTTTATGCAAATGTGAAGCTGGATGTGTGAACAATGATGATGCTTTAATAAAACAGACATTTAACTTGCTCTAAAATGTTTAAGCTTGTTTGATATGTCTTGTGTTCATTTGTCATCATTTTATGATATTAATATGACCTTGAAAATACATTTAACCCTTTCACTACCGCTTACTGGGAATAAGACAACCCTTGCTTACCTTAAATTTTTGTGCTATCACAGCATGATATTGCATGTGGATTTTCGCCCCCTTTTTCGAACTAAAAACAGCAGAAATGGACAATTTTATGTTCAGAAAACATGTTCAAAATACATTTACCTTTCAATTGACACATATCTTTGCTTAGTTTTTCCAAAAGTAAAAACAGAATATGAGGATAAAAACCGTATTTCGGTTTGTCAAGATAAGACTATTTCTCCTCTATGGGATTCATGTACAAACGGAGATACACGTGCATTTGTGTACAAACGGAGATTCACGTGCTGCAGCACGCACTGCCTGCAATAACCTGTATAAAATACGGAAAATCTTAATATTATTGCATCTGTTTGGAATGTTTAATGCAATAATCAATGTGAAATAATGTTAAGGGTATCAGTCAAAATTTTATTTTCTTATGTTTGATACTTTCATGGCATAACAATAATAAGCAGTTACCACTAACCGTGAGTCTGCTGAGTATTGAGTCAAATATATTTTTGATAAAACTTCAAATAATAAGAATATAATTGGCACCATATAAAAAAAAAAATATGTTATGGAGTTTCATAAAATTATAGGCAACATATCATAAAGCACCATATGAAATGAAATCTGCCTAAAAGGCTGCATAAAATCATATTCAGTTTCATTTTTAGAACAAATATACAATGCTAATGAATCACTTTTTACAAGCACAACATAGCGGTTAACGTAAAAGTCACAAACATTGTAAATGATCAGAATGAAGCGCACGTGGGAGTAACTTATGCATGCTTAAGAATCTGTCAAATTTCAGATGAATGGATGAATTTTTACGTCTCATTACTATGCAAAGTGACTTCAAGACAATGCCACAAGAACTCCTCAGACGCGAGCTCTTCTCGCTTTAAAGAGTGTCTGCCAGTAACTGTACTGATTTACAGGCAGTTTTACGTTGGTTTTTACAGTGCTTTGTTAAGACGATAAAAATATATAGGATCAAGTATGACATAATTTGTGGTCAAGGGAATAGGAAAGCAGAAATATTGGATGTCTAGAAAAAAATAAGTTTCCACCGCGGGAAAGACGAATGAATAATCATGGAGCTAGTAAAATGCAGTTATTGTTTTTTGTTTTTTTTTTCTCCCTTATCTCTGACCGTACCCATAAAGATTTATCGCTAAACTTCTTTTTTTTTTTTTTTCAAATAAGCTACTCAGGTGTTTTTAATGCAGTTTATCAGCTAGGTTAAACCCAGCATTGACGCTGATTTTGCCGACTTAAAAGTACAACCTTTGCAAAACCATCAGCGCTTACGATTTTACAGCGAGAAGCTATCGGGGTGCCACGCAGGAAACGTTAAACGCACCGCTCAATCACCGGCGTTAGTATCCTTTTGCCTGATATTGTAAGGACAAACCTTCGGTAAATGATTAAAACGATATCTGGTTAGAAAGGTAAGAAATTAGACTTTCCTTCAATACCATTGAATTGACTGAAAACATAACGCATTTATTTATATTTACACATTAAGGGAAATTTAAATAGAATATCAACAAAAAAGTGTCCCACTTAGGGAACAATTCCGTTTACTGATGGTAATCGAGACTTTCTACATGATATGATGGCTCTTTTTTAGATAGGATAGACATTATGTATTCACCCATCTTGTTAAAAAAGGACAGTGTTGTGGTAGTTTTGAGTCTTTTACTTATGGGCTCAGCCATGCTTGATTCTTATATCCCCGATACTGCGCTTCTGCTGCCAGTCATTGGCCATTCCACCGAATCGGTGCCATTTCAGTCCCTGGAGCCTTATATGCACAAACATGCATGAAAATTAACTGTAATATATATTTCATTTTTATAATAGATTCCTGCACATTGATCTAAGGGCAAATTTAAGATAATTAATTTAAAACATTAATAAAAACTACCTGGAACCCTGAAAAAATAGCATTTATTGCCTGTCCCCAGTCTCTAACACCACACTTTTCTATGGAGAATCGTGAATAAAATCCTTCAGAAATCCTATTCTTTTTGCATTGCTGTGGGATTCCATATCCTATCTATTCTTTAAGCATTTTTTTCTCCTATAGAATTAATGGTATTTTAGTTAAAATACACATTTTAGTCATGTCCCGGAGTTTTCACTCAGTCCTGTTACCCTAACACATCAGCCCCTCTAAAAAATTTGGAACATTCCACAAGTCACATGTTCAACAGGAAGTTGCATCATCTGAATCTCCTGCAGGCCATGGGAAGAAGGAAAGTACCTTCTCTGATTTTCTTTTCAGTATATTTGATGGTAATATAACCATGACTGAGAAGGTCAATCTCAACATACGTACAGTCCTGTTACCTAAATTATTTTTTAGATGTTATTAGTTTATTTTAGAAATACCATGATTTGATAAATCCATATAATGAGCTCAGTGTTGTCCTGCTATCAGCATGGATGCCATGTGGCCACATTTCATGTATTTGCTAATTTTATGCTAAAAACTCAGTCCTGTTACTTTCATTGATCCTGTTGCTCTTATAAAGAGTAACAGGACTGAGTAACAGTAACAGGAGTGAGGAGGGTCCTGTTGTTTATTGATTTATGTAAATATTTGTCAATAAAGTACAACCACAATTCCAAAAAAGTTGGGATGGTGTGTAAAACGTGAATAAAAACAGAATACAATGGTGTGCAAATCTCATAAACCCATATTTTATTAACAATAGAACATAGACAACACGTCAGATGTTGAAAGTGAGACATTTTACCATTTCATGAAAAATATAAGCTCATTTTGAATTTGATGGCAGCAACACATCTCAAAAAAGTTGGGACAGGGCCGTGTTTACCATTGTGTAGCATCCTCTATTCTTTAAACAAGAGTCTGTAAACATCTGGGAAGTAAGGAGACCAATTGCTGGAGTTTTGGGAAAGGAATGTTATCCCACTCTTGTCTGATGAAGGATTCTAGCTGCTCAACAGTCCTGGTCTTCTTTGCAGGATTTTTTGTTTTATGATGCGACAAATGTTTCCTATTGGTGAAAAGTCTGGACTGCAGACAGGCCATTTCAGCACTCAGACTCTTCTACTGCAAAGCCATGCCGTTTTGATGGATGCAGTATGTGGTTTAGCATTGTCTTGCTGAAATATGCAAGACCACCTGAAAGAGACTGTGTGTGTCTGGATGGGACAACATGTTGTTGTAAAACCTCTATGTACTTTTCAGCATTGATAATGCCTTTCCAGATGTGTAAGCTGCCCACACCATAGGCACTAATGCAGCCCCATGCCATCAGAGATGTAGGCTTTTGAACTGTGTGCTGATACAAGCTGGATGTTCATTCTCCTCTTTAGTCCGCATAACACGGCGTCCCTGGTTTCCAAAAAGAATTTCAAGTTTTGATTCATCTGACCACAGAACAGTTTTCTATTTTGTCAATTTTAAATGAGCTTTGGCCCAGAGAAGACAGCGTTGTTTCTGGATTGTGTTCACATATGGCGTCGTCTTTGCATGATACAGCTTTAACTTGCATTTGTGGATTGCACGGCGAACTGTGTTCACAGACAATGGTTTCTGGAAGTGTTCCTGAGCCCATGCAGTGAATTCCAATGCAGAATCATGCCTGTTTTTAATGCAGTGCCGCTTGAGGGCCGGAAGATCACGAGTAACCAATATTGACCTTCGGCCTTTGTCCCTAGTTCAGAGATTTCTGCCGATTCTCTGAATCTTTAAATGATATTATGTACTATAGATGGTGGGATATTCAAATTCTTCACAATTTTATATTGAGAAACATATTTCTGACGTTGTTCCACAATTTTTAGACGCAGTTTTTCACCGATTGGTGAATATCTGCCCTTCTTTACTTCTGAGAGACTCTGCCTCTCTAAAATGCTCTTTTTATTACCAGTCAGGTTACCTGTTGCCAATTAACCTAATTAGTTGCAAATTACTCCTTCATCTGTTTTTTATTAGTACCACTTACTTTTTCAGCCTTTTGTTTCCCCATCCCAACTTTTTTGAGAAGTGTTGCTGCCCTCAGATTCTAAATGAGGTAATATTTTTCATGAAATGGTAAAATGTCTCACTTTCAACATCTGATATGTTGTCTATGCTCTATTGTGAATGAAATGCAGGTTTATGAGATGAGCAAATTATTGCATTCTGACTTTATTTACATTTTTACACATCATCCCAACATTTTTGGAATTGGGGTTGTATTACCTGTTTTTGAGTTTTACAGTTGAAATAGCTATTGACATTTAACATCAGTTTAATGTGAATACCAAACTTTCAGGGAGCCAATCCACCGCTAAGTGCTGCAGAAAAGCACTCACAATATGCATGCCTGGCCAGACACAAAAGGACACACGCGCACACATGCACGCACACGCACGCACACACAAAAACACACAAACACACTGACCCACATACCTACACACACACACGCACAAACACGCACACAATACATATGCACACACATAAAAATGCTAATACATCCCTGCACACACACACACACATACACACACACTCAGGTACACGCATATGGACACATTTCTTTCACTCAGAGTTCATTCCTGTTGCCCACTCTTCATTCCTGTTACCTAATGTTTTTCCTCTTACTGAATGTTTTTGTTCCTGAAAAATAAATATTACTACTGTTTTTTTTTTCACTCATGTGTGCTCCATCATTTATCCAAATGTTGAATAAAATACATGACCAAAATGTTGATACTTGTGAGGTTTAGCTCTCCTTTAAAAGGAAAAAATAACTTTACATTTTTTGGAAAAATACAACTTGCTTACATATTGATGTTTTTTTAGTCAAAAATATCAATTATTTTAACATGAAACCAACTATTTCTTTAAAATTTGCATTTTCTAGAGGGGAAAATAAAGGAATTAATTGGCAAGCTTTTGAACATACTTTTAAAATAACACGAGTTTTAGTAACAGGACTGAGAAAAATGCTGCCGTCTTCTGCTTAAATGCCTCGTAAAAGATTTAATAAAATTGTCTGAGATAAACCAATACACATTTTAACAGTAAAATATGTGTGTTATTAGATTTTATACTGAAAAAAGACAGTAAATGAAGTTTAATTTGGAAGAGTTACAACAAGCTAAAGGGCACCCATAAGGCGGAATGGCCCTCATATTATTACAAGGCGGGGGATATAAGCGCTGCCTGTATAGTAGCCTCCATCAGAATCGTGGAATGGGGAGGTGAAGCGAATCGGCAAGCAAACAAGATACAAAGGCTGGCTGTCAAAACCGGTGACTCGACTGAAATTTGGTTTGTGCATGGCGCGCTATGATGGTTACGGCAATGACTGACAAAACAAGGAAATTACATCCAGGATTCTTATTCTTTTGAAATACGGCGTTCAATACTTATTCCCTGTGTCATTCCAGTTTATCACACATAACTTAATTTGTGGACTAATTTCTTTTGATTTATTTGTATGTGCAAATGACTTTGGTTATTACCGACATTTTGTGAAATTTTCACGTCAATAGCCCCATTAGAAATATATTTACTGAGGAAAATGTTGACGCGTTCAATACTTATTTCCCCCATTATAGGTTTTAGTGGGCGTGGCCCAAAGTTGGGTGATCAGGCCCATCTACCCAAATTTTTGTTCCTTATTCTCTCTCCTGCACGAAGGTCCAAAAACTTTTTTTTTGCTGATTATTGATGTTTGGCATGCAAAGAAAACTGTTGGAAAACAGTTGTAATTTGTTTGGGATCTTAATGTAGGTTGGAACTAGGACCCAATTTCCATGTGACGGAAATAGCATCGCTTATGACTTCAGGTGGCGCTAGCGTCAAGCTACGTGGAGGTCCCAGGATTTTTTTCATTTTAAGTTGCTGTCCACCAACTCTAGTTTCAAGAATAATTGATAAAAACTTGGGACTTCCTCGTAGGTTGAAATATGAAGCAGTCAAATTTGTTACTGCTCAATACGGCACAGAAAAGTAGGCGTGGCCTTCTCAGCAGGGGAGGGGTTAATTACCAAGGTCATGAATGATTTCCCTATTCCCAGTCCCAGACTCAAGAATGAAGTATGAAGAGATTTGGAGATGGTGAGTTAGCCACTTTTGCCAGTATTGGGCTGATCTTAGAAAAAGACACTCTTAGTGTTTGCATTAATGATGCCGTTGGTGTAATTTTGTCTTCTCAGCGAAAACATATGCATCGATTCTTTATAACTAACTAGTGAAGGCGAAATGGCAAAAAATTTCACTTGCTTACCTTTGAGTGTTATTCACATTGAGTTGCGTGTGAGGCTTTCCACGTGCCTTAATCCATCACAAACGCTTTTCCAACTGCGTTTTGGCTTTATTTTGTTGTTTTTGGCGGCCATCTCTTGGTGGTTAGAATCGTTCATACCTGTAAATTCTATTATTTTGCATCTTGTATGCCTACGTTCCAAGCGCTCCGATTCCCTAAATAGTGCGAGGAGACTCAGGTTTAATACTGTTGAATCAATTTAATTTAAGCAATCCTACGACCAGAGACCGGACAATATGTACCAAATATTTCTATTTCATGTTAATGCCAAGGCGCACTAACACATGGAAAAGGTGGGGAATCATTCGCATAGTCTAATACCACGTCAAAAACATGATGCCTGAACACATGGCGAACCTGGCGCAATCTATAACGCAACAACTGACTGGCATCGCACTCTAGATCTTTTATTAAGTACATATAAAGACGGAGATCTACTAGTGAACTTAGTGTAAAATGAGCCTTTTTGCCAACTGCGTATCAAAACATTGACATCATCGTGAATGTCCCTATAAATCTTTGGAGGAGGTGCTTCAGTGGCTTGTTTCTTCGGAGGCCTCTCAACTGTATCCCTTCCTGAGCCTTGCGGCACTTGGATGTGTGTTGTAAGGTGGCCATCAATGGAACCGACCAGGAGGCCTTTGACTACAAGGAGTGTATGAAGAAGTTCTTCAGAATGAAACCTAGGAGGCTGAAATGTTCTGCCGCTGGTTGTGAACTGTAAATGAATGGCTGGTGTATTAAACTACCTAGTAACAAGGCCACGTTTTGCTGCTTGTGAAATTTCTCAGAAAAATACTTATTTTGTGATTTTTGTTCTAATTTTGCATTTTTACCGACAGTTATCAGGTCAGGTTTGTGCTGCAGCCTCAGCACATTCTTCATTACATCCACTACTACTGCCCAGCACACCCCTGTTAGTATGACGTTACCTCAACGTGAGGTCCGGGGACCTCTAGGGGTCATGGCGGGCTTTCCTGGGGTCCCCAGTAAAATGAATTGTTCTAAAATGCTGTACAGAGTGCATTTTTAAAAAACTATGCATAAAATATTCTCATTTTTAATCGTGCAATTTTAACTCCTAAAAGACTGAAAGACATTTGCTCGAGCCAGTTGACGCGTGAGCCCATGATCGGGTACCACCACCCCCTCATTTTGAACCAAGAAAAACCCTGTTGAGTGCTGTTAAAAAGGTAATGTGACAGTGGTAAACATGCCCCTGTCCCAGTTTTTTTGGAATGTGTCTCAGGCATCAAATTTAAAAGGAGTGAATTTCCAAAAAGAACAAAGTTTATCAGTTTGAACATTAAATATCTTGTCTTTGTAGTGAACTCAACTGAACACAAGTCGAAAAGAATTTGCAAATCACTTCATTCTGTTTTAATTCATTTTACACAACGTCCCAACTTCATTGGAATTGGGGTTTGAAGCTCCATCTGCTCAAAATGGGCCAAGACTCAATTGCTGAAGGTTTACAGACTCTTGCCAGTCCTCGGTGGTAACTGGGCCTCTGTGGAAGGTGTAGAGCCTGTGGGAGCTGTGTGGGAGAGACACAGGAATAGGTGTGACGTCAGGGGCTCAGGACTCACTCTAAAGCAGCAATTCAGCTTCACACCGTTAATTATGACAGACTGTCTGACCCTGCTCACTAAGTCAGAAGCCACCAGTGGGATTGCAGCACCAAAACATCAGGTAGATATAAGGTCATGTGACAGAGGGTAGCAGAATGCAGCACAGGCACACAGACAGAGGAGAATCCAAATAAACAATCTGTGCTCAAGGCCAGAAATAAGGGGACACAGGGGAAATTACAAACTAGTGAACAAGGAAAGTCAGTACTTCAGAAATCAAAGAGTTGGAAACAATGTTTGTAAATGACAGGATAGAAGTGGTACAAGCCCATGCTGGAGTACTGAATACAGAGGGTTTAAATACACTGGGAGTGATGACAGGACACAGGGCAGGTGAGCACAGAGATACAGAGCAGGAGAGGGGCGTGATTACAAACGAGGAAACTGGGAACAGTGATCAGACGGAGTGGGGAGGGCGAGAGAGGGGAACAGGAGAAGGTAAACAGACACGCAAGGTGGCAAAAGAACATGAGGCAACAGGAAAAGAACAGAATGTGAGGGACTACAAATAAAACTGATACAATTAAATAACTGACAAAATTATCTAAAACTGACAACAGGGCTCTGATTCGGATAAAGGCCTGATTCTGTCAAATCTGGTACTATCGTCTGTAACAGAGGAACAGGGAACCACAGGAACAGAGTCTGATTAAGGAAGATTCTGACATCTAACCTCTGAAAAGTTGATGTAATGAAATTGGATATTCCAGTGTCATTAACCTTTAGCATGCTAAGTTAATTTAAGCCTATTGCATGCTGGCAGCTGAGTTCTGGATCAGTGAAATATAGCTGCTACTGGCTTATTTTCAAGACTGATCCAGATATCACACCTACTGATACTAAAAAATTGGGTCGTTTCCACGGAAATAACCCAGAAATACAGACCTCAACCACTCAAAACAAGCCATTACGATGACGCAATGGAGTCTCCCGTATTCTGATATATGAATGGCTAATATTGGCCACGTGATCGTTGGTTCATTAAATATAGGGTATGGCGCACGTGTCTGTAGTGGATTGGAATTTCGGAACAAGTTGGACCGCGCGGTCTTGTGCGGTAAACATCCCTCCGCGGCCCAACGAGTTCCGAAATTCCCCAGACGCTACAAACACGAGCACGGTAAACTATGTATTATATGCGCCATTTTGTGTATTCATATGTGAGACAAAATAAGTTCTAATTCAACATTTCAAATAGATTTCTTTGGTTCGTTAAAAAAAAACAAAAAGGGAACTATTTGATGTAGTATGAGTGTACTGGTACTGTACAGCGATCACAACAGTCATTTTACATTCGCATGTATGATGAAAAATGGCTAGATTTGCAATACCTGTCCAACAAGAATTGTCTACATAGCTAGCAAGAACAATGCAAAACAGATGTGGGACACAAAATCCATAATATCAGCATTTAATAATCTGTCATATTTGGCAATGGTCGTATGCATAGCCACTGAGTCCATTGCTCGCTATCAGCACGACCGCACTCATACTGCGTCATGAACTCACTTTAAAATGAAATTATATTAGCACTTGCCGCTGAAATGATATTTGGATCTTCCGAAATTGTCGAAGTCAATGGTCCTAGTTGAACAGCGAGAATCCAAGTTATCTCGAACACAACGGAGGCCATACCTGATTGAAATGTTGACTGATAATCCGTTATAGCTCCTTCAAAAAAAGCAACCGATCTGGAAAGAACTCTAAATGGGAAAAGTAATCATCCGTATTATTTTGAAAATAACATTTGTTTCTACCGCCCGAGGTGCCACAGAAACGTCCGACTTGAAAGTAGTTCCGACCATTTCAGTCCGTATGGCACAACGGTGAACATTATGGCACGGGTGTACTGGTACTGTCAGCGAGACAAGCGCATATAATACTTATTTATGAGGGAGGGCATTCCTAAACACAGTTCCTTTGTCGAGCGATCTCGCCGGCAGTCGGAACAGATTTAAACAAACATGGCGAGTACAGGTGCGGCAGTTGCACAGAATAAGGAATATATGGGCGAGTACGGTCGCCGGGAGCAGGCTAAAGGTTCATGTCGATCAATTTCATTTTATTCTGGAACATAATGGATAGAAACATGGAAACATGGAACTTTACATTAATCAGTGTCCATAAAACTCTGCTTTTGGGACGACACTACAGTTTAAAAAGTCTTTAGAGCTTGTGACGAATGTGCAGATTGATTGTCTGCTTTGAGTTTTTCAAAATTACCTCAAACTTCTGAAATAAATGCCAAAGTGATATAAAAAAATGTAATGTTTTTGGTTCATCCTTTTTATACAAATATTTGTAAGTGCAGCAGTATGTAAAGTTTTTCCGATTTGTTGTATTTGTGATTATTGAATAATGAGACGTATGTAGCGCTGTCTGGGCATTGCACTGATTTACGTTGCATATGATGACATAATGGGTAATATTTTTTGTTTCTTCCTTAAAATTGGTTGTTGAATAGGGAGAATTAATTCTCATATTTCCTCTCTTCAGATAAATCCCTCAGAAGAGCCCAGCAGGCACTGAAATCCCATCTGAAGCAGAGGTTTGAATGCATATTTGAAGGTTCAACAAAGCAGGGCCCCCCAATGCTCCTGAATGAGATCTACACAGAGCTCTACATCACAGAGGGGGGGAGTGGGGGGGTCAATAATGAACACGAGGTCAGACTGATTGAGACGGCATCCAGGAGACAAACCACACAGGAGACTGCAATCCTCTGCAATGACATCTTTAAGCCTTTACCTGGACAAGAGAAACACATCAGAACTGTGCTTACAAAGGGCATCGCTGGCATTGGGAAAACCGTCTCTGTGCAGAAGTTCATTCTGGATTGGGCAGAAGGAAGAGCCAATCAGGACATTGATTTCATCTTCAGTCTTCCTTTCAGAGACCTGAATCTGAAGAAGGACAAAGAATTCAGTCTAATGCAGCTTCTGCAGCACTACTTTCCTCAGCTGAAAGAGATTAAAAGTATAAACTGTGATGAAGTCAAAGTTGTGTTTATTTTTGATGGTCTGGATGAGTGTCGACTTCCTCTCGATTTCCAGAGCAGTGAGATCTGCTGTGATGTAACAGAGTCATCATCAGTGGATGTGCTGCTGACCAATCTCATTCAGGGGAATCTGCTTCCCTCTGCTCTCGTCTGGATCACCTCCCGACCTGCAGCAGCAAATCAGATCCCTCCTGAGTGCGTCCACCAGGTGACAGAGGTACGAGGGTTCAGTGACCCACAGAAGGAGGAGTACTTCAGGAAGAGAATCAGAGATCAGGAAAAGGCCGGCAGAATCATCTCACACATAAAGTCAGTCAGGAGTCTCTCCATCATGTGTCACATTCCAGTCTTCTGCTGGATCTCTGCTGCTGTTCTGGAGACAATATTGGGTGGAGCAGGGAGTGGAGATCTGCCCAGAACTCTGACTGAAATGTACACACACTTCCTACTCATTCAGACTCATGTGAAGAATGATAAGTATCAGGGCATCAGTGAGACAAACCCAAAGCAGACGTCAGCATCAGATACAGAAATCATCCTGAAACTGGGGCAGCTGGCTTTTGTACAGCTAAAGAAGGGTAATCTGATATTCTATGAAGAGGACCTGAGAGAGAGCGGCATTGATGTCAGGGCAGCTTCAGTGTACTCTGGGGTGTGTACAGAGATCTTTAACGAGGAGTGTGGGCTGCATCAGGAGAAGGTCTACTGCTTTGTGCATCTGACCATTCAGGAGTATCTGGCTGCCTTGTTTGTGTTTCATTCACGTGTAAATGAGAACAGAAATGTGCTCAGAGCAGAAGAATCAGAACCTCACAGGTACAGAGAGCAGCTCTCTGAGTTACACAGGACTGCAGTGGATCAGGCCTTAGAGAGTAAGAATGGACACCTGGACCTTTTCCTCCGATTCCTTCTCGGCCTCTCGCTGGACTCCATTCAGACTCTCTTACGAGGAATACTGACACCAACAGGAAGCAGAGCAGCTGTACCAGACCCACAGACAGGAAGAAGAAATGATGGAGGAAGACACCAAACAAACTCCTTCATTACTTTCTTTAACAGACTACAGAAAATGATTGAAATCTCTTCACCTGCACCAGAACCACAGACAGAAAGCAGATCAGAGAGCATTAATAAAACAGTCCAGTACATTAAGAAGAGGATCAGAGGGGAATCTTCAGCAGAGAGAACCATCAACCTGTTCCACTGTCTGAATGAACTGAATGACTCCTCTCTAGTGCAGGAGATACAGAGATTCCAGAGATCAGGGAAACTTTCTGATAAAAAGCTGGAGCCGTGCCAATGTTCAGCTCTGGCCTTTGTGTTACTGATGTCAGAGGAGGTCCTGGATGAGTTTGACTTAAAGACCTACAACACATCAGCAGCAGGTCATCAGAGACTGGTACCAGTAATCAGGAACTGCAGGAAGGCCATGTGAGTATGGTGTCATCAATAATGCTGATGATTGACTGCATATTGTGTTTTAATATGTACGTCTGTCCACAGTAAAATGCAATGAAATTGTTGGGAAATGTCTAATTTGATAAAATAACAAGTGTGAGCAGTGTTAATTCTAGGATTTCCTGAGGGCATGGTGCTTGGGTATGAAAAAGGGCACAGCAGTCGCTTCGAGCGAGTGGTTGTCCTGAAAAAGGGCACAGAGGTCGTAGCGAGCAAGCAGCAGCCTGCCAAATAAGGGCAGTTCATTTGTAGTGGTAACTTCAGTGCCTTCATTACAAACACCAGTCACTTTCCTTGCTTTGTGGATGTAACCCCACCTCCCTTCTGCAGATTTTAAATGCTAAAAAGGCTTTTTTTATTCTTTCCTAATGACGAATTACAATTACAGGAGAAATACAACTCCACTCTGAAAGCAAAACAAATTATTTCCAAAAGGCATCAATTTTACCCTGAACAATCTTGATTTAATACAGAACACTTCCGTTTCCCCAGTGAAATTTTTGTAAACTATTTGTAACCTAACCTGCCGTAAAGCTGTCTTATCTATACCTTACTGCATGATGTTAACACCTGATCAGAGATGTGAAAGGATCCATTCCCATTAAAATCCAGTCACAAAAGGCACTCTCCAACTCGGTCACATTTTGACATCACATCATGTATTTGAATGATCAGAGATCATACTGCATGTTTCGGAGAGGCCGGTGGCGAACTTGCGATTCCCTAAACCACATAACAATGGGAGAAATTTCCCATTTTGCGATGCGAATCCGCCTAATCTGATCACTGCAGACAATTCCATCACATGCAGGTTATCGCTGGCCCTAACAAGAAAATAGCCCTAAAATCTCCCCTGCAAAGAGCTCCCCCTGACTAGCCGAACTGGCGGACAGGCCTATGAAGCATGATGCAAGGGCAGAGTGACCACGAAATGGGACTAAATCCCTTTTTTTGCGATTACATGCCACAGTTAATTTCGGCAACATGACGTAAACAAATATATCGGCTGCTCATAGGGAATGACTGGGCCGTGCCAAGCTCATTCATGTGTCATAATTACACTACAGACTTCTCGCCAGACAATCGCTATTTGCGTAATAAAAATCTTATCATTCAATTTGATCAGCACTTTCCTACCGGAAAAATTCACTGATGGAACGATGTTCTTTTTTTCGCCGATTTTGCCACCTGCAAGTCTTTTTTTACGATTTGGCATGATGATCTGATGATTGTTATGGTAATAACATTAATAATACGGCCGAATTCCGGGAAACGACAGAAGCGCCACCCCTATGTGCGGCTCATATAATGAGGAAAAGGGCAGCTATGGCGGGAGAGAACCGGGCATGGAGCAGCGCCATGTCCAAACGCTGTAGATACAGTATTACACTGCTGTGAGTGGAAGTGGAATCTAGTGCCCTCATATGTGAATCCAGAACCTGAGCAGCATCAAAAGCTAAACTCACTTTAGACCACCTCACAGAAAATGTTTTATTTGTGACTAATTTTGTCAGGTACCAACTGTCAAAATATAATCCATTTAAGAATTGACAGATAAATTTATCGATCAATCTCTGTCACTGAATACAGTGCATGGTGAAATTAAGTGAGACTGTATTTATTTACAATTATAAGGCTCAGGGCTGTATTTTGATGAGTCTCCAAATGCAGATGTTTGCAGGTGACTTTGATCATTCAAGCTGCAGAGAGTTCAGCAGTTTTGTGGTCTGCAGTAAAGCTGTTTGTTTCTAAGTTGGCTCGGCTGTGTGTCAATAGAAACATTTTGCACTGTGTGACTCTGGGGGTGAGTATTGATTCTCTTTAGACTGTGCCACACCTGGAGCCTGTTACAGCAGCTCACTCTAAACTGTCATATAAATGAGGAGACGCACACGGATCACCTTTTGTTGCAAAACGGGGGTATGTTTATTAAACAGATCAAAATAAAGAATTCAGGTACACAAAGGAAAAGGCAAAGCGGGAATGACAAACTCTAAAACTGTTTAAGACAGGCACACCTGATCCAGGCTGTGCTTCCTCCTGTGAGTCTCTTAGCTGAGTGTGTGTCCATAGGAGTGGATCCACAGTCCTTAGATAGCACAGGTAGGCCCAGAACAGTTGTGTCTCACCTGTAATTAGAGAAACAACAGGGGAGGCACAAGACAACCAGTAGGGGTCGCTAAAACACAAGCTTAATTTGTATGAGCGGCCACTGGAGCTGGGGGACACAACAGAGCCTCATTTGTAAAACTCTGAGTCCATAACAAACATACACTTTAACCAAAGCTGAGAATAAAACTCTGGCCTAGAGACACATCAATGTGGAAGAATATGTGTCCCAAACATTATGGAGCTCTGTATGAGTAACACCAGTGGTACAGATGCACTGCACTCTCTGATCATACAAGAACACGTCTCTTCCTTTCATTTCCTGTTAATGAATGGGCCTTTATCTGTGTGTATCTCTGCGTTAGCTTGCAGTGCTGTTGAAAGATGAGGAGGCTCTTTAACTGTCGACTCTGAAAGGTGTTGCTGTCATTTACATCTTTCCTTTTAGTGGCAGCTGCTGTTCTGGGGTGGGATGGGAGGGTTATGCCCAGAGAAAAGATTGAAGGAAAGGTAGATGGGCCTTCAGCCCCAATTCAGAGAAAATGGGCCTTTGAGTCAGAATTACATCTGCAGAACTGTCAGAGTTCAGTACCATTAACACTGTTACATATTGTACATATTATACGCATACATGCCAACTCACTACGGCTTTTGGGCGTTTTTTTCAGAATGAAACGCCCCAGAGGCGTGTTAGACCAAAATTATTGGCTATTATCCCACCCTTTATTGACAACAATTTGTCCTGGCTAATTCTTGATGGTTTTCCTTCATTAACACGTTTCCAATTCAAGAATAATCAAGTGACAATTGAAGACACGGCTTCTCCCCCAGGCGATCTAAAAGCCACAAAATAATGGGCTACATTCAGTACAGAAAAATAATTTAATTATAATTAGGTCTATGCTCCGATGCCGGGCGACGGCATTTCAGAACTCTTCAGCTTAATTAAGGAAATTTCGCATAAGTACGCACACCTGTTTTTTGCAGCACGGTCACGCAACTCGCTGTATAAAATAAACAGCTGTCTGATTGAAAAATGTAATCGGACGAAACCACGTACTAGTCACCAAAATTACCTTAATTCGCTGAAGAGTTCTGAAATGCCGTCGCCGAGCATAGAGCTAATTATAAATAAATTTTTTTTCTGTACTGAATGTAGCCCATTATTTGTCGCTTTAAGATTGCATGGGGGAGAGAAGCCGTGTCTTCAATTGTCACTTGATTATTCTTGAATTGAGCCCCTAAGAACCATATTGGGCCATCCCGCACTTTTGGCGAAAATCAGTTGAGGTTGTGAGCATGTGCAGAAAACTGAGATCTACATTTCCTACATGGGCCAACCCAATCTTCCCACATGGATTGTTAATACAAGCAAACGTCTTCTCTGGCCCTGTACATATGCACTGCACTACCTTAGCCATAATAGGCCATCCCACAACCTTCCCATAATTCATTGTAAACATGGAGGCTAGGTATCTCACTGATGAGGAATTGCATCCTATGATTGATGATGATGGTGAAGTGGAAGATGACAGAGACCCAGAGTTTGTCCCAAATGAATCAGAAGATCATGGTTCCTCTTCAGAAGGAGGTAGGTTTCACTTTAAATAATGATTATGCATCAAAAACCTGCGCAAAAAGTGCATGTGCATAATTTTATATATTTTGAGTTTGTAACATATATAGTGTTTTTGTTGCCAGTTGCTCAGATGACAGAGGAGGCTGGCAACTTTGAGTCCCATTTTCTCAAAAGTACCCCAACATGGGTTGGCCCGGTGTGGTTCTTAGGGGCTCAATTAGAAAACGTGTTAATGAAGGAAAACCATCAAGAATTAGCCAGGACAAATTGTTGTCAAGAAAGGGTGGGATAATAGCCAATAATTTTCGGGTCTAACACCGCCTCTGGGGCGTTTCTGAAAAAAACGCCCAAAAGCCATAGTGAGTTGGCATGTATGCATATGTTTTATGTTTATCTGATGCTAAATTTATCCCGCCGCGCGAAGAAGTGGATGGGAATTTAGGAATGAGTTTCATCCCTCTGCGTGTCCATCCTGTGAGGTAATGCTCAGGAACCAGTCGCGAGAACCAAGCAATGCAGCAGATGTGATTTTATTGAGCGAGGGGATAAACCCCCGCAGGGCAGAAGGCAACAGTACAAAGTCCACAATCCAAAATCACAATCCAAAAGGGCAGAATCCGAAGTCGTAAACCAGGGCAGCAATCACAGTACTCGTGGTCGGGCAGAAAAAGGGTTTGATAATCAGATGCAGACAAAATACCAAAACAGAGCCAAAAATCGTAAATCAAGGACGGTCCAGTCAGAATAGCATCACAAAGAGTACGAGGCGAAAACAAGAGTAGCACAGGCAAACCAAGGGAAACGTTCTGACGGGGAACTGCTGTGAGAAGACTGCTTAAATACACTCAAGGGAAGTCACATGCTATGATTAGGGACAAGTGAATTGGATCAGACTAATTACGGAGGAAGCAAACACGAGGTAGAACCTAATCACATGAAATAGGCAAAAGCCAAAACGCGGACAGGGATCACGAGACAGCCTATTGACAAAACATACAGCTCCGGTTAGGGAGTTCTAACGTGCACAGATAATGAGAGGCAGAACAGAGTTGAGCAGGTGCGGAGGATCCGCTGAAACGCAGCAAAGAAGATTAAGTGAAGGCAAGAGGCTGAGACTAGAATAGGGCGAGTGCTGAGAGCTTGTGAATCAATTAGGAAGGTGCAGCTATACAATCCCTAGTGCTAGTTAGTAAGTTAGTATTATATACAATGTTAGTTCTGGTTAGTAACTTTAACAAAATAACAAACTGTTAGTACTTGTTAGTAAAATAGAAAAGCAAGGTGAAGGAAGCAAACGAGATTAGAAGGAATGGTTGGAAACCCAGAAACCATGAAATCACCTAAACATGTGACACGCAGTACTTGGGGAAATAAGCTGTAGCTCAACACAAGACCAGACAGGGGAGACAAAGTGCAATGCAGGGCATGAGCAAAAACATGGACCGGAATGATAACAGAAATATAGATATTGGCAGAAATATGGTAATAACAAAAACATGGCATGGATCAAGACTTAACAAAACATGAGCAGAACAGAACAGAACATGACAGAATCATAACACAACCGTCACGCTACATTTCCGGGCCAGAACTCCTCGTTCAAAATAACTCTGCAAAATTTTATAAATGGCTGCGTGTGATTGTGTAGATGTGCCTTTTCATTCATCCATCCCTCTTCCTGTCCTCCTGTCTATGCCTCCACCGTGTTTTGTTTCCTGGCCTGATATCAGCTGTGCTGTGGTGGAAAATTAGTATTTCATGTTTATTTTATAATATGTTAACTCTTTTTTACAGACTGAACAGCTGTGGCCTCACAGACAAGTCTTGTGAACTTGTGGCCTCAGCTCTCCAGACATCAAACTCACCCCTGAGAGATCTGAACCTCAGCTTCAATAACCTTGGAGATTCAGGAGTAAAGCAGCTCTGTGCTGGACTGATGAGTCCAAACTGTAAACTACAGACACTGGGGTGAGTACTGTTGTGTCCTGTGTGACTTTAACTTAATCAGTGACCTAAATCCTGGAACAATCCACTGCCAAGATACCTGGAGCCAAAGTGTCTACAGTGGCAGCTTTGTCTAATGCTGTTGAGCAGATCTCACTGATTTTGAGGCTGAGAATCTAATGTACTGGATAAGAGTCTTTTGTCTTGCCCTGTTTTGTGTTGCCACCTCCTGTTGTGTTTGATCTTGTTTCATTTTCAAAGAGTGAAAAGTTAGCGAACAAGTGAGTATGTGGGTGGCTGTTAGTGTGAGTGAGTGAGTGAGTGAGTGAGTGAGTGAGTGCGTGAGTGAGACACCTTTCTGGTTACCCCATACCCTCACAATAAATACAGAATAGACCTGCCAGTAAAAAAATATGAATTACATCAGTGTTTCCCACACAGCAGGAAGCAATGTGTGGTGGCAGACCGGGGGAGGAGGGTACATGCTTTTTATTTAGTTGAGCTGGGGGGGGGGTTGCTGCTTCTTATTTTGTTGGGGGGGGTTGGGTACATGCCTCTTATTTTGTTGAGCAGGGGGCGTGGAACATGCCTTTCCTTTTGTTGACCGGGGGAGCACGGCACTAATATTGCGCACATTACGCGTCTCCCAGTACTTTTAATTTTACCGTTTTTTTTAATTTCTTTTTCTTTGCGCGCACGCAGATGAGAATGTGATTGAGAAAATCGCATTGGGGCGGAATCAATTTGTGGCGGTCCGAGTTGATTCTGTGGCAGCCCGCCACACAATGGTCTATGTGTGGGAAACCCTGTACATATTTGAGAAATTGGCCATGACCTCCAATCTGAAATCATCCCAGAGTAAACAAAAACCAAAAAATGCAAATCATGAAAAGCGGTTTTACACTGACTGCAAAACCATTTGAAAAAAATTAGAACATTATCCAATCAGAAACATAGACAACCAGATAACCAAGATCTGCGCCGTAGTTATTTTGAGACTTTAAAAGAGTACAAGCACACTCTCAGAACCAAAAAAGAACAGCATATCAACCACTAACTAACTGTGATTGAGGAGTCCATAAAATAAAATAAATTCTGGGATAAGTGGAAGTCAATTATATTAATCAAACTCCAACATGTAGAATTGGCCATTCAAAACAGGGATATCTGGGAGAATCATTACGAGAACGCTTATGGAGAAATTACAGAAAATAAAGAACAAAAATTAATTGGTAAAAAACTTGAATCAGTGATTAAAGATTACCAAAACCCACTGGACTCCCCCATTACAGAACAGGAACTGAGAGAGCACCTGCAGAAACTGCAGCCCAAAACAGCCTGTGGGCCAGACGGGATTTTAAATGAGATGCTGACGCACACTGATGATAAATTTAGGACACAAATCCTGAAACTATTCAGTTTGGTTCTGAGTGTCGGCTACTTTCCTGAAATTTGGAATCAAGGACTCATTACCCCTATTTTCAAAAATGGTGACAAATTCGACCCAACAACTACCGAGGCATTTGTGTGTACGGTAATCTGGGGAAGGTTTTATGTAGTATTATAAATACAAGAATTCTAAATTTCCTCAACAAACACAATGGGCCCTATTTTGACGATCTAAGCGCTCGGTCTGAAACGTGTGGCACAAGTGCATTTAGGGCGTGTCCAAATCCATTTCTGCTGGTTAAACGGCGGGATATCTGGGCGCACAGTAAGGCACTCGGTGCAAAGGGGTTGGATTTAATCTCTTAATTAATCATAGGCGTGTTTTGGGCGAAACATGGAATAAACTAATCAGAGTGTCATGTCATATTCCCTTAAAGCCTGGGGAACCTGTACCGTGGCGGATAGCTATTATAAGGGCAGACTTTACTGCCTTCATAATAACAATAATAATAATAACTCTTAACTGCATCAGAATGAGGGCTGCTCCTGCCCGAAGTGAAAGCGCGCGAGCAAACCATTGTTTAAAGTAGCCTATGGAAACCGGATCTCAGCGATCTTGAAAAATTCAATAAAAATATTTTTAATATATTGCTGAAAATTATTTTAATCAAATTCAGGTGTTAAAAATTCCAACAGTGAATCCCCAGGACCGCAGTTGAACTTTATATTGCATTACAACTTGTGCATAAAACAAGCGAACGAAAAAAAAAAGGTTTAACTTCAGGGTCACCAGTAAAAATAAATAAATAAATAAATGGCGGGGAACGACTAAGAGGAATTAAAATGAGTGAGAAAAAAGTGAGAAAGAAACTAAACTAGTGTTTTCTTTCATCACTTACCATAACCCCTTGAATAATATCCAATTGGAGTGACAAGAACATGTTTCCGCTTAAATAATAAATCATTTTCCAAATGAAATGAGGGATTTTGCATTTGCTTATGGAAACGGGGACGCAGGCAATCAGATAATGGATCAGGTCGGATTAAAAAATTTTTTCCACGAGGCTAATTGCAGATAACGGGTCTACCCGTGCAGGACTTGTCTAAACTGATGCGCATTTTCAGCACTTCAAACATTCGTTCAGTTACAGTTTGTGTTTCGTGTTACAGATCGAAAATCCGTGCAATATTCAGAATTATATGCCATGTGTTTGATATTTTGACTAACCATTGTCGCCGAACAGCCAGCCTTCCAGGGGGATCCTCTGGAAGACCGCTTAAATTGTAGAGTTCGCCAGTATGAATGAGTTGTGGCTTTTTCCAGTATAATCTGCGTATACCTATGTGCATATCCTCACAGGTTGAATCGCAAATTATCCGATGGAATAGGTTCCCTTACGATTGAACTAGCTAGCATCACAGCATGCTCTGATGGGTCTGTAGAGCGATCGCAATCACCATTCTGACACGTGTTTTTTAAACATCTTGAAAATAATCTTTCACATTGGCATTTTTTTATTACCCCGCCCCACCGGAAGGGTGAGGGCAAAGGGTATTGTTTTTGGTTCGGTTTGTTTGTGTGTTTGTTTGTGTGTTTGTGTGTTTGTGCGTTTGTTTCTTTGTTTCTGTGTTTGTTTGTTAGTTTGTTTGTTAACACTTTAGCAGCAAAACTAATGGCCAGATTCACCCCAAATTCGGTTTAGGGATTGCCACTGACCCAGAATAGATGCCTATTGAATTTCGGAAAAGTAGCTCAAACTATGTGCAAGGGGTGGGGTTTGTTGTGCCTGACACCACTTGTTTTTAATTGTTTGCATGTGTGGGCGTTGCAGTTCGTCCTTTTGTTACATGTAACAAGCAGAGGGTACGCGCGTTATGCACTCAAAATACTCGTAATAATGCGCCCTTAAAATAGTCGTTAAAAACTGATTATTGACTTTAGACCAGGTTTTTGTCAGTCAATCGCGCAAAAGCTTAAAGCGACCTGAAGATGGCAGTACGCCAGCAGATCGCTTGACCACACCTCATTTTTAGACCAACACGCCCACGGGCGCTCAATGTGGTGCAGATGCATTCTCTATTTCTGTAGCGTAGACGGTAGACGGAAAAATGGTACCTGCGTCGGTCTATAAGTAGCAATAACACTTGCGCTATGCTTTGCGCTGAGTGTAAGATAGGGCCCAATGTCTTGAACAAAAGTCAAATTGGATTTTTACCAAAACACAGCACAACTGATCATATTTACCCCCTATACACCCTAATAAATAAACATGTCCACCAAAACAAGAAGAAAATATTTGCCTGCTTTATTGACTTCCAAAAAGTTTTCGATTCAATCTGGCAAAATGGCTTATTATATAAACTCCTAGAAAGTGGTGTAGGGGGTAAAACAATGATATTATTAAATCAATGTATACAGGAAATAATTGTGCGATTAAAATTGGCAAACAAACCAAATTCTTCCACTAGGGGCGTGAAGTGAGACAGGGCTGCAGTCTGAGCCCAACACTTTTTAACATTTATATTCATGAGTTGGCCACAGCTTTAGAACGATCAGCTGCCCCTGGTCTCACTCTGCAGGACAGGGAAATCACATTTTTTGCTATATGCAGATGATCTGGTCCTGCTGTCGCCCCCCAAACAGGGGCTGCAGCAGCATCTAGACCCGTTAGATCAGTGCTGCAAGACCTGGGCCCTTGGAGTAAATCTGAAAAAGACAAAAATCATGATTTTCCAAGAAAGATCCAGATCTCGGGAAACCAGACACAATTTCACACTAGGGAACACAAATATTGAAAACACACAGAACTACACACATCTTGGATTAAAGATAAGCTCAACAGGGAGCTTCATGCTGGCTGTGAATGAACTGAAAGGGAAAGCATGTCAGGCTTTCTACACCATCAAGAAACAAATTAAAATAGAAATACCAATCAGGATATGGCTCAAAATATTCAAAGCGCTTGAAATTGAACTGAGGGGCTGAATGAGTGAATGAGTGTGAGTAACTGAGTGTTTGAGTAAGTGTGTGGGTGACTGTTAGGCTGAGTGAGTGAGTGTGTAAGTGAGTGAATGAGAGAGAGTGAGTGTGTCAATGAATGAATGAGTGTTTGAGTGAGTGAGCGAGTTTCTGAGTAAGAGAGTATGAGAGATTGAGTTAGTGTGCGGGCGGCTGTCAGTGTGGGTTAGGGTGAGTGTGTGTGCGTGTGTGTGTGTGAGTATGTGAGTGAGTCAGTGAGTTGAGTGGGTGAGAGTGTTTAAGTGAGTGAGTGAGTGACAGTGTTCTCACCAGCGTATTTCAGCGTAGCAGGCTGCTACGCTGTTGCCTGAAAAAATACGCTGCGTCTTGGACCACTACGCTGTCTTTCAAGCTGCGTGTTAGCAAAGTTTGACACATTTTCCAGTAAAGTATGCGCAAATTTTCCTAAAAAACTTGTTTCTCTATCATTGTCTTCGCTGCAAACGAATAGCATATGGTTTGTTTTGACAGAAACAACCATGTCCAAATCGTGATATGAGATTGTTCAGGAAAGAATGGGGGGGGGGGTGCTTGATGCTCCTGTTTTCCTCCGTGGGTGGATGATTAAAGGGACTATGTCAGCCGGGGCGCATGCGCGTGACGAAACAAAAAACTTGAAATCATTAGGCTGACCATTTCAAATTCATAGGAGATGTTGGGTGTAAATCTGTTTATATCGCGTTCATCCTTGAGAAGTTTATTGAAATTTTTACCAAAAAACTATCTTTATTGATCGTAGAGCCTATTCGTAGCATCAGTTTGTCATAGTTTGGGTTTTTGTAGCGTTATTATTGCTTTTAAATCAGCCTGCGTTGATTATGTCGTCCCATGGCAGCCGTCGAACAGGAAGCGGTCGCAAAAGGATCTATGACAGCTGCATGTCAGACAAAAACATTCACGACAAACAGGCTCTCAAGTAACATTAAAGACCGTTGCTTGATAAAAAATTCCCCAAACTTTTCAAGGATGCACGCGATGCAAACAGATTGATTCACTGGTTTACCTTACTTCACACTTTCAATGTGTTTTTGCCTAAAGAAATATGGATGGATAGTGTAATTTCAGTGATGGCTGGCCAATAGAGGGCGCTAGGGCGCCGCCCCACCACTCACCACTCACCACATTACCTTGAATAAGACACAAAAAAAAAAAGAAATAATAAAATAAAAATATTTTAAAATATATGTATTTTTTATGTATATATGTCTATTTTTAGATGAGCAAGATAAATATTATATAGTTAATGATGAGTAAAATTGTTTCGGTCATCTGTGTTGTCTGCTTGGTGACATGTTTCCGCCCTGGGGCGCAAAAATCTTTGCCCATAGACTCTCGTTAAAAGTTGTACATGCGCAATAGCTCCTCTTCAATACAAGAGAGAGGGCCATGTTGGGGCGCACCTCACCTGCGCCCAGAGCTGAATGCAGCTGGATTTACACACCACCACCCTCCCGCCAGCGAAATTTTTTTCCCCACTAGAGTTGCGGACACCAACAGAAACTTATTTGCATACAGCCAATCAGCAACCTTGTTCCGGACCACTGAAGGAAGAGTCGTGAGACAGTGAAATTTTTCTGTCTTTACGAGCCTTGCACCGAGGTACGGTCTCGGAACCACTGACTGCACAGTTCAAGCCCAGAATACTGCGGTTACATCGTACATGCCTGCCTCACCCTCAGCATTACTGTTGGCCAAATCATTCGTCTAGCCTGCCATTTAAATAAATTAATTGTTATGAATGTATTTGTTCAAATAGTGAAGCTGGTAAAATGAGCTGGTTACAATCAATATAGTCTAGCAATACCCAGCTCGCCGCTTTTTTATCCTACACTGATCTGGTATATTAACAATAAACTAGTTCGTGACACCGAACAAAATCCAATGAAAATAAAGTAGAAATAACCGGGATTGCGTCAGTTTATTCTTGAAAATATGAATGCCCTGTAGGCCGACAGATTATTTTTATCTAGCAGCGCTACTGAACGTTATAAACATATCGGCAGGTTTGGCAAGTGGTGTTAATGAATTGTATTCGCACTTTGCTGTCGGCTGTTAATATAGGTTGATTATGGTGCTTTCTTTTTGCATCATTGAAACATAATTTTAAGTAGACAGCCATAGCTATGCATTGGCTATGCTCTCTATGGAGAAGAATCTTGTCAAAACCATCCCTGACTTTAACCATAGAGTCATTGAGAAATTTGCCTCTCTCAAGGAATGAAGGGCAAAATTTATGTACAAAAAGTACAACACTACACAACATTATAATGTTGCTTTTGTTGTTTTCATTTATGTAAATACACTGGTGTGATACCTTAGTATATGTTTGCTTGCTTTTTGGTTTATGTCTATTTTGAAGTAATAGCCCCCCCTGGAGAAAACTCCACCAGCCGCCACTGTATAATTTATTCTTCGTGGGTTTTGGCAAAGAAAAAATGCAGTTACTTTAGCAATTTCGTGTTTGCAGGCCATCTTCTGTATTTAAAACAGCGACGATGGTACGCTTTACACACATACTAATAAGCTTGGGGTTTGTATTTCTGCTGCCTTGATATCGCACTGAGAATGTTTATCGACTGGACTACCCATGTGCCCCAGCTGACAAAGTCCCTTTAATGTAGCTTTCAGAACGTTGTTGTAGCAGGATCACGTAAATAATTCCCGGATAACTGTGTTTTTTTCCATTGGTTGGTGCCCTAAATCTTAACCAGGTACGATAGATAGTGCTATTATCCGATTGGCTATTGTGTAGCCCCTTTCCTTTTTTTGATTGGCTGGTGGGTGGTAAGCTGCCACCGAGAACTCCAGGGGAGACTTGTTTGATTCCTGCCGGTTTCCACAGTTATAGCGGTGCTGCTGCGCATATAGGCCTACTGTTGGAAATTGTTTTCGTTTTAATCATTTCTTTGCGTGAGAAATACTGGCCGTTTCTCAATACCAAGAATGCTAAGAACGAACTTGCATTCTTGGGAGGAACGTTCTCGCTAGTCGTTCTAGGAAGAGTGCACTTCCAAGGCTACAAGCACTCAGAACGCTGCCGACGGTTTGAGACGATGCGTTCTTGGTGGTATTACGCAATACGCCAGCCAGTGAGCCGCGACTTCCTCCGCCGTCATCCTTTTTTTTCGCCAGTAATGTTATCTGTGGGGGAAGAGGGGTCTGAGAGCGTGAGCTAGTTAAGGTGCTTAGCTTAGCTACGTTCCGCCGGCTGTTGCGGAGTTTCTCTACTATGAAAACATTGGAGCATATTCGACATAAAACATCGTAAAGCAGCCGATATTCCAAATGTACTCAGATAATGGTTCCTCACCTGAAAATTAGCAGAATAGTATTTAGCTAAGAAATACCGACAGATTACATTCAAAGTCAATGCAAAGATGCGAATACACGCGTCTTTGCATCGACTTTGAATGTAAATCTGTCGTGCGAAAAATTCGTTTCGCGTCCGGTGTGACAGCAGCTTTACCGATCCTGGAGTGCATTTCCCGAAATCACAGATGCTAACTTACATAGTTGGACCCATTGACTGTGAATGGAAGAACTATGTAAGTTGCTAATTTAGTTAGCAACTACGATTTTGGGAAATGTAACCCTGGCCTTCTCTCTCAGGGGCGTCCCGCTCCCGCTTAGATGCCGAAAAGAATTCTGGGATATGTGTGCTGTCAAGTTCACACAAGTTACCATCCGATGCATCCTCGGAAAAATGGGCGGTCAAGAACACTTCCGGGACTGGTAACCATTCTCGCCGAGATCACGAACTTTGAATTGAGACAGTACATGGTCTCAGAGGGATGACGTTTCTCAAGTTCACAAGAACAGAAGTACAGAGAAGAACGCATATTGAGAAACGGCCACTGTGTGTGGTGTAAGTGCGTGACATCCGACTGAAATGAGTGACAATCACGCTCATTGCGTGAGACTTGAGAGCCCTGAATTAGCATAACCCCTGAGTTCACATCAGAACCAAAGCCTTTGCAAGTTTACCTTTAGCTACAGTGGTCCCAGGTATTATTTCAAGAGCTTTTACATGCAAGATTTGTATTATAGGTGAGGATATATATCCATAAATTGGGCCGTCTAGACTGTCAAATAGGCCTCAAAAAACCATAAATTGCCAGAGCTTCCGGGGGGCTTCGGCCCCCCACCAAGGCTCTTCCCCTGGACCCCCAAACCCCATGGCTGGTTGGGGTGATGTCCCACCCCACTACGCTGTCAAAGACTTCTGGTGAGAACCCTGAGTGAGTGAGTGAGTGAGTGAGTGAGTGAGCGAGTTTCTGAGTAAGAGAGAATGAGAGATTGAGTTAGTGTGTGGGCGGCTGTTAGTGTGGGTTAGGGTGAGTGTGTGTGTTGACTGAGTGAGCATGTGAGTGATTGAGTATAAGAGTGTGTGTGTGTGTGTGTGAGTAGGTGAGTGAGTTGAGTGGGTGAGAGTGTGTTGAATGAGTGTGTGTGTGTGTGTGTGAGCATGTGAGTGAGTGAGAATGCGAGTGGGTGAGTGAGTGTGTGTGCGTGTGTAAGTAAGTATCTGAGTGAGTGAGTTTAGTGTGTGAGTGAGTGAATGATCTGCAGTGTTGGTGAGTGATAGTGTTATGATGGAGATGTGAGAGAGTGAAAGGACACATGTATTTTCTCTAATGTTCTGTGGTAATACACTGGAAGGTATTGCTTCAGTTGCAGTTCTCCTCTCAGTCACAATGAAATCATTACGGAATCATGAAGAACTAAGATGATGACAGACATCAAATATCACTCGATTAAAGGGTCACATGCTTTGTGTTTCTGTTCTCTGAGCTCCAAGGGAAAAGTAACCTTAATGTTTGAGTGAGTACAGGTTTCATTACAGCATACTGACTGGGGTGTGTTCGTATGGGGTTATCTGCAGCAAGACCCTCTCACCTGGACAGAGAGACGATCTACTGGTGCCAGTCAGTAATAGAAGTGCTGTCTGACGCGTGCATGTGTGTGTGTTTCTCCACTGGCTGGGTTGGTGTAATCTGTGTGTGTGTCTGTATGTGTGTGTTGTTTCTCCACAGGCTGGGTTGGTGTAATCTCACAGAGGGCTGCTGTGATGTTCTGGCCTCAGTCCTGCGTTCTCCTCACTCAGAGCTGAGAGATCTGGAGCTTAGAGACAATGAGCTGCAGGATTCAGGAGTGAGAGCGCTCTCTGCTGGACTGGAGGACCCTCACTGTACACTGCAGAGACTGGGGTGAGTGCAGACATTTTCTTACATTAGGGAGATGGACGTCCTCATTTTCCCTCAGTTATCACCTGTATCAGGCTGTTATGAACCAGACCAGGGAGTCTCACACAGATCAGATGAAAGTGTCATGAGGGTGTTTATTAGAAGAGTCAGTTTTACAGCAGATGTAACAGGAGAGTCAGTCTGATGCAGGTGTAAAGTGCTCTTACATGCTCAGGAAACAGTAACAGTAAACAGGGGTAATTTAAAGGTGAGGTCAGGCTGATCTGAGGTCAGTCTGAGGTTTATAGTGTATGGTGCCCAACTTTCACCTGCCCTTTCAGAGATCACAAATCCAAACTTAAATATGAAATAATCAGGACGAATAACTCGCAGTAAAGTTTTTAAGGAGTAATATGTGAAGTTTCTTGTTTGTGAGTCACTTGGCTTTTAATTACTGGATTTTTTCAGTACAGACATTTTTTTACTTTGACTCTGAGGTTGCATTCGATTAGGTAACACTCGGATCGAGGGAGTAGGTCTCTGTGCTATATCATCTCTCTCGACATCTGTCAACACCATCCACCCATCCTGTTTGTTGACTACCGGCCGCCCGCCAGCGAACGCCGTATAAAAGGGCTACTAAGAAGAGAAGTGTCCATCGTCATTACGAATTTCCAAGTTGAAATATGATTTGACTTATTTCTCTTTACCGATGCACAGCAGAAATGCCAAATGAATAAATCATTTTGTTATTCTACCGAGAAAACCTTTTGCAAACTTTCCCAACTTGACTTTTCTGTGCCATCTTGGACCCGAGAGACCCGTGAGGATCTGGGGAAGTTTACTCCTGACCTAATCACATGGCCCGAGGTTCTCACACTGACTGTTCTATTTATGCTCTGGTGCAGCCCGTGTCACTTGTGGGGCCCAATCAAATGCAACCTGAATGGTCAGAAATGGGGGGAGGGGCGGGGCTTCCTAACCCCGCCCAGTTTTTCACATCTCCTCTCTGCGCTTCAGAGGTGTTCAAATGGTCCAGAACTAATAATCATTATAATCAGAGGTGTAAAATCCAGGGGTCGGAAAGTGAAAATCCTGCCAAGTTTTTCTGCCTCCCACAGAAAGAGCTGATCACTCATTTTGGCTCTATCTCCTGTCAGAAGTAAATCCAGGTGGTTGGAATAAAGTTCTGGGGAGGATTATTACTTTCTGAACCTGGACTTTACACCTCTGATTATAATAATCATTATTCTGGGTTTAGTTATTTCAGTCACCAAATAATGATTCTTTTTCTTACTTTCCTGCCTGTGGGATTATCTCTGACGTGACTGATTGCTCCTGAGAAAAAGGCACTTCCACATTGTTCCGACCCTTAGGCCAGTGGATCCCAAATTTGTTCCACTGACCCCCCTGTGTGCTGGGTTTTGTTCAGACCACAATTGGAATCCCAGAATCTTACTGAGCTGTTAATTTTTCTTCATCACTTGCTGTAAATGCTCAGAGGGATTATTTGACCTCTTACAACATGGTAGGAGTAAAATGGCCGCACAATCAATGAACAACGAGAAGGGCACTCGGAGAGTCCAGACCTCCACCGAGACCGAATGCCCTGATCTCACAGTGTAAAGAGAGGAGAAAAGTCATTAGTGTGTCCGTCTTGTTATTCAGATCCTCTGCAGTATTTAATGGGCTCTTCCTCGGCCCATGATACACACTTCCACCGAGTCTCAGGAAAATGTAGCTGGGAGTTTTTCCTTAATCCTGCCAACAAACTGACAAACAAAGCAACAGAAAACTATAATTGTAAAAGGTGATGAAAAGCCCAAGTAACAGCAAAGAAAAGGACATTTTTAAATGATCAAATTCAAGCCTGTGGTGATTCTCTTACTCCTTCCAGAATGAGCTAAATAGACCCGACTCAGTCTGACTTGTGCTGGTGTAACTGTGCTGAGGTCAGCGCTTTATCACAGGCTGTGGTGTCACACAGTGAAGAGTCTGTGCACCGGGGTGATAAAAACTGTTTCCAAAATCCTGAAGTGCAAATACCCCTCTGTCCAGTAATATACCTGTTGGGTGGGGAGATGCTGAGTATAAAGTCAGAGTTTTATACAGCGGTTTGTTACACTGGCGTGTCTGGTGACCAAACGCACCATTCTGAAGAACTGGGAAGATCACAAACCAGCATGTTTCAGGCTTCAGACTTGGCTGGTGGAGTTTATAGACCTGCTCAACATGGAAAATGCAGCAGCTCCCACACAAGGACTAGATGATAAAATTTGAGGAATAATTAATGCACAGTGAGATGAGTTATAAGTATGAATACAGTATGTACTGATTGTTGTATTTGTGTTGAACATGTATTGGATTATTATTTCTGTAGGAAAGGAAAGAGAACAGGCGGAAGTAGGAAGTGAAGTTATACGCCTGTCATCTCAGTGCTGACGTCACCCCTCCCCTTTATCCTGCTGTGGTTTTGTGATGCTGTGATTGTGTGTTTACATGTAAAACAAGAAAATATTAATAAATAAACTATGGTGATTAAATAAACTGCTAATTAGGGTTCTGTACACTGTGCCTGCTTGCATTAAGCATATTAAGTTTAATATTTTTCATGGCAGTCTGCTCAGGATCTCGTGTTTGTGTGTATTTGTGCGTGTGTGTGTGCGTGTGTGTGTGTGTGTGCGCGCGCATGTGTGTGTGTGTGTTAGCGTTTGTTAATGTGTATGTGTGTGTGTGAATGTCTCCATGGGTGTGCGTGTGTGTGTGTGTGTGTATGTGTTCTTCTCTCTGCAGGTTGTCAGGTTGTAGAGTCACACACACAGGTTGTGATTCTCTGGCTTCAGCTCTGAGTTCAAACCCCTCACACCTGAGAGAGCTGGACCTGAGATACAATCACCCAGGAGACTCTGGAGTGAGAGCACTGTCTGCTGCTAAACTGGACACACTCACACTGCTGTAAGTACACACACACACACACACACACACACACACACACCCGAGAGAGCTGGACCTGAGATACAATCACCCAGGAGACTCTGGAATGAGAGCACTGTCTGCTGCTTTAAGTACATACACACACACACACACACACACTATAACTCTGTTCTGCTGTTCTTACAGTGTGGACCATGGAGGAGAGGACAGGAACAAACCAGGACCCAGGAAATGTGAGTGTATATCGACACAGAGCAATTTCCACAGAGTGTGTGTGAGAGAGACTTTACTGAAACTTCTCTCACACACACTCACAAACACACACACACAGAACACTATCTTTAGATACATACTCTACTGTGTGTGTGTGTGTGTGTATGTGTGTGTTAGACTTTACTGAAACATTTCTCTTACATGCACTCTCAAACACACACAGAACATTATCATGGATCCTCACTCTACTGTGTGTGTGTGTGTGTGTGTGTGTGTGTGTGAGAGATTTTACGAAAACATCTCTTCACACAGTTTCTATCACAGCTCTCTCTCTCTCTCTCTCTCTCTCTCTGTCTCTCGCTCTCTCACACTCACACACACACACATAATGAGGTGAATATTAATAATGATAATTAATCTCATTAATGTCTCTGGTGTGCAGACGGCTGTAACCTCACACTGGATCCAAACACAGCGCACAGAGAGCTGTCTCTGTCTGAGGGGAACAGGAGTGTGACACACACACCGGAGAGAGGGGAGCCGTATCCTGATCATCCAGAGAGATTTGAGAACTGGCAGCAGGTTTTGTGCAGAGAGAGTGTGTGTGAGCGCTGTTACTGGGAGGCTGAGTGGAGTGTGTGTGCGGGGGAGGCGTGGGTTTCTATAGCAGTGACAGATAAAGGAATCAGCAGGAGAGGAGGGGGTGAGAACTGTGTGTTTGGAGGGAATAAAAACTCCTGGAGTCTGCAGTGCTATAAAGGTCGTTACATCATCCTGCACAATTGGAGCCGAACAAACTTACCTGGCCCCCCCTCCCCCTACTGCAGAGCAGGAGTGTGTGATGATGATGATGGTAGAGGAGTGTGTGTGTACAGGGTCGGCGTGTGTGTGGACCATCTGGCCGGCACTCTGTCCTTCTACAGCGTCTCTGACTCTGACACACTGACCCTCCTGCACACAGTCCACACACACTTCACCCAACACACACCCCTCTGTGCTGGGTTTACAGTGTGGAACTCCACAGTGTCTCTCTGTCAACTGGAGTAGAGACACACACGCACAAGCGCACACACTCATACCCACCTGCGAATACAAAAATACACACACTCACCTATATCCACGTGCATACACACACTCTAATTTCCAATTTCACAGACGAACTACAACCACACGCGCATACAAACATACACACACTGGGTTGAGAGAGAGAGAGAGAGAGAGAGAGAGAGAGAGAGAGACCGACACCGACCGTCAAAACTGGGCGTTAGATATTAACCTGGACAAAACTAAAGTCATGGTATTCCAGAAAAAGGCCAGGTCACAAGAATGCAAGCAAGTTTTCACTGTAAGAGGGACCACACTTCAGCGCACAATGGAATACAGTTACCCAGGCATCATCATCAGTGCATCTGGCAGCTTTAACAAAGCTATGAACTCCCTCACAGATAAGGCACGCAGGGCTTACTATAGCATAAAAAGTTCACTACATAAATTCAAACCTCCAATTAAAATTTGGCTAAAACTATTTAACAGTGTAATTCAACGCATCCTTATGTATGGAAGTGAAGTGTGGGGCCCTCAAATTACCCAGAGACACACCTCATGGGACACAACACCCACAGAAACATTTAATCTTCAATTCTGCAGGGAAATCCTCAAGGTCCACAGAAACTGTCCAAACCCTGCATGTAGAGCAGAGCTGGGACGCTTCCCTCTCTCTCCACACATGTACAAAAGGTCTGTTAAGTTCCAGGTTCACTTAGCACAAGCTGATCCTGATTCCTATCATCACAAAGCCTTTCTCAGCAACAGCCTCTATCCAGAGACAGACCCTCTGAGAAACATCAGAGAAACCTGCCACCTCAAAATCCAACACCTTCATAATCTCTCCAAAACTCACCTGGCATCTACAGACAAAGAGAACAAAGCTACTTACATTGACAATTGGAAAAATGAAATTAAATTCATCAATAAATTAGAATGCTATCGCTTATTGAATAGAGAATATTCCTCAGCACAGTATCTGGTCAGTGTAAAAAACCCCAAACAGAGACGCACATTAACAATGTACAGACTCAATGACCATCAACTACAGGTTGAAAAAGGTCGGTATAGAAAAGATTGGAAGCCCAGAGAACTGAGAATGTGTAAACACTGTTCTTCAGGGGATATAGAAACTGAGCTCCATTTTCTCTTCGCCTGTCCCCTGTACCAAACTGTGAGAGAGGCTCTCCTACAGCAGGTTACAGCAGCAGACTCAACATATCAGAGAAAAACACCTGCTGAACTGCTGAAACTCTGTTTAGGAGAAGATCCACCATTTACACATTTAGCTGCACAATATGTAACACTCTGCCATGACATTAGAGAAAAACATGAATGTTGAATCAGAACTCCCAGACTACATATGTAGTCAGATTTCACATGCATGACCATTATTACTATAATATAATATTGTTGATTTTATTTCATATGAACTGTATATAAATATATCTTTTTCATTGTATCTCGAGTACCCAATTTATGTTGTATATGCTGTATATGATTGTTTATTGTTATGCTCTGGCAACAATGCTGATTCCATTCATGTCAATAAAGCTTCTTTGAATTAGAAAGAGAGAGAGAGAGATTGATTGATCGATCGATCGTGCTGAGGGACAGGGAGGGGCAGAATTGAGACTGGGATGGGGGATGCAGGACTAAGAAAACTCATTGGTTAGGGAGACACCAGCACATCAGGCTGCCCAGTTGCAGGCCTCTGAATTCGTTCAAGTATGCCCCAGAAAGTATCTTGGACTTATTCTATGAATGCATTTATGTAAAATTTTTCTGGATTCATGCTGAGTATGTTTTTAATATGTTGTGTGGAATTAAGATAATTTTACAGAAAAAAGATGTTCTGTTTTATTTTGAGGTAAAAAATATGAACAAAAACCATATTTTTATTTTGAATTTTTATTTTGGTAAATTTCATATTCATAAATGCAAATGGTTTGATAAAAAACATAGTATTCGCCAATTTAAGTTTGAAAATAAAGCATACTTTGAAACACTGAAAGGACTAACAAACAAGAAAGCTATGAGGACTTAAAACAAGTACAATGCCTTAAAAACCTCTTTGTCGTATAAGATTGTTTATACCCCTCTCTCCCTTTTGTTTTTTCATCTGCTTATTATTACAATTGTTCTATTTTTGCAATTTGTACCATTGTATTTCTGGAGAATTTGCATTGTACTGATGATTTGCAATAAAAATTAAAAAAAAAAAAGAAGAAAAATTAGTTCAAGTATGTACAGGAAAAAAGCTTTCAATTTGCGCAGCCCTGGATCGCTCCGTCCAAGAGACAAGCAAGCGCAATGGACATGGCATTAAAGCCATTATTGATCTCATAAATACGTGCGGTCGGCAAAACGCAGCTCTTCGGGGTGTTATGGCCCCAATTTGTTATGACGTCACGGACAGCAAGGGATGACAGACAAAATTTTAAAACTTCAGCAGATTTAATTAAACAAACACTTTGAACTAATCTACAATCTACTCTACTGACCAAGATTGAAATAAAAAAAATGAGATATTTACAGTCCCCTGGTAATTGAGATGGGCTGCTGTGTTGCGATGTCCTGGGACAGGAAAATGCTCCAGCACAGGCAAAAATCACAAAAAGCTTCACAGGTCTTGTATCCTTCCACAATTTCTCCTTGCAATTTCTCCTACTCCCTACTCTCTCAATTTTTCTCCTTATATACTCTTTTTCAGCCCCCTCCCACCTTCCAGTCTTTTCTCCAATTCTCTGGGACATTCCCCTCTGAGGCATGCCCAGGACATGCCCCAAAACTAGCTCCAGACTGGGCTTAACAAAAAAAAAATGTCAATACTGCCATCTGGTGGCTTTTTTTTTTCCATTACACCTCCATTCCAAAAGGGAAAAATTTTGACTCATAAAGGCAAAATTTTTCTTTTCAATACAAAAATGGTTAAGTAGACACTTGTATATATATACATATAATACAATATGCTAATAAACACGTGATATATATACACATACTCAAACACGGGATAAGCAATCAGCAATTACATTGTCAGTACCCTTTTCATGCTTAATTTCCTAGTCAAACTCCCGTAAAAATCAAACTCCAATTCAACAATCTCCGATTCTTGTTTTTCATCTTACTCAAAAACATTAACGGATTGTGGTCAGTATATACAATCATTGGCTTTTGCCCTGTACAAACATAACCCTCAAAGTGTTGTAAGGATAGAACCAGAGCCAACAGCTCCTTCTCAATTGTGGAATAGTTCTTTTGGTGGTGATTGAACTTCCTGGAGAAGTATGCCACGGGATGCTCAATGTTATCAGAGTCACTTCTCTGTAGGAGCACAGATCCACACGCTTGGTTGCTAGCATCGACCGCCATGGAGAACGGTTTATTGAAGTCAGGAGATTTGAGCACGGGGAAGTGACACAGTAGAGACTTCAGGCGATCGAAGGCTCTTCGGCATGCTTCATCCCAAGTGAACTTTACGCCTTTCTTCAGTTGGTTGGTGAGACTGAGAGCAATCTCAGCAAAGTTCTTGCAGAACTTGCGGTAGTACCCGATCATTCCAAGGAAGCGGCGCAAAGCTTTTTTGTTGTCAGGAACTGGAAAGTCCATGATGGCTTGGACTTCAGCATTTATGGGTGCCACCTTACCCTGGCCTATGACGTAGCCAAGATACGTGACAGTAGCACATCCAAAGTCACTCTTGTTCAGGTTAACAGTCAGGTTAGCCTGAGTCAAGCGCTGGAACAACGTCTCTACATCTATCAGATGTTCTTCCCAGGAGTCACTCCATGTGATCAGGTCGTCGATGTACGCACCTGTGTGTGGCAATCCGGCGATTGTAGACTGTATCATCCTTTGGACGTGGCTGGGGCATTTTTTCATGCCAAAGGGTAGGACTTCATACTGGAATAACCCAGATGGTGTGGCAAAAGCAGAGATGCTCTTGGCCCTCTCAGTTAAAGGCACACACCAATAACCCTTCAATAAATCAATCTTGGTCAGAAACTTTGCTTGCCCAATTCTATCGATACATTCATCAATCCTAGGTATTGGAAACACATCAGTTCTAGTTACAGCATTGACTTTGCGATAATCTGTACAGAATCTAGTACTTCCATCAGGTTTTGGAACTAGAACACAGGGTGAACTCCAATCTGAGTTAGAGGGTCTGATAATATCATGTTCTAACATGTACTCAACCTCTTTCTCAGCAGTCTTTCTCTTTTCAGGATTCATCCGGTACGGATGCTGTTTTATTGATTTGGCATCACCAACGTCTACATCATGAGAGGCTATAGAAACTCTCTTTGGAACATCAGGAAATAGATCTTTATATTTCTTGATCAACCTCTCAAACTGATCTTTCTGTGAGGGTTCTAAGTGCTGGAGTTTTACATCAAGATTTTGCAACACTTCAGAATTTGACAATTTACATGAAAGAACTTCAGCTTTAATTCTAGGTTCATCATCTTGAAACTCCCTCTCATCTTCACAAGTCTCGGCCATAGGAGGATCTGAAGTGACAGCTGCAACCCTAGCATTCCTATCATGATAAGGCTTCAGCATGTTAATGTGACACAACTGTTTTGGCTTTCTCCTATCTGGAGTCTTCACAATTTAATTGAGATCATTGAGTTTTGTCAGAATTTCATAAGGACCATGAAATCTAGCCTGCAATGGATTGGACTGCAAGGGAAACAACACAAGGACCTTGTCTCCTGGTTTAAACTCACGGCTTCTAGCCTTATGATTATACCAAGTTTTCATTTTTCCCTGACTTGATTTCAAGTTCTCTTTGGCTAGGTCACAAGCTGCACGCAGTCTTTCCTTGAACTTGCTAACATAGTCTAACAGACTGATATGCAGCTCTTTCTCTTGCCATTGTTCACTCAATAATAGCAAAGGTCCTCTCACTTCATGGCCAAACACTAGCTCAAACGGACTGAATCCAGTAGACTCCTGCACTGCTTTTCTAGCTGCAAACAACAGCAAATGAACACCTTCATCCCAGTCTTTCTCATGGTCCTAACAATAAGTCCTCATCATTGTCTTGAGAGTGGAATGAAACCGCTCTAAGGCACCCTGACTCTCTGGATGATAGGCACTGGAAAGAATCTGCTTCGCACCTAGTTCATACACAACCTGCTGAAACAATCCGGAAGTGACATTGCTACCTTGATCTGACTGAATTTCCCTGGGAAGGCCAAACAACGTGAAGAACTTTATCAAAGCCTTCAAGATTGCAGTTGCCTTGATGTTGCATAGAGGTATGGCTTCAGGGAATCTGATAGATGCACACATGATTGTCAACAAGTACTGATTTCCAGATCTAGTCTTGGGTAATGGACCAACACAATCAGCGATGACCTTGGAGAAGGGCTCCCCAAATGCTGGGATAGGCTGCAATGGAGCTATAGGTGGGTCTAACTGGTGTTTTCCAACTACCTGACAAGTGTGACAGGTTTTGCAAAAGTTGGAAACATCTTTCCGAAGTCCAGGCCATAAGAAGTGTTTTATGATCTTGTCAACAGTCTTGTTAACACCAAGATGGCCTCCTAAAGGCAAACTATGAGCCATTGTTAAGATCTCATTCCTGTAGACCTTCGGAACAACAATTTGCTTGACCACTGCCCAATCTGCATTGGCAGGGATATCAGGAGGGCGCCACTTCCGCATCAACACTCCATCCTTGAGATAATACCCAACTGGAACTGCGTCTATTTCTTCATCAGGAAGGGCTCTCTTCTTTAGTACACAAATTTCAGGATCATTGGTTTGCTCCTGAATCAACCGCTTTCTGGACAGGGACAAGTCTCCAGACACATCAGAATCACCAGACCCATCTGGCTGGCTGAACAGAGAACTGATAAAAGTGTCTGATAAGTCCTCAAACGGAGAAACCATAGTAGGCTGAACAGAGTCATGAGGCGAACCACCTGAGTCATGACTACTCAATGTGCTGGACGGCACCACATCATCTTCTTCTTGAGCCTTCTTGGCCATAGCACGGGTCACTGCACAGGAAGGATACAGAGATGGGTCTTCATCGCCATCTTCAGTGCTCGGCTGTGAAGTAAGATGAACAGGGGAACTACATTGCCCCCAGCCAGGTCATTGCCTAGCAACAGAGAAACACCCTTGATAGGTAGACTTGACATAAGTCCCACCTTTACCTGTCCTGTAACTAAATCTGACTTCAAGAATACAGAGCGCAGGGGTACAGATACAGTCCTCCCTTCAATACCTTGTACAAGTATGAAATCCCCAGAAGCGGTCTCATCACGTAACTCCAAGGAGTCCATCAACAAAAGTGACTGAGAAGCTCCGGTATCCCTTAGGATATATATGGGTACAGGAGGAGAATGCTCATTCAGAGCCACAAATCCCTCTGACACAAATGGAAGAAATTCCTCCCTCACAAAGTCAGCAGTATCAGGCTTCTTAGCCTCACAAGGAGCAGGCAATTTAGCAGATTGGTCATCTACTACAGGGGTTTCTAACCTTGTCTTCACAAAGGTATTGGGTTTGGTATCCTTTTCTTTTTCTTTCTTAGCTTTAAGGAACCAACAGTTAGTTGTAACATGACCAGATTTCTTGCAATAATTGCAAACTAGACCACTTTTGTCACTGTCAGCTTTCACACTTTGATCAGACCTTTGACTGGATTTTTGAGCACCATCACCAGATTTGTCTTTGGGTGAGGAATCTTGAGTATCACCGTTACCTTTCTTCTGAAATTGGGACCATCTATTGTTACTGCTGGACTGAAATTTGGACTTATGTGTGAGAACATATTCGTCTGCAAACTTGGCAGCTGATTGCAAATTCAGTGCTTGCTTCTCATTAAGGGAGGTCTTAATATCATCCTTGACACAGTTCTTGAATTCTTCAACTAACGCCATCTCTTTTAGTGAGTTGAAATCATGCTTGACCTCCATAGAAGTACACCAGCGCTCAAAGCAAACCTTCTTCTCGTTAGCAAATTCCACATAAGTCTGATTGTCAGATTTCTTCAGACCTCTAAATTTCTGTCGGTAAGTCTCTGGAACCAACGCATAAGCTGTCAAAATAACCTTTTTGACAACCTCATAATCAGAGGAATCATCTGCAGACAAAGCCGAATAGGCTTGTTGAGCTTTTTACCCTTTGAGGACAGTTTGCAACATCACAGGCCAGTGTTCCTTTGGCCACTGACAACTCTTAGCTACCTTCTCGAAGCACTGGAAATACTTATCAACCTCCTTTTCTGAGAATGGAGGCACCAGCTTTACCTCCTGGCTAGCACAAAATTTGTTTTCAGCTTCCATTTTGATTTTTAGTAGCTCCATTTGGAGCCTTTCTTCTCTAACTTCTGTAACTTGAAATCTCTCTGTCTCTGTCTCTCTCTTTCTGCTCTTTCCTCTTTCTCCCTCTCAAATTCTCGTTGTTTTTCTTTTTCCTCCCTTTCAATCTCTAGCATTTTTAATTTAAGTTCCATTTCTACATTTGGATTTTCCACTGGAAACTGTTCCAGAACTCCTGGTGCAAACACATTTTCATCAATGTAATATTCAACAATCTCTCTAGCCAGTCTTGCTTTTCGCATGGCTGGTTTTACATCTGTCAGCTCTAACTGTCTGCATATTTCTAGCAGTTCTGTCTTTTTAAGACTTCAAAACCTCTATGGTTGATGATGCCAAGAAATCATCCATTGCTGTTGATCTGTCAATATATATCTTGGAAAATTCAAAAAGCAATTTCACAATTTGAAATTTTAGATTTTCAATAAATGACTCACACAATGGTCTATCCCGGACGAGCCCCCAATTTGTTATGGCCCCAATTTGTTCTGACGTCACTGACAGCAAGGGATGACAGACAAAATTTTAAAACTGCAGCAGATTTAATTAAACAAACACTTTGAACTAATCTACAATCTACTCTACTGACCAAGAGTGACATAAAAAAAAATGAGATATTTACAGTCCCTTGGTAATTGAGATGGGCTGCTGTGTTGCGATGTCTTAGGACAGGAAAATGCTCCAACACAGGCAAAAATCCACAAAAAGCTTCACAGGTCTTGAAAAGAGTGACAGGTCTGGTCAAATGTATCCTTCCACAATTTCTCCTACTACTCTTCCACTCTCTCAATTTTTCTCCTTATATACTCTTGTCCAGCCCCCTCTGAGGCATGCCCAGGACATGCCCAACCTAGCTCCAGACTTGGCTTAACAAAAAAAATGTCAATACTGCCGTCTAGTGGCCTTTTTTCCCCACATTACAGGGGCCATACAGACGAGCGGAGCAATTTTCAGGCATTTTTAAAGCGTCGCGCAAAGGGGGACGCCTCTTTAAACCAATAGTTACATCTCTCTCCTGCCAACACAAATTATTGTGGCCAGCAAGTTCAAAATAAGATCATTGATTTGTGCAGGAAACAAGTTCAAAATGATATTGTGCAGAAATGTCAGACTGCAAAATGGTTTTGTGTCATTCTTGATGAGTCGGCTGACATCAGCAGTTCAGAACAGGTGTCCCTGTCGGTGCGTTACGCCCACTGTGAGGCAGGGAGCTTCTCCGTGAGAGAGGACCTCTTGCGCTTTATCTCTACTGCTGATACCACGGGCGATGCGCTAACTAAGCTCTTGCTTGATCAGCTGAAATAGCTAAAGTTAGAGCGAAGGTGCAGGAAATGTAAGTGGCGAGGTGCGAGGGGTGCAGGCGCGCATCAAGCAACTTTATCCTGATGCTGCCTATGTTCACTGCCGAAATCATGCCCTGAATTTGGCCATTGTGCACTCAACCCATTTACCGTCAGTCAGAAATGCATTGACCACCGTCCAAGACATCGTGAACTTCCTATCTGCCTCACTGAAACGACTGAAGATGTTCTTGAGTGGCGACTGCGTCCTTGTGCTCCATTGGAAAAAAACAAAAACAGCGCGTCACTGTGAGTGGCACTGATAGGCCTAGTTTATGTGCGTGTTTTTTTTTTTTTTTTTTTTTTTTGGGAGGGGGGGCAGTGCGTACCTCAAGATTTTTTTTCTGCAGACGCCCCTGTGTACGGGGTTGGTGTGTGTGTGGACTGTCTGGCCGGCACTCTGTCCTTCTACAGCGTCTCTGACTCTGACACACTGGTCCTCCTGCTAAGAGTCTACACACACACACCTCTGTGCTGGGTTTGGAGCGTTGAGCTCCTCAGTGTTCCTCTATCAACTGGTAGAAACACACACACACACACACACATTCACACATTACCCTCAGTTCAGCTTAAACCCTGTATATTTGAATACAATCTTCTAGCTGGCTCTGGTCCTGCACTTGTCATTTAAGGTAATTTTTTTCTTGCGATTTAATAAATGCATGTTATTATTTTCCTTTATTACAGGGAAGTCCCACTGAGACTGAGGTCTCTTTTTCAGGGGAGCCCTGAATACAATAAAACAAATTCAAAGTGGGTAACAGACAGATCATAGTAAGATTCACGCAATTACATACAACAACTGCAGAATAAAGGTAAACAAACTTTAAAATACAGTTAAAATAAATAAAAATAATAAATTAATAAATAAATAAAACATTCAAGTGCAAAGGACAGAGAACAAGTTCAAGGTTAAAACTAAAGGCAAGTACATCTGGCCTCCTCAAGTAACATCTCCCACAGTCGATTTTTGAAGGAATCAAAGGGAATGAAACAGTCAAGCTTCAGAGAGTCTTGGCATCTATTCCACACATAAGGTGCAAATGAGCTAAAAGCAGAACAGCCCAAATTTGTCCTAGTCCTGGGTGACTCTAACAAAATCCACCCTTGTGATCTAACATGCTGGCTTCGGATTTTGAAGGACAAAAGCCTAATTAGATATGAAGGAAGCTTGCCAAGCAATGCTTTATAAATAAATAAAATACAATGGAGCTTCCTTCTAAAATAAAGGGAAAACCACCCAACAGAACTATATATCACACAGTGGTGAGTGCGGAAACAATCTCCAGTGATAAAACGCAGAGCACTGTAATAAATAACTCCAGAGGTCGTAAAGTACTATCAGAGGCATGCATGTCAAGGATATCCCCATAATCAAATAAAGGTAAGATTGTTGCCTGGACAATCCTCTTCCGACTGTCTAAAGAAAAACAAGACCTGTTTCTGTAAAGAAACCCAATTTTTGTTCTGATTTTCTTGGACAAGTTAGACACATGAGTCTTCAAGGAAAAATCATGATCCAGCCAGATACCCAAATACTTGTGAGACTGAACTTGCTCAATTTTAGCACCAGACACCGAGAAAATTGAATCATTTGGCATAATTGCATTCCGAGCAGAAAAAAACATGAACTTAGTTTTATCCGTATTTAAAACTAGTTTCAGATCTGCCAGAGCGTGTTGAATAAGATTAAAAGTCGATTGCAGGTAGATAAGGGCCTCGGTACACGTTGGTGCAGAGGAGTACAACACAGTGTCATCTGCATAAAAATGAACCTTGCAATTTGCAATATTACGAGCAATATTATTAATGTAAATTGTGAATAAAATCAGTCCAAGAATGGATCCTTGGGTACGCCTTTACGTCACTTTTAAAAATTGAGACTTCGCATCCCCAAGCATAATAGCTTGTGTTCTACAGGGTGTATCAGAAAAAATGATACTCTCGGAAAAATCATCATAAAATTAGCATAGATAATAGTTCTGTAAATGTGGGCGTAAACCTTGGTAGAGGGGGTCATTCTGCTTCGAATGATACCAGTATCTTGGTTTACGCTTCATGCTCCAGTGAGCACGGACGCTTTGAATTTTGCAAAATTCAAGTCTTTTTCTTTCGGGAATCACGAGGGTTAAAATTGGATTCGTCACATTAAATTAAAAGTTTAGACAGGGTTTTACCAGTATGCCAAGGCGTTTTTTGAATAATTAACCCTTTCACCCCCTAACCTCAGCACAAAATGATCTCTTTTATGAGTGGATCGTAACCAAAGGGTTAACACATCCAATTGAAGTGGCCGTGAACAAGTGAATCAAGCTAACAAGCATCATTCAGTGGGTATGTCATTTAATTATTCCATAATCCCATCATGTCTTGTCAGTTTCTTCCTTTCATCACACAGCCAATGATCACAAATGCGTTATGTTATGCAGTTAATTTAATTCTTGGACATAAAATCGGTGAGCACCTGTGCATTGGCCCCACTTTTTTGCCTTGTAACTGTGTGGTGTAAAATGGTCAGACCACAGTTCACAGCTCAGCAGAGGGTTTTTTTGGTAACGGAATACCTCCAAACGAAAAGTGTTCGCACTGTCCTTCAGCGGTTCCAACATCAATTTCCAAATGTAAGGGTTCTGAGTCGTCTCACTGTCTTCAGGAATGTCAACAAGTACCGTGCCTCTTGCACCAGCCACAATCTCAACAAAGGGAGGTCAGGCCGACGCAAGACCCAACGTACACCAGTCAACATCGAAGCAGTCAGGACCCTCCTCGAAGACCAACATGATGGGATTATGGAATAATTAAATGACATACCCACTGAATGATGCTTGTTAGCTTGATTCACTTGTTCACGGCCACTTCAATTGCATGTGTTAACCCTTTGGTTACGATCCACTCATAAAAGAGATAATTTTGTGCCGAGGTTAGGGGGTGAAAGGGTTAATTATTCAAAAAACGCCTTGGCATACTGGTAAAACCCTGTCTAAACTTTTAATTTAATGTGACAAATCCAATTTTAACCCTCGCATTCCTGTGCGCAAAAGACTTGAATTTTGCAAATTCAAAGCGTCCGTGCTCACTGGAGTTCCCTTAAATAATGGAATAACATGAGCAGCTTTCCATACACTGGGAATAGTCCCCATCGATACTGACAAGTTAAAAATATTGGTTATTGAATGTGCAATCATTGGGGCTGCTAAACGCAAAAGACTCGGAACTAGATGATCCTCACCAGTGGAATTATTTACATCAATTTGTTTCAATTCTTGTAGGACCTCATTCACTTGAAATTCCCGAAATGAAAACAATACTCTAGGTTTTGGAGAATTTGTGAATGAACTTGAGCTGAGGTCAGACATATCCCCTGTAGAGGGCTGATTAATTAAATTTTCAAAAAGGTTTCCGGCCGCTATAAAATGTTGGTTAAAAAGATCACAGATTTTGTGTTTATCAGTTATAGGACCAGATTCAGTGTGGACAGAGTGTGGTATAGATGAAGACGGATAACAATTCAGGGACTTCACAATTTTCCAAAATTTTGCAGGATTACCCTGACTTTTCGCCAGTGACAAAATAAAATAATCAGATTTCACCTTTTTAATCAATGAGCAGCAATTATTTCTTAATTTTCTAAAAACCTGCCAGTCAGACAGTGCCTGGGTTTCCCTAGCTTTACCCCATGCTTCATCCCTGCCGTGTAGTTCAGTGGATAAGGCATTCGAAAACCAAGGGTTTCTTCTATTCTTAACCCTAAGTCTCTTCACCGGAGCATGCTTATCCACAGCACGATTAAACACGGTAATAAAGTGAGCCAATGCTAGGTCAGGGTCTGGAATAAAACCCGCAGAGCTTAAATCACTCCAAAAAAATATCGTGCAGGAAGTTCTGTTCACAGAAACGTTTAAAATTTCTTTTAGTTGTAAAACATTGTGACGACCCAGAGGTTCGTCAGCTGGGATTTTTTTCCACCCCTTGATTGGTTAATTAGGGGGGGGGTATCTGGTTTCTTTTGATTGGGCTTTGGGGGTTTTAAAAGGCGGCCTTAATCTATGTCTGGGGCAGCCAGTTTGGGGTTTTTGGTTTAGTGGCCGGTCTTTGTGATGTGTTTTTAATTGTTTTAGGGTCCTGTGAAGTTGGTATTGGTTTTGGAGTGAATAAACTTGTAAGATTTCTTATAAATGGTGCGTGTTCCTCTTTTTTGTTGCTTCCCTCTGAGCCAGGGTCGTAACAAATGGGGGCTCGTCAATTGAGTTTTGTTAGATTTTGGAATGTTTTGAATTTCAATTTGGATTTTGTATTTTGATATTTGTTTTGTTTGGTTTTTGTAACTCCAGTGGCTGTATTTTGTGAGCCTCTAGGTCGAATTGTAATGGTTAGATCAATTTTGTTGGCTTTGAGGCTTTATTTGTGATAATTAGTGTTATTAGAGGACACGCCCATTTTTGGATTGGCTTACCTTGTATGCTTGAGGTCTGCGGCTGGGGTTCGCGTTGACAGTGTCATTTGGGGCATGGTATTTTCTCTTTCCTGTTTTTGCTTCCGTGCATTTATTTGGTTATTGAAGTGGATCCCCCACGTTAGGAATAGCGGTGTGTTTCCTTTGAGGCACATCGATGTTTTGTTTTTTTTTAGTGTTGCGGTGAAGGTGGGTAGTAGCGGTTGTCTCGGGAGCACATCCCTGGACTCGTGGCGTCGCTGACATAGTCAGTTGCGTTCTCAGTCCAGTGGGTTCTAGTCTTGTAATTACCCCTCATCATTAGCCGCATGAAGACTAGGGTTGAGGTGAGTGAGGCCTAGTTTTCTGGTTGGGTAGGTAAGTTAGGTGGGGCGAAAACTTCAAGTTTTGTTTGCACGGTTAGTAATTTATTTGTATATTTTGGACCTAGTCTATTTAATATGGACGTTGAGGAATTTGTGGCCTCTCCTTCTTGGGACTTCATTGAGGGGTGTACCAAAGACCAGTTGTTGAAACTCGCGGAACATTATGGTATAATTTTGGGGATAAGAGGCTTAAAGATAATGTTAAATGCGCTCTAAGGGTGAAGTTGATTGAGAAAGGAATTTTGGATGTACCAGTGGGTAATCCAATTGTCCCCTCTGCGAGTTTGACGTATGAACAGCAGAAGGAGCTATTGTTGTTGCAAGTAGAGCGCGATAGGATTAATTTGGAATCGGAGAAGGCACGTTTGGAGATGCAGGGGTTCAAATTAAGCCTGATTAGGGATGGCAAGCTTTCTGATTCGGCTGCTAGTGACTCTTCTTTGGGTTCTTCGAACATTCAGCATAATTTGAAATTGGTTCCTAAATTCAATGAGAAAGATCCCGACACTTTCTTTACCTTATTTGAGCGCGTAGCTGTGGCCAGAAATTGGTCTGATGGTGAACGAACCATTTTGTTGCAATGTGTTCTTACAGGCAAAGCCCAAGAGGCATATTCTTCCCTGAGTGTTGCAGATTGTTCTAATTACGAAAGGGTCAAATCTGCTGTGCTGAAGGCTTATGAATTGGTGCCAGAGGCGTATCGTAAGCGTTTTCGCACTTGTAAAATGGAGATGGGTCAGACTCATTTAGAGTTTGTGAGGGAGTTGGCTAAATATTTTCATCGTTGGTGTTCCGCGCAAGAGATTAAAACGTTGGAGGAATTGTCGGATTTAATGGTTTTGGAACAATTTAAGTCCTGTGTGCCGGATAGGATCGCAACTTTTATTAATGAACGTAAAGTGAAATCTCCTGGGGAAGCGGCTGCTTTAGCTGACGATTTCGTTCTAACCCATACAGGTAGTTTTGCGGAGTGGCGAACAGCTGATTTGAGTTGTAGACAAGGGCTTGATATTTTTGATTCTCAGTTGGCTTCTCCTGGAATAGATCGTCGTTTTAATGTCAATTTCGATCTGGTTTGTAATTACTGTAAAGAGAGGGGGCATTGGAAGAAAGATTGTCCTGTTTTGAAATCTAGACCGAAACGACCCGTTTGTGCGCAGGTTAAGCCTGCCGTTGCGGCAGTGCCGGTTTCTTCTGTTCGGGCACTTGAGAGGAAAGTGGACCCACAAGGGGTTGAGTCTAATTTGTTGTCCTATTCGCCCTTTATCACAGAGGGTACCTTATCGCTTGTGAGCAGTGATGAGGCTGTGCCGGTTAAGATCTTGAGGGATACGGGAGCTGTGGATTCATTTGTGTTGGAGTCCGTTTTGCCTTTTTCAGATCAATCAAATACCGGAGTTAGTGTGTTAATTCGGGGAATGGGGCTACAGACGTTATCAGTACCTCTTCATAGAGTTCACCTTGAGTCTGATTTGGTACAGGGGAGGTGGTGTTGTTTACGTCCGGTTGCCTGTTGAGGGGGGTGCAGGTTATTTTGGGCAATGGGCTTGCTGGTGAACGGGTGTGGGCCAGTTCATCTTGTCCTGTTGTTTCTGTTCCTCAGAGTCATGTAGGAGTGGTCCCGTGTGCTGAGGCTGCAGAAATTGATCCTGTATGCGTGGTAACGCGCTCTGCAAGTCGTGCTGCTGATGCCTTGGGTACGGGGCAGAAAAAAGATGGGGGCAACGAGATTGTGTCATTTGTGCCTGATTTGTCTAATTTACAGATTTCCTTTTCTGTTAAGGATTTGAGTAAAGCTCAGTTGGAGGATTCTTCTCTGGTAGAATTGTTTAGTTATGTATCGTCTGATGATCAGGTTTCTAGTATAACGCGGGGATATTTTGTTCAGGACGGGATTTTGATGAGGAAATGGGTGCCCCATGGTAAAGATTTTGTAGGAGATCCTATATTTCAAGTGGTTGTGCCTCTTAAATACCGCCCATCCGTAATCAAAGTGTCTCACGATCAAGGTGGGCACTTGGGGGTTAGAAAAACTTATGATCGCATATTGCGATACTTTTTTTGGCCACGCCTGAAAAAGGATGTTTCCGCTTATATAAAGTCTTGTCATACATGCCAGTTGGCTAGTAAACCGAACCAGACTCTTAAACCTGTTCCTCTCCGTCCAATTGTCGCCACAGGGGAGCCTTTTGAGCACCTTATTGTGGATTGTGTGGGTCCTTTGCCCCGTTCAAAATCTGGTAATTGTTATTTGTTTACCATAATGTGTTTAAATACGCGCTATCCTGCTGCTTATCCCCTTCGTACAATTACGTCGAGATCAATTGTGAGAGCTTTGTCTCAGTTTATGTCTGTGTTTTGGAATTCCTAAAATTGTTCAAAGTGACTGTGGTTCTAATTTTACGTCTCATCTCTTTGCACAGGTTTTAAAACAGTTGCGGGTACAGCATAATCAGGCTACGGCTTACCACGCTCAGAGCCAGGGAGCGCTTGAACGCTTTCATGCGACGTTGAAATCTTTGTTGCGTGCTTATTGTATTCAGCTAGATTGTGACTGGGAAGAGGGCTTGCCTTGGTTGATGCTGGCTGCACGAGAGGTGGTCCAAGAGAGTATTGGGTTTAGTCCAAACGAGTTGGTTTTTGGTCACAAAGTCCGAGGACTTTTGGCTGTGTTAAAAGAGGGCAATAAGTCTGACCCCCCTAAGAACTTAAGGACTTACGTCGATGGCTTCAAAGAAAGATTGCTGCAGGCTAGGGAACTGGCAAAGTTAAAGCTGGAGAAGGCGCAAAAGAAAATGAAGCTGCTTTATGATCGCACTGTTGAAAGGCGCACGTTTGATCCCGGTGACCAGGTGTTAGTTTTACGACCTGTGGTTGGTTCCCCATTTGAAGCCAAATATGACGGCCCCTATGTAGTGTTAAAACGAGTTTCTGATGATAATTATTTAATTTCTACCCTTCCGCAAAAAAAGTCCACACGGTTGTGTCATGTTAATTTAATAAAGCCCTATTTTAATTCAGAGTGTCAAAGTTCAGAGCTGGGTATTGGAAAAGCTGCCTTAACAACTGGTACATTGTCTTATAGTTCAAGCCTGGGGAGGAGGTGGAAGAAAGCTTTGCGCCTGGGGAGGAGGTTTTTGTGCGGACGTTTGAAAAACTCTGAGGTTCTGGTCAACTTGGATGTGTTCCTTAGCTATTTATCGTTGTTTCAGCAAAAGGAATTGATTGACATGATTTTCAGATATCCAGTTCTGTTTGCTGATGTTCCATCCCAAACAGACTGGATAGAGCATGATATTGATGTTGGTGATTCAAAGCCTATTACTCAGCGCTTTTACCGTATGTCGCCTGAAAAGAGGAAAATATTAGACTCTGAAATAGAATATATGATTGCTAATGGCATTGCAGTACCGTCCTCCTCTAACTGGGCATCTCCTTGCATTTTGGTAGAGAAACCTGATAAGTCCGTTAGATTTTGCACCGATTATAGGAAAGTGAATGCTATAACGAAGCCTGACTGCTTTCCGCTTCCACGGGTGGAAGATTGTGTGGACCAGATTGGTTCTGCAAAATATGTTACGAAATTGGATTTGTTGAAGGGCTATTGGCAGGTGCCATTAACTTCGCGCGCCCAGGAGATTTCGTCTTTTATCACTCCATCAGGGCTGTATTCTTATAAGGTTCTGAGTTTTGGTTTGCGAAACGCTCCGGCAACGTTTCAACGCCTTATGAATAGAGTGGTTTCGGGTCTTGATGGTTGCAGTATATTTAGACGACCTTGTGGTTTATGGCGATACCTGGGAGTCCCATCTTGCGCGTTTGAAGGTTATTTTCACGCGGTTGTCTGAAGCGCGTCTTACGGTGAATCTTGCGAAATGTGAGTTCGCTAAAGGCACTGTGACGTACCTCGGTCGGGTAGTGGGGAGTGGGATGGTTCGGCCAGTACAAGCTAAGGTTTCAGCTATTCAGCAGTATCCGACACCTTCGACTAAGAGAGCTTAGGCGATTTCTGGGATTGGTAGGATATTACCGCTGTTTTAGTAGGAATTTTTCCACGGTGGTAGCGGTTTTAACGGATCTTTTAAAGGACTCTACTAAATTTGTTTGGACCTCGGATTGTGCGTTGGCGTTTGAGAACATAAAGTCTTTACTTTGTTCTGATCCCGTTTTGGTTGCGCCCTGTTTCGATTGTCCTTTTAAACTGGAGGTGGACGCTAGCAACGTAGGTGCTGGCGCTGTCCTCATTCAATCTGACGCCCAAGATGTTGATCACCCTGTCAGTTTCTTTTCCAAAAAGTTTAATTCGTATCAGCGGAATTATTCCGTTGTCGAGAAGGAAACTTTAGCTTTGAATATTGGGCGTTACAGCATTTTGGTGTTTATATAAATTCAAGTGCATCTCTGGTAGTTTACACCGATCATAACCCCCTGACTTTTCTAAATTCTTTACAGTGCCCGAATCAGAGGTTAATGCGTTGGTCTTTGTTTTTGCAATCCTATTGTCTTGATATTAGGCACATAAAGGGATCTGACAATGTGGTGGCTGACGCTCTATCCAGGGCTTGATCAGTGGCTTATAAATGCAAACTGTTTTGTCATTACTTTATAGGTGAGGTGTTCGAGGGCCCGGAGGAACAAAGCCGGAGTGGGAGGACGCAAGGACGGTTTTTTTTGTTTTATGGGGGGTGTGTGACCCAGAGGTTCATCAGCTGGGATTTTTTCCACCCCTTGATTGGTTAATTGGGGGGGGTGGGTATCTGGTTTCTTTTGATTGGGCTTTGGGGGTTTTAAAAGGCGGCCTTAATCTATGTCTGGGGGCAGCCAGTTTGGGGTTTTTGGTTTAGTGGCCGGTCTTTGTGATGTGTTTTTAATTGTTTTAGGGTCCTGTGAAGTTGGTATTGGTTTTGGAGTGAATAAACTTGTAAGATTTCTTAAATGGTGCGTGTTCCCTCTTTTTGTTGCTTCCCTCTGAGCCAGGGTCGTAACAAACATGGAGGAGCCTTTGTAACTTTCATGTCTCTAATACATGCTACAGGGCAATGATCACTAAAATCCAAAGGAAAGACGCCACTCAGGGCATACTTGTGCGGTCTATTAGTTAAAATCAGATCAATGAAAGTTGATCGGGGATAAATCTTTAAAATTAGGTCGTGTGGGCTCTGAAATAAGTTGCGTGAGAGTCAGGCCGTTGCAGACCTCTTTAAAATGGTTTGAGGACGGTGATAACCCATCTATATTGAGATCACCAGCAACCAATAATTCAGTGTGAGCATAAGTGGACAAGATATTAGAGAGATTGATTATGGAAGATGCAAGAGCGCTTGGTGGGCGATACACACCTGCTAGTGTAAAACTTGCACAACCCAAACCTATTTTGATGATTAGACACTCAAACTGCTCTGGAATAGAGGAGGATAATAAAACATTCACAGTGAGAGAGGATTTTACAAACATCAATACCCCTCCCCCTCTCTTAATCCTGTCACACTTAAAAACATTATAACCAACCACTGCTATATCATGGTCTGACACAGAATCATTCAACCAAGATTCAGTGACAAGAAATACATCAGGATTACTTTGCAGAACCAGAGCCCTAACACGATCCATTTTTGATAATAGACTCCTTACATTGAGACACAGTAGACCCAACCCACACTTATGGGACTGAAAAACTACAGGTGTTAAAACTACAGGAGTGACCTTTAAAATAATACCAGGGGTCTGAATATTGATTTGTGTCAGGTTTGATACCGAGACACCACTTGGTCTAAATTTCTGCCTTGGCAGGCACGTGGAAATAATTTTTGCGATTGGGTGCGCAAAAGTGCTTGTCGGCCCAGAAAATTTTACACCCTCACTACATCTGACCAGGATGTTTAAAAAGTCAACAGAGGGACCAAGTCCATTAGAAAATGAGACGGCAGTTGGACGTTGGGGGGAGCTCTTGTGGGAGACCGCAGGCTGACATTGAACCACAACGGAAAAAGAGGAAGGAAGTTCCGGCCAGTGTGTGCAGGAAGTAAACAGTCAGTCCCGTGGGAAGCACAACACAGTATGGTGAATGTTGGCCGATAGCATTTGGCTGCCCCATTTGCTGGGATGTAACCCGTCCATTTTAAAAAAGGGTGCACAGTTCCAAAACAGGTTAAAATTGTCGATAAAACCAAAGCATTTAAAGAGAAATGTTAGGCTCTTTAATGAGCAACATTTTTTGGGCAATGTAGCAAATGACTTTAACTTTACAGTAGAGATCTCTGATGTTCAGGTGGCCCTGCAATTCTTTATAGATATTTTTATCTCATGTATTGATAAACATATGCCTTTTAAAAGGCTCTGAATTAAGGACAGAACCGTTCCCTGGTTCTCAAACGAGCTGACAACTTTGTTCAATGACAGAAATAAGGCCTGGAGTCGTGCTAGACGTTCAGGAGACCCTCAACACTGGCTCTCCTTCAGACAACTTAGGAATAAATGCACCTCGGCTGTAAGAAAAGCCAAATCTGAATATTTCTTATCTTTAATCACTAGCTCCTACTCAAACCCAGCTATGTTCTGGAAAGCAGTGAACTTAGAAAAAAGGAAGACCTCGAATACACTGCCCTCTAGTATAAGAACTGATGACTGTGTGATTTCTAATAGGTCAGACATTTTCCATGCCTTTAATAAGCACTTTGCAGATGCTGCATATTTATTTGAAAAAGAATATCCTGGCCTTCCGTCAGTTGATGTTAGTTGTTTGAATGCTGGGAGCCACACTTCTTGTTTTTCCTTCCGCCCCTTCTATTATGCTGATGTTCTGAATGCGCTGCAAGCCTTAGACCCCAGGAGTTCCACTGGGGAAGACCAATTGTATTCATTCTTTCTAAAATTGGCTGCTCCAATTATTGCTGAGCCATTAAGGCATATATTTAATTTATCCCTGACCACAGGAAGTTTTCCAATGTTATGGAAGTCTGCACATGTAATCCCCCTGCATAAAGGAGGTTCAAGAGATGACATGAACAATTATCGCCCCATCTCCAAATTGCCATGTTTTGCAAAAGTGATGGAATCCCTGGTAAACAATCAACTAAAGTCATTTCTTTCAACCTACTCTGTACTTAGCCCACACCAGTCTGGTTTCAGAACAAATCATAGCACAATTTCAGCCATTACATTAGTCACAAATCACAGCACATCAGCATTGGACAAGAAGCAACACTGTGCAGCAGTTTTTGTAGATCTGTCCAAAGCCTTCGATACAGTTGATCATGACATACTGTTAAGTAAACTATTCAACATAGGACTGAGTGAAAGTACATGTGCCTGGTTTCATGACTATTTGTCTGAGAGGCATCAGTGTATTAAATCAGGTGACACCAAATCAGATTTCTTGTTTATTAATAGGGGTGTGCACAAGGTTCCATTTTGGGCCCTGTACTCTTTTCTATTTACATTAATGATATTGTGTCCTCTTTAAGTGGTTGCCATGTCCATTTGTATGCGGATGACACCATTGTTTATTGTATTGCAGACTCTGTACAGCTTGCCATCAACAATTTGCAACTTGCTTTTAATGAGCTTCAAAAATCTCTTTTAAATCATAAACTTCTTTTAAACGTAATAAAAACAAAGTACATGCTGTTCTCCAGAGCCAGAAACATTGATCTTGAAACTTTGAATTTGTTCACTTTAGAAGGCTCTAGAATTGAAAGAGTCACTGAATATAAATATCTTGGCGTATGGATTGACGAGGATTTAACGTTCAAACACCACGTAAACCACCTTGTCACTAAAATGCGACAAAAGATTGGTTTTTTGTACAGAAACAAATCAAGCTTTCCTTTATTCAGTAGAAAAAGAGTTGTTGAAGCTGTGTTATTATCAGTCATTGATTATGGTGATGTGATTTACAGACATGCTGCAGCTTCAGTTCTAAAGCCTTTGGACAGTGTATATCACTCTGCTCTTAGATTTATTACTGGTGATGGGTACAGAACTCATCATTGTGTTCTGTATGAGAAGGTTGGTTGGCCTTCCCTGGAAGAGAGGCGCAACAAACATTGGTTTTTATATATCTTTAAGACCCTCGTTGGAAAATTACCACCTTATATCTCAACCTTGTTAGAGTGGAAGGCTGGTAGCTATACAACTCGCTCTACTGATCTGTTACTTTTGAAAGTTCCTCGAGCACGTACTGAACTTGGTAAAACAGCTTTTTCCTTTGATGCTCCGAGCTCATGGAACATCCTCCAACACTCTCTAAAAATTGATGTTCTTCCTTCTCTTTCAGAGTTCAGGACTTCAATTTCTAGCTATTGTGTTTCACATTGCAACTGTTTTACTTGATTTTATTGCATTTTACCTTATCACTGACGAAATTGTTGCTCATAATGATTGTTCTATATTATACTTGTTTTATTGTGCTGTGGTTTTAACCCTTTGAACCCTAAAGGCCTATTTTGTGGCCGCATAGAGAAAATGTGATAACTTGAAAATCTGGAGGACAGGCCTCCAAACATGGGACAGGCCTCCAAACAAGGGACTTTGATTACATGACTTTTTGTTGCCATGTGACCTTGTTTATGATTATGTGGTTTCCCCATCACATTAAGCTGTGTTTGGCATTAGCGGGGCTCACAACCCCTTTATATAATACAGGGTTCAAAGGGTTAATGTGTCTGTAATCTCGACGGCATTGGAAATGAGGGAAACCTCAATGTCCTTTCGAGAATAAATAAAGGTTTGAATGAATGAATGAAAAAGCCATGAGTCCTGGTAGCATACTGAAGCCAAGTGTGCATGCTAAGCAGTCTGCTGAAATGGCACTGCCGTGCTGGAATGTAGGGATAGGACCGTAAATTAAAAACTGATTTTCCACAGTTTTTTAAAAAGTTAAAAAGGAGGTTAAAATCATTTTTTGTACGCTCCGACTCCCTCCGGTTAGTATCATTAGTCCCAACATGAACTATTAACCGCTTGACAGTGGACGGGAGTGAGGAGAGTAGCCCAGGTAACTTACCCAGGATATCCTTAATTGTTGCTCCTGGGAAGCAGTGGGTCGCTACATTAAAGAAGCGAACGTTCCGGATTATGGAGTCTCCCATCAGTAAAGCAGTCGGGGAGAAGAGAGGACGAGGCGGTGGCAAGCCCGGGTCGAGTGACTGTGCTGGCGGACGCTGTGGCAAGGCAGCGGCATCAGGGCTGAGCGAACGCCGTCTCAGGATCTCTACTTCAGGGCTGGGAGAAGGCCTCCTCAGCACCGCATCAACAAGGCCGGACTTGCGGGGGCGAATTGCCTCTCTGAACACCGCCGGTGGTCTCGGAGCAGCTGGACTTACAGGGGAGGAGGAGGGTGTCGCTTCCTCCTCAACCAGCACGGAAAATCTGTTCTCCAGCTGCAGGTCCCAGACAGGCGGCACCTCCCGCCAGCCCGATCCGGAGGGCTCAGCCGGGTTGGGTGTGGAGCTGTGAAAAAGTTTGAGAACCCCTTTGGATTATTCTTTGTTACCTTTTAAGATGATTACTAAGGCCCAGACCCAGGTGATTTACTCGTTAGGGCTTCAATTAGTCAGGTGAATATAATTCCAGGGTTGAACTATATATTCTGAAGTAACTCCGTGCCTTCTAAAGTATCCGACTGCGGTGTCTGGTGTTAAATACCATGTGTTCCTCTAAACAGTTGTCCAAGGATGTCAAAATCAAGATAATTCACTTCCACCAACAAGGAGAGGGCTACAAAAAACTCTCGCAAAGTTTCAAACTACCCATTTCTACTGTCAGAAAGATCATAAGAAAATGGAAAATAAATGGAACAATTGAAGTCAAGGCAAGATCTGGAAGACCAAGAAAAATTTCAGATAGAATGGCCCAAGATTTGGTGAGAAATGCTCAGAAGAACCCACACATCACTGCAAAAGAGCTGCAAAAAAGAATAGCAGACACAGGTCTAGTTGTTCACAGGACTACAATACAGCGTACCTTCTCTTGCGATAAAGAAGCCTTTCCTATGACCTCAACACAAAATTAAGCGCCTGAAGTACGCAAAAGAGGACCTTGAGAAACCTCAAGCCTATTAGAACAATGTGCTTTGAACTGACGAAACCAAAATTAAACTTTTTGGCTAAACCCAAAGAAGGTATGTTTGGAGAAAAAAGGGTGAAGCATTTGTAGAGAAGAACACATTGTCAACTGTTAAGCATGGAGGTGGATCCATTATGCTTTGGGGTTGTGTGGCAGCTGGGTGCACAGGAATATTATTGTGGGCGGAAGGAAGAATGGATTCCACCAAATATCAAGACATTCTACAATCTAGAGGTGTTCTGTTCAAAGAATCAGTCCAAAATTGAAAAGAGATGTTGAAAGACTCCAGCAAGACAATGACCAGAAGCATACCTCAAAATCCACCATGAAGTACCTCCAGGAAAAACGGATGAAGGTTTTGGAATGGCCATCATAGTCCCCAAAGTTGAATATTATTGAAAATCTGTGGATACCCTCAAACATGCTGTGGCACTTTTTAAACAAAAACATGCTGTGCAAGAATATTTCAGCTAGAGGTGTTCTGCCAGAAAAGAATAAGGGAAAAATTCCAAAGACAAGAATTGAAAGACTCTTAGCTGGCTACAGGAGTGCCAAGTTAGGACAAAGCTACTATAGCTGCTCGATGAGGAGTTACAAAGTACTAGCTGACAGGGTTCCCAAACTTCTGCACAAGGCCTTTTTCCTTGTTTTATTATGAAACTGTAAAAAAAATTAAAAATAAAAACTATTCTTGCTTGAAAATGGTTAACTGCAGCCAGGCCTTTGCTGGAGCCACGTACTCTTGATGTTGAGGAAGAGAGACTTCGTCCCATGAATAAAAGGTTTCAAGTGACATTCTTGATGAAACCTGTTATTCTGCACCACGAAGCACTACGGCGGCTGAAGTACTTCATGGTGCAGAAAAACAAGTTTCATCAGGAATGTCACTTGCGAACTTCTGTCATTCATGGGACGACTTGTCAAGGAGTTTTATGAACACGTGTCAGAAGAGAAAAGGAGGCCCATGTAGCGCCTATTTTAGCGTTGCACATGTGACCAAACAAAAAAAAAACAAAAAACCATGCTCAGAACTTCTGAAAGATCTAGAATTCAATTAGTGGTTTTGTGTAAACCATACTACTGTACTTACTGATATCCCAGCACTACTGTACTGTCAATTTACAACCCTGCTGTGCAAATTAGCCCAATTTCTCTCAAAATGAAAACTTGGATCACCCTTTGATTTTGTTGGAAAAATCTCAATTTTCATAATGACCCAAGTGACCCCTTTTCCTAGTCCCGCACACAACCAATGAAATCAAAAATCAGGTAAACTGAAACTCAAATATTTTTACCCATAATTCAAAGCTACAGTTTGAAAGTGTGTTAAAAAAAAAAAAAAAACCCCATTACTGCAGTTCACAGCCAGCAGCGCAGCAGGAACTAACCACTTTGGCACATCCAAATTGGTTAAAGCACTATATGCCTTGTTTTGCCACGACTGGATGTTTAAGCAAACTTGCAAACTTTCAGCCTAGTTTTTTCTCGCCATTGGTAAGAAATTGTGTTGTGCCACCCATTTCCTGACCAGCATGTTGTTTCACAGTTGCTGTATGTCATTTTTACTGTGCTCTTAGAACCATCAGATCATACAGCATCTGTAGATTTGACCAGCATATTGGAAATAATTCACACAAATGAATATTTTAAAGGTTTAATGAGTCAAAAATAATAGTTACAATGCAGGCATTTAGGAGATGCCCTTATCCGGAGGTACAAAACTTGCTGGATACCTGAGGGAAGCACTGCCCCCTAGTGACCACAATGCTAGGAACTAATGACCCAAGCAATCCTGACCAAAAAAAAATAAATAAAAGCTTGCAAGTAGCACACAGCAGCATAACCTAGAAAAGTGAAATTCACTGAAACCAAACCAATAAATTAGTGAGATCCAGTTTGAAGAGGAGTCTTGAGACGATGCTTCTCCAGTCCAATCTTCGGCAGGAGGGCCATTCCACCCTCAAGTCCAAACAGATGGCACAGAAGTGTTGTCCAAAATGGAAATCTAGAGGCACATCAATGTGCAGAGAACTCCACCTGAGGAATCACACTTCCTGAAAGTAGACAGCACAAATCAGCACAAAACCCCCCCAACATACAAACTACCATATTAGATTTCTGGAGCCTCAAGCACATTTTTTAATGGCAAAAAAATAAAAATAACTGAAGGGTTAACCCAAGTCTTCAGAAAACCAGAAGTCAGCACTGAACAATCAGCCGGTAATTCCAGCTTTCAGTCATGTTTTCATCATTAAACCAGCAGAAATATTTTAAGTGGGGTAAATGGGGGTATTAAGCACCAGACTAAGATTTTAAAATATCAATGAACAGCTAGGGGAATCACAGATCCAAAATGCCAAGGTCAAAGTTTACAGACAGAACAGAAACAATTTTCATTATGGTCAAGTTTAAAGGCAAAGAAAACCCTTTTTGCAGGTCTTGCCCAATAAAAGAACACTGCCCCTACCATTCAAAATTACTCAAGAAAGTATTGAAAATTTTTGGAATCAGGGTAGCTCGCAGTGCCACCCGGACACCGGAAATCTTGAGCACGTGGAGGTCATAAATATCAAGAAAAATGGGACCAAGGGTCCTGTAGCTTACCAGTAAGCAATCTTACAAGTTATGAAAATTTCATATGAAGTTGGACCTTTAACTCATTGAAGGTCAATCTCAAGGTTATTGAATAAAAGTTCAAACATTTAAGACCTGTGTGTCTGTAATACAATCCAAAGCTCTGAAGCAGTTTTGGTGATACAAGTAATTGAAAATTCATTGAGTCAATTTTGAACTTTAAATGGTCACAGAAGGTCAAGATGAGGTCACCAAATGGGCTTCATATACGACTTTCTGAATGTCCATCTGTGACCATTTCAGTGATACAAGTAATTGTAATTTCACTATGTTGAGTTTGACCTTCGAAGTTCACCAACAGTCAAGTTAAATGTCACCAAATAAAAGTTCATTTGACTTCCAAGATGTCTGTAACACAAACCTAGGCTCCATCTGTGACCATTATAGTGATATACATCATTGAAATTTCCCAGTTAAAGTTTGTCCTTTCAAAAGGTCAAGTTCATGGTCACCAAATGAAAGGTAATCTATGACTTCCTGTGTTCAATACACATGTTCTCCATCTTGAATATTTTCAAGCATAGAAACCTTTGAAAACTGTCAGTTTGCTTGACCTCAAGTTTGACCTTTCAAGGTCGTCTGAGGTGAGCTTCAGCATTGCCAAAATATAGGTCATATACGACTTCCTATACGTCAATAATACAAACAGTTACCCCCTTCATACTGTGCTGAGACATTTGCCACTTCTGACACACTTTAACTGGGTCCGACATAAGTCATTTCATACTGCACTTCACGATCGCCCAGGGTGCATGAGACCAATGCAGTTGCCAGGGAAACCTATCGCCCCCCCCCATGTATGCATCACAAGCAAAATTTCAATACGTTACGTCTACATGAATGTGTGGTTACAATATGCCATTTATCCCATAAACGGTGGCGGCCAGAGGACAGAGCAGGGAGGGCAATAAACGTCTTTAAACTTACTAGTCTTGATCTGTTTTCAGACATTTTCCCTGATTAAAGATACTTTAACTCTCCCTTCTCAGGTGTAGCCAATGCTCTTCATTAAGATGAGAAATAAAACGCATCAACTGAATGCAAAAAAGTGCGTATTTTAATCTGTTTTCCAGTAAACAATCATGAAGCATGTTTGATGGCTTGTTTTGCAGGATGTGACAAAAGTTCACAAAAAAACTACTGCAGATTTTCCACGGCGAGTTGCCGATTAAGGCAAGTGAATGAAACATTTTATAGAATTTATTATTCATTCGCCTTAACATTTCATTAGTAGGGAAACGGTACTTAACCGCCAATGGATTATTCATATTGTTGGAAAACGCGATAACCAGGAACAATGATTGAAATCGGGTCAGCAATCTCATCCGTTTCATGGGATGTTTTCAATCCCCTCGGTTTTCCGTCCACCGGCCGCCACTGCCCATAAATGAAAAATCGGCGAGATGCAACCCATTCGATACATGTTGGTATTGCACATGACTAACACAGCTTTCTCACGTCGTGATTACTCAGATTCTGTTCATTGGCAAACTGCAATGTTCGTAAAGCCAACTGCACTAGAAACATTCACTAATGTTTGGCGTTTGCCTCCATCTTCAAGTCACTGGGATGAATGTTTAGTAAGCTAGCATGCGAACGCTTTTGGCCAGGAAAGTGAGACAAGTTTAACTGTTATTGTAAGCACTTGAATTTATAAATTTAATGGTGAAAAGTGTTAGCATGCTAGCCAATTCATTCCATTGGCTTGAGTAGATTGCCAAGCCTAAGCCAACACCATTTCTCCATTTTCCAAATACTACGCAGACATTCATGCGATAAGTAGGATCTCAAATTCACAAAGCACAGAATATCTGCCTAAAATTCAACCTTTCTTCGAACGTTACACGAAAACACTCAACGGCACTCATCTTTCCTCAACTGAACATCGCCCAACATTGGAGATCACCTACATATTGATACTTGCGAAGCTTGCAGCTCACCTTGGACAACCCCCAGGCAGTTTCAGAAATAATTTCTCTTCATTTCTAAGTCTTATCTTTAACATTGGGGCCAACATTAAGGGCCAAAATAAAATGCACAAAAAATGATTCCAAGAAAAATAAAATACAATAAATAAAACAAGAGTTACATCAGGAAGATGACATATCCCATCCCTTTAGTCCCTTATATATAGTTGAATAGGCAAAGGAATTTGAGCAATGATGAGTTACTGATTGCAGGCAGGGAAGATGACATGTATCAGAAGTCATCCCTTTATCTTGTAATTTAATACTTATATATAGTTGAATTGTTGTTAAAACATTTGAAAAAAAATGAAACTAGAGGTTTTTACCCGAAAATGTCTCCCCCTTTTCCGCCACCTGATCTCTCAAGATATAAATTTGATGAGAATAACACATATCTATCTACAACTTGACATAGGGAAGATGACAACATCAATCAGAAGATATAATCCCCTTTAGCATCTTAAGTCCCAACTGTTATGGAAACACTCAAATGAAAATGAAAAAGAGCTCAAACCCCCAAAAGGCACTCTACCTGACATAGGAAGTTCCAAATTTGTTGTATTTTAGTTGTTAAAACATTTGAAAGAAAAAACCCTTCAAATTATGGAATTTATAGTCTCAGAGAATGAACAATGCAACCCTGCAATGGTAAGATGCTTACCAAATATGGAGTTTGTAAGTGGTATAGTATGTAAGTTCTGCTCCGAAACAAAACAAAAGGAAATTTGGGCGTTTTTGGTGAAAATTTCCAAAATTTTGGGCCCAATGGAATTGAAACCGAAAAGGCACAATGGCACCCTAAGGGGAAATTGCATACCAAATTTGAAGTTTGTAAGTGGTATAGGTTTTGTAGTTCTGCTCCGAAACAAAAAAAAAAAAAGGAAATTTGGGCTGTTTTGGTGAAAATTTCCAAAATTTTGGGGCCCAATGGAATTTAAACCCGCAAAAAGGCACAATGGCACCCTAAGGGGAAGTTGCATACCAAATATGAAGTTTGTAAGTGGTATAGTTTTTGAGTTCTGCTCCGGAAATGAAAATGATTACGGACGGACGGACAGACGGACCGGGTGATGACTATATCCCAAGGTATTCATACCGGTGGGATAAAAAGGAAGACTACACCACAATAGCTTACTGGTCCATAAGGCAGGTAAGCTGATAAAATCAGTGGCGTAGCGAGAGCTGAAAATTAGGTGGGGCACAGGACACCTTTCAAATATTAGTCCTGAATTACTCTCAATCATTTCAATAGATTCACTCAAAGATCACGCCATCAGGTGCTGCTAGTTCTCCCTGTTTAAGACTTGTCATTCACTTGGACGTGTAATTTGGTCCATTTAAATCAGCGTCATTCAAAATTGCATATCTGGCAACTCTCATGCATATGGCGCGAGTCATGCCTTTTAGTGCCATATCACATTCTCACGCCAAAGTCAGCAATCTCACCATAAAAATAATTGAAAATTTTATTCCAAAAAAATCTTTAATTGCTGGGTCCCACTTTTTTAAATCAACCCATTCTGTACAGAGAGAAAGGCGATATTTCATTGGAACGCAAATCAGTCATTATTCAATCAACACGTATTTAAGAGATTATCACGCAGAATTGAGGTCCTTGTGCATGGAAGTTTCAATTTCATGTGCGTTACGGTAGATTTCACCACTAGTAACATGGAACTAGTAACACTAGTAACTTCCGAGCTCTGACATAACTTCCTGTACAAGGAAAAACGATCATTTGGCTTCTGTTTGAAAGAGGATTTCCCCATTGCGTAGCTTACTGCCCCCTGGTGCCCAATACCTCCATCTACCCAAATCGAACGGAGTACAGGACTACTCAGATTGTATTGATCGAACATACCTTGCATCACCGATGCCCAAGTCGCCTTCCTCTGCAATGACAGACCATGTCGTTAGATGTGAGGTGAATGACAGTCAGTTAGTGATTAATTAAGGCCCGCATGCGTTCAGGAAACACAGAATCACCACTGAACAATCTGCCGGTAATTCCAGCTATTTAGTTTAATTTCATCACTTCATGCAGGACCACTCGAATGGAAACTAGTGCCAATTTAAATACGAATCATGGCCATTAGCCAACTACACCACGTACCTGCCGCGCCGTGACTGAAGTTCAGTGCCTAAGTTTTTGTAGTTAGATCGTATCAGACACCTGCGAAAGAAATTCAAAATCGACGAGTCAATATTTCAAGTCTGCTGCTGTCACGGTAAACATCACGGACATCACTGTCGCTCAGAAAACTGAAAGAAATCGCCAGTTATCGCATCGGACGGCACTTCCTATTCAAGGTTTTCATCACGGCGACATCACGGTTGTGGCTAGCTAAATTAGCGCAGTAACGTTAGCAACTTCAGCTGCTTTCACACCGGACTCGAAACGAATTTTTCGCACGACAGATTACATTCAAAGTCAATGCAAAGACGCGAATATTCGCGTCTTTGCATTGACTTTGAATGCAATCAGTCGTGCGAAAAATTCGTTTCGCGTCTGGTGTGAAAGCGGCTTTCGTCAGTCACTTTTGTGACCACATGATCCTCAAGATTCAATGGTATAGACATCCACATGGTTTCGATGGCCTTACGCTCCAGAAAATTCGCCGGAAGTTCATTGCAACTGCGTTTGAGAGATCACACTCATGTCACCCGCAGCTGTAGTCAACTTCGTTCGGACCAAAGTTAGCCAACTAGCTAACGTTCACGTTGTCACACACAGCTAGTTAGCTAGCCACATACCGAACGCGACTGGGTTGCATAGCCACCAATACAGAGATAACGTAATAGTATAAAGGAGTAGCCAATGCATACACAACTCCCATCCTGATTAGACTAACATTACTCACCCAAACTACAAATAGGTGTAGAAAATACAGCCCAAGTAGCTCATGTTGCAAGGTGAGGTTATCTAGCTAGCAAACGTTAGCTAAGTAACGCCAGCGGACCATTTCAATGCCATTAGTCGGCTAGCTACATGGTTTCTCACACACCGTGCAGTCTAGCATATGCACTAACTAACCCAACTGATTATGCACTAACTTAACCCCACTGATTCATCTCACCCACCCTACCGTCATAACATGTGCTCCTCAAAACAATGGTCGATGCGGTTAACCCCAATAGTTGTACAGTAACATAAAAAGCAAGCTTGAATACATAAACAGTCAATAGAGTGCTCCTCATCTCACCCAAAACGCGTGTATACCTAAACATGAAGTGCTACAAAAAATCAAAATTCTGCCATTTAAAATCAAGAGAACAGTGTTTGTCACATTGAGTTGGATGCACGAGGATGGTAACAGACAGACAAATACACAGACTGAGTACCTCCCGCAAACGTATATATCGGCGGAAGGAAAGAGGCGGAGCCGGTCTCAGTGAGTGACGTCTTTCGCAAATTTATGGGTGCGTTCCAGGCAACCCGTAACTCGTGTTTTTCCAACCTGTTACCCGTGAAAATGCACTGGAACGGCAGCACAACCCGTAACTTCCAACCCGTGAACTCGTACCAAACCGATGTACTCCCAGTTCCGACCTCTGACGCCACATTATCCAGGAAACAATATGGCAGCCCATACGGTTCGCCATGTTCAACAATGAAAAGCCTGCCTGGAACGCACCGGTAAACAGGAAGTTTTGCAGTTAATTGGCAGTTTGTCGTAACTTTCCTGGAACGCTATAAAGTCGGTAGTCGTGACTTGAAGTCGTGACTTACGAGTTCAAAAGCCTGCGAGTTCAAAAAGCCTGCCTGGAACGCAATCCACCATATGTAACAATCAGGACATGACAGAGGTGTATAATCCAGGGGCAGAAAGTAAAAGTCCTGAAGTTTTTTCTCCTCCCACAGAATGAGCTGATCACTCACATCATCTCCTGTCTGAAGTAAATCCAGGTGGTTGGAATAAAGCTAGGGAGGATTTTTGTAACCCGGAATCAGGATATGATGAGTAGGGATGTAATCATTGTGGAAAGCCATTAAACAGTCATAATAATGCAGTCCTGCATTTCGAACTGAATGTGAGTGACTTTAAAAAAAAATGATTTACACCCCCTAAAACGATTCAAGACCAGCCAAAATGACAAATGTCTCAACCCTCGTCCAACCAAGGGTTTTTCTACTACAACCCCGACCAAGGGGGTGGGGGCTCCCGATTATTTCTAAATTGAGTGATAAACATCATCTTGTTTGGTATCAGTGTTACATCAAAATGTTACACACTTGCATAAAAGGTTCATCTATTAATTATGAGAACAACTTTATGAACAATTCTATGAACTTGTATAATAGTAGGCCTATAACACAGTATAAAAATAGTATACAGTACAGTAACCAGTCAAACACACAAGTAATAGTAAAATTATGTCGGTCATGCACTTTTAATATTATTAGGTGAAGATCTCTTCAAGGTTACTGGTCACTGCTGGTCATTGTAATTCCAAGATTTACTAATACATGGACAAGCTACATCAATAAATCAATAAGGATGACAATCAGTGAGGTCTACAAAGTTCTTTGAGCATGAAACATAATAATAGCATACTATTTGCAACTAATTTGTAAGCATATTTTGTATCAAAAACAGGCAAAAATTGACGCTGGTGCCCACCCTTCGACTTTGACGGCCTACCCTACCCCCGGGGGGTGAGGTACCCTCATCGTTTTTTCATGAAAATGAGCGCAAAGCATGAATAAACAATTACTTAGAAGCATTAGATCATATCTGTTAAAGTTTTTGCACGACAGCAAAAAATCTGTTAGGTTGGACGAGGGTTAAACAACACATCTATTTACATTATTGCCATCTCAGTTTGTTTCCCGAATTCTGCGCCCTCTGCGTGATTCATACCTCAGCGGATTTTATTTATGTCTCAGATAGAGGAAGACATCAGGAAGCATCCGATAGTATTTCTTGCAAAATATTTTTAACTTCTTGATCCACCAAAATATTTTCAGTAAGGAATGCTTCCTATTAGTTTTTTTTTTCTTCAGCAGTAGTGCATGGCACGGGTTCTGCAAGGGTTCTTTTAGGTGTCACTCATTGCTACACACACCCACAAGACTAAATTGTTATGTGTATCAAAATGCAGAATCTGCGCCAAAATTGGGCTTTAATTAACAAAAATGAGGAACAAAAAGTGCTTTCACAGCTGGAGAGTGTTTCTGAAAGATTGGTCTCTGGTCAGACAGAAAGCAGCTAGGAACTTTAGGATGAGGTTGGACGGAGTGACTGGTCCTTGAGCTATGTTTCCATTAATACGGCTGAAGTCCGGCTGCAACAGGCTGCGGGGCAGACACGGGACATCGCATGCGTCCCATGGTGCGTCCTCAGTGTTTCCATAGAAACGGCTGAACTACGCTATTCATCCGTTCTCGTCCTCATGGCAGGACCCAACACAGCCCTACTTAAACAGCACCTCATGGTGGACGAAGAGCCCATCATAATAATTCAAAGCTAAATTTTAATACAGAAGAAGAAACGAACTAAAATAAACCACCGTTAAAGATGATAAAAAGATAAAGATGGCTGGAATTATGTTCTGTTGAATAATAAAGTCTGATATTCTGTAGATTCTGCTTCATCCTCTGAATTGCAAGAATTAGATGAAATTATGTTGAAACTCCGTACAAATGTCGCATGAAAACCACTAATCTGTTATCATCTTGAAACAAACTTAAGCGTGTGATAAACAGGAACACTTCTGATATACAGAAATCACAAAGGTATCGTGGCATTACAAAGCTCGGATCATAATTTAAAGCGGTAGTATGCTTTTGATTCACTGAGAATGGAAAATACATGTGTGTTGCTGCAGAAACCTCGGCTCTACTCTGAACAGGACAATAAATACACATTGCTTCAAACGTACTAATTTGTTAACAAAATAAAGTGGGGAAACCCCTTTGAACTCTAGGGAATTCCTCGTGCGATTTGTGTGCACCGGGCTGGAATCGCTCCCTGGTCCAATCGGAAAAACACGCATGCGGCCCGCCGCGTGAAAATCGCGTGGATGGATACACTTCATATAAAGACAATGATTTGCGATTTTTGACGTACTCGTGTCTGCACCGGCGCCTGACTTCAGCCGTATAAATGGAAACAAAGCTTAAGTCAGCAACTGGGATTATTCTCCGCACGTATTGTACTTTGCTTTGGATAAAAAGATGTACCAATCGTAATGAAACAACTCGGTTTCTTGGTCATTTTATCTTTTAGGTGGCTTACATGGGTAAATGTTTCTTCACCAGACTCAAATACGCAGGTAGCTGCAATAAACAAATAAATAAATAACATTTACAGTGACGCATGGAAAAAATACTCCAAATTAATTGCAATCATTGGAGATGTGATTCATAACTCAGCATATACACTTTACCCTGTGGGATCAGACCCAACGACATGAGCTGATGGAAGCAGCAGGAACGCAGTGCTGTGCGTCTCACACGCTGATATGAATCATCACTAAAGGAAACAAGACGCAGGATTGTGCTAAATCAGTGACACCTGCCTGTTATTGTATATTAGTGACATGGGCCATCTGCCCTTTTGTAGGACTGAAGGATGAACATGAACCGCAGGATCATCCCGCATTAGTAGGTCAATTAACTAAATTATGTGTGTGCAAGATCATCGAGCATATTTCGACATGCCTGTTTGTCTCATATGAGTATGTCACACAAACGTAAATGCAAATGCGCAACAAAGAAACTGCGCCACTGGAAGTTCCGAAAACGAAAGTAACAGCGAAGCGCCATTTCGGAATAAAGACGAGACGAAGACTTTGGAACAGAACAACTAAATTTAGGTAAAGTATCGAACTAAGTTGCGTGTTGTGGAGTGGGATAGGGAGAACATTATCAAAGATAAATGGAGTGAGGAAAAGAAAAGGAATCTGCCGGGAAGTTAAACTAATTTTACCGATTTTCCAGAAAACATTTCGACGGGCTGTATTTCACAGATAAGGGCGTAATTTTCAATGCGCCAGTATGATCATATAACGACAAAAAAAAAAAAAAATCGCTAGTTTTTTGTAAAATAGTATTTGTTTTCATCGGCTTTCAGGTCAGGAGCTCAGACATATTTGACAGAAAGGGGGCACATAACTAGAAGGAATAAGCCTATCTAGTCCACTCATGCTCCGGAAATTCATGATTAATCTCACTATAAAGATGAGTAATGTCAGTTAATTCGAACAGCACTCTTCTCTGCTTTGCTAAAATAATAAACTGAGACTTTTATATGTATTTAGCATCCTTAATTTGAGAACATTTGCGACACAAAGAGAACAGGGTGAGATTTTCAGAACGTGCGACTTTTGTAGTAAGACAGGCGACGAGAGACACGGTCAGGTCATGGTTCGCGATTGCTGTCTAACCTCGATTTTCTCTTTTCTAATCTGAGATCAAGATTCTTATCTCAAATGCAATTAGCCCAATGGCGTGAAAATAAAAACTAAAAAACTAGACCCCTTCCTGGTGGCAAGTTGGCTTAGTCTTTTACTGCGGTGGCGTGGAAATAAAAACTAAAAAACTAGACCCCTTTCTGGTGGCAAGTTGGCTTCGTCTTTAACTGCGGTCAAGATATCACCAGTTCGGAAAACGACGGTCAAACTATCACCGCTGAAATTTGATGCGCATATACAGCGGATAGAGCGGTAGTAAAGTCACGTGATACAATTGCTGTCAAAAACGCCCAGGTCTGAAAAGAGGCCCATGCGGAATCTCTGAAAATTGCATTCTATTTAATCGCCAGCAGATGGCGACGTGTGTGGTTGCAGAAAGAAGTTCAATGCTATAGAAGTCAATGAGAAAATGACCCTACTTTCCCACCTGATTTATTATTTCAATAATGATTTTCCATATTATTTTATGGTATCTATCACAAGTTTCAAGTCTCCTTCAATATATCATGATGTTCATTTTTGTAAATTATGGTCTCAAATAACTAGAATAAAGGATAAATCCTGATATGCTTTATCGGGCGTGGCTATCCTCTAGTCCTCTTCAGATACGGTCAGATCCATGCGTAGATCCACCCCCCACTCCTCCCTGGATCTTCAATTCACGCTCTCGTCCAAAAGAAATCACATCCAGTTTCAAAATGACAAAATATTGCTGTTCAAATTGCCAAAATCGAGTCTTCCTAAATGGTATGCTCAAACCAATGGGTGACGTCACGGGTGCTTTGTCCATCTTTTTATGCAGTCTATGGTCAAAAATCGGCTTGTGGAAAGAAATAACAAGGCTTATTCAACAAAAGTATGGGTGTATTTTGTTTAGAAAAAAATCGTAAACAACTTCCATGATTTGTTTTGAAAATTATTTTTATTGATTTCTTTTTTCACTAAGTAGTTGACACTTTGTGCAGATTGAAATGTGAGATTTTGGTGAAGTGCTGTTACTCCAGATCACTAGCAATTGCATGTCACAGTACCAGTGTTTTACTTAAAGCAAAAGGGGAAAAAAAAGAAAAGGAAAAAAAGGTAGATATTACTTTAACATTAATGTAGGAATTACCATCCAAATTGGTATTTTGAGGTGGACAAAAAAGGAGAAAATTCATTTGGGGACCATAATACTTGTGTAATTCTAAATGTTTGTAGAAATTAGTGGTCCCCAACCATACTGCATACGCTGTAGTAAAAGCATATTGAATAGAGAGAGAATGCATAGGTGAATTATCAAATAAACAGCCATCAAAGTAGGTACTTTGCAATTGGACACAACTAAATGGGGGCCATGTCCATGTCATAGAGTCCAGTCTATTTTCTGTCATGTTAATGTTTAGGTCAAGGAAAATATTTTGAAATAAATGAACACTTGTGTTCAGGTACTTAAGTTGTAGATATCTAATTCAATCATTGACTAATTTGATCCGTTGGAAAATATAATAACTTGAAATTATTTGCATGAAAGAAAAATAAACAATATGTTTAAGGTTCTTTTATTTTGCAAGGCATACACGGATATTTCTGGTGAAGGGGAAGGTTAAGAGGGTAAATACTCCCAAGAAGACAAATGAATAGTTCAGTGAAAACATACAATTGCAATTGCGTTTGTAACAAAAACCATCAAATGTAGGTGGGCCGCAGGACCGAGTAAGGCAAGTTCAAGCTCACCCATTGTTTTCAGTCAAGGCAGCACAAAGTACTTCAGGTGATGCACGTTGATTCAAAAATTACCGGTACATTAGGCTGACACTTGATGTAGAATAGTATGAGTAATATGGTATGCAAGCTCTTTTTGACAAATTATTGGTACTAAAACACGGTCATCCATTCAATTTAATTTATGGTCACCCATTCCATTGTCTTCATTCGCACACTGAAAGTGCCAAATTTGATGGCCATTTATTTAATAATTCCACCATGGAATCTCTTCATTTTCAATGTGCTTGTACAAGAATACATGAAGTATTGAAAGGAGTGTTACATTTCACAAACTTTTTGACTTGCAGAAATTACAGGCCCTCAAAAATAGCCCCCATTCAATTGTCTCCTTTCGTACATTGCAAGAGTTCCAAATTGGATGGCCATTTATTTAATAATTCCTGGATGGAATCCCTTCATATTCAGTGTGTTTATAATAGAATACATGCAGTACGGCAAGCAAGTGTTATTTTTCACAAAGTTTTTGATTTGCAGGAATTACAGACCCTGAAACGTGGCCCCTCATTCAATCGTCTCCTCTCGCACATTGCAAAGGTTCCGACTTTGATGGCCATTTATTTAATAATTCCAGGATAGAATCTCTTCATATTCGGTCCGTTTACATTAGAGTGCCTGTAGTATGGTCAACAATTGTTATTTTCCACAAACTTTTTGATTTACAGGAATTACAGTCTCCCAAACATGGTGCTCCATTCAATTGTCTCCATTTAAACATTGCAGTAGTTCCTGATTTGATGGCCATTTATTCAATAGTTCCACCACAAAATATCTTCATATTCAGTCAGTTTACATTAGAGTGCATGAAGTATGGTCTATAACTGTTATTTTCCACAAATGTTTTGATTTGCAGGAATTACAGGCCCTCAAGTATGGCCCCCACATTCAATTGTCTGAATTCACACATTGCACGATACTAATATTGATGGCCATTTATAAAAAAAGTCCATCACAGAATCTTTTCATATTCTGTAGGCTTATACTAGGATACATGTAATATAGTGTGCAGGTGTTACTTTTTACAAAATTTTTGATTTGCGGGAATTATATGCCCTCAAACATAAGGACCCCCCCATTCAATTGTCTACATTCTTACATTGCACAGTACCAACTTTGATAGCCATTTATTTCAAAATTCCACCATAGAATCTCTTCATATTCAGTGACCTTATGCAAGGATACATCTTTTATGGCATTTAATTAATACTTTTCACAAACTTTTTTCATTTGCAGGAATTACAAGCCCTAAAACATGCACCCCCCATTCAATTGTCTATGTTCGCACATTGCAAAGTACCAAATTTGATAGCCATTCATTTAATATATCCAACATGGAGTCTCTTCCAATTCAGATCTCCTGTACTGGAATACATGCATTGTTGGATGCAAGTCCCATTTTTCACAAACTTTTTGCAATTTTAACCATCACAGGCCCTCAGACATGGCCCACATTTAGTTGTGTCCCATGGCAAAGTACAAACTTTGATGGCTGTTTATTTCATGATTCACCCATGCTTTCTGTCTTTATTCAATAGGCTTTTACTACAGCGTATGCAGTATGGTTTGGGACCACTAATTTCCACAAACATTTTGAATAACACAAGTATTATGGTCCCCACTTGAATTTTCTTTGCGTAATATCTACCTTTTTTTTCTTTTTTCCCCCTTTTGCTTTAAGTAAAACACTGGTACTGTGACACGCAATTGTTAGTGATCTGGAGTAACAGCACTTCACCAAAATCTCACATTTCAATCTGCACAAAGTGTCAACTACAACCCGAATTACGAAATAGTTGGGACGAAGTGTAAATTGTGAATAAAATCAAAATGGCAGTGACTTTCAGATCACATGAGCCAACATGTTATTTACAGTAGAACATAGATAACATTTCAAATGTTGAAACTGAGACATTTTACATTTTTATCCACAAAATGAGCTTATTTCAAATTTTCTGGCTGCAACAGGTCTCAGAAAAGTTGGGACACAGGCAAAAAAGGGCTGAAAAAGCAACTTATATATAAAAGAATCAGCTGAAAGAACATTTAGCAAGTAATTAAGTTAACTGGCATCAGGTGTGTAACATGATTGGCTATAAAAGGGATGTCTTAGAGAGGCTGAGTCTCTCAGAAGGAAAGATGGTCAGAGGCTCTCCAACCTGTGAAGGCTTGCGTAAAAAAAATTGTGGAATACTTTAGAAACAATGTTCCTCAACTTCAATTGCAAAGGCTTTGAAGGTCTCATCATTGACAGTGCATAACATCATCAAAAGATTCAGAGAAACTGGAAAAATCTCTGTGCGTAAGGGACAAGGCCGAAGACCTTTACTGGATGCCCGTGATCTTCCGGCCCTCAGACGCCACTGCATCACTCACCGGCATGATTCTGTCATTGACATTACTAAATGGGCCCAGGAATACGTCAAGAAACCACTGTCTGTAAAAACAGTCTGCCGTGCCATCCACAGATGCCACCTACAACTCTATCATGCAAAAAGGAAGCCATTGTTGAGCATGATCCAGAATCGCCGCTGTGTCCTGTGGGTAAAGGCTCATTTAAAATGGACACTAGCAAAGTGGCAAAGTGTCCTGTGGTCAGACGAGTCCAAATTTGATATTCTTGTTGGAAATCATGGGCGTCGTGTCCTCCAGGCTAAAGAGGAGAAAGACCACCCCTCTTGTTATCAGCGTTCAGTTCAAAAGCCAGCATCTCTGATGATATGGGGATGCATTAGTGCATATGTTGTGGGACACTTGCATGTTTTAAAAAGCACCATGAATTCTGAAAGGTATATAAAGGTTTTAGAGCAACATATGCTCCCCTCCAGATGACATCTATTCCAGGGAAGGCTTTGTGTATTTCAGCAGGACAATGCAAAACCACATTCTGCAGCTATTACAGCAGCATGGCTTCGTAGTAGAGGAGTCCGTGTGCTGAACTGGCCTGCCTGCAGTCCTGATCTTTCACCAATTGAAGACATTTGGCGCATAATTAAATGAAAAGTCCCATCAAAGGAGACCCAAAACTCTCCAGCAGCTGGAAGCCTGTATTAAACAAGAGTGGGATCAAATTCCAATGACTAAACTCAAGAAACTCGTCTCCTCAATGCCCAGACGCCTCCACTCTGTGTTAAAAAGAAGAGGGGATGCTACACCATGGTAAACAGGCCCCTGTCCCAACATTTTTGAGACCTGTAGCAGCCATCAAATTGGAAATGAGTTCATTTTGTGGATAAAATTGTAAAATTTCTTAGTTTCAACATTTGCTATGTTATCTCTGTTCGATTGTGAATCAAATACTGGCTGCTGTGATTTGAAAGTCATTGCGTTTAGATTTTATTCACAATTTACACTTTGTCCCAACTATTTCGGAATTGGGGTTGTACTTCGTGAAGAAAGAAATCAATAAAAATAATTTTCAAACAAAATCATGGAAGTTGTTTACGATTTTTTTCTGAACAAAATACATGCATATTTTTGTTGAATAAGCCTTGTTATTTCTTTCCACAAGCCAATTTTTGACAGCAATTGTATCACGTGACTGCACTATCCACTGTATTTGCGCATCAAGTTTTTAGCGGTGATAGTTCGACAGTCGTTTTCCGAACTGGTGATAGCTTGACAGCAGTGCCAATGTTGGTCGGGACATTTTGACTTTCAAAGGTTATATTTGCAGAACATTATGAGACGAACTTTAATGCTTTCCCTATAATTCCATGCTATAATTCATAATTAGGACCTCACCCGAAGCTCTCATACACCTGTATCCTCAACAGCTTGCTGCTGTGGTTCCTGCATACAAAATAATACATTAATAATAGCACCTTTGCAGGATTTCTAGATTGAAATTCACCTCATAATTTGATATGTCCACCCATGTTATGTCTGCTACAGAAAGCAACCTGACTACTAGCCAACATGTGAGAGAAACCAGGGTTAGTTTGCAAGTTGAAACAAGCGAACATGATTAGCTAACATCAGTTGACATTATTTTCCAGTAAGTAACTTTAGGTAGCTCGCAAGTTTTCACTTTGAATAGCTCACTGTTTCTGACTAGTTTGTTTGATCACTTACACCCTGGATGGTAAAAAAAGAAGAAGCTTCTTATGTCTTTTATTGGTGGCCTCTTGGTTTTCTTCCTCTGTCAACTGAGTTGCTAGCTGCCATTAGCTCGCTAGCTAACAAACTGATGTTATATAATGGTTAGCTATGGAAGGGTACTGCAAGAACACTTAGCTATGAGAGTGGCACTTAACTAGCCTGCTACAGTGCTAAGCTGCACCAATTCAAGTTCCCAACATTACACTAAGCATTCAGTTTGGCTGAATATTAACAGCATTAGATGGAATGGTACTTTTTTTCCTCACACTCTCAGACAATGAAATTTCCACAAAAGTGATACGTACCTGAGGTAGCGGCAAGAGTACCACACAGAACCTCCACTTTTTTATTTTTTATTTTTTTTTTTGCCAGAACTATTTTAAAAGGGGGCACAAATATTTTTGGGGGGGTTTTATTAATGAGAAGCTGGTTTAGAATCATCGGGGAATGATTTTAAAAGGAAGAGGCAGATGCGGTTCGAGGGGAAAAAAAAATTTGCAATACTTCCTGTTTCTACTTCCTTACTCCTCCCCTGCTACATTTGCTCTATATACAGTTGCAACCAAAATTATTCAACCCCTGTTGCAAATTAGGTTTACTGGCAAAATTTACAAACTTTCAGCTGTTTGCAACGAACAAAATCAACTAGAACAATTTAAATGGCTCAACACCACAAATATTACACGAAGCTTCTCCAAATTCGACACAAAATGCCACTTTTAATGACTACTGCAGGCTAAAACTTATTCAACCCCTTCATGACAAGCATCTTTAATACTTAGTAGAGAACCCTTTTGCTGCTATGACCTGCTGGAAATGTGATGCATAGGAAGGCGCCAGCTTTTAGCAGCATTCCCAAGGAATCTTAGCCCAGTCCTCGTGTACAATGGCCTCCAGTTCACTAATATTCTAGGGTTTGCATGCTGCAACTGCCTTCTTCAAATCCTACCAGAGATTTTTTATGGGGTTCAAGTGAGGCGACTGTGATGGACACTCTAGAATCTTCCCAGACTTCTTCTGAAACCAAGCCTTGGTGGATGTTGAGGTATGTTTAGGATTATTGTCCTTTTGGAAGGTCCAATGATGCCCAAGTGTCAGCTTCCCAACAGAACACATGACATTTTCTCCTTGGATATCCTGGTACTTGACTGAATCCATCTTGCCCTCCACACTTTGCAGGTTTCCAGTGCCAGAGGGAGCAAGGCAGCCACAGAGCATCAAAAAGCCCCCACAATTCTTCACTGTAGGCAGGGTGTACTTTTCAGCATGTACTTCTTTATTCCTCCTGCAGACATACCACTGATTCATAATATAATATTTGTTTCATCACTCCACAGAACAATTTCCCATAACTTCTGTGGCTTATTTTTATGGTTTTGAGCATATTGGAGCTTGTGCTTCTGGATCAGTTGTGCTGTATGTCTTGGAGACGTTCAAAGTTTAGTATGCGCCCTACTGTGCAAACTGAAACCTCAGTGCCTCCTGCCTCCAAGTCTTGCTGCGGGTCTCCTGCAGTCACTCGAGGGGTTTTGACCACCCGTCTCATCAGGAATCTGGTGACAGCCATTGATAGCTTCCTCTTTCTGCCACATCCTGGTACTGTAGCCATTCTTCCTTTAACTCTGAACTTGCGAACTATGCTTACAACTGTATCTCTACAAATATTCAGTGCCTGTGCTACCTTTTTGTATCCTTTTCCTTGTTTGTGCCAGGCAATGATCTCCTCTATTAGCTTTTTGGACAATTCTTTTGACAGCCATATTTTTAATATGCAATCAAATGTCACTGTCAACAAACCCCTAGCGAGTGCAAGTATTTGATGCGTTCTGTCTCAAGCAAACCTGATGCAACTAATTAAGCTCATGATAAGCTGCATTAGATGTGCTTGAGACAACACCTGATTTGCAAATATGCTCTAATGACGGATTTTATTCGGGGGGTTGAATAATTTTGAGGCTGCTGCATTCATTAAAAATGGCATTTTGTGTTAAATTTGGAGAAACCACTTATAATATTAGTTGTGTTGAGCTATTTAAAATGTTCTTGTTTAATCTGTTCATCACAAACAGCTGAAAGTTCATAAATTTTGCTATTAAACCCATTTTGCAATGGGGGTTGAATAGTTTTGATTGCAACTGTACTACCTCTACAAATTTTTATGTCCTATTTTTTTTTTGTATTACGGTTTTTTATTTTCTGCTTTATTTTTTTCCACCAATGAAGCTGTGAACAAAGCTTTACATGTTAAGTTGGACATCACATTCGCGTCTGCAGCGGGTATCGAACCCGGGAACCTGTGAACGAAGTAAGTCCAAACACACCACAAACTGCGGTCTTTTTTTTTCTTTTTATTTAATTATTGTTGTTAACGAGGAGACGTCATGTGAATATCCATTTTGACGTATTTTATGACTCTGAAGAGGGCTTTGTATGGCACTGCCACAATCGAAGACGCAGCAGTCGGACGTCCGACCGCAGTATTTGCCTTGGCACCTGGTTCGCCGGCAGCAGGATGTTGATGGAAAAAGTCCCTGGTGCTCACCTACTGCTGGGCGACGCAGATGACAAGTAAATCGGCGATAAAGGAATCCAGCCTTGAGGACAGAGTCACAACAAGCAAGGAAACCGTCGTCGACTGGTTCACTTATTGTCGTGAAGTTTGTCTTCACGTGGTCCAGCAGTGCAGTACCACCGCTATGGGGGTCCAGGGCTAGTGTTGGAAAGTGACAAATCCAAATTTGGCCGGTGAAAATACAACAGAAGTCGCCTGCGTGATTGCAAGTGGGTCTTGGGAGGGCATTTGCCATGAGACCAAAGAAGTTTTTTTTCATTGAGGTCGAGAACCAGGATTCGGCAACATTAATACCCCTTATAAAGGAGTATGTTGCCGCCGGTTCGACAATCGAAACCGACTGCTGGTGGGCGTATGATTGCCTCAGTGAGGAGAATTTCCAGCACCTGACGGTAAACCACTCCGTCAACTTCGTTGATCCTGCCGCCACCGGCGCGCACACTCAAAATATTTAGTGCCAATGGTGGCAGATCTAACAGTCCCTGACATCCACCCACGCATGCAGCTGCGACGGCTTGGGTTTTTACCTGGCCGAGTACATGTGGCGAAGTAAACACAGCAGCGTCAACCATTTTAAGCAAATGTTATCCGACATCCTGCTACTTTACGCGCCACCTACTAGCATTTAAGATCTTTCCACCACTCTCTAGGCTTCTGCTTCGGCAGAGGTCACCAATGAGGTCCAAAGAAATAAAAAACTTAGGAGCCCCCCCCAAACTTTTGCCTTACATTCATCAGTCCCAAACGTAGCTGCTACCTTAGGACCCCCAATCCTGGGAAACTGCAGCATTATCTGCACACCGAGACATCACCACTAGAATAATATCATAAAGCCAACCTCAATGTAAGTCCCAAACATAATGTTGTGAGGCGCTAGGGCCAGAGGTGGGCAGCGAGGGCCGTATCTGTTCCTGGTTTTCACACCAACTTCTGGCCTTTAATTAGTTGATCATCCAAATTAGCCAAACCATTAATTAAATCTTACATTTCAGGCGCATTTATTTAAATTATCATGAATGACCACCAAAGACTGTTCTTGTCTCTCCTCATAAAACATTTTTCTTTGATCTAATCATTCAAATCTTCAAATCCAAGATGGTGGACATGACACACACCTGAAAACAGGTTACTGAGATTCGTAGACCCCAAAAATGGGGGGATAGCTGCAAACAGAATGTTTCTGTCTTAGTTTTGAAGTTATGAGTGATAATAGGTACTGAAAGGCGGCCGTATTGAAATTAAAGATGGTGGCCACCGGGGGGCGTTTCAGAGGTGGGTCCTAATCGAAAAATGACCCTTTTGTGGTCTCCTACCACTATGCCAAATGTCACAATTTCTTCACAAAATGCACTTTTTTTGAACTGTGCCGCTGGACTATATATGCTATTAGCATGTATAGCCGCTCAAGAAATTTAAGCGTAAGTTCTCTTAACTGAATGCGCGCTCGACTTTTTTTTCACACCTGAATATTTCACTTGGTATCTAAACATTGAGGTAAGCTGAAAAAGTTGTGATTTTATTATCCCCCCGGCAGCATTAATGCAGGGGGGATATTGTCATCAGCGTGTCTGTCTGTCCGTCTGTCCGGGCGGGCGTCCGTCTGCAATCATACCTTGTCTGGGCCATATCTTGGAAATTATACATCCTATCTTCACGAAACTTCACAGATATGTTGAGCATGATATCTAGATGTGCCTTTGGGGACCAGGGGGATATGCCATTGCCAGATGGCTCTTGTTCGATTTTGCTGGAGGTTCTGAGTGGTACTCTTGCCAAGGTGGCAAATATAAAATATATGTCATGAGTTGGGCCTTAGCAAAAGTGCTATAGTTACGTGATGAAAAAAGATCTGGAACAAATGCCAAATTTGTCTAAAGAAAGGGTGCATCTGAATTCTCAAAAGAGCTCAAAACCCCCATGTGAACAGGCATGATTTCGAGCTGCAAAATGTGTATGTCATGTCATAGGAAAGAAAGATTAAATTGTGTAACTACCTTGTAGAATGTCATCTAGATAAAAAGAATGAAACTGTTAGTGTCCAGTCAGTGTAAATTAGCTGTTGAATGCATTAAAGGTGATATTGTAGTGAACTGTGTGGGGAAAGAGAAATGCCCTCTGTGAATGAAGTAGGTAATGGGAGACAGTTGTGGACATAGCTAATGATTCAGTGAGTTGAATAATTCCCCTCTCATATTAGCTTGTGATTGGCTGGGCCATTCCATCCCATCCCATCCCATCCCATCCCCCCCTCCCCCCCTCCCCCCCCTCCCCCATGGAGCAGGGCTGGGGTCCTACTGTTTCTGGGCCGTGCCCTATTGAAAGGAGACATCATTAAGCGCGTTTCCACTAGGTTCTTTTTGCCCTCGTGAGCCGCTATGGGCGTGGCTTGGGAGAGAGGATCCGCCCAAGATCCGCCCACATTCACTGATAAGCGGCTCACGAAGCAGCTCAGAAAGTATCTATCTCGGGTAGGTACTTTCTCAGTCGCTTTCTGAGCCGCTACTCACTAGTCGATGCTGATTGGATACCGTTGAGACGGGATATGACGTGAGTAGAACTCGACACAAACCACAACATAAACATCGCCAAGAAATAAGCAGAGCAACATTTGAGAGAATCGAATTCAAGAATAGAAAAAACAATAATGGAAAAAGTTAGAAGAAAGACCGCCGACAAGTATTAACGTCACACTCCAACTCCGTTGGTGAGCCGCTACTAAAGTACCTAATGGGAACTAAAAAGTGGACGTAGCCAAAACACTCAGCCGCTTTCCAAAAAGTACCCAGTGGAAACACGCCTATAGTGAACTCTCCCCAAATAACAGCATTTTAACCCAAACCTGGCTTCCACTGGCTGCAGCCTAAAAGCTGCATTACTGTTAGACTGACCTCACATTGAAATGTACAAATATATAGTATATACAAGATTACAAAATAACATTTTGCAGTGTAAGCATACCCCAGACATACCCCTAGAAAACCTGAGATTTGAATTGAACAGAACAGTGTCTATCAATTGTATGTGTATGAGGGTGTCTATATGTTCAGTGTGCTGTATTGTCTTATTGTGCGGTTTACAGGTGGGCTAATTTCAGCAGTGTGGTCTTATCTCCCTTGTCTGTGTTGCAGTCTTGTGAGACAGGGGGCGCTGTTTCTAAAATGAGTCTCAAAGGGGAGCCAGACTCTGAAGGTGGAGGCCCCAGCTCTGCCAGAAAGAGGTACACATTCAATGGGCTCCAAAATTACTGGCACCCCTGACTGGCAATGCACAAACAATACCTTAAAAATTGTAAAAAAATATATTTATCAAGAAACTCTGTGTTACAACATGTGAGAAATACTGTACAATATTAATGTTCTGATGGAACCAAACAAAATAATTTATTGATTCAATTAAAAATCTATTTCCTCCAAATCATGGTCTCACAATTAATGGTTCCCTTCAAGATTATTGTAAATAACATCTACCAAAATTTAACCAGGTATTAAATTCCACTAACTGCAATGTTATCTAAGTGTTAAGGAACGATATTGAGCCATTACATCACTCCCTATTTCACAATGTAAAAATGAGGTAGCACACATGCAATATCCCTTTGTTATCCAACACCATGAAAAAAACATAACAACTGTCAGTTCAAAAGAGGCAGGTGGTCATGGGCCTTCATAAATCTGGTAATGGCTTCAAGAAGATTCACAAGTGTTTGAATATGCCACTGACTACTGTCAGGGGAATTATTAAAAAATTTTAAAGTTGTTAAAAATCCTATGGGCAGAGGGTGCTACTGCATTTTGCACCCCAGGGTACTGAGGAGAATGGTGAGAGCAGCAACAAAATCCCCAAGAATCACTGTGAAGGAATTATAGGCCTTGGTGGCATCTTGGTATCACCAAGTTTCAAAAAGCATCATCAGGCGCCACCTTCGCAACCACAGGCTCTTTGGAAGGGTTGCCAGAAGAAAGCATTTTCACACGAGGCCCTGAATCCGCTCAGGGGCGCGGACGGAATTCGGGAATAAATTCATGACTAATGGCTCTAGTGTTAAAGTGCGCAGCTGTTCACATTTACCGGGACGGATTCTGTACCGGACACTGAATCAGTTCAGATAGGTCGCGGACCCATTTTTTCAGGTCCGGTGAGAAAATCCGTGGACAGATTTCTACTTTTGACCAATCAGCGTCGATCAAAATACTAACCCAAACAAACATGGCAGAAAGCGTCGAACAACTTATCATTGAAGTGGAAAAAAAAACAGTCTTTATGCAATTTACCCACTGTCGCCGTCTTCTCTTTCTGACATTTCGTGTTGCAGTACATAAAAAGCAGCAGTTTCTCCTCCCTACTGCTTGCGTCTGCCATGTTGTTGTTGTCGGTATCCAAGCTTCCTGACACGTGGCGTCTTCAGAACGTTCCGATTGGTTATCCATCTTGACCTAGATACCGGATACCGTCACGGAAAACAATATTGTGAACACAGCGCATCCAATTAGTTATCTGTTCTGAATTTGGTCTGGGCTCCTGAGCAGATTCGGGGTCAAGTGTGAACGTAGCCTAAGCGCTTGGAGTTTGCCCAACGTCTTTTAAATTATCATTTGAACAAGGTGCTTTGGTCAGGTGGGACCAGAATTGAACGTTTCGGTCAGACACAGCATCGGCATGTTTGGCGTCAAAACAGAGATGCATACCAGGAGAAGCACCTCATACCCACGGTGAAATATGGGTCAGTCATGTTTTAGTCCTGTTTTAATTCAAGAGGTCCAGAAGCACTAATTAAGATTAATGGCATGAATTCCACCCAGTTTCAGGATATTTTGCCTCTGGTTGCCTCTGCCAGAAGGCAGGGACTTCAGGGTCATAGATGGACTTTCCAACAAGACAATGACCCAAAGCACACCTCAGGATCCACAGAGAAATGGTTCTTTGACAACAAAATCAACATTCTGCAATGGCCATCTCAGTCACCAAACCTCAATCCAATTGAGAACCTGTGGGTTGAGTCGAAGTGGGCAGTTGATAAACACAAACCCAAGAATGTGAAGGATTTTGAAAGTATCTGCTTAGAGGAATGGTCCAAAATCCCCCCAAATGTGTGCCGTAACCTTGTAAAAAATAACAGGAGAAGACTCAATGTTATTATGCTTGACACAATTGGTTCCACAAAGTACTAAATGAAGGGTACCAATAATTATGAAACCTTCATTTTGTTGAAATTGATTTCGTATTAAATGATTGTTATGATTTTGGTTGTTTCCATCGAAGCATTAATAAAGTATTTGACACATGTTGGTGTATTCCGTTTCTCTGAAATTATATTCTTTATATTGTTTTGTATTGTTTTTGCATTGCCAGTCAGAGGTTCCAGTAATTTTGGAGCCCACTGTAAATCAGATATTTTATGTGCTGTAAGTTATTGCTGCTGTAAGAGGAAGAGTTTACCTGGAAGCTCTGTCTTCATGTGCTGTGAGTCAGAGCTGCAGAAAGAGGATGACTTTAACCGGAAGCTCTGTCTCCATGTTTTTTCACAGGGTCCAGGTGGAAATAGCAGGGTCACCTGATCTGAGCTGTCTATCTATGAAGAGTGATCGTTCAATGGAGCGTCCATTTAACTTGAGTGGAGAGTCAACAGGTGATCAAAGGTAATTAAGCATTTGGGTCAATGACAAATAAGCCTTTTAAAAATGTTTTTTTATAAATCTTTAAAAATGGACCGAATACATTTATTTGAAGTTGGAAGAGTGTGTTTAAACAAGTATTAGTGGTTGCACAACATTTACCGGGTTTTAGTACAGTTTTAGACGGTATTTCACCAGTCAAAAAATGTCATGTGGCGCAACCAAAAGTTTCTTGGGAAAAAAAAAACACACTTCCCTGTTTTTTCCAAAGTGATTTTTTTTTTTTTTAGTAAGTATACCTGAGAGTGTCTACTCTGCCTAAAACATTACTATTTTGTAGTTGAGCTGGGTATTAAAAGTAACTTATGGATTCTTTATTGTAGGGGGCGGTATTTTGGTTTCCGAACATCCAACTTTAGATTTAAAATGTGAATAAATACTTTACAAATTTAAAAAGTATATTGTTGAAAAGAATGATTATTGATATCACAATTTCCAAACATTTGTTCACATCAATCTCCCATTTCTTGGTTTAAATTAGTATTTTACCTGGTTGCACCACCTGGCGATCTTGATTTATACCGCCTGACATTTGCTACTAATTCCCAATTATTCAGGCATCTACTTGGACACCTATATAACCTTTTGACTTTGATAGTGTTATGACTTGAAAATCACAACAAAGAAAACCAGCAATGACAACTTAAACAAATTTATTCTTCACTGATTAAAAAAAACTTCTACAAATAATCGACTGTTTCATCTTATAATAACACTCTAATGCTACTATGTAACTCTGTTGCCAAAACAAAAACTCTGCCTGTACTGACCAAAATCACAGCATTTATATAGACTAGCAACATTCTGGAAAGATCTGCAGGATTCCTGGGTAATCCCGCCCCCTCCAGGCAGGAAGATGCCAGAAGCTTCTAGAAAGCACTAGTCCATTTCATCCCAAAGAAGTGGTATTGCATCAGATCATGTTTTTCTACAGACAGACCACCAGAGGGTGCCAAATGCTAACCAAAATAAATCGCTGACCAGTCATAATGGGCATTTAAATAGTGTCCAACAAATCTCCATTTACAAATGATATACAGTGCTGTACACAAAATACTCAAACATAACACTAGTTAGTTCATTCATTCATTTTTACAAAACAATAAAGAGTTTTAGAACAATAACTTTTTCTTTTATATTGGTTGTACCACTTGACATGTAAACTGAAAGTCTAACTATGAAGGGAAAGTAGCTATTTTTTTATCAATATTTGAGAGAGATCTACATACCTTTCACTCATCAGTAAAGGTCACTTGGGGTCCTTTTGATGATGCAATATCCTGTTTACTCATCTCTCTCTTCAATTTAAAATAAAAGTTGTATGAATGCGGCTGCGCCCCTGACATTTCAGATATGCAGATTTCCGGTCAAATTTGTTTTTAATATTCCGAACAATTTAAGAACAATTAAACTATTAAACTTTGTTTATTTGAAAGGTTTTCAGAATAAAATTATGCCCCCATATTAATATTTAATTCATTTTTTAAATGACATATTTAATACATTTCACATAGTGTTAACTTGCTCGGACGGTTGCGCCACCTGACATTTTGAGGGTTTGAGATGGCAAAACATAAAATATATCATTTTTATGATAAACTGGAAATATGTTCAAATTAAACAGGTTTTATAGAATAAAATGATGCTAATTATGAATCATTTTAAATTATTTTAAACCAAAGTAGTGCGCTCGAACACAAAAATCTGCATGTCACATCATTGACCCATTTGCAATTCAACATTGTTTCATTCTTCAATGTATATTTTTGCATAATTGTTTTTTAATCTAATCCCTCTCAGCACAGTTACAGTCTTTGTGTTAAATCAGCTCCAAAGGAATTTATTTCTAGCCATCTCAGCTATGGTGGACTCAAATATTCTCAATAGGAGTTTTTTTTAATCCTGGGATTTTTCCCTTGAGAGGAAGGTTAGTGCTCAGTCATTTTCAGAGTTGGGCTCCGAGTTGGATCTGCAGTAAAACCATGAATTTTACTGGAGGCTCTGTCTCCATGTGCTGTGAGTCAGAACTGCAGTAAGAGGATGAGTTAAACTGGAAGCTCTGTCTCCATGTGCTGTGAGTTAGTGCTGCAGCAAGAGGATGAGTTTAAAAAGAAGCTCTGTCTCCATCTGCAGAGAGTTAGAGCTGCAGTAAGAGGATGAGTTTAACTGGAAGCTCTATCTCTGTTTTTTCACAGGGTCCAGGTGGAAATAGCAGGGTCACCTGATCCTAGCTGTCTATCTATGAAGAGTGATCGTTCAATGGAGCGTCCATTTAACTTGAGTGGAGAGTCAACAGGTGATCAAAGGTAATAAAGCACTTGCAATTCAGCTTTGTGTGGCTGCTGTCACATATATGGAAAAGGAACTGATAGTAACGATTACGCCACTCCTTATGAGGTTGGGAGAACCCCCCAAAAAATTATTTATTGGCACCGGTCCCCAACAGTTATGTCCGCTCACTTAAATGGAGGGAGAAATACACAAGCTGAGGTGGTACAAGTATTTATTTTCTTACACAATTAAAGTGTGTGTGTGTGTGTGTGTGTGTGTGTATATATATATATATTATAAAATATATACATATCTAAAACACATGCATACAGCCACACAGTTTCGGAGTAATATTATAAAACAGAGAGGGAGTACACATCCTTGGTTCGTAAGCTGCCCACCAAAAAAAAAAAAAGTAACCGACGCTGCTATTTCACACACCAGTGTTTCGTGGCAACTGATTGTGTACACTGCACAGCAATCTCAAAACAGTGAACTCATTTCTCTCCACACAGAGGTAACATCACACAGTGAAAGGGACCGTGATAGCATCACCTTTCCTTTAGCGTACCCCCCGCTCTATACCACTCTCTCCACGCTTACAGCTATAATATCGGAACAATGAAGTTTAATCACACCGCATGCCAACATTCTCTGACCCATAGCTTTTTTTTTTTTTTGACCTTTATTTTACCAGGTAAAATATTTGAGAACCAGTTCTCATTTGCAAACATGACCTGGCCAAGAGGCCCCAGTCGGAACAAATACATTGATCCATATAAACATATAAACCCACTGTGCACAAAACAAAACTACATAGGTTAACAAGGAGCAAGCGTGCAAATCATGAGAGCAGGATAAACATCAGGGAAGAGAAGAATAGATTAGCTAGCATTAAAGGGAAAGAAGGGAAGTAATGTTTATGTGTATGTATGCATGTACGTGCATGTTAATGAAAAGTTGTGTATGAAGTATAGGAGAGGAAGCGTGTTTGTTTGCATGTGAGTATGAACCAGGGTGATCAACAAGAACAACAGTCAACTATAATCTGTTGGCGCTTATGCTTGAAAGTGGTAAGAGACGTCCAAGTGGCGAGTTTGAGGGTGTTTTGCAGAGTGTTCCAGTCATGTGCTGCTGCAAAACGAAAGGAGTTACGGCCAAAAATAGTAGAGGTATTGGGGATGATGAGCTTGATGTATTCACTTGACGTAGTACGATATTTATTATGGGTGAGGTGAAGAAGAGATGACAGGATCCTGTCTTGCCCAGGACAGTCTTATAGACGAAGTGAAACCAGTGATGGAGCCGCCGGGTATGGAGGGAGGGCCAGCCCACCAGTTTATAGAGATCACAGTGGTGATGATGATGATCTTTATTGACGAACTCAGAGTCCAAAGAAATTAAAAACAAACATAACAAAACAGACAACACTCAACAAGCTCAACACACAAGAGTGTAGCCCTTAGTTTAAAAACATGCAATTCTTGTAGCCAATATTTCCAGAACATTGAGGTGAATCTAAGATCACTCAAAGTAGGATTATTCAACGACATTATAATCCCATTGTTGGATCTCTTAATTCTACCCATGAATTTATAAATAAAATTCCTTAGCAATGCATAAAATGTGGGAACATTAGCAGTAAAAAACATAAAACTCGCACTCTCCCACCTAGGATATTTTAGCGAGATTCGGAGAGCATCATTATATGCAACCTTGATCTCATTCATTTTCCCTTTACTATAGTTGCGCCATAGGTGTGCTGAATAGAGAGGTGTACAGTAGGCTCTAAAGAGTTCAATTTTGACAGCATCTGAACACACACAAAATTTGCGAGCAAGCATATTTCCTTGAGCATATAGCTTGCTGCACTGGCGTTGCTCATCATCATCACTTAGATCATCTCGGATGATATGCCCCAGGTATTTAACCTTGGTTAAATATTAAGTTCTTGTTTGGACAGATAAAAAGAGGGAAACATTTGCTTTTGATCCTCCTTAGTTTTGGCTATCATTACCACACTTGAATTGGATGTCATATTGCACTCCATATTCAGCACATACTTTAAGTAGTTGCTGTAGACCAGCACTATAAGGTGACATTACTACCAGGTCATCTGCATACATTAGATGGTTAATGAGCCTGTCGCCCACTATACATCCAGTCTTACAGTCATGTAGTTTCAGTGACAGTTCATCCATATACAGATTGAAGAGGACCGGTGACAATATCCCCCCTGTCTTACTCCATTGGTGACAGGAAAGCTTGTTGATAAAGTCTTCCTCCATCTAACCTGCGTGGTTTGTTTGGTATACCAGTAGTGCAAGATTCGTATTAAGTATGGAGGAACCCCTCACTCTTGCAGTTTGATAAACAGTTTGCCATGGTTGATGCGGTCAAAAGCTTTAGATGCATCTAAAAAGCACAAAAACACAGTTGTGTTGTGCCTCTTATATTTAGACACTACTTCCTTTAATGTGTAAACACTCAAGTCTATGCCATGCCCATTTTTAAAACCAAATTGGTTTTCAGAAGTCATTATGTATTCTTGGAGTTTGTCTAATAAAATCTGGTCTAGAACTTTAGATAATATACTTGCTAGGGCAATTGGTCTGTAATTATCAATACTTGATGCTTTACATGTTTTATCTTTAATAACTGGCACTAAAATTACACAGAGTATGGAGTCAGGCAATATGCCATGTGATAAGAAGCCTGAAAAACAAATAGCAAGCAGCACAAATAGTCTGTTGCTTGCATACTTCAGGTGTTCAGCTGTTATCAAATCAGAACCACACGATTTTTTCACTGGCAATTTCCCAATAGCGTTGCACTCTTCATCCGGTTTAATCACCACACCATTATTGCATCAATTTTACAAATATTAAAATCAGCACTCCGAACACAGTTGAAAAGCTTGCTGTAATGTTTTCCCCATTACTCAGCAATATTTTTATCTCCAGAAATCCCATCAATATTAGATGACAGGGGTATTTTACTGTTGTTGATTATTTTAACTTTTTTCCAGAAAGCATTAACATCATTCTGTTGCAGTTTCCTTGCCATAGAGTTTGCTCTCATCATCTGTTCATTCTTCTTAATAAAGCGTAGAGCATACTTATACTTAGCATTTGCTTTTTTCTTATTTTCAAACTCTGGCCCATGACTTACCTTACCAGCCAATACCCATTTTTGAGTGGCATCTTTAGCCTCTGAATATAGGTCAGACACATGTTCACTCCAACCCCATGGTCTTATGCTTCTTCTCAAGAATAAGGGAATTGCTGTCATTAAGTAGACTGATCACTATTCTTTCATACATGTTAAGTATAGCACTGCGATGCTCCTGTCTCTTACAGTTTATGTCATCACATATGATAGCTTCGCATGGGATATCAACATTACTGAGGGTTATGTCAGTTTGATAATTGTACTTCCAGAGCTCATGGTCTGATAGCCTTGCCCAATCTAGTTTTTTATGGTCATCATTATTGTAGATGGTCAGCTCAGGTAAGCTCTCTAGGTCAAGGGTCATGGAAACTGGAATGTGATCCGCAATGGCTAGACTGTATAGAATCTCAGCTCCCGCCAAGCAGTTGTGTGCATCAGCTGTGCATATACAGTGATCCAGCCATGATGTTGTATGCCATGCTTCACTAATATATGTATAGCTATCAGCTGGTAAAAGGATTTTACTTGAGAGAGTTAGCTTGCTATTACAACAGAACTCCTTCAAATGTTGCCCAAACAAGGATTTATCATCTGATACATCAGCATTCATATCACCCGTTACAAAGATGCACGTGTATTCAAGGTCTTTAATAAAAGAACTGATAAAAGCTAGTCTATTGAGAAATTCACTTTCATTCTGGTAGGATTCATAAGGAGTATAGACATTTAAAATAATGAAAGTATTCCTTTCATGTGTAACTTTAACTGCAATGGCCCAGTCAACCTCAAGCCGGATTACAGAAATCAATGGGTCAAATTTCTTATGCCACAGAATGGCCACACCCCCGGGTATTCTACCGCGCACTATACCCAAACTCAAGTCTGTTGTCGACTCCCCTGCCACATAGAAGTCATTGTGCACCGCGTTGAGTTTATCCAGATCTTGTACAGGTAACATAGTCTCTTTTACACATAAAGTATCAAAACTCTCAAAGTGTGTCAAAAACAATGCGCCGTACTTTGTCCCCAGCCCCTTGTCCAAGGCGCAGGCCACGCGAGTTATATGACACAACTTTCATCATTCATTCAAACAGCCACTTGCTCATTTACCTCCCCTTGTGAAAGAGGCACAGTAGACATGATTGGCCCGGAGGCAGTAGCTTTATGAGTTCATAATACCTCGGACCAGAGCCCCTTCAGGCCATAACTCAGGATTGTACATTTCGTTAATGTCCTTGCATTCTGCAGTCACTTTAAAACAGCCATATCGGCTACGTGTGCAGTCAATTTTCTGGCAGTTGACATCCCTATTGAGTTTTGATTTGCAATACTCTGAGAGCATCTCTGCATCCAGATCTGGACAAAATTTTGTAGCGAAAACGCTCACTATTTTAGTCTTTATGACTAAATCTTCTTTTCAAAGAAGTTTTTTTTTATTTTTTTTTTGGTCATCTTGACTGAAGAGTTTTCTTTTTTCTCTATTTTTTGATGGCCCTTTTTTTACATACACACATGCATACATATACCTACTTATATTCGAATGGACTTTCCAATGTCTATGCCTGTAATTGCCTCTTTGCATTAACTGTGAATGCTTTGTGCATATTGTTTGGATTGTTTTTGTGATAACTTTAATAGCTGTCATGTAGTATTTGTAATTTGTTGTTACACAAAAATTAGGGGCTGGAATGTTACAGCTATTTTTGGGTTAAATTTAGAATTATGTAAATATTTGAATTTTGATTATGGATGTGCTGCATACATTGTGAGATTATGTGAAAGTGGAGCCAATCATGTTTATTTGATGTTAGTCGTGACGGGAGCAATGATGTGGCGTAGTGGGGAGCAAAGGGATATGACATAGGAAGCCTAGTCTTGGGAAGTTGGTGGAAAATGGGAGCTGGGGTAAAACACACTGTTTTGACCATGCTTCTCCATGCTATGAGTTTATGAGTTGTTTTTCGTTAGCTTATATTTAAAACTAAATTTTTCATCTACTTTATGTTCAACTTCTGTTCCTGGAAACGGGCAAATAAATTATATATTTTTGACTAGTATCGAGAAGTGTGCGTATAAAATACAACCAGGCTTTTCATGATCCACTGACCTTTTTTGGAATGGACAAATGGACTTGTAATGTGGAAAAAAAAAGCCACTAGATGGCAGTATTGACAATTTTTTTTGTTAAGCCCAGTCTGGAGCTAGGTTTTGGGGCATGTCCTGGGCATGCCTCAGAGGGAATGTCCCAGAGAATTGGAGAAAAGTCTGGAAGGTGGGAGGGGGCTGGAAAAGAGTATATAAGGAGAAAAATTGAGAGCAAAAGTAGTAGGAGAAATTGCAAGGAGAAATTGTGGAAGGATACATTTGACCAGACCTGTCACTCTTTTCAAGACCTGTGAAGCTTTTTGTAGATTTTTGCCTGTGTTGGAGCATTTTCCTGTCCCAGGACATCGCAACATAGCAGCCCCATCTCAATTACTAAGGGACTGTAAATATCTCGCTTTTTTTTTCTTTCAATCTTGGTCAGTAGAGTAGATTGTAGATTAGCTAAGTGTTTGTTTAATTAAATCTGTTAAAGTTTTAAAATTTTGTCTGTCATCCCTTGCTGTCCGCTACGCCATAACAAATTGACGCCATAACAAATTGGGGCCATAACAGACTCTACAAATGGTACTTACAGTTCCAGTGCCGATAATAGATATAGATCCAGCTTTCTTTCGTCAAGCGGCAGCCACGGGCATACCCAGTGTTGCATTCTCCAGTTTCTGCCGAGGCCATCCTTTTTTCACAACTTTACCTCACCTAGGAGAGCCAGTGGAGGACACCGACTCGGCTGGAGCACTCTTTGTTGAAGCTCCGCTCACGCTGAGGCCAGGAACCGACATCTCCCCAATGCCATTACGAAGTGTCGGATCAGGAGGGCATGCAAACAAACCCCACTCCCTAGCACTCAGTTCCACCGTAGGGACTCGTGTACCAGTTGCCACTTGTGTCGCACCCTGGTTGCATTCGCCATCTCGCCCCCCCGGTGCCAATGGCCCATTGCTGTTCAGGACAACAGCCCCAGCTGACGCACCGCCCGCCTGGGCCTCCAGTGCAGTCACTTGGCAGTTCATTTCCACAACACCGGCCCGAACCTGCTCACAGACATTAGACTGTAGCGAGGTTATGTGTTTCAGCGCTCCCAGCTCAGCACACAGGTGCTCCATTCTCCGAAGCAAACAGGATACGTCTAAACTAGCAAACGATATCGACGGTAGATCATCCAGAAAATGAAAAACAAATCTAGGGATATTTTCCCCACATTCATTCAGCACACTGAGACAGAGTTTTATATTGTTGGCATCTTTGTGTTGCCCTTTATATCCAACGCATCGCTGTGTAGTTCTAGGGCAGAGATCAAACAAACTTTCTTAGACGCTTCAATCGCCTTAGTGTCATACGTGTTTATTGCCAACAAGATGATCTCCTCCTGATTTAAAGTCTTAATCTTTGTTGCGAGAAAAGTGAGAAGAGTCAAAGGCCTTGGCAAGGTTAATAAAGGCGGCTATACAGACCTGCTTGCTGTCTAGCGCTGAAATAATGTCGTCAAGGACCTCATGGTCGCCGTCATACACCCATGTCCAGGCCGGAAACCAGACTGCAGGTCTGACAGGATGTGATTTGAGACAAGGAAGTGGCTTAGCTGTTTATGAACCAGCCTCTCCAGGACTTTGGCTAAACACGGTAATATGGAAATGGGCTTGAATTGCTCATAGGCTTGAATTGCGCCGATCACCTTGAATTAATCGTCCCAGTACCATCTACTTTGCCCGTCTCACCGTGTGACTTATTGCACATTACCCATGACCCGATCGGAAGTACTAAAATTGCACTTTACCCAGTTCAGTAAAAATAATATTACAGAATTCTCTGGGTACACTCAAGTGCTGTATTCCACTAAACCCACTACACCATAACAGATATGGCACGATGACCAGAGCCACCGATTACAGCACTAGATATTGCACATAACCATCTTCAAGGAATACACCTAGATTGCCCAGTTCCCGTAGTGTAGTAAAAATACTATATTGAACTCCACCCGTCATGTACACGCACGCAGCTATCACACGCAACCCTAGTCACAATCACTGCCAAATGAATATATGGTACAGCAGTTATCAAAATTATGCAAATAATTCAAAGTTGGGGAAAAACAGCACTGGTTATCCTTTGCAGGGAGTGCCAGTAATCCTGGTAAACACCGTTTGCGATAGATCCTTCTCTCCCGGTATACCACGCGCATCTGCCGAACGCCCACACAGAAACAGTTCCGAAGCTGGCCACCGCCAACACTGCACAATGTGATAGCCTGCGCTCCTCCAAATACCAGGATGGTCTTTGTCAAAAAAAGGAAGCTTCCCCCAGAGAAGGTCCGCTTGACCAAACGATAGTTTGAAAGTTTAAAACTCGCGAGAATCACCCGTGAGGTGAGCAGCAATGATCCTTTTAAGGGAATGAGGCCCACCTGAAATGATGTACTGGGTCTTAACATCCTACGGGTTACAATTGTTTCATTCTTCCTCAGTGTACATTTTTGCATAATTGTTTTTTAATTTTTCTAACCCCTTTCAGCAGTTACAATCTTAGTGTTAAATCAGCACCAACAGAGTACATTTCTAGCCATCTCAGCTATGGTGGACTCAAATACTCTCTAATAGGAGTTTTTAATCCTGGGATTTTTCCCGTGAGGGGAAGGTTAGTGTTCAATCATTTTCAGAGGTGAGCTCTGAGTTTGATCTACAGTAATACCACGAGTTTAACTGGAAGCTCTGTCTCCATGTGCTGTGAGTTAGAGCTGCAGTAAGTAGATGAGTTTATCTGGAAGCTCTGTCTCCACGTGCGGTGAGTTAGAGCTGCAGTAAGAGGATGAGTTTAACTAGAAGCTCTGTCTCCATGTGCTGTGAGTTAGAGCTGCAGTAAGAGGATGAGTTTAACTGGAAGCTCTGTCTCCATGTGCTGTGAGTTACAGCTGCAGTAAGGGGGCTTTCACATTATGTTATATGACGGGTATACAACAGGTTTACGACAGCAATGCAGGGTAATTTGTGAGACACTGGTGGGAAAAATATTCTTAAATACTCTAAAATCAAGGTATTACCATAATCACAGCTCAACAGAAAGAGCTGAGCAAGGCCTTTTAAACTGCTGTAAGAGTGTGGAGCTGAGAAAAGGCAAAAACTCATAAACCTTTCCGAAAACCTGATAAAGAAACTTCTGCAAGCCGCTCAAGGTCGGCGAGATGTGCTAATCTTCCAGAATGACCATATCGGTCGTCAACCAACAGGCAGTGTCATTATTTGGTCATGCCAACCCAAATGTTCTGGAACCATCTATGGCCCGAGATAACTTACTGAACTTCAGGTGAATCCAAAGTTTGGGAGGCTCATATGTGGTCTTCGAGCGTCCCTGAAGGCCTAAAATGAATTTACACTATGATGTAATGGCTTGTTACTCAGGTTGGAGGGTTGCTATATGACAATGTACCAATCAGAATTAATAATGTTGGATAAGGTAGAAAGAGTCACGTTTAATCCCACCTAAAGGAACGTGCCAGAAGGCCAATAAATATGAGGACTCAGATGATTGGTGGTCAGTCGGCATGGTGTAATGAACATACGAGGACTCCAATCGCGGATCAAGCTCAGAAGAGCGTCTTTTATTAAACTGGGAATGTTCAATGCTCATGGTCAGAAAAACAGAAACAAGTCAGAAGCCAGAATCAGGAATATCACAGGTACTCAGAATCGTAAACCAGGGACAGGCAAGGGATCTATTAACCAGAAAATCCGTCAGCACAAAATACAGAAACAAAGGGGTATCTAAACTAAGGGAAATAGGGGAAAAGGGGAAAGGGTAATTGGATAGGGGAAAGGGAGACAAAGAAATTAACTAAACGAAGGGAATGCAAGGGAATATGGGAAAACGAAAGACTAGCAATCAAAATACACAATCACTCGACGCAAATACAAAATATCAACTGGTAACAATGAAACACGAGACAAATCTTACAACAATCGCAGAAGCTCACTAGAAAGAAAGGCAGAGACGAGACGACCAAGACTGAGCAAAGGAACCAAACGAATCGACACTGACAAGAGGAAAAAGTGGGGTTTTTATAAACAAACTAATCAGAGTGTTTAGCCCAAGTAATAAAGGACAGCTGGAGAGGAGGCGGAATCTAGAACAGCAAAGGATGGTGATAGGACAGATTGGGGAAGTAGGTGTGCCCTGCTTCTTCAAACTAACTAATCACCGTGCCTAACTACTCTGCTCTAATGTGTAGTCCTACCCATTTCTAATCACCCGTGCCTCAGCTAAACTATTCTCAGGTGCAGACAGTTAACAAGCACAGGAAGAAGGAAGCAGGAAGTACCCAACCAGAAAAAACAGGGGAAAAAAGATTGTGAATGGAAACAAGACACCACACTTGGGAAACACAAAAGGGAGCTCAGTACAAGGAAGACAAGAGACAAGCATTCAAAAAACATGAACAGTCACTCTAGAAAACATTAACTAAACACAATGAAACTAATAAATCTAAGCAAAAAACATACAACATCAAACATAAAATCCTTAATTCACAACAGAACCCCCCACGGTCGCCACCTGGCGGCCGAACTCAGCTTTGTGAAAGTCTCTGATCAGTCTCTTATCGAGGATGTGCCGTGCGGCACCAGGAACGCCTCCTCCGGACCGTAGCCCTCCCAATCCACAAGGTACTGTAGGCTGCGACCCCCGGGCGGCGGACGCTCAGCAGCTTCCTGACGGTGTAGGCTTCTCCTCCATCGATGAGGCGAGGGGGGGCGGATTAAGCGGGGGCAGGGGTGAGGGGGGAAACAGACACTGGCTTGAGACAGGACACATGAAAAACAGGATGGATACGGGACATGGACTGGGGTAACTTGAGTTGCACTGAAACAGGGTTAACAATCTTGACTATGGGGAAAGGGCCAATGTAACGGGGGGGCTAACTTGGGTCGGGACGTGGAGGGGATGTCCCTAGTGGACAGCCAGACTTTCTGGCCAACTTTGTTGTCTGGGGGCTGGAGCGGCGACGGTTGGCCTGCCTGGTCATCTGGCCGGAGGCCTTGAGGAGGGCGGCGCTGGTCTCCTGCCATGTCCGGGCGGCACCTCCGGATGAGCTCCTCAATACTAGGGACGCCGACCTCGGCCTCCTGGGAGGGAAACAGGGGGGGCTGATAACCGAGGCAGGCCTGGAAGGGGAGACACGGAGGCAGCTGCAGGCAGACTGTTTATTGAGTACTCCACCCACGCCAGCTGGTCACTCCAATCGGTCTGGTCGCGGGAGGCCAGGCACCGGAGCACCGCCTCAACCTGCTGGTTGGCTCTCTCAGTCTGCCCATTGCTCTGTGGGTGGAAACCGAAGACAGGTTGACAGCAATTCCCAACGCCAGCGCAGAAGGCCCTCCAGACCTGGGAGACAGACTGCGGACCACGGTCAGAGACAACATCAGAAGGAATCCCATGTAACCTAATTACGTGCTGTATAAGCAGGTCAGCTGTCTCCTTAGCAGAAGGGAGCTTAGGTAGTGGAACCAGGTGTACAGCCTTAGAGAAGCGATCGATGATGGTCAGGATGACCGTGTGTTACCTTGTGACGGTGGCAACCCAGTAACAAAGTCCATAGCAATACTAGCCCAGGGTCTGGATGGCACAGGGAGGGGTGGAGGAGACCGCTGGAGGAGTGTGGGTGGTCTTGCTCTGGGCGCACACCGAGCAGGCGGCCGTGACACTCCTTGACATCCTGGCGGACTGAGGGCCACCAGAATCTTCTCTGCAGCATGGACAGGGTACGGTTGGCTCCTGGATGGCAGGCAAGCCGGGGACGAATGGGCCCACTGCAACACTTCAGACCTGAGGGCATCAGGGACAAACAGACACTCCCTAGGACAATTAGCAGGTGGCCCACCAGGAGGTTGTGCTCCTCTGACCCGTTCTCCAGCTCCCAGACAAGCGCCCCCACCAGACATCTGTCGGGCAGGATTCTCTGTGGCTCCTTGGGTGCAGCATCAGGGGAGAGAACCTGCGGACAGAGCATCAGGCTTTTATTCAGGGACCCAGAACGATAAGCCAGAGTGAAATTAAAACGGTCAAAAAGAGAGACCAGCGAGATTGACGAGAATTTAACCTCTTGGCAGACTTGAGGTATTCTAGATTTTTATGATCCGTCCAAACTTGAAAACGGGACTTTAGCACCCTCTAACCAGTGACGCCACTCCTCCAATGCCATCTTGACAGCAAGTAACTCACGATTGCCGATATCATAATTCTGTTCTGCTGAACTGAGTCTCCGTGAGAAAAAGGCGCATGGGTGTACCTTGTTGTCTGTGAGGTTGCGCTGAGACAGCACTGCTCCAACTCCAGTATTCGAAGCGTCCACCTCTACAATGAACTGCCATTCCGGGTCGGGCTGTTGGAGGATGGGGGCACTGGTGAAGCGGCTCTTGAGCTCCTGGAAGGCCCTCTCTGCGTCGGAGGACCACACAAACTGGACTTTGGGAGACGTCAGGGAGGTGAGTGGTGCAGCAACAGAACTATAATTGCGGACAAACCTTCTATAAAAGTTAGCAAACCCCAGGAAGCATTGTAACTCCTTATGGGGCGTGGAGTAGCCCAGTCTTTAACAGCCTTGACCTTCTCTGGGTCCATCAGGATGCCCCCGGGTTGACCACTTAAAACCCAGGAACGGAACCGTGTCCAGGTGGAATTCGCACTTCTCAGCCTTAGTGAAGAGCTGGTTCTCAAGGAGTCGCTGCAGGACTGCTGTGACATGGCGCCGCGTGTTCCTCCTTGGAGCGTGAAAACACTAAGATGTCATCCAGATAAACAAATACAAACTGGTTAATCATGTCATGCAACACATCGTTAATGAGGTTCTGGAAGACCGCGGGCGCGTTGGCCAGCCCGAAAGGCATCACCAGATACTCGTAGTGGCCCCTGGCGGTGTTGAAGGCGGTCTTCCACTCGTCTCCTTCCTTAATGCGGACGAGGTGGTACGCGTTCCGTAAGTCCAGCTTAGTGAAGATGGTGGCCCCCTGCAACAACTCAAAGGCGGAGTTCATTAACGGTAGAGGGTAACGGTTCTTTACCGTGATATTGTTTAATCCTCTGTAATCAATACAGGGTCGGAGGGAGCCATCTTTCTTCCCAACAAAGAAGAATCCCGCTCCGGCTGGGGAGGACGAGGGACGGATGATGCCGCAGCCAGGGACTCCTCTACGCATTTCTCCATAGCCTCTTGTTCTGGGCGAGACAGGGAGTACAGTCCTCCCCTAGGGGGCGTGGTGCCCGGGTGCAGCTCTATGGCGCGAGTCGTAGGGTCTGTCTGGAGGCAGAGATAGAGCACTAGACTTAGAGAACACTTCACGAGGTCATGGTACTCACGGGCACTTTAGACAGGTCAGGAACATATGGTGGTTCACTGGACTGGCTGTTGCTCTGGTTGGGTGGGGCTCTGCGAAGGCAGGAACGTAAACAGTGGGTGCTCCACTCAACCACTTGTCCTGTCTCCCAGTTGATGGTGGGGTTGTGGATCTTCAGCCAAGGAAGGCCCAGGACGATGGGAGCAGAGGAGCAGGGCATGACGTGGAGCCTGATCTGTTCCTGATGATTGCCAGAGACAACGAGGGGTGATTAGCGGGGGTGACGTGTGTAATCTGGCCCAACGATTGCCCACCAAGTCCTAGAGGATGGAGCGGAGTAGGGAGTTTCTGGGGTTGAAGCTGCAGACGGTTGAACAGGTCAGCGTCGATCAGGTTAAAGTCGGATCCTGAGTCGAACAGCACATTGGAGGTTAGTGTCTTGTTTCCAACAACAATGGTGACCGGAACCTGTCTGCGTGAACCGTCAGCATAACACAACTGCCCTACCTTCCCGCTTTGCATCCGGCTTGCAGAGGAGTGAACAGCTCTTAATGCGGTGACCCTCCTTCCCACAGTATAAGCAGGCGCCTGTCGCATTCTTCTGGCGCGCTCTTGTGGTGACAAACGGCATCGATCCACCTGCATGGGTTCCTCCGGTCTCTGGTGCACGCCGGTCTCCTGCACAGAATGTACTGGAGCATCGCCCCAAGAGGACCGGAAGTTTCCACGCTGAGTAGATCGGTGTGTCTCAGGTTGACTCTGGCGCTCCCTCTCGCTGCTGCAGTCGGAATCAACCTGGATGGCCACCCGAATGAGCCCCTGCAGATTCGAAGGCAGCTCACGTGGCCAGCTCGTCTTTTTTATGTTTTCGGCCAATCCTCGGTAGAATACGCCAAACTGAGCGTCCTCGCTCCACTGGGTGGCAGCAGCCAGCGGAACTGAATGGCGTAATCAGACACGCTCTGGTGGCCTTGTGTCAGACTCAGAAGTGCGCTGCCTGCTTCGCGCCCCTGGAACGAAAGCGATCAAAAACCTCCTCATCTCAGCCATGAACGCCTCAATGGTGCTGGTGCAGGGGTGGACGGCGCCCCACATTGAGGTTCCCCACTCCCTCGCCTTTCCAGTGAGAAGGGTGATAACATAGGCTACGCGGGGCCGCGGCGTGGGGAACGTCAGTGGCTGGAGCTCGAATATAATGGAGCACTGGGACAGGAAGGCTCGGCAGGACTTCGGATCTCCATCGTGATCCCGCTGGGGAGTAAGGCGGGCTCCCGGATGGGAGCTGCCTCTGCTGGCGCGACTGCAGTGCTGGGGCCGGATGATCCCAGGGTGAGACGCTGGAGGGTCTCCCTCAGTGCGTGCATGTCGCGCTGCTGCTGCTGAATCACGGCTTCATGGGACCGGAGAAGCTGCAGCGTGGAATCGTCCCGCTGGAGTCTGTGCTGGTCGATTAAGTACTGTAATGAACATACGAGGACTCAATCGCGATCAAGCTCAGCAGAGCGTCTTTTATTTGACTGGGAATGTTCAATGCTCATGGTCAGAAAAAACAGAAACAAGTCAGAAGCCAGAATCAGGAATATCACAGGTACTCAGAATCGTAAACCAGGGACAGGCAAGGGATCTATTAACCAGAAAATCCGTCAGCACAAAATACAGAAACAAAGGGGTATCTAAACTAAGGGAAATAGGGGAAAAGGGGAAAGGGTAATTGGATAGGGAAAGGGAGACAAAGAAATTAACTAAACGAAGGGAATGCAAGGGAATATGGGAAAACGAAAAGACTAGCAATCAAAATACACAATCACTCGACGAAATACAAAATATCAACTGGTAACAATGAAACACGAGACAAATCTTACTACAATCGCAGAAGCTCACTAGAAAAGAAAGGCAGAGACGCAGACGACCAAGACTGAGCAAAGGAACGAAAACGAATCGACGCTGACAAGAGGAAAAGTGGGGTTTTTATAAACAAACTAATCAGAGTGTTTAGCCCAAGTAATAAAGGACAGCTGGAGAGGAGGCGGAATCTAGAACAGCAAAGGATGGTGATAGGACAGATTGGGGAAGTAGGTGTGCCCTGCTTCTTCAAACTAACTAATCACCGTGCCTAACTACTCTGCTCTAATGTGTAGTCCTACCCATTTCTAATCACCCGTGCCTCAGCTAAACTATTCTCGGTGCAGACAGTTAACAAGCACAGGAAGAAGGAAGCAGGAAGTACCCAACCAGAAAAAACAGGGGAAAAAGATTGTGAATGGAAACAAGACAAGACACCACACTTGGGGAAACACAAAAGGAGCTCAGTACAAGGAAGACAAGAGACAAGCATTCAAAAAACAAGAACAGTCACACTAGAAAACATTAACTAAACACAATGAAACTAATAAATCTAAGCAAAAACATACAACATCAAACATAAAATCCTTAATTCACAACACATGGGGTGATTGATGAAGAATGAATGCTACGTGGTTTGTGCAGACCAGACTGGGTTTTTGAATTTCACCTGGATTGAATTACAATAAACCCAATCGTATCAGACTCTGGAGAACGTGTCCGTTCCTTGAGGATAGATTTACGAGGTGCAGATGAACACTTGGTCCACCGGCTCGACTAAGTTTTGTTTTCCTACAAGAACACCAGTGAATATGTCCGATGAAATTCATTAGTCTTTGATGGAAAAGGGTGTCATTCACCCTCGTCGTCGAATTGTGAACATGTTCAACATTTTTTGGCATCGTAGGTGATTCTTCTATATCAAGCCCATTTTGTAGGTCTGTCGTGCGGTGCCCTACGAGGTTCTTCGACTGTTTCCCCAGACCTACGAATTTAGTTCGATTTTTGGAGTCATCTGAGGTCCTCATTATCTTTGCAATTTCCTATGATAGACCTGTGGTCATCCCAAGCGAAACCCACGACAGTCCTACAAATGTTCCACCATTGCACGTCCGTCATGAAATTCCATCCTATGTCAGTCACTGTCTTGAAAGTTTTTATGACATATTTTCCGATGACGGTAGTACGACAGATATTCTTATGTGACCGCTACTACGCAACCTTCAAATCCTCCTCTCCTCAATGTAGGTCAGTCCCTTTTGTCGTTGACCCACTAGAATCATACGACATAAAAAATCATATGACTTATGTGAAAGCTCCTTAAGAGGGTGAGTGTAACTAGATGCTCTGTCTCCATGTGCTGTGAGTTAGAGCTGCAGTGAGAGGATGAGTTTAACTGGATGCTCTGTCTCCATGTGCTGTGAGTTAAAGCTGCAATAAGAGGATGAGTTTAACTAGAAGCTCTGTCTCCATGTGCTGTGAGTTAGAGCTGCAGTGAGAGGATGAGTTTAACTGGAAGCTCTGTCTCCATGTGCTGTGAGTTAGAGCTGCAGTGAGAGGATGAGTTTAACTGGAAGCTCTGTCTCCATGTGCTGTGAGTTAGAGCTGCAGTGAGAGGATGAGTTTAACTGGAAGCTCTGTCTCCATGTGCTGTGAGTTAGAGCTGCAGTGAGAGGATGAGTTTAACTGGAAGCTCTGTCTCCATGAGCAGTGAGTTAGAGCTGCAGTGAGAGGATGAGTTTAACTGGAAGCTCTGTCTCCATGTGCTGTGAGTTAGAGCTGCAGTGAGAGGATGAGTTTAACTGGAAGCTCTGTCTCCATGTGCTGTGAGTTAGAGCTGCAGTGAGAGGATGAGTTTAACTGGAAGCTCTGTCTCCATGTGCTGTGAGTTAGAGCTGCAGTGAGAGGATGAGTTTAACTGGAAGCTCTGTCTCCTTGTGCTGTGAGTTAAACTCATCCTCTTACTGCAGCTCTAACTCACAGCACAAGGAGACAGAGCTTCCAGCTAGAGCTGCAGTAAGAGGATGAGTTTAACTGGAAATTTTTTTTTTTTGCTCTTTAGAAGAGAAGAATTTAGTGACATATTTCCCAAAAAAGGTAAAATCTGATTTTTTTACATAGAAATTGAGCTTTTTCTGTCTTCATGGAGCACAATTAATTGAAGTATTATATGAAACATATATTATTGTACTGCTGTCTAAAGAATAAGGAAAGAACACATGCCATTCTCAGAGCTGATCCCAGTTAAAATCACCGCACACTGAGCTGCCCTAAAGAGGAACAGTCATCATGTCACCCTTTCAGGCCTCCTTCAGGAATTAAATCAGCCAATAGCAAGCCTTCATAGGACTGCTCATTTCACAAACTGCTACTTCTCCCAGCATGCTCGTGCTCACATTCATTTTGTATTAAAAAGGAAGTTACCTTAAATATACAAACTACTTATTTCTTGTCACACATTATTTGGCACCTACTTGTAATCTTACCCAGGAACATTTAGCCGTGTGTTTGTACCTGCATTTAATTTATGTTAAAAACTAGGCTCTTCTGACTTTAACAGTAAAGATCAGAACTGCATCGTTTGAGTTTTGATGTGTGTGAGACGTAAGCTGCGCTCTGAATGCCTTATACAGTCGGCCCCAGACCTCACTCTCATTAATGCCCTGTAGAATTACCCAAAGAGGCCTGTACACAAGAGATTTTCCACTGTTGGAAGGAACTTGAATTTTTTTGCAGTTTTTACCCCTTCGCCAATTTTGGCTCTAGGCCAAAGGTCTGTCCGCAGGTCCATGAACTCGATACCTGGAAAAGGACTTTGTTGACATGGACTGAACTGGGCAAACAGTACCATAATATAAAGAACCATAAGACCATATAAAATGAGCATTGTCAGACTATATTTTAAGGAGTTTTGACCCTTTTCTACATCCATGAACTCAATAACTTAAACTGCTTTGCTGACTGGGGCCAGACTCCCCATATGGAGTCGTATTATTGTGAAACAGAAACCCTATCGACATTCAGGATTATAGGACAATTTTATGGTTGGAGTTATGGCCCTTTGTCAGTAAAAGCAATAAACACTATCACAAAAACCTGTTTCTCATGAATGTGCAATATAGCCAAGGGTTTTTGGTAAGCGCAGCTTCATGCTTATATATATCGAGGTATCTTCCTTTCTGATTGTGGAGGCTACCCTGTAAGCCTCAGTGTGAATGGCAAAGTGTTCTCAACGCGTGGCAAAATAATCTAGTTTTCCTGTCGGAGCTCTGTTTGGGTGGTATTCCCATTCATTACAGAAATTCAAAGTTCATGTAAAATCGCACACTTGCCCCCGCTGGTTAAATCAATGAAGTGCCGGGGAGTGATTAAAGCGTTTGCTGTGCGGCGAGCTGTCGGTTTCTCACAGCTACGGTAAGAACTGTGCTTGCCCTACTATGCACACCGTGTCCTAATTGATTGACACACCCGTGGATATACGTAAAACCATGTGACGTGCCTAATCCCCGCCCCACACTCCCCAGGTGACCAAAAATAAATAATGGAAAATAAGCCTAACAAAATAGTGAATATAAATGGCTCCTACACACCCTGCCAAGCCTCCTTCAGGAATTAAATCAGCCAATAGCAAGCCTTCATAGGTCTGCTCATTTCAGTTCATAAACTACAACTTCTCCCAGCATGCTTGTGCTCATTCTGTTCGTATTAAAAAGGACCTTAACTATGTGCGTTTTCACAATACTGGAGAGATTTCAGGGACAGTTATTGTTTATTGTTTTATGATCAGCAGGTAATGATTGATGCATTTAATTCATGTTCATTTTGTTAAGCAGATGTTAGAGATATAAGCCCTCATTTATCAAACTTGCGTAGGATCTGGTGTAGATTTTGGTGTAAATATCAGCGTTCGCCAGGTATCAAGTCTGATTTACTAAAAGTGTGTACGTCGCTGATTTCGGTGTAGAACTGGCGTGGCGTTGATAAATCTGGCGGCTGAAACCATCGTAATTTACATGACACGCCCCTATAAATTCATGCTCCGGAGGCATAGTCCTGCCCACTTTTTCGACATGGACTCTCGAAAGACAGCAGAGAAGAACTTCACTGAGAAGGAAATATAAATTATTGCCTCCGAGGTGGAGAAAAACAAAATAATTTCATTTGGAAGCCTTAAGAGTGACATAAAGGGAGCCCAGAAGGCTGCAGTTTGGAAAACTATTGCTGCTGCGGTAAACACCGTTTGGGTGGAAAACCAGAGCGCAGCAGAGGTTTGATTTAAAAATAAATTCAATTTATAGATCCATGATATTTCATGTTATATAGCCTACATAACCGACAATCCAAATGCTTTACATGTAGGTAAAAAAGTGGTCCGATTTTAAGATCGCCACCAAAAAACGCACGGACCGGTGGAGGCCAACCAGACTCGAACCTCCAGCTGTCATCGTTCGTGGAGCGGGTGGCAGCAGGGCTCCCCCTCCATCGTGGGAATACGAGGCGGTGGGGACATGGATGAGCCCCCACCGCCTCGATCGGAGCTGCATGAGGGTAATTGTTAAAATACAGTCTGCAGAGATCACTCTTCATTGTACTTTTATTAGTATTACTCCATGACATTTTATTGGGTGCCATGCAAAACGAGCAGCCACTCGTCACTTTCCCGGAGGAGATCTTCTCTGTGTGGAAAGTTCCTCTCACGTCGGACAGAAGCTTATTCTTCTAACAACAGAAGATCTGCCATTGTCAAAATGTGATCATGGTCAAAGTGTCTGTAGGCCTATATATACTGAGCAACAAAAGAAACGCAAGTTAGCTAGTTAGTTAATGTAGGTACTATTATGGTTACTCAGTCAAAGTGACCGCAAAATAAAGAAAAGTTTGATGAAACAAGCGTAAATATGCACGCGCTAGTAATAAATTTGATTTTCTAAAATAATTACACGCAAACTTATTTTCCAGTCTGCCTTTAATTAACTTGCGTTTCTCTTGTTGTTCAGTGTATATCTGACTGGATGAGCATCTGACATACCACACTGCATATCTGCCAAGCCGCGCATTGCGCTTAATCAAACTAACTGTAATTGTCAGCCATCTGGCCTGACAAGCAGGTTGTCTCAAAATATAAGTTTAATTAATTTCTCAACACAGGTGTCTTATTTATTTATTTATTTAGCCTATTTATTCATTTTACTAATAAGAGCAACAACAGCATGACGTCCGCATCACTGCATATGGTTTATTACTCATTTTGACAGGTGCACTCGTTCCTGCATGTTGTTCGCTGGTTTCAAATCTGCGTACGCCTATTCAAACCTGTCGTGAGATTTTTGCGGACCGTTCGCTCACGTTCAAATTGATAATGACGATCCTTGCGGGAGATTTGGTGTACACCCAGTTTTTTGGTGTACGCACGTTTGATAAATGAGGGCCACTGTGATGATAAAACTACCATTTGAACCCGAGTAGTTTTTTTTTTTTGAATTAATTAAAACGATTTTTTTGCTCAAAATCAGTTTAACTGAAAGGATGTGGGAAATTAATGTTAGAAAGTATCATGTAGATTTGCCCTTATGTTATTCACTCACAGTCCAGTGAATAAATTCCACTTTGTTTCAAAACTTGTCAGAATATGACGATATCAAACTGAAATTATCTGGTAACAGTCGTTGCCTGACGTGTCCGCTGTGCTCACGACTGTTACTACGGCTGGAAGGTCTAGGGTGAGTGGCACTGCTCAAATGTACCGCTACTCCGCAAAAGAACTGACTTTCCTTATGCCGATGAACCAACTCCCCCCCGCACACAAACTAATTTCCGTCGTTTTTCAGAATAATTAACTTAAACACAAAAACAATTGTTTGGTGTCTGGTAAATCACTACTGTTACCAAAGACTAGTGGTGGGACACGATTAAAAAAATTAATCTAATTAATTAGGGGCTTTGTAATTAATTAATCTTGATTAATCGCATTTTTATCAAATAGCAATATTTGACACAATAAGCAAAGTTTTTTGATTCAAATAAATTTTGGTTGACGACTGAATCAATGAATAGACATATACATGAACTTGCACAACAAAAATGTTTATTTTTTCATCTATATTTATCTGTGCATTTTTCATCTGTCTACTACATTCAGAGATTAGTGCAAACTCAAAGTGCAATTACACCCATTATATTCAACATTTTAAGACTTTAGGTGCATTACCGCCACCCACCAGGCTACAGTGTGTGCATTAGTGTTATGGTCAAGTGTGCCGGAAATTAGGGAACCGAGAAAGGTGCAATTAAATGCGTTATTTTTTTCTGTAATTAATTAATCAAAATTAAGGCGTTAAAGTCCCAGCCCTACCAAAGACATTTTGTTTTGTATTCGACAATTATACACATCAATTTATTGATTTTTCATGTTCCCTGGAATGACTCCGTAAACACGTTTGATTGGCAACAAAAGTTTTCCAATGAGTTGCTGCGAGTCGGCTGATTTCCGCTACAGAGCATATGGTGTCCGCAATTTTGTTTTCAGCGACTACAGTTACTGAAAAGGGAATTCTGATAAAAATCGTCTAAAAAAAAAAAAAAAAATTAGAAAGTACCTCAAGACTACGTCTGGGTTTGTATCTTCAAAAAATAAAGAAGAATGCTTGTGACTAACAGGTCAAAGTACAATAAATCGATCAGCAACAAACTACACTTCTTTACAAGATTTCCATAATGGTATGATGCGTTTCCTTTTCTTAAAAAACAATGGCATCGTTATGTGAATTTTTTTTGTCTGATGAATAACATTTATGATAACTTACTGATGGTGAGGGCCTATAATTTGCCCCCCCCCCCCGAATCTTCTGACATGACTTTTTAAATTAATGAGAAGCAACACACTAAATCCATTAGGGTTAAAATAATTATTGCCAGCTTAAACATAGGCTTTTAATCGCTGCAGTAATGATCCGGTCGTAGTATTTGTTTATTTGAATCCAAACGGCAAGTACTTTTGGACAGGCAGTGTATAACACAAACGATCTGCTATCCGAGCAAAATTTCCGCACGAGAGAATGAAACAAATCTCGCTGCTTAAGTTACCACAGAAGTCCAAACCATTAAATAAAGACTGATAAATTGCAGTATTAAAAATGCACGCTTTTAAATGAAAAGATAATAGCGCAACACTGCTAACTTCTCAAAACGCACCAATTTCGTTCAGAGAATTACTAACTGACACAGATGCAGTGTATAGAGTGAGCCTGCGCAGGTTCCATACCGACTGTTATGCATTAAACGGTAATATAAATACAACAAATGTAGCCTATAAAACCTATAAAATGACAGTTTAAAAAGTTGAATTTGGGCTTTGAAATGAGCATGTTTTTTAACCAGTTTTATGAATATCAAAGAATTTTCCTTTGGAATACTTTAACAGAATCTTGTATTCTGTATTCTGATGCCATTTTCTCATACTGTCACGGGGAGTGGCAGGACCCAAATGCAACACAATCAACACGAGTGAAGTTTTACTGGTTTTTAAATTATCTCTGAGCTGGGGTAAACAGAATGCAGAGCAGGATCAAGAACTCGCAGATCATGAGTGGAGCTCTGCCAGGGCTTCAATTCAGCAGGTGCTGATGGTGGGATTCGAACCCGGGTCGCCCACACGGCTGACGGGAGTGTTACCACTAGGCCACCAGGGCAGGCTGGCCTGAACTTCGGCAGACGGGGTCGTCTCCACGCAGGCAGGCAGTGGAGCGGCAAGACGGGTGGCTTGGACAGGGGCTTGGAAGACGGCAGACGGGAACCAGGAAGCACACAGGCAGAACTCAGAGTCAGAGGCAGAAGGCAGTCAGGTTTACAGGGGCAGGAGTGAGAGGACGTAGTCAGAGGCAGGCAGAGTCGATTCCAGGAAGTCAAACCGAAGACAAAGGCTGAAGAGTAGTGCATGCTGCAAGGACAATCTGGCAGTGAGTTAGTGAAACAGAGCTGCTTATATACTGGCTAGTTAACAAGACTCAGCTGAGACCAATAGCAGTGGAAGGGTTGTGACCAGGCAGAGGGAAAGACGGCAGCAGCAGAGCAGACTGTGACACATACTTTCTGTGGACAAACTATCTTCTTGCTGTTATAAGCCAGTCTTTTACCAGTGGAGAATCAAATAAAGTTGGTTTTCTGTTCCTTGAATGATTTTGAAATTTTCATGTTTGTGTCACACTTTTGTTACTCAGTATTGTGAAAACACACATATACAAACTACTTATTTCTTGCCCATAGACTGTATAAAAAGATGGATGCAGCACCCAGGTCTGAAAACTGAAGCCATTGCGGAAATCTTTTAAAATTGCATTCTATTTCAAGGCCAGCAGATGGTTGTTGAAAGAAGTTCGATGCTGCAGAAGTCTATGAGAAAATGACCCTACTTTCCCACCTGATATATTATTTCAATGATGATTTTCCATATTATTTTATGGCATCTATCGCAAGTTTCAAGTCTCTTTCGATATATCATGATGTTCATTTTCATACATTATAGTCCCATATAGACTAGAATAAAGGATAAAGCCAGATATGCTTTAGGGGCGTGGCTATCCTCTGGTCCTCGTCAGATACGGTCAGATCCACGCATAGATCCACCCCTCGCTCCTCCCTGGATCTTCAATTCACGCTCTCGTCCAATAGGAATCACATCTGGTTTCAAAATGACAAAATGGCGCAATTCAAATTGCCAAAATCAAGGCTTCCTAAATGGTATGCTGAAACCAATAGATGACGTCACGGTTACTTCATCCATCTTTCTATACAGTCTACGGTCTTGTCACACATTATTTTGCACCTGCTTATAAACTAAAGCAGGAACATTTAGCTATCTGCTTGTACCTGCATTCAATTTATGTTAAAAACTAGGCTCTTCTGACTCTAACAGTAAAGATAAAAACTATCATTTTTATTCTCTTGAGACATGAGCGTTACTCTAAATGCCTTTTTTAGTCGGCCTAAAACCTCAATCACATTAATACCCTTTAATATTACCCAATGAGAACTGCACACAAGAGATTTCCCCACTGTTAAAAGCAACCTAATTTTTTTTTTTTTTTGTAGCTTTTACCCCTCTGCCAATTTTCGCTCCGGGCCAAAGGTCCGTCCGCAGGTCCATAAGTGACAAGGACCAAAGTAAGCATACAATACCATAATATAGTGAGTCATAAACCTATCTGCAATGAGCAATATCAATCCATATTTTATAGAGTTATGACCCTTTTCTACGTCCATGAACTCGAGAGCTGGAAAACTGCTTTGCTGACTGGGACCCATATGGAGTCATATTATTGTGAAAAAGAAACCTATTGACATATGACAATTTTTGTTATGTTATGTTATGAACCTTTGTCAGTGAAAGCAACAACAATACATCACATCAACCTGTTTCTCATGAATGTGCAATATAGCTGAGGGGCTTTTGCTAGTGCAGCTTCATGTGCATATATATAAAGGTATCTTCCTTTCTGATATAATCTCAATGCAGGCACGAGCAGGTTCCTAACTGTTCCAGTTCAGCTGTTCTCTGAAGGCTGGCTATTGGCTGAGGGAGGCCTATCAGGGAACATCATTGTAGTTCCTCTCTATGGCACCAGGGGGTGCTGTGAATCAAGATCAGCTCCTAAGAATGCTGCTTCATCTTTGCTGAGTTTGTGAAAGTGTCTGAGCACATTTTGCTCATGATATGAAGGTCCTACTTTTTGGTGGGAATATTTTAACTCCTAAGTGAAAGTTTTCGGCAGTTCTTATGAGTCATTTTGAATGGCTTAGTAAACACGGCCCAGATTTATTCTGCTGGTCCCTAACATCAGTGACAGAGTACAGCTTCAACCAGACTTTTAACCAAATGGGCATTCTGTTCAACACATTTACTGAATGTGGTGTGCACAGCAAATCTGTTATTGTGATGAAATGCATGATTTATCATGAGCAGTATCATTACAGAAGCTGCTGTTCAAATTTGGGCATCAGCCACTGCTGCATGCTTGGCTTCTGGAAGGATCTGTGTCTGTTCTGGCTGTAATGAATGCACGAAGCATAATGCAATCATCATGATGAATTTACTTTCTATTTACAACCCCAATTCCAAAAAAGTTGGGATGCTGTGTAAAATATAAATAAAAACAGAATGCAATGATTTTCAAAATCTCATAAACTGACATTTTATTCACAGTAGAACATAAACAACATATCAGATGTTGAAAGTGAGACATTTTACCATTTCATGAAAAATATTAGCTCATTTTGAATTTGATGGCAGCAAGTTTTCCAACTCTTGTCAGATATAGGATTCTAGCTGCTCAACAGTCCTGGGTCTTCTTTGTCAGATTTTTCGTTTTATGATGCGCCAAATGTTTTCTATTAGTGAATGGTCTGGACTGCAGGTAGGCCAGTTCAGCACTTAGACTCATCTACTGCGAAGCCATGCTGTTGTGGTGGATGCAGTATGTGGTTTGGCATTGTTTTGCTGAAATATGCAAGGCCTTCCCTGAAAGAGACATTGTCTGGATGGGAGCATATGTTGTTGTAAAACCTCGACATACTTTTCAGCGTTGATGGTGCCTTTCCAGATGTGTAAGCTGCCCAAGCCATAGGCACCAATGCAACCCCATACCATCAGAGATACAGGGTTTTGAACTGTGCGCTGATTGCAAGCTGGATGGTCCCTCTCCTCTTTAGACCACATGGCACGGCGTCCGTGGTTTCCAAAAAGAATTTCAAATTTTGATTCCTCTGACCACAGAACAGTTTTCCCTTCTGCCTCAGTCCATTTTAAAACTTTGGACCAGAGAAGATGGCGGCATTTCTGGATCGTGTTCACATATGGCTTCTTCTTTGCATGATACAGCTTTAGCTTGCATTTGTAGATTGAACGGCAAACTGTGTTCACAGACAATGATTTCTAGAAGTGTTCCTGAGCCCATGCAGTATATTCCAGTGCAGAATCATGCCTGTTTTTAATGCAGCGCCACCTGAGGGCCTGAAGGTCACGAGCATCCAGTATTGACCTTCGGACTCGTCCCTTGCGCACAGAGATTTCTCCAGATTCTCTGAATCTTTTGATGATATTATGTGCTGAAGATTGAAAGCCTTCTCAATTTTACATTGAGGAACATTTTTCTGAAATTTTTCCACAATTCTTTGACGCAGTTTTTTGCAGATTGGTAAATCTCTGTCCATCTTTACTTCTGAGAGACTCCAGCACTCTAAAATGCTCTTTTTATACCCAGTCATGTTACTGACTTGGTGCCAATTAACGTAATTAGTTGCAAAATGCTCCTCCAGCTGTTTTTTATAAGTACCACTTACTTTTCCAGCCTTTTGTTGCCCCTGTCCCAACTTTTTTGAGATGTGTTGCTGCCATCCAATTCAAAATGAGCTAATACTTTTCATAAAATGGTAAAATGTCTCACTTTCAACATCTCATATGTTGTCTATGTTCTATTGTGAATAAAAAGTGGGTTTATGAGATTTCCAAATCATTGCATTCTGTTTTTATTTACAATTTACACAGGAGCCCAACATTTTCTACCTCCGCCAACGAAGTTGGGGCGGAGTTTATGTTTTCGCCCCTGCTTGTTTGTCTGTCTGTCTGTTTGTGAACAACATAATTCAAAAAGTAATGCACGGATTTGTCTGAAATTTTTGTGGGTGCATTGCTATTCCATCAAGGATGACCCTATTAATTTTCACCGCGATCAGTGAAACAATATGGCCGCCACGGCAGCCATCTTGAAATCGTATGACACGCGATAACTCAACTTTGCTCCCACTCATGAAGATTTGGACTGTGCTGCCTTGGCGGAGGTTGGAATTGGGGTTGTACAACCTGTTTGTTTATTTATTTATTTATTTTTGAGCACGCCTCGTGTTTATCTCACACTGATAGATCTTTCCTTTTGATGTGTTATTTCAGTCTCTCCTGCGCTCTCTGATGAAGCTGAAGAAGGATGGAAAGTTGAAGCTGTTTCAGACCCATCTGAGTCAGGATTACCCAGAGTGCTTTAAGGGTCTGTCTGAAGATCCTTCTGTCCTGGATAAGTTTATGAAGATGAAGGGATTGGGTAAGATCCATCATAATTACCCAGAATGCAGTGAGAGAGAGCAGGAGGATCCTGAGGTCCTGTACATAGTTGAGAAGATGCTGGAGGCCTGTGGCAGTGAGAGGTCTCTGAAGATCGCTCTTCACATCCTGAGGAACATGAAGCAGAAGGATCTCGCCGACTCAGTGGAGAGAGATGAGCAGCACAGTAAGACAATTCAAATGATAAATTACTGTTTCAGAAAGAGAGTGATACACATCTAGCTCTGTTTAGATGAAACAGAACTAAAGCTACTGCCTGAATGTTCCGTCAGTCTTGCTGAGGTGAGTCCTTATGCATCGTCTCCAGGGTTGACTGTGGGATGTCCTTGGAGAGCCAATAGAGAAGCTGTGTATTGCATTTTGGTGAATTTACATGCAAGTTGGAATCTCCTCCAGTGCAGTGCTGTGAAGAAGTTTTGCCCCTTCTCGGTTTGTCACACTGAATTGTTTCAGATCATCAAAATAATTGTAATGTTAGAGAAAGATAACCCGAGTTACACAAAATGCAGCTTTTCAAATGATTATTCCATTTATCGAGGGAAAGAAATTATCCTCCCCTACCTGGCCTTTTGTGAGACATAATTGTCCCCTTGGTGAATAAATCAAATAATCAAAAAAATTTATTGATATTGGGTCAATTTCGCTTGATGCTCTCAAGCATGATTAGTTCTAGCCTGTTTGAATCTAAACACCATCATCATAAATAATAACACCATAATCATAAATACAACCTGTCTGGCAACCTGAAATAGGCAAAACGCAGCACATGATGCCACAATCTTAAGAATTTCAAGAAAAGATGAGAAACAAAGTTGTTGGCATTAATCAGTCTGGAGGAGGTTATAAATCCATTTCTTAGGCTCTGGGACTCCAGTGAACCTCAGTAAGAGCCATTATCTACAGATGGAGGAAACCTGGAACTGTGGTGGCACTGGTGAACCTTCCCAGCAGTGGGTGATCTGGCACAATTCCTGCACAAGCACATTGATGACTCATCCAGGAGGTCAGAAAAGAAAGCACACTCACATCTAAAGAACTGCAGGCCTCACTTGCCTCAGTTAAAGTCAGTGTACAGGATTCCACAATATGAAAGAGGCTGGGTAAGATGGCATCTATGGGAGAGATGCAAGGAAGAATCCACTGCTGACCAATTAGAGCACAAAGACTCATCTCAGATGGGCTCTGTTGCATCTGGCATAAAGAAAACACATCATTCCACAATAAGAACATCATAACAACAGTCAAACATGGTGGTGGTAGTGCGATGGTCTGGGGCTGCTTTATTGCTTCAGGATTTTGGCAACTTGTCATAGCTGATGGAACCATGAATTCTGCTCTCCACCAGAAAACTCTGTAGGAGAACGTCCAGCCATCAGTTTGTGACCTGAAACTCAAGCATAGTTGGGTTATGCAGCAGGACAGTGATTTGAAACACCAGCAAGTTCACTTCTAAACGGCTGAAAAGAAACAAGACGATTGGAGTGGCTTAGTCAATGTATTGACTTGAATCTGAATGAGCTGCTGTAGCATGATCTTAAACAGACAGTTCATGCTGAAAAACCCTCCAATGTGGCAGAATTAATGCAAGAGTAGGCCAAAATTCCTCCGCTGCAATGTAAAAGTCTCACTGCCAGTTAAAACATTTGCAGTTGTACCTGCAAGGGTGGCACAACCAGCTATAGGTGAAGACACAATCATTTTTTTCACATGGATTATATCGTTTTTTAATTTTTATTTTTTTACCTTCAGTAAATGAAATCATCATTTAAAAGCTGCATTTTGTGTTTACTCACGTTGTCTTTGTCTTATTTTGAAATTAGTGGGATGATCTGAAACATTTTATTATTACAAACAAGCAAAAAAAACTGAAGACATTGGGAAGAGGGCAAATATTTTTTCACAGCGCTGCATGTGGTGCGAGTCTGGGCTTTCTCCTGTATGCAGTGAGAGATCAGTGTTCTCCAAAGGCATCCTTTACACTGGCAGTAAGAGTCATTTTGGGAGAAGTTGTTTGGAAACGTTCATTGGTAATGTTCCTTTGCTCTTTGAATTGTCGACTATCTCAGGATTGTTTGTGTAATACAAACTCCTATTCCAATGAAGTTGGAACATTGTGTAAAACGTGAATAGAAAGACAATACTATGATTTGCGAATGCTTTTCGACCTATATTCAATTGAGTACAATACAAAGACGATATTTAATGTTCAAACTGATAAAGTTTGTGGGTTTTTTTTGTAAATATTCACTCATTTTGAATTTGATGCCTGCAACACGTTCCAAAAAAGCTGGGACAGGGGCAACGAAAGACTGGGAGAGTTGAGGGAAAAAAACACCTGTCTGGAACATTCCACAGGTGAACAGGTTAATTGGAAACAGGTGAGTGTCATGATTAGGTATAAAAGGAACATCGCTGAAAGGCTCAGTTGTTCACAAGCAAGGATGGGGTGAGGATCAACACTTTGTGAACAACTGTGTGTGCAAATAGTCCAATAGTTTAAAGGTAACCAATTTGTTCTTTATCCTCAACTTTTTTTACGCATAATTTGCCAGGCTGTTCCAATAAAAAGATTTGTGTCTAAGTTTTAATGTCGTCCTCGACCCCTAACAAGGATAAATTCCGAGGAAAGCAATCATTCGACTGTTACAATCAGCCATAGTGGCTGCTGGACCACGGCCATTTTGACGTGCCAACTACTTAAGAGTGAATGCACGCAAAAATCAAGCAAAATGGCAAAATCGTGGCCACAGTTGAAAAATCAATCACCCTAATTTTGAGTTTATGAGAATCGATTGGTGAGTTTTAAAGGGTTCTGGGGTTTATTTTTTTAAATTCAAATCGAATTTTGTGAGAAAAACGGGACTTTAGAATTTCGCTGGTCCTTCACAAGAAATTTGGGTCAAATACACCGGCCCGAAAAACTCGCTTTCGGAAGCCAAACAACGCTTTCTCCTCACTTAGAAACACCTAATTTGCACAAAACAGACATCAAACAAGTAATCTATGACAGATTTTCGGTTTTAGAGGATTTTCGTGACAGCTAAATAGTGCATTCTTGTGGAGTCAAATAACAACAAGGTAGTTTACCGTGAAAACTAGAATAGCTCTAGCACTGGGGGCAGGGATTTTCATTGCTTCAAAATCAGGATTTACAACCTTGAAACATGATATTTCAAATAGATCAAATCATTTTTTTTGGCGTCTTGAGCGAGCGCCTTAGAAATTGCCCATGGACCCGGCCCAATTCTGCCAAATTTGCTTGGTGAGTGACCGTTTACTTGACCCTTTTGTTTTGAAGCGAAGCGCGAAATCCCCAATAAAACACAATGATAATACTATGAAATACAACGATAATAGTTTGGTTTGACTTATTTTCCCAGAGTGGTCACTCACCGGCAATTCTGGACGGACTCTTGGTCACTCACCGGCAATTCTGGACGGACTCTTGTGTTGCTTTGGCATTCTTTGGTGTTCAAACTACTAGGACGAAGGGCTGTTATGCATTTTGCACATTTCCAGGAGCGGTATTTCATAACGCAGGAAATCTCAAAAACCATCACCAGACGCAGACGATCCACTGCTATTTTCATAGTTAGAACCCCTGGAATCTACAGTGATGCTTGTAGAAAATTTCAAAAGTGGGCCAACTCCCCCCCCCGACTTAAAAAAAGTGGGCCAATGGGGAAAAAAAAAGTGGGCCAACTGGGTATACCTGGTAAAATGCCATTTATATCAAGTTTTTAAACAGTACCTTGACTGGCTCACTTATTTATATGCACACACATTCAGTTTTTACACCTTACTGACAAAACTAAGACATGAATGACAGTTTGAGTTTAAAGTTTCAATAGAAAACCTTCACAGTCTCTGCCAATCATAACAATTATAAAGTCAATGACAAAATAGCGCATAAAATAATAGTTCCTAACGCCTGATTTGGTGCATAGCTTAAAGCCCGCCGCCAAACCGAAGTCCTACTGCTAAAGTTGTAAGTATGGATACTTCACCAAGCAGTGAAGCCATTCTCCTCATAGGTGTACGTTGAGCAGCGCGCAGAGACTCACAATTTTACCTACATTTCGTTTTATTCATTCAAACGAGTTCTGAGCCACGTATCATTTTTTAAAACCTATTAGGCCAGAAGAGGCGTCAATAGCTACTGGGGAAGAGGTGCATGCAGATCCGATTAGGCCCGGCTGCAATGACGCAGGGAATGCTGCCGACAATCCCGAGCACGAAACGACCAGCACAAACCTGAGAAAATCGAGAACCTTTGGAACCTTGAATGTGCAAGGCTTGAATGCTGGCAAATTGGAGTTTGTTCTCAACTGGATGGAGGAGCAACACATCAACATACTGGGCGTATCAGAGACATGGTGGTTAGACCAAGGCCGTTTCGCAGCTGAAAATGGTTACACAATTGTGTACTCTGGAAAGGACAGCGGTAAAAGAGAACATGGAGTTGGAATCATCTTTGACAAAAGTACTGCCAAATCTTTCATGGGATTCAACCCAGTCAGTGACAGAATTATCACACTCAGGTTGCAAGGTCACCCCCTTAACATCACTGTAATCCAGGTTTATGCACCAACATCAACTGCGTCCGAAGAGGAAATGGAAGACTTCTATGGACAGCTTCAGGACACGCTGGACAGTATACCCAATAAGGACATGCTTTTGGTCATTGGTGACTGGAATGCCAAGATAGGAAAATGTAGCACCAAGTCCAAGATTATTGGGAAATTCGGTTTAGGAGAGAGAAACGAAAGAGGAGGTGCTTGGAAGACTTCTGTCAGGCAAATGATTTGATCATTGGGAATACGTTCTTTCAACATCACCCGCGCAGACTATGGACGTGGAGAAGCCCCGGAAATCTTGTTAAGAACCAGATTGACTACATCCTGATTAAAAGAAGGTGGCGTTCTTCATTGCTTAATGTACGTACAAGACCAAGCGCTGATTGCGGCAGTGATCATCAGTTGCTAGTTGCACATATGAAGTTGAAGCTCGAGGCAAAGAAAAGGGAAACACCACCAGTAAGATATGACATTGAGGAAATACCAGACCAATATTCAGTTCTTGTGAGAAATAAGTTTCAAGTGCTGCTAAAGGAGATGGATGCAGATCAGACACCAAATGAACATTGGGATGAGATGAAAGAAGCTGTACTGTCTAGCGCAAAGGAGACTATACCAAGAAAGAAGAAAAAGAAGCAGCCATGGATTTCCAAGACAATACTAGATCTAGCTGATAAGAGACAAGAAGCCAAGAGGAAGGGGGATTTTGAGGAGTGGAAGAAACAACAAAGAAGTGTCAAAGTCCATTAGATCAGATCAGCGTATCTACGTAGAGAAGAAATGTGAAGAGATGGAGAGGGCAGGGAATGACTCAAAGAAGGTGTTCTCATTGGTAAAGGAGCTCACTCAAAAATCTTCTGTACGATCTGATGTCATTAATGAAAGGAACAGCAAAACATTGACAGAGAGTGCAGACATCAAAAACAGGTGGGCTGAATACTGTGCTGACTTGTACAAGCAGGATTCTCAAGAGACGTCTTCATCTAACAACCATACGGATGAGGACTTGGAGCCGCCACCGTTGTTAAGCGAAGTTCGTCAGGCAACGAGTGAAATCAATGATGGAAAATCACCAGGCATAGATGGAACCCCATCAGAACTTTGGAAAGCATCTGGAGAGGAAGCTGTACAGGTCATGTGGAATTTATGTGGAAAAATCTGGAGAGACAGGCAATGGCCCAAAGACTGGGGCAGAACTGTATTCATCCCTCTACCGAAGAAAGGCAATATCAAGGAGTGCTCAAATCACCGCACAGTCAGTCTTATCTTTCATGCTAGCAAAGTACTTCTGAAGATTATAAACAGCAGGATGAAGAGGAAATTGGAGGATGAGATTGCAGAGGAGTAAGCAGGTTTTAGAGCGAGAAGAGGGACCAGAGATCATATAGTCAATATTAGAAACATCATAGAGAAATGCAGAGGACACTCTACACGACTTTATCTCTGCTTCATTGACTACTGCAAAGCATTTGATTGTGTCAGCCACCAGGAACTATGGAACCTCATGAAAGATGTAGGGCCAAGACCCGCCAAAATGGCTGCAAACCACAAAGAACAGCCATTTTAACGACATTTCCCAGAATTCCAAAAGCATTATCTCTAATACAATAAAACTAATGACGTCAAACCCCTTTAAGAAGTCAAGCAACCCATTGTCCATCCTCTCTAGACTTTACGGCGGAGTTAATAGAGATCAAGGGTGCGCATCCATCTGGCTGAAAAGTGTCTTGGAACAGAACAAAGAACAAAGTTTTTCAGACCTCTCCAGTTGGCACGGTAGAGTTAAAGATTTACTACGTTCTGCTCCATAATTACTCGAGTTGCCAATAGGCCTATCTATTCAAGAACCGATTAAAAAGAATTCACACTGCGAGACGACAGTGGAATCTCTTTTGTTTCAACGTCTTTTAACTTTTTGGAAGAAATGAAAAGGCGACCAGCTTCCATTTTTGCTATTTTCCCGATCAACAAGTCGACGAACTTTCTGCATTTTTTTTTCATGCATCATTGCGCCTGGAAAAGCAGATACTGTTTCCTGTCCGCTGATGAGCGCTCAGGAAAGAAAGGACCGCCGCCCAAAGCCTTCACTCGGACACAGTCTCTGACGCTGGAGAACTGGGTCAAGTAAGGCAATTTGCACCTGGGCAGGTTTAGCTAGAATATGAAACGCACGATTCTATGCTAATTGTTGATTTTTGAATGTAATCATTACTGTATACTTTGAGCTGTGTTTTTCTTTGCTTGCTGGTTTTAATGTACTGGATCTTACTGTTGTACTGTACTGAGAGGTAAGATGTAAAGGTATTATCTTTAAGAATAACAGTGTAAAGTCTCCACTGTCTAGACTGATTCAGTAAAATTTTTAGGTTAATGTCCATAATCACATTAGCATGGTCAGATATACAAAACCCAAAACCAGTGAAGTTGGCACGTTGTGTAAATTGTAAATAAAAACAGAATACAATGATTTGCAAATCCTTTTCAACCTATATTCAATTGAATACACTGCAAAGACAAGTTACTTAATGTTCGAACAGGTAAACTTTGTAATTTTTGCAAATATTAGCTCATTTGGAATTTGATGCCTGCAACATGTTTCAAAAAAAGCTGGCACAAGTGGCAAAAAAAGACTGAGAGAGTTGAGGAATGCTCATCAAACACTTATTTGGAACATCCCACAGGTGAACGGGCTAATTGGGAACAGGTGGGTGCCATGATTGGGTATAAAAGCAGCTTCCCTGAAATGCTCAGTCATTCACAAACAAGGATGGGGCGAGGGTCACCACTTAGTGAACAAATGCGTGAGCTGATTGTCGAACAGTTTAAAAACAACATTCCTCAACGAGCTATTGCAAGAAATTTAGGGATTTCATCATCTACGGTCCGTAATATCGTCAAAAGGTTCAGAGAATCTGGAGAAATCACTGCACGTAAGCGACAAGGCGAAAACCAACATTGAATGCCCGTGACCTTCGATCCCTCAGGCGGTACTGCATCAAAAACCGACATCAGTGTGTAAAGGACATCACCACATGGGCTCAGGAACACTTCAGAAAACCACTGTCAGTAACTACAGTTCGTCGCTACATCTGCAAGTGCAAGTTAAAACTCTACAATGCAAAGCGAAAGCCATTTATCAACAGCACCCAGAAACGCCGCCCGGCTTCGCTGGGACCAAGCTCATCTAAGATGGACTGATGCAAAGTGGAAAAAGTGTTCTGTGGTCTGACGAGTCCACATTTCAAATTGTTTTTGGAAACTGTGGACGTCGTGTCCTCCGGACCGAAGAGGAAAAGAACCATCCGGACTGTTATAGGCGCCAAAGTTCAAAAGCCAGCATCTGTGATGGTATGGGGTGTATTAGAGCCCAAGGCATGGGCAACTTACACATATGTGAAGGCACCATTAATGCTGAAAGGTACATACAGGTTTTGGAGCAACATATGTTGCCATCCAAGCAACGCCTTTTTTCATGGACGCCTCTGCTTATTTCAGCAAGACAATGCCAAGCCACATTCTGCACGTGTTACAACAGCATGGCTCCGTAGTAAAAAGAGTGCGGGTACTAGACTGGCCTGCCTGTAGTCCAGACCTGTCTCCCATTGAAAATGTGTGGCGCATTATGAAGCGTAAAATACGACAAACGGAGACCCCGGACTGTTGAACAACTTAAGCTGTACATCAAGCAAGAATGGGAAAGAGTTCCACCTGAAAAGCTTCAAAATTGGTCTCCTCAGTTCCCAAACGTTTACTGAGTGTCGTTAAAAGGAAAGGTGATGTAACACAGTGGTAAAAAGGCCCCTGTGCCAACTTTTTTGCAATGTGTTGCTGCCTTTAAATTCTAAGTTAATGATTATTTGCAAAAAAAAAATAAAGTTTCTCAGTTTGAACATTAAACATCTTGTCTTTGCAGTGTATTCAAGTGAATATAAGTTGAAAAGGATTTGCAAATCATTGTATTCTGTTTTTATCTACGATTTACATAACGTGCCAACTTCACTGGTTTTGGGTTTTGTAATTACATTGCCCATGGAACAAGACAAAACTGAATGCAGTTGAGCTCTGGGTGCAAAAAAAAAGTCTATTCTGGTCTGAGACCCATGAGGTGCAGAAAAAAAGGTGTACTCTTTGCCAGAGGGCTTAAGACTTCTCCACACATCATCAAGCCCAAGATCTTCACAGATGGCCCGAAGAGAGAAAGAGCTACGGTACTGTGCGGGAATCTGTCTATAAGTGGATTCAGCATACAATTAAAGTCACCGCTTACAATCACTGCATCAGCTCTTATTTCGGCAAGGATCAGAAACACTTCAGTAATAAAATCCGATGGGTGAGCCGGTGGGTAATGAACATTCATTATTAAATTTTTTTGTCCTTGTAAATTACCTTCAATCATAACATAGCGACCATTTTTATCTTCAGCACATTTAGCCACTGTAAGGGGCAAGTTTCGTCTGATAAGTATAGCAACACCCCTACTTCTGGTTGTAAATGACGAAAAAAATACTTGTCTATATATTCCCTGTTGTAGCTTTGAATGCTCTGCGTCATCAGGATGAGTTTCTTGTAACAATACAATGACTATATTTTCTCTTTTCAAGAACGTAAGTATTTTCCAACGTTTTATGGGATTATGAATCCCTCTTATATTCCAGGTGCACATTCGTAGTTTATTTGACATTATCTTAAACTTATTGTAGCAATATCCTAGCACACTCTCATCAAAATGCAAAGAAATAAAATAACCGAGCCGCATACACTCATTCACTCTTAATATGCATGAGCGATTTGCATGAAAAGTCACGTCAGATCAGTCATCAGATTCGACTTTTCGTAAATAAATTACACTTATGCACTAGAAATTCACTATTATAAATATGCCTAGTCATTAATATGGGACGATTTCAAGTACATTAACGATCTGAAAGTGCTAGGAAACAGGGAAATCGGGCATTTTGCACCAGGCATCAAGTTTACTTTCGTATCCAGCAAAAGTTTGGCCACATCGGAAATATCTCCAAACCTGGCTTTAAGAGTTTGCCAGCGATCACTTTGGCCTTTTATATTTATCCTGGTCTTCAATTGATCGTCTTCCTGGCCTTTTCTGGCACTTATACGGGCCGAATCAGTCAGATATTTCTTTGGCAGCAGCATTTTGAGGTTGGCCAACATCTCGTCATTTTTGCGTCCACTGAGCGTATCCACTTTCGCGAGACATCATTTTTGCATACTCGTGAATACTAATGAGGTACTTCAAATGGTACGGGGAGTTCTTGCGGGTGGCAAAAACTATTTTCACATTCAATATTCGGAGGATTGCAAACGTTCTCGGAGGAAACATTTATTCCCGTTTGTTTTAGCCATATCTATTAAATAATATTAAAAACAAAGAAAAGATTGTTACCTTTAAGAACAACGTTTCTCAACGTGCAATTGCAAGGAATTTAGGGATTTCATCATCTACAGTCCATAATATCATCAAAAGATTCAGAGGACCCGGAGAAATTTCTATACGTAAGCGGCAAGGCCGAAAACCAACATTGAATGCCTGTGACCGTCGGTCCCTCAGGAGGCATTGCATTCAGAACCAACATCATTCTGTAAAGGATATTACTATGTGAGCTCAGGAACACTTCGGAAAACCATTGTCAGTTAACACAGTTTGTCACTACATCTACAAGGGCAAGTTAAAACTCTACCATGCAAAGCGAAAACCATATATCAACAACACCCAGAAACGCCGCCAGCTTCTCTGGGCCCGAGCTCATTTGAGATAGCCTGACGCAAAGTGGAGAAGTGTGCTGTGGTCTGACGAATCCACATTTCAAATTGTTTTTGGAAATCATGGATGTCATGTCCTCCAGGCTAAAGAGGAAAAGGGCCATCCAGATTGTTATTAGCGCAAAGTTCTAAAGCCAGCATCTGTGATGGGGTGGGGATGTGTTAGTGCCCATGGCATGAGTAACTTGCACATCTGTGAAGGTACCATTAACGCTGAAAGGTATGAACAGGTTTTGGAGCAACATATGCTGCCATCCAAGCGATGTCTTTTTCAGGGACATCCCTGTTTATTTCTGCAAGACAATGCCAAGCCACATTCTGCATGTGTTACAACAGCGTAGCTTCGTAGTAAAAGAGAGCGGGTAATAGACTGGCCTGTCTGCAGTCCAGACCTGACTCCCACTGAAAATGTGTGGCGCATTATGAAGTGCAAAATACGACAGCAGAGACCCCAGACTGTTGAGCAACTGAAGTCATACATCAAGCAAGAATGGGAAAGAATTCCACTTACAAATCTTCTACAATTAGTGTTCTCAGCTCCAAAGCGCATATTGAGCAGGGTTTTTCCTGCATAAAGAATTTAGTGGTGGCCACCACCGCCAAATTTCTTACCGCCAACAGCTCACGGCATAATGCTCTGTTTTTATGGGAAACTCATAACCTGGATAAGCCTCATGACTAGGCTGTTGCGGTCCACCGGTGCATTGAAAAAAACCGGTGCTTCTTAATCACCGACACTGCCGGTTCCCACATGCCGCATATAGGCCAAATTCAGGTACATACTGTATATGTGCTTATAGAGGGCATATAGGTCTCCTATATTGCTTCTTTATATCCACATATAGGCCCTATATGTACATACAAGGTATATGTCTCCTATATAGCTCATATACCCAGTGGCAGGTTCTGTTTGTCATACCTATTGTATAGCTCATGTCTCACTTTTGCAACTGTCATACATGATGCCTAGCTCATATTTTTATTCTCAAGGTAATATCTGCATATTAGTCCAAAGTCCCTTACAGAAATAACAAGAATTTCACGCAATAACTTATTAATCGCATGTGAACACGTGAAATTGGCATCACATTTGATCCTAAATACATGTTGACATGTGACAACGGCATGTTATGTGTAAACCAGTCATTATTAACTATAGCAAGTGAGAGGAGACAAAAAGCTATGATATCAACACAAATATCTAATACTGTTTGTTACATTTTTTTTCCTGAAACATTAACAATAACAAGGTCATCAATTCTTTCTTGACCATACTTATTTCAATTCTATGAAGATTGAGTTGTGTATTGTGGAAGAGAAGGAAATGTATAAAAACAAAATGGTGTAATTATGTTTATGTCATCAATTAAGCATTTTTTCAAGTTTAAGTCACTTCCAGATTCACCCCATTAGATAAAATTGGATACACATCATGACAGCTCATACACATCCACTGAAAGGTAATACACTACACTGTTACATCCACCAAGTGCAATGTTTTCTATCTTGTCTGTAATGCAGTTTCTAGATGAATATGGCTCAGAGGTCCTTAGTCTAAATGTAGCAAAATAAAATAAAAAATTAAAATAAAAAAAAATAAGATAAAAGTACACAGAAGAACATACACTCAAGTAAACATGCCTTTCAAAAGTCATTTTCATCCCCACATCTATTTGAGCTTTTCACTGTGGTTAATGAATTTGAAGACAAAGTCTACATTTCTGTTCAGTTTTAATGAACAGACACTTGTCTTTTATCTGAGATGCTTGTGTAGCAACTAAAGGTCCCAGACTTTTTCCAACAGGGATGAAATAACAAGGATTCTTAAATTCCCACACGGAAAGAACCCATATAAACATATAGGTTTTAATCACCGCCCAGTGGTCGGCAGCTCTTTTCAGAAGTAGCGCGCAATTGGCCAATGCGCTACAGGGATGCAAATTGCGAAGGGCCTGCTGGGAAGGGTTATGTAGATTAGAGTTCTCCTAGGCGCGTCCTGTTAACTAGATGGGCGCTCATAAATGAGATTCCGAGCTTGTACAGTTTCGCCCAGCAAATGTATATAATGCAATTGTTAGCGGCCGCGGGCTGGGTACGCTCTCGTGAATCATCAACAGGGGGCCGCATGTGCAAATAATCCAAGGAACTTATACGTAGTTCCCTAATTGGATATCACAGATTCGGGTGGCTTTGGATATGCCAAAAATAAAACATAACGCGTTGCTGAATACCCCTCGGCCCGGACACGATTTCCTGCCTTAACATCACAGCGTTAAGGTCAAAGGTCAAATCCAGCAAAAAAGGTGACGTTGCACATCTATGTGTCACAGTGAGTTACCATACCAAACTTGGTGAAGCTGCGGTCAGTAGTTGCTGAGTACTGACCTATATAAGATTTCCTGCCTCAAGGTCACAGCATAAAGGTCAAAGGTGAAATCCAGCAAAAAACATGACATTGCACACATGTGTGTGATGGTGAGTTACCATACCAAATTTGGTGAAGCTGCGAGAATTAGTTGCCAAGTACTGGCCCGGAGAAGATTTCCACAGTCAAGGGCACAGA